>CAVLGL010000001.1:33683165-34340665 GCA_963668995.1 Parnassius mnemosyne | reverse complement strand
GTCATGTTGATGCACTTGGCCAATTTTTCAAAATGGCCGAACAAATATTTTTTTTTGGCACGCTTTGCAAATCTTGGTTCATTAGACCCAAAGATAAATTGTTTTTAATTAACTTTTAGTCTTCAAGCCTCGGAGCCTACATACACTTTGTTTTCTTAAAGAACGTTACTCCCACACTAAGATTTTCTACTATATCGTGGAGGCTTTTAACATACATAAATTACACACACACACACACACACACACACACACACACACAAACATTTGACTTAGACTAATTATTTGTAAGCCATACAAACACTTATTCCGTGCGGAATTCGTTATACTGGGAAAAATTTGCACATATATGAGATACTTATTTACTATCTTAATCAAATTAATTTTTAAAATACTTCATAATAATCAAGATAAAAAAAAATTGCCGCGTAAAATATTTGACGTTCGAGTTCTCTTTTTTTATTTTTCGATTATATGAATGGCATGGTTATTAAATTAGATTCTTTAGACCATCTGTTTTTTGATAATAAGCAAAAACGTTTCAAATAAAATTACTTGTTGTTCAACCGAATACAATCTAGGCGTCTTTAAGGCAAGAGTGAATAGGCTTTTGTTACGCTAAGACCATAGAGGAATATAACCATGTCATTGGCTAAGACAGTGCGATTTAGCATCTAAGGCTACTTACCACCAGGTGGTCAAGCACTGGCTTATAATAAGTAAAAAAAAAAAACAAATGTCACACGCTTACTTTGTGCTGCGCAAATATGCATGCAGTGGAGATGGGAGGAATTCCTCGCCTTAAGTATCAATTTAAAGGAACAAACTTTTTTGATTAGTACCTTAAGTAACAGTTGATTGCAAATATAATGTATTGCTACTTAAAAACTAAGGAATGTAGCTTTTCACAAAAATATCTCATCATATACTCGTATTTCTTATGTATACTATTATTTGTTTATTCGTACTACAATGTGTAACAAGCTATAGATAAATATTTAATTTTCTGCTACTAATAAGAGCAATGTTTCCTTGCTAGGAAGTTGGGAAGGTGCATTCAAGGCAATAGCGAACAATTGTCACTAATGCAGGGCTCAATTTATTTACGAGACAACCGCTAGGGGCGAGCTGGAACATAGTCGTTCAACTGCGATAGAATGGATTAAAGAATTTTTTTTTATAGGATAGGGTGACATACGAGCACATAGTCCACCTGATGGTAAGTGGTTGCTGTGGCTCATAGACATCTACATTTATCCTCGTTTGTGAATCAAAATGCAGATGCGTTGTCACCCGTGAGGACTAAGATGGAATGCCTCTTTTCCAGTAAAATGGGTCTCCGGTTCGGTACACTCACCATACGAAACACAGTAGCATTAAGCTGCTATTTTATGCTGGTATTCTGTGAGAGCGTGGTCCTTCCCCGGTCGAGCCGACCCATTCGTGCTACAACTATACTACTAATATAGCTGCAGCATGGCTCTACCACGTGTAATTTCTTTCATTACAGCCTTTCAAAAGTCCTCTGCACAACATATGCCTCCCTGGTAGATTGCCTCATATTTGCAATAGTTGCCACGCTTGGCCAGGCGGATTCGCAACCGCAATGTTTGTATTTTTTGAGTTGTTATAAAGAAGATGCTGCAATCCATCTTCTGGTGTGTTTCCCTCTGTAATCTCTTACGACACCCACGAGACTATATGGGGTACATAAAAAATTAAATACTTAGTTTTTATTTCTGTATTCTGTTTATCATACAATAACATCTAAGGTAATTAGATGTATACTTTTACTTGGAGTAGACACATTGAAAATATTGTGTTATGGCTACAGCAAGAATTGGTCAGTGCGATCAGTAGGACCTCGCTCTCGCAGAACACCAGCTTAAAATAGCAGCTTAATGGATTTGGGTCGCACATTTATGAAAATTGAGAAATTAGGTTTATTTCGATGTACGATACAATACAATAATTAATACATATTAAACCCGATATGACGAATAATGCTAAATTAATCTTTCTGAGTAATAAAATATGGATGAGAAATTATTTTTAATATCAGATCACAAGACATTTAGCATTTGTATCTGTGTTAACCAATTTTATTGGTACCGATTTACTAATTTATCGTCAGTAAATACATAAGAGCATATTTAAGCATAAATGACGGAATTACACATTCAAAATTACAATAGATACTTTAGCAAGTACGTGAGTGATTAAAATTACGTACTTGTTGCCGCGGAACAACACCCTCAAGGGCCTTATGTGAAGGTTGGAGGCGGAAGCAACGGCAGACGTGTTAAGGTGCTACTCCAAGGTTTTCCCTGTTAGAGCGCAAGAGGAGGACATTGACTCAAGCATTGTAAACAGTTCCTTATCTAGAGCTTCGCTGTGCCTCGCACCGCCGCCATCCTGACGACTCGCACGCAGCTTTTATCTAAAACAAAATTTTTACTAGTTGCCGCTTATATAGAACGCTTATGACAGCCCTTAAATTTTTTAAATTAAAAATTAAGAATTAAAAAACATATTCTTGCAAATAAAGATTATAATATATCTATAAAAAAAGAGACTAAATAAAAAAAAATTGAATGAGTTTTTGAGTCTAAGTAATAATTAATATTATTATAAAAATATTTTTAAGAGAAATGGAAAAAGGTTATTTTATATTGATTATATTGTAAAATTGATAAAAGTTAAATGTGTGTCACTGCACTTGCTAACATAAAAAAGAAAGGTCGTTAATTCACCTATACTTTTAAGCTAACGTTTATATATTTATAATATACGGAAGCATGGTGTTCGGCGCCCGATATGATCTTGAGAAAGACGGGTGTGCATAGATAACAAACCGTCGTTGATATGAGCAGTAATTTAGAAAACAGTTTTTGCCGCCACGGCCAGCTGCCCACCAATCAAATGTGCATTGTGCAGTTGGGGTTGCTTTGCTCTAATTCGACGAGTCATGATTGTAGAAGGTTTTCATCGGTTTCACGATGATTGATCAACGAGTAACTAATAAAAAGATATGTTATCCTATTGTTTCGTATTTACGATTTCGCTTTTAGTAACAAAAGTACCTATATCTACTTGAAACTAAGTCAATAAAATAATAGAAATAAAAAACTCAATATTACGAGTCAAATAAGTCTTAATTTTGTTCCTATCATAATTTGGTACCAGGCTTCCAGGATTAACTGCCTACAATTTCTAAAATCTTATAATGGAAATATATGCTTAGACTGCTATCTACTCAGATTTAGCTATTCAGGAATATAAACAAATATTACATTCGTATATTTGTATGTTATTAACCTTACTTTAATATACTGAATTACATTTTGTATATTTTTTAGATTGCATTAAGTTTGTTTTTATACCATTTGCAAAATTTTATGATATTCGTTATTTTTTATCACTTATTTACTTATATGCATAAAAGAAGTGAATTCAAATGTATTTAATTACATAAAACTGAAAAAGAAGAGGTATTTTAATTCTTTTTACACGAATTAACCTAAAACTATATTTTCTTTAGCTAGCACGTCTGTATCTAGTTAAAAAATACATGGACGCGTAGTTTTAAGTTCATTGTTTGTAAAATGCAAATCGTAATTATAAAAAACGAGTGAAGGCTCCGAAGTCAAGAAATATAATTAGTGAATAGTTTCCTAATGTTGATATGATAATTTGCTGCGTCCTTTAATTAAATCAAAATATAGCTTAAGTATTTTTGTTTCGCATTTTAATTAAGGCCTCGCCCTTAAAACTAGCAACAAAGGTAGTTTTTCTATTGAGATGAGTTCTGAATAAAGGCAAAGACATGGTCAGTAAGAAGGCGGGTGAAGAGGGCCGGGATCTTCGCGTAGGCGCGTAGAATGGAGCGCGGCATCGTTTCGTTTTTTACCCTTTTTTGCCGCTCTACCCTTGCTTCGCTTGCTTATGTGTATGGCAATCGTTTTACTTTATTTTTCTTCTGTAGCGCACGACTTGCATGCTTGCAGCGCTTGCAGGTAAATACCGATTCCCCTTTTTCTTATTTGTTTTGCTATGGATGGAACTTTATACGATCTGGGACTGCAATTAGGAGACAGTTGTTATATAATAAAACAATGTAATTACTTGCAGTATTACTTAATACATTGTAGTCCGATTTGCAAATATATTTAACATGTATGAGTGAAATATTAAAAACGTGTTTTTACATGCTTCACACAATAAAAATTACAACCACAAAATATTTGTTATAATATGTAGTTACATTTGGCAATTAAGTCGCTTATAGTCCAAGCTTAAAATGCACTTTAAATTTAAATTCACATGAAGTTTGTCTGTAGAAAGGCAAGTAAGACTGGTGGGTATATTACTTGAGGAAAAAAAACTTTACATATTCAAATATCCTGCGTCCGCCGCGGTTCGTTTACACTCTCGTTGGAAAATATACCGCGATTGACCGAAACTGAGCGTCGTCGTTCCTATAAGAAATTCTATTGCGCTACAACGAAGCCGGCAGTGTGCAACAAGGCCCGGAATCCGGGTTTGGGGTGAATACCCTCGTGTCAGTAAAAACTATTTTCAAGGTTAGCATGGCGCGAGGAGGGGAACGTCGCGGGTTGTGCGGTGCAGGGCAAATTCGGCGCGGTGCGGGTGCGGAGGTGGAGGGAGGGAGGGAGAGCGATACGCGGACGCGCCGAAATGCTGATAGCCCTCCGCGCCTCTGCCCTCGTCCCTACTGCACCCCGGCTTACGTTGCCACGCACTCCGTGCTTTTGTAATTAGATGCCTATACATTTGCTTATTTTTACTAGGTAATTGCGCGTGGCATTGCTAATACCATAAGCAGCGTACTAATATCGTGACAAACTCAATTGTTACTGGAGACATGTGACATAGTCAGATTAGTCACACACTTAATTGCAAGAACAAAAAATTAAACAGCTGATTAATGTCGTAGCACGTTGTGAGTAAGATTATAACAGTAAAATAAAGTCACATAACACTATTTTTTTTATAGAATAAGGGTGACAAACGGATCAATCCACTCGGTGGTAAATTAATGCTGTAGCCTATAGACATCTACAGTCTTATTCTGTAGATGTCTATAGACCATATAAATCAAAATGCAGATACGTTGTTACCCTTGAGGATTAAGATGGAATGCTCCATTTCCAGTAAAAGGGGTCTTCGATTCTCTACACTGACCATTCGAAACAGCAAAATCAAGCTGTTATTTTAAGTTGGCATTCTGTGTGAGCGTGGTTCTTCCCCGGTCGAGCCGACGCATTCGTACTACAGCTATACAATTAATATGGCATCAGTATGGCTCTACCATGTATAAAGCAAATTATTCATACATAAATTTGTAGTATATTATGGAAAATTCAACTCATTTTCTATGTTGTGTGGCACATTTACAGTTTACGAGGTGGTAGTAGAACCTCTTTGCCGCCGCGGAGTCAGTCTACCGCCAAATAGCACTGCAGTATTCCGGTCTGGTGGATGTAGATATTTAGTATAATTACAGACTGTAGAGATAAGGCATTCCATCTTAGTCCTTACGAGTGACAATGCAGCTGTGGCTTTCGTAAAGGTATGAAGTTGGCTGTTAATGTCCTTGGACCACCACGTAACCACTTACAATCAGGTGGACTGTAAATTCGTTTGTCACTCAATTGTATAAAAAAAGATACATAAATATATAAATTATACCTAAATATTGACAGAACGAATATTGATTATTTCAGCTTTCTTCGTTTCAAAAAATTTAAATATATTTAGTAGGTATCTACAGCTCGATATACTGGTAGAGTTAATTAGGAAGTCGCACAGAAATTAAGGCGAATATTGGGGCTTACGTATTTCGGACGGCATACCGCTGGCTGGGGTCCCCCTTCGTGTAATTCGCCATTAGTCGACGTTTGCACTCGGCTTTTTACCTTAATGAGCTTCCCCATTGCCTCCTCGTAGCGCGCGCACGCAACTGGGATACGCATTTTTGTGCACCAAATTGGTTAAAATGTTAATTTTTTTACTAACCTCTATAAATTTGCTGTAATATTTTGTTTATTTAAGAGTTATTCTAATGAATATATATTACTTTATACTACTCGTATCTTAACATCCAAAGCTTGAGTAAGGACATGGCATTATATATAGATACACACCTACTATTCGTATATAGGAAAATGTTTTTAATTTCATGTACTCGTAAAACGTTATAATATTTATAGAGATGCCGATTGGCAATTTCGCCCGATCGATATTGATATTTGATATTTGGTTGATATTCCTGTAGTAAATATATACTGTCGTTAGTGAAAGCTCAATAAAAAGTTCATACGCAGCAAAGAAAAAATGGAATCATATAAAAGTTGTTACTCATATTTTCTTAAAAAATGAAAATTTGAGTAATAAATATATGCCATTTAAAGCGATTACAGAAGATTTTTCTTGCTATGGCAGATCTCATGTTCAGCAGTCGACTGTTTTCAGCCCAATAAGGAGGAGGATGATGAAATATCGTCGAGAGGTTCAAAAACACCCGTCTGTAAAAATGACGATTGCCTTAAAATTGAAAAGTAAAGAACGAAAGTTACAGCCTATTAATGTCACACTTATTTGCACAGACCTCCTCCGATTTCTGACAGGGTTAGCCCATGAAGCAAATAGTCGGCCCCGGTGCTACGGTGCGCGTTGGCTGACTTCACACGTCTTCGAAATATTTTATTTTTCAGATATACAGATTTCGTCACAATTTTTTTTTTCACCAGTCACCACCGAGTACTTGGTAAATCAGCTCTTAAAATTGCAATGAACAGTTTCAGTGGTGCCGGCGAGTTCGAACATCGTTTATCTTTTAACTATACAAATATCATGGCTGCAAATTTAAATGGGTCTTAAAATTCAAATGTATAAAAAATTTAATAAATAAAAAACATAATAATTAAGAATTCGAGACGTCCAACATCAGATGCTCTTCTCGTATGATTAAAGGGTTGGTGTGTTTTTGCTGTTATTTAATAAGAGAACAGGTTGCCAGACATCTGTCATCCTTTCAGTTGGTTAACTGAGGATATATGAATATATTTTCTACGATTTTAATTTCACAAAGTATGTCGGAAGCATAAAGTTCATCTCGTCGAAAATGGTCATGTAGGTTAAAGATATTATTTGTCTATATATATAATCTATAAATTTCTACCAAGTAGGGTTTGTTGTAAACGGCCTGCTTGGGAATCGGATTACCGTTCGTGGTACAAGAGCGTCTGTGGTAAAGATATCTTTACACTTAGACCTAAGAACTAAGATCACAGATCACTATCCCTCTTAAAAATATTCTTTTTTTTCTGTGAAAAAAAAATCGACTCTTACCAGCTGTGGGTGCTTGTGTTCGTACGTAATCTTGGGGCATTATTATATTTATCCTGCGTAATTAATAACTAACGAAAATATTCGAAAGGTATTGCCATTGTACTTATTGTACTTCAAGAAAACATCATTATCATAGTAATCATTATCACCAGGTTTTAGAGCGACTGTACCAAGTACGTTGTACAAAAGCGGTACTATAGTATTGTAGTGTGCTGGTACTCTTTAAAAATAAACCTTTCCTGGTCAAAACAACTTCTATATGTAAGGTCATCTAATATATAAAAAATTATGTTTGTTTGTTCATATTTTATGCGCTGCCATAGCGTTCATCAGATTGCGGTAAAACTTTGTCAAGTTATTGCTAGTAGCAAGGCATAGTACAATTAACTTACAGTAGATGGCGCGCGTATGGTACCTACAAATTTATTTGAAAGTTATATATCATTCAACTTCAATAAATGTATTTATCATTACTAATTAAACAATATAACTCTTCCAAATTTAAAACAATATGTCCACAATTGTTTCTTCTACGGCAGCAACGTGCCGAGTACCAGCTAGTACTTAATTAACTTAATATCATTTTAGCTTGGTTCTACCAAGTACCAACCACTACCTACAAATATTGTTCTTAGGATGTAGGAGATTAGTCTATAACTAATATTCTGTAAAAATAAGTCTTTCGGGTCAGACTAAATATTTTTTTATATAAGAGAAGGCAAACAAGCATACGGTGCGGCTCACTTGATGGCAAGTGATAACCGCCGCGTATGAACAACTGCAACACCAGGGGAATTGCAGAAACGTTGCCGGCCTTTTGAAAAGAAGTAGGCTCTAGGTAATATTTTAATGTGGTAACGTAAAGATGTTCAAAAGGTGCTCGACTCCATCATATCATAAGTTTTCCCTGATTAATTCCTTTCATTTGGGGATTTATTGTTTTAATACTTTTTTAACGTATGTTGCACAATTGTTGTAGTAAAGATGTAAATGCGTTGTCATTCCTGAGGACTGAGATAAAATGCCCCGTTGCCAGTTATTGCCTGCACAATAATCACGGTTGTAGTTGTCGCTCCCTAGTTCTAAGCTACGAGTACATTACTAAGTTACGGTGTCCAAAACGATTTTTTAGTACATTAGTTATTTATAACATAATAATACATTATATATTTATTAGTACATTTACTTATCTTGTTTTCATCTTCTTCTTTTTCTTCACAAGCCCTTAAAACTTCGCTGCCGGACGTGCTCCTCTCTCGTTGTAGGGAGGTGAATTAGCGCATAAAACCTACGTTTATCCCCGATTAAGTATTAAAATGCAGATTCGTTGACACCGTTGGAGATTAAGATGGAATGTTACCAGTAAAAAGTTTCCGGATCTTGTCACTGACCATACGGTACACAGAAAAATTATAGTGGTATTGCACGTGGTCTTTACCCGGTCGGGCCAATCTATTTGAGTTGCAGCGTGACTATACCGCGTAAAAACATTCTAATATATATATATTCTGCATTGCATGTTTCATCAAGTTGTAATTCCATATGATTGGATGTCACCTAAAAAACCAGTGAACCTTCTTTCTTTCCCTAAAGTTGTCAGTTCGTCGAGCTTAAATGATACTAATTTAGCTCGCTGATTGCTTGGAACATCTCAGTTAATCTCATTTTACTATGATTGTTTAACGTTGTGGATTTTATTATGTACAGAAACCCTCCAGTGTAAACTCATCAGTAATACGCTGAGTGACATTGAGTTTCCTCCTATGGCGAGTTTTGTTTCTATTTAAGCCACTGCTTGGTTACGGCATGCGGTGTCAACAAGCCAAGGGCTGCGTGGAATAGTAAGTTGTGATGTAGTTAAAGATATTTATTTTTATATTATAGATATTTTTTATTGAAGAGGGGGCAAACGGGTATGCGGCTCAGCTGAAGGTAAGTGTAGACCGCTGCCCATGAACAACTGCAACACCAGGGTAATTGCAGATGCGTTGCCAGCCTTCCGATTTCCGAAAAGGAGTAAGCTAAATATTGTCATGTGCACTTTTTAAACTTAACAAAAGGGTATTTATTAACTTTTCTTAAAATTACTCACATTGTAATCGGAGGAAAAACAGACGTTATTAAATGATTCCACTTCTTTGCTGTAAGGTTTTTGTAATAATAAGTACAATATATATTCGTAGTTGACATATTATCAATCTTTTCTAACTTTTACTTAAAACTGTTTTTATAAACTTAAAGAAAATAAATGTACTTATTTACAGTCGCCTTTTCTTTTTACTAATATAATTTTAATGTAGCAATGTAAAGATCCCATGATAAGTCGATGTTCGTTCATTCAACGTTTGGCTGATTCATCGAGTCTACGACGCATGCATTAAATTTATTTTTTACTTATTTTAATTCGCTGGTTTCTAAGTCAAATCAGACAGCATTTTTTCTTTCTTTAATATGATTATGAAATTACATCACAATTAAAGATAATCAATGTATTACATAAAATATTAGTGTAATATATTATCGCCTACAACAAAATATTGATGGCTCGGTAGTATAGTAACGTTTGTTTGCAGCGCAGAAGGCCTCGGATTCTATTCCCCCTACGGAACGAGTGCTTCTATAGCCTACTGTGATTTATTTGTTTTTAAAACACCTCTCCGATACTATAGAAACTTATGTAGGAAATTATGTCAAACATATGAATATTTGATATAATGTTCAATCATCGTTAATCGGTTACTAAACGGCATGAGATGTGTATTAAATGACTCCGTGGCGCGGTGGCTTCGAACTGAGTTACAGTGCTGAGAGCCACCAGATCGATTCCGCACAGAACAAGTATTCGTATGGCCTTCAAGTAATTGTTCTGCAACCAGAATGTTTGTCCTTGTGCAATTTATTTATGTAAACCGTTTCCACGATACTACAGCAGAAAACCCCGTGTCTAGTAACGTTTTTTTTTAAGAACAAAAACAAAACAATAAAGACAATTAAAACAATAGACAATCAAAATTTTATCGCATAGATAAGATTCGCAAAGCGCATTAACATAATCTGTAGTGTGTTTCTGGCATGCGTATTCATATTTAATTTAAAAAAAAAATCATGTTTAATATTTGATAGGGAATTGATGTAATTCTATTCAATATTTGAAAGCTTACAGATTAAGCGCCTGTGTTATCGGTCACTTTCAGTTTCATCGTGTTAATAGAAGAAATTTTTGTCCAGGCTTCGCGGCACACATAACAATTAAAATGGGCAGCGGTAGGATAGTGTTAGTGCGTGCACTGGGTGCGTGCGATAGTGATCTAGAGGCCCCTTCCGCGCCCCGCGCACTTCCAAAACAACATTCGAAGTATTTGTGAGCGGGAGAGTTTTTTGCGCGAAGCCCAAGGGTGGCGGAGCGCAATCGCCCGCCACCTCACAAAAAATACTATTAAATAACTCAACAAAACCGCGGGGCGGATTGTGCGTGATCGCAACCGGCTCAAATTAACACTGGCAACAATGTTTTACCTAAAATATTGACTTGCTGCATGATGGGCAGGCGGCGAAGTACAAGAGTAGCGATTTGTACTTATTAAAATTAAGTATTCATTCAATTGCCGTGCTCCTTTCATAATTAAAGTTGGCATTAATTATTTGAAAGTAGCTCGAAAATATCTGTGTGTGTGTGTGTGTGTGTGTGTGTGATAGTGTTGTAAGACAACCAAAAAATATTTTAAGGCTGTCATGAATACAAACAACCACAATCCTCGATTAAGAATCAAAATGTAAATGCGTTACAACCTCAGAGGACTACGATGTAATGCCTCCTTTCAAATAAAAGTAGTTGTCGATTCTCTACAATCACCATACGAAACACAGCAGCATTGAGACGTTAGTTTACGCTGTTATTCCTTTAATTATTAATTTAATTCCTTTAATTAAGCTTTTTAATTATGGGATATTATATGGCTAACATGGCATATGGAAAATAAATTCTAAGTTCGCGTTTTCATCTGCAACAACACTAAATTAAATTGCCATAGCTTTCGTAACATCTATAGGCCTCGTGGGTGAACACGTCTGCTATAAGTTGTGATAGTATGATTCGTGAGTATCTCACAAGGTGTTTATTGCAGAAAAAAATTGCGAGAATTCATACGATACATAAACACTATTGCAAGAAATTTATACAAGACTTCAGCGAATGTTCTTGCAGGTGAAAACGCGGCATTATGCAGTATGACAGAACTTGCCAGTGTCAAAATACTTGACGTGAAACAGCTTCTTAGATGCGAAGTCCGTACATAACTACTTAAACTACTACTTGATCATACAGCGATTATTAATTGCTGTATGATGAATTAATTAAAATAAATCTTTCTTACTAAATTTAGCTTACCTATGGTGGAGTTTTGGCGGCAACTTACCCCAGGCAAATTGCTCGTTACTGCTCATGTATTGTTTAAATAATGGTTTAAATTGGATATGTCATTTACATATACGATTTTGTGTGTGATATGTACAAAACAAAAAATTTACGTATTCTTGTAGGTGCGTGCGTTTACGTTACTTTGTATTATATTTAAATTAGTTGTTATCCTAGTTCTTTTACTGTCTAATGCGCTGCATATAAGTTATAATATATAAGTCATAATCCATTTTGGTACAAAGAACGATATATTTATCAACAATTACAATATACAGGAGCACACAGGTAGTTAAGATATTACATACGAGTAGATCATATTATAATGCGTCTATACACTAATTAAGAACACTGCAAAAAAAGTTATATGATGCATATAATATAGTTCTCATACGCAATACGATATTATGAAATTATTCAAGGCAAAGTCATGGACGAAGCTAATTTTTCTTTAAATTGTTGTCTCTTATACTTTAAGTTCGGCTCTGTGTCAGTCAACCTGCTCAGTCAGACGCTGAAAAAAACAACAACGTAAAAACTCGCTACATAAGAATAGTGAGATTTCCCGCCAACACGTCTGCGATTTACTTTCCAAATCTGCTTAAAGTTTTTACTAGATTTGCCAAATAAGAATTCCTTTTAAATGTTTTTTGTAATTAGTAATTTTTATAACAAATAAAGTTGCAAACTGACAATAAGCAACTCAAAATTTGGTACCAGCAGTAATTCAAATTTAAGAACCCGTGACGTAGTCACAATTTACATTTAGGATGCAGTCGTCATGGATCATAAACAAAATAATCATAATATGTGCAAGTACCCTGTTAGGAGTAAAGTTGGTTGTAATGATGCAATTAGAACAATCTTCAACAGTCTTTATTCAAAATTAGTACTTTATGCGCTTTATAATTTGTAAAGATTGTTTTCATCAACAACATTTTTTGAAATTAAACGGAGTCATAGGTATGCTTACATTCTTTATGCTGGTAATTATTTAATATTTTTATCGATTACACGTGGAGGAAGAACTGAAACCCTTTAATTTCGACGTTCATTTAATTTTACGACGTTTGTACAGCGGTGCATTGATGCAATTTGTTTATTCTAATAGTAACTACTGAGATTTGTAGCTAAATATAGGAACTTTAAGAGAAGTCTGTTTTGGTTGTAGAGCCTCGTTATTGGTTTTACCTTCGGGTAGGTCTGGGTTCTGATGACTGTTGTGTTTTAACTAAGTTAGAGAGAGTTACTGATAAATGTTATGGTATTTATTATAAGTAAATCTTGAATATTAATTGATAAAGCTTAAATATCTAGTGTTTTATAAATTATACTTATTCTAAATGTTCTTATTTAGATATTTTATTCTGCCTTTATTCTGCAATGATTTACGCCACCGAGATGTTACAATAACTTTTCAAATCTCTCATTGAACCTTGGAAGTTATTGTAATTTTATACCACATTCAGAAGTTTAAGTCTACGTTGTGACTCGGTACCTAAACTTTAAACCTAAAAGGATAGATATGTTCGTACGAGCCCGTACCATATTGATTAGCCTTTCTGAAACTTATCCAAAATTACATACAGAATATTCCCAAGATTTTCGCGGTAAAATGAAAGTGTTTCTTATTTGTTCGCGATGGATGTTGCATATGCCGTTTCAAGGGAAACTACTTTTATTTTCATACAAGTTCAAACACTCATGCACATTATTCGTCCTCAATACCTACTAGATAGCTTGCCTTGGCACACAGGCTTTCCGTTTCTAGAGGCGGAGCTGGTTAATAGTTTTGCCAACTGCATTTCAGCCGCAGACGGTAGAAAGAGCGACGTATACTGCCATTTCTCTCTCCTTGCGGCCCATCCACCACAGTACCAATGGTGTAGCTCCGTCAGAGTCACGGAGGATGGGGCTCAGCTGTGAAGGCGCCTACCACCAATTTGCAACCGAAGTTTGTTCGCCAAACCCGCCGGCAACCGCGAGCGAGTCATGTAGGCGCACTGTGGGTGACTAATTCCTCAAAACAGTCACAACAATACTGGAATCCATTCTTAGTGGTAAAATTGCACTCTAGTCCAGGTGTACGAATTTAAAGAGCTTGCGCGGTTACTTCAAGCGCATATAGGTAGGTTACCTTCAAAACTAACTTTATTCATATTATTATATGCGCGAATACAAAGATTTCATACAAATAATAGATATGGAAAATGTGATTCGGTATGCCTTTACTACACTTTCCATTTCGTAAGTAGTACGTTAGAAAAAGTATTTTGTTAAAAAAACAGCAAACGGTTTTAATTAACACTTTATCAAGTATTCATTATGAATGCAGGCAAGCTAGAAAGGCTTTGCTTATAATCAGCAGCCATATATTTAAAAAAAATCTTCTGAATAAACTTCAGGTTGGAACTGCACCAGTCGTGATTGGAAAGAAATGGTGGTATATCTTAAGAAGATGACATGAGTGACTAATATATCCATTTCTTATTTTTTCAAAACTTCCTCCTTAGGTTTTACAATGAGGATGCAAATTTGGTATGAAAAATATTTTATTACTAGCTGTGCCCGCGGCGTAGCTCGCGTATATAGGTTTTACTTAAAGAATTTGACGTTTAGGTAAGAGAATATTAAAAGATTTATATCATTACTGTATGAATAAGTGGCACCAAAATAAATCGTTATGCTCAAAGTTCTGAGTCGTTTGTGATAGAACTTCTGTGTAAACGACGTTAGAAGTAGACAGCCGGGGCGTACAGAAAAATTTTACGGGAGCTACTAACGCGGGAAAAAGCAACATAGAGTTGGCCATGTGCAAAACAGTCAGTACTGACGTCCACTCCTGCAACGCGTAAAGTTTGACCTTGCGCTTTATTTACGGTCATCGGTCATCGCATAACACACGCTGACTGGGAATGGGAAGTGGGAACAGAACACGCTTAGAACTGAAAGGAAAGTTATTTGATATAAGGTGGATTGACCTATAAAACATCTTTGGGTGGATTCTTGGTATAAAACAACATCATGACATATTGTTTTTGATGCAATTTTGCTACGTTTAGCTTGGGCGTACGTATCTTTTTTCTCATATCTGTTTTTGATGATGTTTGTGCTGTTAGCTTATACCCTACACGGCTCTTTCAGCTTGAATGGACTCGTTAACGTACAACGCCATCTATTACGTTCTTCATGGAAGACATCCTTTTTTAATTTAAGGAAAACATATTTTTTGTTTACTGTGTTTAAAGTATAAATATATTATAATAAAACGTTTTTTTTTATAAAAAGGAATCATTTTATTACTATTTCTGAGGTTTTATGGCGCCTTTAAACAAATCGAACCTACATTTCAAAATAATAATCAAAACTTTCGATAGAATTAACCAATTTTAATAAAACAAAGTTAATCTTTGAACTGGATGATACGCTTTATGATTTTCTAAACAATTTCTTTGAAAAAAAGATGTTTACTTAAGACGTGATGCGTTCATAAACAAACAGACAGACAGACAATTCTAAAAATTATAAAAATGTACTTATTTAATGAGTTTCAGTCCCCATAATGATTTTAGTCACAAATTAATATACTATACAATGTACAGAATCAGACACAGCATGTGATTACCGCATGTATAGAGATATAAGGATAGATGGCGCTGTTAAAATCAATTCTAAGAATAAAAGAGATTAATTGACGTGATTGATACAATAAAAAAACTTAAAAGAACTTATAAATCAGGCCTACATCGTAAGCAAGAAAGAAAGTTTGATCCTCGCCGAAACCAACGAAATTGTTAATAGCTCTTTTAAAATTTGATTTACCATTTAGAGTACTCGGCGGTAAAGAATAAATGACATTGTCAATACACAGTAGGGCAGCGAGTAATTTAAAGATTAACAGCAAATATGAAAAGTCATTTACAGAAAAAAAAATCACAACCTGCCTTTTTGCATGACATTTGTGCAACACCACCATCTATCGATGAAATGGGTTAACTATTGTACTTTAGATTTACATAATAAGGTTAATATATTTTTTAATATATTTATTACGTTCTTTATGCAATACTTTTGTTTACTGCGTTTTAGATATAATTTCATCATTATAAAACATTATTTTACATCATTTAATTATGTTATGATTTATAATATTATATTAGTTTAAAATGTACTTGATGACTCAACAAACGCCACCATTGAACAAATTCGTACCTATACTTTGCAGCCATACTTCAGAATATTTATCATAACTTTTGATGGAATGAACTAATTTTAATGAAATAAAGACTAAATGTAACCTGAAGATACACTTTATAAATTCTTTAACGATTCTTCTGATATAAATTGGTACTTTATACGTGATACGTTAACAAACAAACAGACAGACAGACAGACAGACAGACAGACAGAAAATTCTAAAAATGGTAGAAATGTATTTAATTACTTATTTTTAGTACCACTCAATCACTTTTATTTATTAAATAAATCTAAAATGTACAGACATCGGCTATTTACATTTTTATTATATGTATAGAAGATGACGTACAGTCCAAACCGCTGGATTTAGAAGCGTGAAATTAGGACAGTAGGCAACCACTAAGAAAAGGTTTTGTAAAATTTAATCCCAATGAGGGCGAATTTAAAATAGGTTGTTACAATTTGTACGTAATGTTTAGTTTTAGGGGGCGATTTCATATTTGTATGGAGGAAAATTATAAAATGGTATTCGTAATTTGAAAATCGGTAATAATCAAACTTTAAGAGATAAGAGGATAAAATGATTTTCGTTTAAATTGCAAACTCAAAACTTTTTTAATATTTCTTATAGTTTATGATATTTATCAGACATTCATATAAAACGGTTCCTTATATCAATTTTTCGAATTCACAAAAATATCCTTCACGTTTTCTAATTAAAATAAGGCCTAGATCACTCCTACCATTGGTCTCTAAATATTTGTGATATCTCGTCACACTGCGGTTCAGCTATTCCGACTAAAGTCAGCAAAATCTATGATTTTAACAGATCTATGAAATTCGGACTTTCAAATATCGTAGCCACTATAAAATGTTCTACTGGGCATGAGTCTACACTAGTTTCTCATTTTTTTTTAAAAGCAAAAAATATAATTGACAACGGATGAACCTTTTGTTTTTTAAAGAACTTCATAAAAATCAGGGACTGATTCTCCATTCTAATGCAAATTGTATCAAATGTCATTTATTTTGTCTAGCGTCATTAGCAAATTAGCAATAAAACGAAGCCCAAAACACATGCCGGGAATTTGAGGATCTTTCAACGAGTCGTGTCAGATGTATTGACATTTAGTTCATAAATCACATAATTACGTATATGTTATTTAGAGAAAAGGAATGTCGCAAATCTGCCTCAACTCGGGAAACATCATTAATCATCAAATATGTATTCAGAGTCAGAGTACTCACAAACAGAGTGAAGATCCTGAGATTGAGTGCCTTTTAGAGTTTAAATATGTAAAGTACATTATACAAGTTAATTTTTTTTATAGAATAATGATGACAATTGAGCACACAGTCCACCTGATAGACATTTATTCTCGATTAACAATCAAAACGCAGATGAGTGGACCTGTACCCTGAGGACTAAGATGGAATGCCACGTTTCCAGTAAAAAGGGTCTCCGGTTCTTTACACTCAATATACGAAACAAAGCAGCATTAAACTGCTATTTTACGCTGTTGTAAGAGCTTCTTTCGCCGGTCGAGCCGACGCATTCGTGCTACAACCA
This sequence comes from Parnassius mnemosyne, assembly GCA_963668995.1. NCBI lineage: Eukaryota > Metazoa > Arthropoda > Insecta > Lepidoptera > Papilionidae > Parnassius > Parnassius mnemosyne. Next base: position 34,323,113 of record CAVLGL010000001.1, on the reverse strand, counting down.
TAATATAGCTGCGGCATGGCTCTACCATGTATAAAAACTTGTGTATAGGTACATTTTTTAAAGAAGTTAAGATGACATAGGGCACACAGCCCCCTAATGTTACCTGATGAAGTCGATGCAGTGAAGAGATATATGATCGATATACCTACATCTCCCCTCGGTTTAGAATCAAAATGCAGATGTGTGATGCTGATCCCTTGATGACTAAGATGGAATGCTTCATAACTAGTGAAAGAGACTCCGCGTCACACACCATACGAAACACAGCAAGCAGCCTTATATTTCACAGCCACTACCCCCTTTTACATTCATATTTTAGCACATGTCGTTGTAGCATCATGACAGGTAAAGTGTTTGAAGAACGCTATTAGATAAATTAATTTTCCTTTTTCGTACTCTTTTTCTATTATATGGTATCATACATAATCTTCACTTATCTTTATTTATATGCATTTTCATATTTTTATTTTTATTTTGTACGCCCGCCTCTATTTTTAACTATTGTTTGCGTCAGTTCTCTACATTAAGGTTGTCTGGAAGAGATCACTTTCAGAGTGATAAGACCGCCTGTTATACATATTCTACTATAGATTTCACTGTACACGTTATTTTGATATTTTGGTGTACAATAAAGAGTAAATAAATAAATAAAGTGGCACAGATCGGTGTTCCAAAGAAACTGAATGCCTTAGTTTCTACTGCCTTCGGTGTAGTTAGTGGACGTCTAACTTTTGAACGATTTGACTGATATATATACTAGTGGAGAAATCTACGAAGGCACATGGCTAGCAGACTGCGTTTGGGCTCTTTTGATAGTGTTTGGTGAGTAGTATCTGTATATGGATTGCTATGCTGCTGATAGAACAGAAAAACATCGGCAGAAACCAACTATGTTTGGGCTCTTTTAAACAGGGTTACATATTATGTCATATAGAATGTTTGGGTTCTTAGAGTAATGTAAAAGTACAATGCCATAATAACAGATCTAGATCCCAAACAACTTTGTGGCCTTTCTCCGGCTTCGTGCTACACAATCCAATGCTATGCTATTGTGTGGATTGTTGAAGAGAAGCTTGCCCTTTGGTAGATGTTTCGGGTTCAAGATATCAGATCGCCTTATTGATTGTAGTGCTTTGTAATTTATGCACTCTACCGGCCCAATTTAATATCAGTGGTATCATTACGCTTTTAATTTGAAAAACAGTATTAAACCGAGCAGTAGGGGGTAAAATGTAGGAGTATAATTTAATGTAAGATGTCAAACGTAAAGAAAGACTATTTTGACAGTAACAAGAATACTCTAAACATTTCAAAACATTTCCGACGGATGTAAACATTGTAATCGTGAAATGATTAAATGAAATTTTTTAAAACCTCTGACTAAAAGAAAATAAGTAACTAAAGATAAAAATAGAAAACATTGATTTGTAAAAAAAGTTGATTTTTTGCGAGGTATGTCATATAAACAACTAATTATGACACTCCTCTGCTCTTCCTACATTTTTGTACATAACTGTTTGTTTGTTGTAAAGATAGACATAGCAATAATATCAAAAATAGATACTACACATACACTACCTATTGAGTATTGATATAAGGTCGAGAAAAAAGTTTCTTCGTGTTTTATATACAAATTGAAAACATTGTTTTTTCAAATTTAATTACATTTAGTTATTATGTATATGTGCCATTTTGTTCGATATATTGTTGCCATTTTGTGCGATCATATTGATAGATCCATGTTTCGTCACCAGTAACGAGCAAACGAGGGATCCATCGAAAACAAAGCTTCCTCACTCCAAGATGTTGGTGTAGGATGGTATGAATGCTCCCCGAACTAATGCCCACAACCTTTTCGATGTCCGTATATATGATTCGTGGGTCTTCTCGCACCAACATATCAGTAGTCTATACATTTTCTGCCGTTACTGCTGTTTGCCGGGCCCCGGTTCGTTGGTCATCTTTAAGATTAATTTTACCGCTTTTGAATTCAGCAAACCACCTAAAGATTATTGCGCGTGATGTAGCTGAGTCCCTTATTGCTGATTGTAACCGGTGTAAACTTAATTGTTCGGTTAAACCAAATTTAAAGTCATAATATATCATAGCGCGCAAATGTTCACGGTTATGATCCATCGTTTTAAATGAAAAGTGCGGGAAGCGTTGCAGGAAAATTAATAGAACTTTGTTTTTTTTCTTTAATATTGAGCAATTGGCTAATGGAGTTCTAATTTTAATAAATTTGCTTTTTAGAAACATATAACACGGGTGCGTTCCATTTTTAAATTTCGAGCATCTCAGAACTTATTGTGTGACCTACGTGGGTCGGAGTAAAAATTTCTTCGCATTTTGCTTGTGTAAAATTAAAGAAAAATCTCTTTGGTTGTACTGTTTGTATCGAGCTGGTTTTAATATCAATTCTTAGAGGACATTGAGAAAAAGAAAAAGTAAAAGTAAAAAACACTTTCCCGCCATTTTTCAATTGCTTTTCTGTCCGCCAAAATGAGTGAACCTAACGAAGAAATTCGATACGTTCTGAATTTTTTTTTATAGGATAGGGTGACAAACGAGCACACAGTCCACTTGATGGTAAGTGGTTGCTGTGGCCCATAGACATCTACATCTATCCTCGTTTGCGAATCAAAACGCAGATGCGTTGTCACCTGTGAAGACTAAGATGGAGTGCCTCTTTTCCAGTAAAAAGGGTCTCCGAATCTCTACACTCACCATACAAAACACAGCAGTGTTAAGCTGCCATTTTACGCTGGTATCCTGTGAGAGCGTGATCCTTCTCCGGTCGAGCCGACCCATTCGTGCTACAACTATACTACTAATATAGCTGCAGCATGGCTCTACCACGTATAAGAGGTTGCTGTGATTCTCCTGTAGCTGCTGTATAAAACCTATACCAGGGCTATAGAAATGTTTCTGTTTCATGCTTCAATTAATAATTTCTGCGTACTTAGCATCAACGAGGTTATATCGACATCTATCGAAAGCAAGTAAGGTTTTTTCTGGCATCTATATAAATAATATGATAGAGGTTTGCAGTTGTGCACGCATCACGGAAAAACTACTGTATAGATTTCAAAAAAGTTTTCTAAGTTTTATTTCTCAGACAATTGTTCCTTATCTAAAAAAATTATTACAATATCTTCATTTAATATAAAGTTATTAAAGTTTTAAGAAACAACGATTTTTATAAACACTACGTGGTTAGTAATGTGTGTTCTTCTGATATATCAAACAACGCGGACGAAGTCGCGGGTATCAGCTAGTTAGGAAATAAATTAAAAAGAACACCTATTAATCGGATATTAACTATGTTACATCATCATAATTTCTAAATAGTTATGGGTAAATTCATAAATTTCTCAATACGATTACAGTTTTTCATATGTTTACATTGGCTTAACATGAAAATGTATCGATTGTTCAGTCAAAAGATAGTTAGAAGGCAATTTCAGTGCATTTTAAATAAAGCGGCCAGTAATTTGCGATATACATAGCTCACTTTGAGTTGATCAATAAAATAACTATCGGCGAACCCATAATTCTCCTCTTATTATCTAAATTCATAGTTACCTATATTAAATAAAGTAATCAATATCATAATTACCTATTCAATGGAAGGAATTTATTGCGATTGTATTTCATAATGGGTTTTAATTTTATTTGCGAGGAACCCTAATTCTTTTCCTAAAATAAAAGTAGCCTAAGTTACCTACTCCTTATAACATCAGCTATCTGCCAGTGAAAGTCCCATCCAAATCGGTTCACAGATTTTTGTGTGGTGCGTGTTCAGACAGACGTCGTCTTAGACGTTTATTATAGTATAGAAGATATTATAGTATAGATAGATAGAAGACAGATATATATAGGTATAGACATATCGATTAGATTAGATTAGGTAGATACTGGAATATGTTTACAAAGTCTGTGGAAATTTTGCAAATTGCATAACGGTGATGGTTTTAAAGTTAAATCAAGAATTCATATAATTAAACATGTCATCAAACAATGTGGAAGCAAAATCGTTCAGAACATACCTAATACACAAAACCATTGTATATAATGTAGATATATGTGGCTTCTATTTTCATTAGTGGTTAATATTGCTTTTGACTGTGAAATAACTAATTAATTAATTCAAATAACAAGGGACTTCATACACATATAGGTATTTTTTGCATGCCTTAGTCTTTCGTAAATCAATGTTGACTTAATTGACCATCCTACACACCTTAACTTTACACACATCTTAAATGTTTTATAGAGTAAAGGAGTCCTGATAAGGTCATTTTTCATTCTTTGAATTGAATTTTTTACTTTTAATTTCATGTTTAATTTCTCAGACAAAAAATACGTTGTCTCATCCTTTACGATTATAACTATTAGTGTACCTACACCATAACATACCTACATGTTAAGCAAATCTTTTCATACCACTGTGTTTCGCATAGACGACTTGACCTTTCGCGTGTCCGAGCGAGTGGATCGCGCGAAAATATCGATTATCCTAATCTTATCGGTATCGTTGGCGTGTCACGCGGTCGGGTGGAATAAAAATGAAACGCACGCATCCAACTCGACACCAATTTGTACCTAATACGTTGAGGCGCATGCGCCATGTTTATCGCTGTATTGGATGTCGCCGACTCCGCCTTCTGCAAAATATTTGCAATAGGAAAATAGTTCGTATTTTTGTTGATATGTTCACATCAACAATATCTACAATTTTTTCTAAATATTTGTAGTTGATAAATATATGGTTATGCAGTTCTTATATTATTCTTATTGATTTTTCTTCTATCATCCTTATTATATTATACATAGGAGTCCTATGAAAAGGATACGCGTAAAATTCTAAATATATTGAATAAAACTAATTTTTACGGATTTTATCGCGTTTAATTAACTTATTTTATATTCCCGACGTTTCTAAATTTTTATCGTATTTTTTTTTATAGGATAAGGGTGACAAACGAGCACACAGTCCACTTGATGGTAAGTGGTTGCTGCGGCCCATAGACATCTACATCTATCCTCTATTACAAATCAAAATGTAGATGCGTTGTCACCCGTGAGGACTAAGATGGAATGCCTCATTTCCAGTAAAAAGGGCCTCCGGCCACCTGCACTCACCAAGCGAAACGCAGAGGTAAACCTCTACTTCACGCTGGTTTTCTGTGAGGTCGTGGTACTACCCCGGTTCGAGCCGGCCCATCCGTGCGACAGCAAAAGCTGCCGCGTGGCTCTACCACTGTTAAAAATCTCGTTTTTTATCGTTTTTAAATTCTAAATATATTATTATTTATGCTGACATATTTTGGACATGGGCAATTAATTACTATTATTTTAAATAAAATAATTCGGTCGAGCCGACCCATTTCATGCTATAACCATAATAATAGCTGCAGCGTGGCTCTATCACGTAAAAAATGTATTACAAATACTACTAAAGGACGGAGACGTCCTGTAATACAGAAAAGTTAAAGCTTAGATTAGGCACTAGTCTCGCTCAATATAGGTAATATAGAGGTGTAAAATTTTTATACTATATGTACACCAATTATGTCATATTGTGGTTACAAACGGTGTGGTGGCGGTGTATATCGTACCGTGCGTGTCGTAAGAAGTGACGGAGGGAAACAAACAAGGAGATGTGCTGCAGCGACGACGCCCCAATTACAATTAAAAATAAAAAACTGCGGTAACCAGCGTGGCAACATTGGCAAATATCCCACTTAAGAGACAATCTATGAGAGACGCCTATGTTCAGGAGTGAACTTTTGATTTGATAACTGCTTTTGATAGCGGCTGCAACAGTAACGTTGCGGTGATGAGAAAATAAATTAATGTTATTAATTCATTCTTTTTCATCATCGGCTCTATTAATTCATTCATTCATCATAGGCTCGTAAAAGTTCACTGCAGCTGATTTAATTTTTACAGTAGTGAAAGTTAACACCGATATAAAATATTTATCTTTACGCTGTTTTTCTTCAGCTCCAAATACATCAAATTGAAATGAACAATTTAAGTGTTTCTATTGAAATTTTATAATAAATATATCAAAGTGTGGGCAGTTTCACTGCCTCGTTTGTGGTCCTGGGTTTGAATCCTATTCAGAGTCAGCACTCGAGTCAAAATTCAAATGATTCGTTACCGTTATCGCATTTGAATACGTATTGTGTTGTTCCTATGTGCCTGACACTGCATTAGAACTTTTACCTCTTTTTATATTTGGACATCAGTCGGTCAGTCTTTTCCGTCAGCAGCAGTATGCATCGCATGGAGGTAGCTTGAATAATAAAAGTATATGAATTTATCTTTCATTTTCACCCTTTTTTAACTGACTTCAAAAAGGAGGAGGTTCTCAATTAGAGTGTAAGTTTTTTGTATGTATGTGTTACGCGATATCTTCGCACATTCTGGACTGATTTTAATGATTATTTTTTTTACTAAATAGGCTTTGCTTTAAGGGTGGTCCCATTAAATTTTGAGCAAAAGTTCAGCCCCCAAGAGTGGAAAATAGGGGAGTAAGTTTCATATTGGATGTGAAACTTTTCACATTCTGTCATTCCGCCCAACATTCCGACCCCAAGAGTGGAAAGTAGGGGAAAAATTTCATATTGGATATGAAATTTCATATTGGATATGAAACTTTTTCCCCTATTTTTCACTCTTGGGAACAGAATTTTTTCTTCAAAATTTAATGGGACCACCCTTAAGGTAAAGCCTATTATTTAAGGAATTTCATTTGATATCTTCGCAGAATGAGAACTGGTTTTAATGATTCTTCTTTTATTAAACAGGTTATACTTCAAGGGTGGTCCCATATAAATTTGGAGGAAAACTTGCACCCTTAAGGATAGGAAATAAATAACTTGTTTTTTGAAGTCGGTTTTTACTTTTGTTAAAAATTATAATTATATAATGCTAAAGTAAAGTAAAGTAAGTAAAGGATTTGTTGATATAAGGTGGAGGAGGTGGTAAATGCTTTATGCATACCACGATAGCCGATCTGTCGTGGTTATGCGGGACTCACTGTGTCTAACCTAACCACCCTAAGTGTTGACCCGCTAAAAACCACCTATGGGGGATGGGCAGTGGCCTCTGAGGCCTCTCTGCCGAATAGGAAGCGACCCTCTTTTGGGAAAGAAGATTTCGAGCATGGCGCTGTTTAAACCAGTAACTTAATACTTACTTAATGCCCTCTTTTTATATCTCGGGTCGTAGTGTGATTTGTGGTATTCCTTGAGGGAGGCCTATGTTTAGCAGTAGATTTTTGAAGGGCTTGTTGGTTGAGGGAATAATGAATAAACCATAGTGACAGAGGTTTAGGGATCGATAAAATTCCTGCATTTATACGATAACCAACATTCTAGGTTTCTACAAATTTCTTACTAGTATCGGCGAGGATTTCTAGAATTCCGATATAGTAAAGTAATATACGAAATTGAGACAAATAAGAATACTCATAACTAAATGTTAAGCCTTTATTTGGCATTAAAAATATTAATTATATTTTTATATATAAGAGGGGGCAAACGAGTATGCGGCTCACCTGATGGTAAGTGAATTGCAGATGTATTGCCAGCCTTTTAAGAAAGAGTAGACTCTTTTCTTGAAGGTCCCTAAGTAGTATCGGTCCGGAAAAATCGCTGGTGGTAGTCGATTCCACAAGGAAGTCGTGCGAGGAAGAAAACTTCTAGTAAATCGCACAGTGGTGGACCGCCAATCATCCAAATGTATTATTTTATTTGATTGTATTCCAAATTTTGTTTTGTTGTTTTGTTTTCAATTAAAAACCGATTGGTTTTTAACTACATATTGTTAATAATCAGAAAAAAAAATTAAACAAATTTATGCATTATAATAGTCGGTTAAATTTAGAAATAAAACATGCACGTCAGGAATTCAATTATTTCTATAACCAATCATTGTTCTAAAATAAATGTTTGGTGAAATTGTTAACATAGTTAATTGTTTAAATAGAGAACATTTAAAAAAAAGTTAGTATTTGAGCACATAATGTAAATGCGCGTCGTGAAAGCAGTTTTTGAACTAGTTTGTGGCACATTCCACCTGTTATACTATAATCCGCGCTGTTTCGCAACTGTACCTATCGGTATCTATGTCATAGCATCGGAGCGTGATAGACATACGACCGTTCGATAAGTGGGAGTGAGCTAATGAGAGGACCGGACTCGCGAGAGGACGGAGGGGCACCGCTCTACGTACCACGTTATCTGTTCGCGAATATTCTTGCGCAATGTACAACAGGAAAAATAGGTTTCCATTTTAAATTAACCACACATTTCACGTTGCAACACGCATATGGATTATGTTATTTTATAACGTTATCTTTGAATTTTGCGCGCTTGCCTGTTACGGGAGTTTCACTGTGATTTAAAGGTCGGGAATGGACTATGCGACGGTAAAGATTGCTTTGCAAATTTGATATGAGCACTGTATGCGCTCGGCAGAATCTGTGTCAGCTTTTGATGCTGTTAAATATAATACCTACTTGTGCGCGTGGTGTTAGGGAAACTGTTTTTTAATTAACGTAATGCAATATTAATCTATGTAATGCTAAATACACTTAAATTTTTTTTATTCATTCATTCATTAGTACCGTTCACAAGTCCACTGCTGATCATAGGTCTAGGAATTCCCCTAAGGAATGCCACAATGCACGGTCCCGAGCCACCTGCATCCATCGACTTCCCGTAGTGTCTTACAGGGCCACTCTACACTTCGCCTACCGCTACGAGACTGTCACCCAAGAATCTTACTTTCTTCCCCATCGGTTGTCGGTTGTTCAAACTATATGGCCGGGTCAGTGCCACTTCAGCTTACTAATCCGTTCTTTTTATTCCGTCTCTTTTAATTATAAATAACTAAAAATTTAAATATAAGAATGAAGACTTTTATTAAAGTAAGTAAATTAAATATTTTCCTTGAAATTGTAATTGTTTTGCAAATAAATTAATAGATGTTCCGTAATCCGTAGGACCTACACACAAACGGAATTCTTATAAAATGATTCTGTTTGACTATGGCGTCCATGTGTTTGACTAAGAATGACGTTTTGTATACACATACATGATTGAAAATAAGTATGTAGTTATAAAGTAGGTACAGGTTCGGGAGGTCAAAAATGGGAAATAAAGTATAATGACTATTGTTGGGGAATAGGATGGCACCTTTTCAAAAACTAATAATAATAATTATTTTCGTTATTTATTATTTAATACATGCAGAAAATCCACAGAAAAGCAGAATTATTAAAAAGTATCGGCAGGTCTGCGCCCACCAGCCTATCATGGTAACCTTTTTATGGAACAGTAGTAGTGAGTGAGCGGTTGAATTGCACTAAATTTAATAGGCTCCAATTAGAGACTGTGAGTTTGAGCAAATCATTAAAAAAAATGCATATATCTGGCATTTTTATTTAGCAAAGTATGGTGACGTGATGCAAGACTACTTATCTAATATCTTTTTAACGTTATAACTATCAACAGTCAGCAAGTATGTTAGTCGCATGTTTGGTGCAGAATTGATACTAGCGTGATTGGGTTAATGGCAACTCGTTATCGATATTCCGTTAATCTATGAACCGGAGTGGGCATCATGATGGCGGACGTCGCGTGTAAACATGTTACGAAAGCGCGCGGAACAGAAGGCGCTGGATTCGCGCTCCATTACCGTGCCCGCGCCGTCAATATGGCGGCCGCGCACGTCCACAGAGTCAATGGCCTCCAATGGGCTTGCGCAACTCCACGCGCGAATCTCAACAGCAAAACAAAGTCTCAGCTTCGTTAGTGTGCCATGCTTGTGCATTCACACACTGACGTTTATGCTCTATCACAACACAAACTTATTTTGTGTGCGTAGCATGCACTGGTGTTTGTGAAGGGCTTCGACTAGTGGTTGACCTGGCTGATTAATTTAAAATTAAAAAGTTGCCATGAATTAAGTGCGTAATATCGAAGGATTTTATGTACCTGCTTATAGATAAAGTAGATAGTATAGACATAAAAATAAATTTACTGAATTCATTTTGGTAAATTTCATAATACCTACCTACTGTTGCTATCGTAGTAGCTGATTACTGTTGCTGATTTTTATAGCAATAAATAAATTGGTTTAAAAACACGGTGACATTGTTACATAGGTAGATAGCTCATTTTCCTTTGCGTAATATTTTAGTTTACCACTGGTCCAATTCCAATCGAATAATACTGCTGGGTAGGTGGTACTGAGAAAAACCATCAAGAAGTCCATCGGAACTTTAAAAAAAACCTTTAAACAAAAACAGTCTACAATAATGATTAATATTCTACAATTAATTATTCTATAAATTATATTAGAAATAGTTTGCTAGCGATCACCTCACACAGAGGTAATCAATTTTGAACTTGAAGATAATGTAAATTAATGCCACCCAGCAGAAGTGCATTCACTGCAGTGTTTCGGTTTGAAGTATATGGCGGCCAGTATAAATATAGGGTGTATTATATCTTAGGTCTTAAGGTTTACAACACACCTCCTTCGTTCGGAGTTTGTTACTGGTGGCCACGGGCTGAATTCGCCATTTACCTACTTTTAGGTGGATTGCTAACTCATTTATTACCATAATATTATTACAAAGAAATTGAACACAAAAAAAACGTATACAAAGTAGCCCACGTAAACGTCTCCCAACCTACGCACTACTCTCTGTAAATTGTACATAGGTATATTGTCATTCCGTTTAAAAGAGTAAGCAACATTAACAAGGGCTTTATGGTTAAATAGGTCACAATAATATGGCAACAATCAGCGCTTGTATCGCAATAAACAAGTCAAACGAGGTCCCGTTAAGAATGGCACTGTTGATATTCATCTAACGTTGTTTCGGTCCGGAATGCGCGACTGCCTAGTATGTGGGTTGGCGGTTTTTAAATACAACCCATTATGAAAATATGTAGGTACTTACATTTGATTTTAACGAAGAGCTAAGCAAGTACTGTTATATTAAATAACACGTAGTGATACATTAAGGATACTAAAATCTTGTTTAATCATATAAATAATATACAGAACGCGTAACCATTATCCTTCCTATTGTCGAATAATTGATTTAAAATGAAAAGTTAATTAGGAAGTAGAATACATTTTTGTTTGTGGTTTGCAAAGCGAGCGTTGCCAGAGCGACGTCAACTTGCAAATGCTTTTGGCCGAAAACAATTTTGTCTACGGTAAAGAAGCAGCAATGTAGATTTCTTAATTAACTTTAATGTGCCTTTCATGAACACGTAATTATTTATAATATAATAATATGAATTATGTAGATTTTTAGAAAAAAAGAAATGATACCTACCAACTATAACGTAGGTAAGTAAATAATATAATTACAAATTTCAGTTAGGTTGGTATGTATGTGTTTTGTAAAGGTTCGAAAATTTTGTATTTCAGTTAATATTAAAACTGTTTACAACGTATATTTCGGTATTTAGGTCACAGAAGCAATATTTAAAACTCTGTTACTGACCTTCACAGCGTTAATTCCCCCTTAAAAATATTTTCTCCCGAGTTTTAAATTTAGAATGCCAAATAATTGTTTATCATTATATAATATCTTTAATAGCTATTTATAGTTTTGTTATTTTTTTTTCATTTTCTTTACGTAAAAAATCCAATGTAGGTTGCTTCAATAGAAAATTCTATAGAAGGATTGATATGCCCTAATTTGCAGCCATGATAAGCGGATGAGCGAACGTAGCTCTACGTCTTTTTTAAAAATTATAAACCAGTGTTGGACTACTATCCCATTTGATAGTATTTTTATAGGGTAAGGGTGACAAGCGAGCACGCAGTCCACCTGATGGTAAATGGTTGCTATGGCCCATAGACATCTACAACTATCTTCGTTGACGAATAAAATGCATATGCGTTGTCACCCGTGAGGACTAAGATGGAACGCCTCGTTTCCAGTAAAAATGGTCTCCGGTTCCTACACTCACGATACTGGTATTCTGTGAGAGCGTGGTCCTTCCCCGATTGAGCCGACCCATTCGTGCTACAACTATACCAGTAATATAGCTGCAGCATGGCTCTACCACGTACAGAAAGTGAAAAAGAAGTATGGGGTGATGTAGCCGAGGATGAAACAAAACACTGTCTTAACTTGACAAAAGCTTATTCACTCTTGCCTTGAGGATACCTACAATGTGACCGGATGTGACCGGATGGACTGATGCTGGCAAATTGTTCCTTTCCACTGCTGTACGCATTTCTAAAGACGAAGTAAAGCGTTTGGTTTGAAACGCCATGGTGGCTTAGTTTGAAAGTCACCTTTGAGCCTTTAACACATTTTTGAATTGCTATAAAATATTATAAGAAAATAAAATGGAGTCTATTTTTCAATGTAGATTATTAAAATTTCATTTGTGAAGGTTGCTTTCTTTTATCTTCACTACATTTTCAAAGTAAAGTTCCTCTAATATGAATTGATCTACATTATTTGGCTTGATATGTCACGCTTTTTCATCCTTACACTCCATTTGGCGTCATAATAATTATGAATAAATATTTAGTTAAGTTTTTTTTTATGATAGTAACTTTTTTCTCTTCGACTCGTTGTTTATAGTTTATACCATTATTCTGTGTTTATACTAATATGTGGTATACGATGTTGAATGTACATATGCTGTACTCTTTTTTGATGATACTTTTATAAATACCTTTGTACATTTGTTTATATATTTCTAATAAATAAAATAAAAATAAAACATTAAATTAGTCTTTAACAACAATTCACTCTCGATCCAAATTATTCGATTTTATGATAGAGCCACGTTGCTGCATATTATAGCTGCAGCCTGAATGGGTAGGCTTGCAGTAGCAACATACTTAATAGACGTTATGTTTTCTATGTGTACTGTACTGTTGTTATGTTAGGTACTATGTATACCACCTTACCATTTACCTGCAACACATCTGCATATCGATTTCTAATTGTAGATAGATGTAGAGTGTGTGTACATAGGGCTCAGCATTTAACGAATGTGAACTCTCTTGGAATGTATACATGTACTTTATTTTTTTATTTCCGCACCAACGTCATCGCTACCTTAAAAATATTCAAAACTCGTGCATGCTAATCGGAAGTGTTCGGAAGAGGTCGCACCGAACGAGAGACACGTGTAAAGCTTGCGCAACTCAACCTTGCGCTCGCAAATAATAGGGACGCCATGATACTGGCTGGCTAAGGCAGCAGGCAAGTTATTGAGGATATAAGTGCTCAGAAACCATAGAGGCAAGTAACACGAATTATACTTTGGAAAATAATGTTTATCCGTGAACGGGAAGAGTTGAATAAAAATTATAAAGTATTTTATGGTTTATAGTTGTTTTATTTTATGTTAATGTTTTAATTTATTAATTATAAAGCAATTAAAATATAGTCATCTATAATGTAAAAATTTGTCCATAGGTTATTTACTTTGCACTCTTTATATTAGATACTATAAGGCTATATTCCATATCAATTGTTTTCAGGATTTTGTATTTGTTATAAATATAATGTGACATTCTCCTGGTTTTAGTAATGGTATAAATTGCAGTCATTATCAGAATGTGCCAACTGCATAGGACATGCACTATTAAGTGTATCTGAAAACATAGTGAAACTTGTTCATTAACGTTCAGTATATTAAAAAAAAGCAGTTACAAAAGTTCGTCATAAATAATTGTTCGCTAAGCAAAGTTAAGAACGATATAGCAAACCTATAGTTAAGACAACGAGAATCATTCAAATTAAAATTACATATTATAATGCATGTGCATCGAGATTTGAGATATAACAATAAAATATAAATCGACTTGCATATAGTTTGAACACTACAGACGTAATAATTAGCATATGTATTTGTTAATACTCCCCGAACACTTTTTATGTAATTTTAAGTTTCTGACACTACAATAATTTTTGTAAATGATTATCTACTACGTTACTGCTACCATTGCATTATATCGATAGCTCCTATACATTTTCCTTTACAAAAACTGTAACTGCTACGTGTTTTATAATGCTACAGTGCTCTTTATTGGAGACTCCAATTAATTTGATAACAATAATAATATAACTACTGTAAGAAATTATTCCACTTCTGATCTTAAAATTATTCTCAAAATTATTTAAATAAAAGACCACTACTCGGTAACAAACCCTGCTTAATATCAGAACCCAATTATATTTACGTGGTAGAGCCACGCTACAACTAAATTAGTGGTATAGTTGAAGCACGAATGGGTCGGCTCGACCGGGGAAGGACCAAGCTCTCACAGAACACCAGCGTAAAATAGCAGCTTAACACTGGTGTGTTTCGTATGATAAGTGTAGAGAACCGGAAACCCTTTTTACTGGAAAAGAGGCGTTCTATCTTAGTCCTCACTGGTGATAACGCATCTGCATTTTGATTCTTTATTGAGGATAGATGTGGATGTCTATGGGTCAAAGCAACCACTTACCATCAGGTGGACTATGTGATCGTTTGTCACCCTATCCTATAAAAAAAAAACACTAAAATATGCAAATCAACAGCATCACTATCTATCTCAATGTAACACAGGGCAGCCTCTCAGCAACACGACCTTCCTTGCCTACACGAGTAGAATACCCGAACGGGCATAGTAACGACAGAGGGACTCTTAGAATTACAGACCGATGCCTCTTAGTCGCCTGTGCGATACTTTATACTGCTAAAACAAGTGGGAGATTACCATTCTACCTTCATTTGTTCGTATTTCCTTTTATTTTTTTACCCTCATTCCCTACACTACTGTATTTTTTAACTCGTATGTTATAACAAATGCTTCAGCTTAATTTCAGAGCAATTGTCTATTTGCTTTAAAATTGTTTAATATAATTTTCTTATGTTTTTACATTGATAGCTAACATTAGTTTTCAGATGTAACTAACTCAAGAGATTTACTTTTTTTTAAACTTATTAAGCCAACGTGATAGTAGTACAAAGATTTTTGGTTAAAAGGTTAAGATAACGCCTTTATACATCCCACTGCTGGGCAGTTTTGTAATAAGGTGTAATTTTTTGTAATATGTAAAAGATAAAAATGGTTACTGTGGGCTATCCTTAGGAGGTAGACATATACCATAGCGAATTTTTTGTAGATCTTTTTAAGATATAGAATTCCACACTATATTACTTTGATCTACTCGTATCTCGTAAGGTTTAGCCAGCGAATGCAATGAAAGCGCACAAAAATATGCTTTTTATGACATCACATTCTTTGAAATCTTTGAAACTCTTGCCTTTTCTCTACTATAATATATACCTCCCTCTTGAACCATTCTATCTATTAATGAAAATCGCATCAAAATTCGAAGATCTAAGGTCTAAGCGTACAGACGGCGGGAAGGGACTTTGTTTTATACTACGAGTATGTAGAGAAGTGACATCTGGATAGAAGTAAGAGTGACAAATTCAATATGTGGTCTACCTCATAGTAAAGTAATTGCGATATTGTGTACTACGTACAGTACATTATTCTTCAATGGTAGCCGTAGATACTGGTACCTATTTGTAGAGATTTAAGTAACGGTTTCGAGCTCAACGCTTTTGTTTTTTGTTTCTTATTTTTTGAATATCTTTGACATGGCTCGACCGTTGACTTGAAAATCTAATCAGCTCGAAAACGCTTTCATCACCCATCTCGATCCGTTGATTCGTTCGAAAGATATCGTACGACAAAATTTTACTTACATACATACACACAGCTTCCTAGGACCTTAAAACGTGGAGATCTGATGGAAACTCGCATCCTCAAAATTGGACCGAAATCTATAACTTACTACTTTTGAAAATTATTAATTTTCAAAGCGGGAAGTTAAAAAATATTCGAAGTGTTATGTGAAATCTACTGACACTTCTTTGTCCTAAAACCCGCTCAGAAATGAGAGAAGGCCTATGCAGTGCAGTGCAGTGGAACGTATATAGGCTGCAACTTTATTTTATACTTGTACTCGTATTCTGAACGAACGTGTTCCTTCCCTCGGTTGAGCCAACATTCCAGTTTTGGATCACGCGTTAGGTAGAGTTCTGCTGTGTAGACTGTAGATTATCTCTTACATTTTATAAACTTTGCTTCAGTGTACGGTCCGAGTAGCACGATTTCAACGCCTGGGTATACAACCCATGGAGTTAAAAGATATAAAGTTTGTAATTAGTTCTTACGATGCCTCCCAAGAATTGTAAATCTATTGCCTTATGTCGCTACTACAAGGTAACAGGCTGGCAAAGCTAGTAAATATTTTTTCTTTAAACACTACTTCATCATCATCACCAATACAGCCTCTCATAAGTCCACAGCTGAACATAGGCCTCGCCCAAGGAATGCCACAAAGCACAGCCCTTATCCACCTGCATCTATCGACCTCCTCAATATCTCACCAGGTCGTCACTCCATATAGTGGGTCCGTCCTACACTTCGTTTACCGGTAGCTACTCGAGAACCTTTCTTCTCCATCGGCTGTCGGTACTTCGAGCTATATGGCCGGCCCATTGCCACTTCTGCTTACTAATGCGTTGTGTTGTGAGAACCAGAGTTACGAACATAATATCGTAACTCTGGTTCTATTGCGGATATCCTCATTTCTAAATTTATCACGTAGAGAAACACTGCCCATAACCCTCTCCATAGCTCGATGAGCGACCTTAAGCTTCCTCATAGGCCAGCAGTGAAGGACCTCGTCTCGGATTCTCAGATCTATATGTCATCACTGGCAACACGCACTGGTTCTATACTCGTTATAACAAGAGTTATCAAAAAAGATATAGTTTTTAAAGTCATATAGTCTTTAAAGTTTCTTATTTCATTTGGTTTATAAAATATTAACCGCATCACACAATACGTTAGTGGTGTGCTAAGTGGCGTCAGTGGCGAATCAAAGGGCCTCGCCGATGCCTGAGGAAGGTCGATGAGACCTTCTCAATTACCTACAACGTTAGCATTGAATGTCTTATGCAAATTAAATTGCTTGCCCACTACAAAGACACGAATCTGTTTATTTATTTGTCGATAGTAAATTTCTTTAAATAACAAATAAATAAATTACTGTAACCGCACTGTATGACTGTATTTTTTAATGTGTTTTTCAACATAATTAAGAGGAAAATGTTTTACGCCGCAGAAATGACTTTTACCTTATTCATGAATAGATAAATCTATCTTCTTTTTTTTATAGGAGAGCTCACCTGATGGTAAGTGACTACCGCCGCCCATGAACAACTGTAACACCAGGGGAATTGCAGATGCGTTGCCGGCCTTTTAAAAGGAGTAGGCTCTTTTCTTATAGTTTTATTTATGATTGCTATCAATACTTTGTATATAATTCTCCGAAAGACACATCTAGCCGTATCTTTTAATTGCGTTGACTTAGAAATTAGTTTTTTTTTTTTTGAAAAAGGAGTAGTAATCCGAACTATTTGATATTCATTTACACTTAATATCTCTACTTGTACCTGAGAAAAAAGGTCTTGACAGTCGGACAAATGGATGATGGAAAACAAAGTGATCCTATAAGGGTTTCAGTTCTTTCCTTCTGAGATAAGGAACCTCAATAAACTAATTATCTTTGTTTTTCATAAGAAGTTACTTGTTTGCAGTATGTTGTAGTGTTGGCAAATATGAAAAAAAAAAACTACGCGCTGTTATTAAGTACATGTGCTTTAAAAAAATCATTACAAAACAAGTAATTCCGGGATGAATGCTCCCTTGTACGCCCGGGACGCCCTACGACAGCGTGACTAAAGAAATGGTTAAAAAGTCGGAAATTTTGTTTTCATCAGATCGTTGTGTCCTGTCATGTACGATTTATTGCTGAAAAAACCAAAAGAGGTATAAGTATAATGTTTTACATGAACGCTTGGGGACGATAAAAGTATTCGCGGAATGGATAGGTACATAAAATGCTTGAAACAAACCAGACTGAAAGAAGAACAAATGAAAAAAAATGGTACAACAAAATCATCGAGAAAAGAAAAGGCAAACTCAACAAATTTGTTGTTGCGATGGCTGCAATTCGGGTACCATATTATATTATATTGGTTTTGAAATACTTGAACATCATTACTCATTCTCACTTTTTATAATATTAAAAGGTAAAAGTTAAAGTTACAGCCCATATACCCACTGCTGGGCACTGGCCTCCTCTTACTTCTGAGAGGGTTTTAGGGCAAGGAAGTGTCCGCCGCGCTGCCCCAATGCGTGTTGGCGAAGTTCACATGTTTTCGAAATACTTTTTTTTCTTTAGACATGCAGTTTTCCTCACGATGTTTTCCTTCACCGCCGAGCACGTGGTAAATCAGCACTTAAAATTACAATTAACAATTTCATTGATGCCGGCGGGGATCGAACTTGGGTTGCTCGCGTATTGTGAAATTTTCAGAGACCGCTAGGCATCTGAGCTATCACGGCTGGTTTTATAATATTACCCCTAGTCAATTCTATTGACATCGCTATTATACCTAATTGCTTTATTGATGAGCCTTGCAGTGAATTGCAAGAATTGCATAGGTGTAAGTGTCTGTACATTGCAACAATTCCTTACATATTTACTTCTGTAGCATTAAGGAATATATTGTTTGGTATTTTTTCAAAACTAACATCTTTTTAAACAAATAACATATTCGTAAAATATTAGCATATTTATATAAATATAACCGGTGACCTTATTTAATGGTGACAGGATATACCATCTTAAAACCTGCAATAAATGTAGATTTCG
This sequence comes from Parnassius mnemosyne, assembly GCA_963668995.1. Lineage (NCBI taxonomy): Eukaryota > Metazoa > Arthropoda > Insecta > Lepidoptera > Papilionidae > Parnassius > Parnassius mnemosyne. Next base: position 34,304,314 of record CAVLGL010000001.1, on the reverse strand, counting down.
TAATAGATAATAAAAAAAAGAAGTTTCAAGGTCGACTAGAGGATAGAATAGATATATAGGATATTCTCCTGTATCGTGGAGGCATTTTACAAAGTTAAAATGCACATTGGCAATTTAGATAATTATGTACTTATTTTTGTCAAAATGTCAAAATAAACATATAAGCCTGGAAACGAGAGCAAATTAATACAAAGCTACCGGCATAAGTCGGCCGGTTCAAGGAGAACCCTGCGTAGCTTGCAAAGGGCCGCGTCAGCGTCACGCGCCGCCATTGACCCACTTAGACGTACCTAACCAGCGTGTGCGCACCGCGTATGCTCGCCAATGAAAGCCCTTCGCGACGGCGATCTGTCACGTATGCAAGTATTTTGCTGGAATTTTTGCAATCATACTTTAAATAAGAAAATAGATAGATTGATAAATAATAGTTACAGTCTATATATTATGTCCCATGGCCGGACACAGCCCTCCTCGCATTTCTGAGAAGGTTTTCAAAGCAGTTATTCCGCACAACTGCAGTGCATGTTGGCGGCCTTTATACGCCATCGACAATTTTTATTTCTTCATCGCAGGACACGTAGTGGTTTAGCACAAATTGCTATTTAAAATTTTATTGGTGCCGATCGATTTTGAACCCGGGTTAGGTGTATTCATTTATTATTATTTTACTTTACAAGCATATACCACTATTGAAAGTTTCGGTAAAACAGAAGCTTAAACACAAGCATTTGCCTGGCACAAATGTTACACGGGTTTGTGTGCCCTGCAATGGCACAACTAGCTGTAGCCCACAAGGAAGCAAAGCACTATTGCATGCCGTAAGCGCAACACGCATAGGTATGTTCTATTAGGGCCTAAAATTAAGATTCTAACGTTTTGTCGCACGAAATCGTATCTAGTAATCATATTGTACATATAAGTGATATAAAAAGCACATTGTCAGGAATATAAATGATTGTTTTAACTTATTAATATTTTTTTTTAAATCGATTAATTGCTATTTTAAATAAAAAAGGGGTTTTAGTGGCTTATGGTGTGGATTTATCAAGGCCGCAAGGCTTGTAAACACGATAACTTTTGAAAATATCAATTGTTCAACTCAATATATTTTTAAAACTCTTCATCTATCATGTGGGAAGCTATTTAATGTAAATGGTAGTTTAGTTTTATTTAGTTTAGTTATAATAAATTTTTTTCGGCTGCGAATTGGCGAAATTTTCGGTGTTCGAACAGCCTTGCGTGAAGTAATTTTAGTAAATAGACTGCCTCACTCGGTTAGTACGGCGTCAACCATAGATAATACACTATATACCAGGAAGCGTCAACCGCCGTTGTGAGTACATTGGTTGTCTGCAGCGGCTCAAAAAAATCGCTGTACAAATAAATACAATAAGTATATTCGAAAAACAAATTTCTTACTATTTTATATTACTTGGTTATTATATTAATAATCATAATTTACATATTTATATATTTAAATTATATTAATAATCAGAGATTTTTATTACAATATTTTAAAAGCACAGAATAAATAATAGTAGTACGTACTAAAAGCAAGTAGGATCTAATATTTATACTTAAATACGTCTTGGACTTTATGGAGTGACCTGAATGATGATATGATGATCATATGAGCATTATGAGTCGTGCACTTTTGGATTTTCCAAACTTTTTTCAAATTGAAGTTCGACATGAAATTATCGGAAAATTGGAAGTATAAAAGGTTATTAGTGAAAACTTCTGTGTATTTAAACTACTTTATGCAATTAGGGCATGCTTAATTGGATTTACCAATAGTTTTTTTAAATTTATTAAGAACACTCTTGATGAAGTCACTTTAAAAAAAAAAACTAAATCGAAATTGGTTCATGCGTTTGGGAGATACGATGCCATAGACAGACACACATATATAGAGATACACAGAGACACAGACACACACGTTAAACATGTGACACTCCTCTGTTTGCGCCGGGGCTTAAAAAAGTACTAAAGGTGATATTTATGGTGATGATGAGAGATTAAAATTTATTTGCTGATGTTACACAAAAATTGTAATTAAAAAGACAGTTGAATAAAACTATTTTTACGGCTTTTATCGCGTTTAATTTGATTCCCGAAGTTTCGGGCACTATGCAGCAACCCATGGTCACGGGGGGGACTTTGATGTTTGACGTCCCGATGTCATAGTTAGCCCGGCTACCTTCAGTTTTTGAATATACATTTTTGGTTCGATCTATGCAGAATGAGCTTACACTATCTTGAAGTCGTGGGTTTGGATTTATTTTTTTTAATTATAGAATCCCAAGCAGATGGCAGCACACAACCATCTTCTCTAGTGATATTAGGATGTTTTTTTTAAATTTCAATAGCCTCGCGTATCATCCTTGGTAGGAACCGATGTTCTTTCGCGAGGATTTGTGGTCTATCAAATTTGATGTAATGGCGGGGACGATCTTGAACATGTCCACAGACTTCAGACTTCCAAGAGCGTCGGTGTCTCACGTCAACTATATGTTCTTTCACGCGGGTTTTAATAGATCTTTCTGTATGTCCTATATAAGAGAGACCACATTCGCAATCAAGCTTGTACACTCCTGCATCTTGTAGAGAGATATTATACTTGACAGGTTGCTGTAAGGCGCCCGAAACGTCGGGAATTAAAATAAGTAAATTAAACGCGATAAAATCCGTAAATATAGTTTTATTCAATGTGTAGTATTCCCGGAAATATAAGAAATCATTAAAATGACAATATCAATAAATATAGGAATATCAATACATTTCAATTTGTTGTACAAGTTTTGCATTGATAATTGCCCAAAAATATAGACTAAGAGAAGCCTGCAAGTACCAGAGTGCGCCCCCCTTGATGTGTTTATACAGGCAGTAGCTGTTTACAAAATATTGTAATAAATATAGTATAATTGCTCATGTTGTTTGTGTATAATTAATATGTTGTCCACTTTTGTGCGCGAGTGTGCTATATTGCAGCAGACCTCGATCACTAAAGTTGTTTGTGGCGCGCATCTCAAGGCGATGGTGGCTCCGCCGCAAATAATTCTGCTATTGTGAAACACGCGTCTTATCACCCGCCCAAACCTTGAGATCACACGAATTGCGGTCAAGTTGACGATTCCACGATTATTTTTTCAAATGATAATAAAATTTCCTTGGCTGTGTCGCTAATATTCATATAGCGTCAAGGGTAGATAGGTATGTGTTTAGTAACGCGGTGTTTTAAATCACATCATAATTATTTTATTGAAAATGGCAGTTAGGCCTCGAGTGCCTTCTTTTTGGAAAATTTATTGTTTGAGATAGAGCATCATCTGTCGTAATAACATAAATATTATTTATGTAGATGTATTTTATAAATCAATATCTCTATATAAGCGATGAAGTTTTGTTGGTTTCTAATTAGCTTATAAACTAACTGAACAATTTGCATTACTCTTATTGACACGAAAATCAGCACTCATAAGACTCAGTAGATAATAAATCTCTTTCTTTAATTATATTCAATTGTTGATTCATCTTTCAGTGGTCGTATAACTTCGTCTACGTGTTATATCTTTAAAATTAACATTTTTAATTTTAGGGCGTTTCTTGTGAAAAATTAAAAGTCATCAGATGGTCTTAACAGTAAACAACTTAAGCCACATCAGTATAGATCATACATATTTAATAGCGGCGATACTAATTTTACAAGACCTGAAGGGAATATATATCTATATCATAGTCTACTTCTTCTTAGGCTGTGTCTATACATAGTAAATAGTCAAAGCGTTAGCTAGTTAAAGACTGGTGGATGTCACTGTCGATCAAGATTTCAAGTGAGTGATTTCATACAAGATTCTTGTTAGATTTTAAATTAAAGTTACATAAGTAGGACCTTTGCATGTCTTCACCAAGAATCTTTTCACTATAGGCAATAAGAAATAGAAACAGAAACGAAAGTCACTCTTTTGTTTAATTACCACTGGTTCGAAAAAAACCTGTCCTGGGAAGAACTAGCAAGAAACCCAGCGGGACTTTTTAAAAAAAAACAGTATGTTATATGTAACACAATTAACGATGTAGGTATGTTACACAATTAACGATCACTTCATTTCCAGGGGTTATTATCATCCATAAATTCCTTAATATTACAATAACCATTTTTATACAAACATCGTTTAATAAAGTTTTTGAACTTTGAGCAGGTCAAATTTTGTATATTTTTTGGGATTTTGTTGTAAAAGCGTATACATCGCCCCAACAATGAATGTCTGTTCCTAGTAGGTATTTACGGAATGAATGTAACTTATTTTTGTATAACTACTTTTATTTTTGTATAACTACTTTTATTTTTGTATACGTACATTACATATTCATAAATGTATTCAGAGGCCAAAGTTATAAAATATTAATTTCCTTAAATTTTTGTCGGAGCGACTCTTTAGGTTTTAAATCATAGATTGCACTTATGGTCCTCTTCTATAAAACAAATATAATTTCAGTGTCAGTCGCGTATTCCCATAGCAAAATACCATACGACATTATGCTATGGAAATAGCTAAAGTAAACAAGTCTAGTTGTCTCCACACTAGTAAGATTTCTAATCTTTTTTACAGCATATGCTGCAGAACTAAGTCTGCTTGCTAATTTTGATATGTGGGGGGGCGGGGGTCCACTGAAGCTTCGCGTCTGGTTTCAAGAAAAATGGTGTTATCAACAAGACTCAGTTCCTACTCATTTAAAATTATATTAGTATTTAATTGTTTGACATTTGGAGTCATGAATTTCATACATTTAGTTTTAGTGCCGTTTAAATGCAAGTTATTAACATTAAACCAATTTACTAATTTAGATATAGTATTATTTATTTCGTCATTTCGGGCGGTGCTGCAGTCCCTTCAGCGGTGCCAAGTTGACTGTCGGTATATCGAAGTGTTGAAGTGCTTGTACAGTAGGGCTACGATGGCTATCCGAGTACAGAACCAGAGTACGAAACCTATCCAATTGCAGAGAGGTGTAAGACAGGGTGACGTCATATCCCCGAAACTCTTCACCGCTGCATTGGAAGACGTTTTCAAGCTTCTGGACTGGAAAGGATACGGTATCAACATCAATGGCGAGTACATCACTCACCTTCGATTTGCCGACGATATAGTCCTTATGGCAGAATCGCTGGAGGACCTAAGCACTATGCTCAATGACCTCAATAGTGTTTCCCAACGGATAGGTCTTAAGATGAACATGGACAAAACTAAGATCAGGTTTAATGTCCATGTCACACCTATGCCGGTAGTTGTTGGGAACACTAAGCTCGAAGTTGTTGACGAGTATGTTTACCTGGGACAAATAGTCCGACTGGGTAAGTCCAACTTCGACCGAGAGGTCAATCGACGGATTCAACTCGGCTGGGCAGCGTTCGGGAAGCTACGACACATCTTCTCGTCAGACATACCTCAAAACCTTAAAACGAAATTGTACAACCAGTGCGTGTTGCCAGTGATGACTTACGGAACTGAGACGTGGTCCTTCACTGCTGGCCGTATGAGGAAGCTCAAGGTCGCTCAGCGAGCTATGGAGAGGGCTATGCTCGGAGTTTCTCTGCGTGATAAACTTAGGAATGAGGATATCCGCAGTAGAACCAGAGTGACCGACATAGCCCAACGGATTAGTAAGCTGAAGTGGCAGTGGGCCGGCCATATAGCTCGAAGAACCGACAACCGATGGGGAAGAAAGGTTCTCGAGTGGCAGCCTCGTATCGGTAGGCGAAGTGTAGGGCGTCCCCCCACGAGATGGAGTGACGACCTGGTAAGACATGCAGGAAGTCGATGGATGCAGGTGGCTCAGGACCGTGTTTTGTGGCATTCTTTGTGGGAGGCCTATGTTCAGCAGTGGACTTGTGAAGGGCTGTAATGATGATGATGATGATGATGATTTCGTCATATTTTTAATATTTAAATAGTGTGTATTAATAATTAATATTTAATTGTGTGATAAGTGTGCAACAAAATTTCTAAAAATAAATGAGATTATTTTATTACCAATTAGGTTCAGAATCAAAATATTGGTATTTTGATTTTGTCTTTTCTGAGAGTGGTTGAATCTTTTCAGCAGAGGCAATGAATGTGCAGCAAATCTTTTTAAAGTTACCTAAAGGTCTATCTATGTATTTCAAAATTTGAAAAAAGTATGTATAACTGGGTGGACAGAAAACTATCAAATATATCATATTTGACGTTCCGCAGAATGATCGATTCAATGGTTACGTTTTCAGTCAACTTCGAACGAGGATTAACAATTCAGCTGTGTTTTTGTATATATGTTATGCGATACTCGTATCTTCGTCAAATGATTCATACTTTTTGTTTTGTTTTTTTAGTACCTAAGTATTACATAATTTGAAGAAAATATTGCACACCTAAAGGTGGCAAAATAAAGGATGACGTTTTTAATGTACTTATAACTATTTAGATGACATGTGATATTTCTCAGTCCACTCAAAAATAAAAAATAAAATAACTTACTTGCTTGAAAAATTAAAAGGTATAAAGTAATTTTCTATTCTGAAGGCGGAGCTTTAATTTTTGCTTTACACCATGTCTTAGCACCGGCTGCAAAACGTGAAATTATCATTATTTTAGTTCTTTGAAGCCGGCTTTTAGGTAGTTTTTATTAAAAGTTAATTTTTAAAACTCGAAGTCCAATCTGAATTGTTACACATGGAAACAGATGCGTTATTCATTACCAAAAGAAGCGTGGTATATGCATTATCTTTGAAGAGGCATACCAATGATAAATGCGTCGGCGGCGTCAATGCACTCCGTAGCATGCTAGGTCAGTTCCCTGTGACTCAGTCACTAATGCACCGTTACGTATATAACGCATCGTGATCTTTACTTTTATTATCATATACGAAAGCGGACAACGATTTAGACAAAATTTACTGTACATTGATGCTTGGCAACGAATATTTGGATATTGTTTAAGGTCTGTAACAACGTTGTATAGGTTATATTATTTTGCGTCGTTACTTAAACGATTCGGAAATGAAAGGTTTTAGGAGAAAAGATTAGTTATTGCGTCTCAGCGGAACAATTATCATTACCCAGTGCTCCAGTGACTTTACAAAAACACATATCCATTGCTTTCATTTGTACTTTCGATTTCGGTTATTGTTATGATATTTCCAATCAATTGCTGGGTTCTGATAACGAATTTGTTTATCTCGAAACAGTACAATAACATCGATAATTAAATCACCTCACTTGAACGAGAATTTTAATATCTATAATATATGAATAACCAAACATGGTGACGGCTCTCGGGTAGCAAACAGAAGTCGACAACGTATTTATTTTTTTACAGCTTCACAGGGTTTATTAAGGGCCCACAATTATTGGAGATAATACAGGAGTGCTTAGTAATTTCAACTACTCGTTACATCGTTGCGACATATTAATATATTTATTAATATTCCATTATTGCATAGATATTGACGGCACCGGGAACATATTCTATAGCAAGGATTCAGAAGTCAATATATTCTTTTAAAACAAAAACATATTCGCTACAGGCTGTAAGTACTATTCAATTACGTATTTATTTAAGTATACAAATGCATCATCATTTGAATATGATAACTGTTGATTAAGTAATTGAACCCACGGCCATCTGCTTGTTTACCTCCTCAGAGCCCTCTACAGTGGGGTACCCTTAACCCTTACCGCGTCCGGCCACCCTCGGACATACGTTTTTTATCACGTGGCAAACAAACTGCATTAACGAGAAATATCAGTCCCGGAAACACTTCACTGCACATATCAGATTTTTTTCAATATTTAAATGTGTTTGTTTATTCATAAACGAGATTAAACTTAATAAGGTAGTTGCCAGAGCTCTCTTTTTGCCTAGGAGTGCTGGCGCCACTATTTCATCTATTTCTGCAAACAAGTAACATGGCACTAATGACTAAGTTAATACATTATTAGTACAAGCTAAAAGAATAAATTTAATATATTGACCGCCTCGTTGATTCAGTATTCGTAAACGCAAATGCTGATAACGTGCTTCCGTGTTCGAATCCCGGATAAGGCCAAAATCACTTACTTATTGAGTTTTTGTGTCAAAAATTTAGAAGCAACCCGGAGTCGGGAAGTTGGCATATATCAATCAATCCCGTGCAAAGGAAATCGAAACCGATATCTTAGTCCTCAGGGTTGGCAACGCGCTCTTCCTTGCTTGATGTTGGTTGCAGGTATCATGGCAGAAAAAGGGTTCTCTACTCACCATATAAAACATAGCAACATTATGCACTATGCTTTATATCTTAGAGGTGAAGTGTGGCTCTTTAGCATCATTGGCTCTACCAAATAAAGCGTCGTATATTTTGGTAAAAACATTTCAAACCAATAAATCAACTTGTTGGTACCCGTCCGCTTCCATGGGTTTACGTTACGCCCATTAAACTTTATTAATAAAGTTTTTTTTTAATTGTTATTAAAAGTATAAGTAATAAAAAAAATTCATTAGAATTTGAATAAAATGAAAAAAATATCTCATACTTTCAAATGTTTATAAATAATACCAGCGTTGTCCTGCCCTCTCCGACGTCCTTTAGTCCTATAAAAAATCCTTAAATTCGTTATAAAAAAATAATGGGGGTCACTTATCGGGATAAAAGCTATCTCTCAAATTGGAGCAAACAGCACACAGTGTGCAAAATTTTATTGAAATTAGTTCAGTGGTTTAGGACTTCATTGCGGACAAACAATGTGACTCGTAATTTTTATAAATAAAGATGTACCTACTAGTACAGTAAGATAAAAGAATTTTATTTATGGTTTTGCATAATTTTCGGGTCTGTGAATATATAACGATGGGTTTATAGGCAGATGTGAAAACCGCTAAATACAACATACCTAGATATAATATCTGACATGTTCTGCAACTGCATGAGGAAATGCAGCTTGTGCAGTCAACCAATGGGGGAACGCGTTAATCCACGCACGTCGAATTAATTCACCGCAACTTGAATTGCTTAAAATGCCTTCCTTAGTTTTATAGAATATAGATACGCGTATAGGCATAATTAATGCAGATAATATGCACACGGACAACATGGCTGATTATGTGCCTTCTGTTTCTAAAAATAAATAGATAATTGTCCTCCTAAAATAACATTAATGGAAAAGTATGAGTTTAATTCATGAGTTTTGAGCCACTTATGCTTAATTCATATAATCATTCATCTTACTTAAATTCATTTAAACTTAGTAGGTACATTGTATTGATTGTGGTGATGTGGTGATGCAAATATGTTACGTTATATTGTTTCAAAAGTTTAAAAATGTGAAATTGGTAATTTGTGTGTTTGTGATATACAATATATATATATATATATATATATATATATATATATATTATACATCTTCATAAATTAAAAAACATGTTTGTCTGTCTAATAAGGAACAGATAAGAAGTTTTGGCGGGAATTTGGCCGCCGGTGAATTGCTACTCCTGTTAGAATCTTGTAATAATGCTTTGAAGTGGATTTTAATACCTAAGTACATAAAAGTAATGCCATTTTTTGTATGAAATGTTTTATTTTATTATTTAAATGCTACGATGGTGGTATAAAGCTAATATTTATTTAGTCCGCTTAGACGCTTGAGAATTTGGTTTGTTACCATTATTAACTATCTACTGGTTATAAGCTGCCGCCAAAGTTTCCAAAAAACATCCCAATATGACGAATCAACATAGTAAAGAAATCTGATAACATTGCGGAAAATGTACCACACCACTTTTTTATTTAAGCATATAGCTTGTTGCAGTGAAAGTTAACCTGTTATTGCAGTGCCATAGGATTTATATTGTGAATCACTTTTAAATCGATCGAACAAATGAAAGTAACTAGTAGTACTCGTAGTAGAGTAGTAAATATATACTCATTTCATGACTCATACCAACAAGGAAAGACATTTGCGTACATTTTAAGTGACGCCGAAACGAAGCCGCAACCATGCGCAACTTATTGTAAGTACAAGCACTCACACATACATATGCATGTAAAATAATTTAAATCCAACAACGTGGTTTTAGGTTCAAATAAGTAGGTATACGTTCAGCTGTAAAGTTTTACAAGCTCTTTTTGTGCGTAGGCGCTTCTTAAGAAGTTAAGTATAGTTTTACCATCACTTGAAATGTACGCAGTGTTCTGTCTGTTTCCTTGTTGATCTGAGTTGCAGAGCTGAAATGTCTATAAAAGTTACATCCTATACACGTTCCACTACCGGGCACAGGCCTACTTTAATTTCTGAGAGTGTTTTAGGGCAAGGAAATGTCCGCCGCACTGCCCCAATGCGTGTTTTCGAATTTCACATGTTTTACAAATATTTTTTTCTTATTTCTCAGACACGTGGTAAATCGGTAGTTAAAATTAAAATATACAATTTCATTGGTGCCGGCGGGAACGAACCCGAGTTGCTTGCGTGCTGTGAAATTTACAGCGAGCGCTTAGCTACTGGGCTACCATGGCTCTTTCTGTGGTCTGAGCCATGAAATTTCTATAAAAACTAAAAAAGCGCTAATAATAAAACGATTATCACCAAACATAGCTAAGGAAACACAATTAAGCAGACAACATACCTTTAAACAAGTGGTAAAATTAAAAAAAATTGTACAACCAACTTCAATATAAATTATGAAGGATAACTACAAAACCTTGGTCCGTAGGTCATACCTTGATCAAATTTATATGGGACCACATGAGAGGCATCAGCTTTCAAATAAAAAAGAATCATCGAAATCGGTTCGAAAAAAGTTATGAGGTAACACGCATAAAAACAAAACTTACAGTTGAATTGAGAACCTTTTCCATTATGAAGTCGGTTAATAAATCAGTACGATATAAAGGCTACACACAAATTTATAATAGCCCCAGATTTGCATCAAGATTAAAAACAAATGAATCATTGACTTGTTTTCCAAAAACAGAAAGTATTCATTTATATTTTATAACCCTTTGCATTACAATTAATTCGTACGCGAGTTCTGTTCACATCGCAACTAGAACGGAAACATTAGTATAGGGTTGCGATTTATTGCGGACGGCTTGGGATCGCAACAGCCGGTGTCCTTTTTGCTTTAATTGGCTACAAAACACATCCCATTTATAAAAGATTACTGTGATAACGGGAAGTCGCAGCTTTTTTTGTAAAAAAAATACTAACCTACTGAGTTTCTGTCGCTAGAAATGTTTCCTTGGAGTAGGAATTTGTTATAAAATAAGTTTTTTTTTAAATTTATATGAAGTTAGTTATTTCTAATAAAAAATACATCATTATCATCATTAGTATGGCCCACACAAGTCCACTGCTGAACAAAGGCCTCCACAAGGAATGCCATAAAGCGAATTCCTGAACCACCTGCATCCACAAAAAGTTATAATAATAATAATATAATAATAATTTTTATTGACAAATAAAGCCTTAAACTTAATACAAAGTTATTGTAGATAAATTGTAACTAGATGGCTAGCCTAAATGACCTAGAAAGAAAAATTAATAAAATGAAAATACTTTCAAATTTGAACATTAATTTTTATTTTATACTTACACACATTATTTCTTTAATGCAACAGAAAATTTTCAGTAGATTTATTTAAAAAAACGCATCCAAATGAACAGCAAAAAATAAGAAGATTGCACAATAAATCTAATGACATGATGCCGTCTATAAATATAATCGAAACAGGTAGAATTTTGAACTAATGATGTGCTTAAAATGAAAAGGACTTAAGTACCAGTGAGAGAATTTAAGAAAGAAAGACAGTGTGCAATGACAGCTAAGAGTAGATAATCACATTAATCATAAATCTCTAAGTTGTTTAGTTTTTAGAACTTTTGAGCTTTGAGCGAGGAGTGCGAGGGCGGTGCGGGGCAAGAGGTCGATCACTGAAAGGGTTGTGTGGGAACGGAGGGCACCTGCGACTGCACATGGTGCTCGCCCAGTTAGTTTTTTATACATTTGCGCAGATAGATCGGTCCAATACAGTTTTTAAGTCATCTGGCATAGGTTGGCATTACGTTTTATATTTACACAATCTACTTTTAATATCTATGAAAAGAAAAACTATTTACAAACATCGTGAATGTGAAAAATTGATCGTGTTAAAAGGTATATAATAAATATACCGATATTATATTAATTTTACTATCAATTTTTTTTCATTCAATACAAATTCAGTTCCTTTTTTCATTGTCTTATTATAAATCAACATCTTACTTTATCATTATTGGGTATGCTTGAAAATCGGATAGTTATTGGATATGTATATATCTTGTATAATAAACTAATAAGGACTTTCCGCGGCCTATAGATATATTTAAGAGTTATATTATATTTATTGATGACATGGATTAAAACAATTGTAATACAAAATTACTCACCGTGGAACCATATCTGGGAAAATGTTGCATTGAAGTACCTATATCATAAAAGACCATTTCCTACAAAAAAATGGTATATAATGTAGGCCACAGGTCGCCCTTAATATTTATTGTAAGTGGATGCTGTAGTTTACTCTATCTTAGATTATGAATCAAAATATAACTGAATCTGCTGTTCTAGTTATCACGTTAACAAATTAAAATAACAAAAAATAATGAAGTAAATATTAATTCGATTATCGTAAGAAATTACTTTCCTTAGATATTTATTTCTCTTTCATACAGTTAAATTAGTAAAATCACAAAACGTTCTTGTATCGTATACTTAAAATTCACACTTCAGAAGACGTTTAAGATTGCATGTAGAAATTGGTCGTTGATTAGTGCATATAGAAGTGAATAATTAATCTACAAATGTCGAGCAAAAAAGGGAGCGGTTGCAAACTGTCGATTGCAACTGTTTGCCGTGATATTATCGTGTCAGTGAACAAACTCATTATGGATATGCCATGTTTCGCATCGAAAAGGTCTAACCAACAAAGCAAGACACCGCATTGCTCACGTGTTACTACAAAACGTAGCTCAATGAATTGGAAATAATAGTATCGTTTGCATTATTAAGCCGCGGCGATCGTTACCTGAAGAATTGCCCCTATTTCTCGCCACTATTTATTCATTTCGCAACACATCGTCCGTCGGCCCTTCACCCACCCCAACTCACGCGTTCTCGTCAATGAATAGTTAATGAACTCCGTTAAAGGCCGCGAATTCACGCAACTTTATTACTGTGAGGTAGTTTACTACAAAAATACGTCAATAGTGGTATTTTCAGGGAAAACTATAAATACACATCTCCTTTTTTATAGAATGGGGGTGACAAACGAGCACACAGTCCACGTGATGGTAAGTGGATGCTGTGGCCCATGGACATCTGCATTTATCTTTGATTAAGAATCAAAATGTAGACGCTTTGTCACTGTTGAGGATTACGATGGAATGCCTCCTTTCTAGTATAAAGGGTCTCCGATTCTCTACACTCACCATACGAAACACAGCAGCGTTAAGTTGCTACTTTACACTGGTATTCTGTGAGAGCGTGGTCCTTCCCAGGTCGAGCCGACCCATTCGTGCTACAATCATAATATAACTGAAGCGTGGCTCTATCACGTAAAAATTTTCTGCCGCTATTACTCTGTTTATGCTTTATTATATTGTAGCTCATAGCCCTTACCTTTATGGATACATGTCAATATCAATTCTTTGTACGTTAGAACACGCGATACTCATTTTTAACAGACTTCAAAAAGGAGGAGGTACACAATTCGATTATATTTTGTTTTATGATTCTTTTTTATTTAAAAGCTGGTGATCCCATATAAATTTGATCAAGGTTTGATCAGTAGTTTTTGAGTTGTCCTTAATAATTTATATTAAAGTCGATTGTACAAAATTTTTCATTTTACCACTTGTTAGATTAAGAAGTTCTCGTTTAAGTATAAAAAACGATTGGTGGACATATTGATTGTTAAAGTGTTAGTGAATATTAATTTAATAAAGTTATTGTTTTCATAGCTACGTGTATGCCACATTCCTGGTATGAAATCTTCGTTGCTTTTTCTTTGCTTAGCTTAGTATTTGTGGGTATATAATGCGCCTTAAGCGATGGCGATTCTTCGAAAATAATAGATTTTACTAGTTTTGTGACGGTACTACACTAAATCCACTACCCATATCATCCCGTGCGTGTGGTAAGAGGTTGTTCCACACAGGGAAACAAATCGGGAGATGGGCAGCAGCGTCTTCCTCATAACGACTAAAAATACAAAATTGCGGCTGCGAATGAAATAAAGTGAAAGTGAGTGAAATAAAGTGTGGCGTTATAAATATCAAAGACATCAAATATAAACAACTTAAGCCACATCAGTATAGATCATACATATTTAATAGCGGCGATACTAATTTTACAAGACCTGAAGGGAATATATATCTATATCATAGTCTACTTCTTCCTAGGCTGTTTCTATACATAGTCTATACTATATGAGTCAATCTATGGAGGAGGCCTATGTTCAGCAGTGGACTTTAATAGGCTGTAACGGTAACGGTGACCATACTAAAATAAAAATTATATTGACCATGATTGTCTATGTATTGTATATTTGAGCAAATATAACACCGATGACTCAGTCGTTTTTAAACGACGGACTATTTTCTGTGTCTGCGAATGTTTTAGAATTCTTCCATTAATTTAAATCTAATTTAATGACAAATTCAAATTAATTCCGTAATCAAAGTTTGTGCAAAATCAGAAATTGCAGGGTTTCTGGTATGTACGTTGTGGTAGTACCAGTGTTTCTCATGTTGCAACTAAGTCTAGCTTAAATTTTTTCATATAAGTTTTTTGCGGATACTTTTGGCACATTGAGACTGTCCCAAAAGTCGGTTGTAAAAAGTGTGAACTAAATAAAAGTGTGAATCTTATTAGTAAAAGAGATATTATTTCACTAAATGACATCGGATATATAAATTATAAAACGTGTACTAGCGAATTTTGTTATCGGATCAGTAAGCTGAAGTGGAAATGGGCCGGTGATATAGCTCGAAAAACCAAAAACCGATGGCAGTAAGGTTCTTGAGTGGCAGCCTCGTACTAGTGAATGAAGTGTAGGGCAGTTATTACTAGATGAAGTTACGGCCTGATAAGACATGGAAAAAGGAATGACAGGTGGCTAAGGACCGTGTTTTGTGACATTCCGCATACGAGGTCAATGTTAAACAATGGTCTTGTAATTGGATGATGACGAAAATGATGATGAATTGTTTTATGATGTAATTAAGCATTTTTCATTTAAGTGCCCTATAGTGGCGGTGTAAGAATATCTACTACCCTATATCATCCCATGGGTTTCGTAAATGGCGACATAGGGAAGTTAAAACAGGTGATAGGCAGCAGCATCTTCCTGATATCAAAAGAAAGTAATAAAAAACTGCGGTTGTAAACCCGCTCGCTAAGCGCGTCAACTATGGCAAAATCCCCCCTATGATGCAATCTATGGGGGAGGCCTATGTTCAGCAGTGGATTTTATAGGCTGTAATGGATGGATTAAGAATGTTTAATGATGTTGTTATGAAAATACTTGATGTAATTTTAATTTAGGTATCTTACTAAATTAATATAAAACAATAAAAAAAATGATTAACACAATCGATATACGTTCATATGACGCACCGGAAGTTGAGTTCCACCGCGGACGTTATGTTTCCGGTCCTAAACTCGCCCCTGCCGCGAACTCTCATTATTCTTTCAGCAAATATATTTTGACTATTGTTAATAGATACGTCGTTAACAAGCAGAGTTTCTTTTAATGCTACTTTATAATCTTACTCTCATTAATTTTATACTACAAGCCATATGTTGTTACTTAATATTACTTTAACAGCAACTCGCGAATAATTCGTAAACCTTTTTTATCGATATCGATATGTGTAAAATATTATCAAATTAGAAACAGAGTTTGAATTCCAAAAAAAAACAACGAAATTCTTAAATGCATTTTCATATTTGCTTTACTTCATGCTTAGTGGCGAAGGGAAACCTCGTGATTAAACCTGTAAAACTCAAAAAATAAAAAATTAATTCTTGAAAAGTTCGTCAACAAGAAGTGGGGCACCGCTGAGGGCTCTTCCTTGCTCAAAACCTTCTCATGTACGAGAGAAGGCCTGACCCACCTGTCGGATATATGTAGCGAAAATGAATCCAAGTCTAGGTCTATTCGAAGGGACTTACAAAAGAATTTTGGTAAAAATACTCACTGCCTTTAAAAAATGGCTACCACGATTTAATCAAAAACTGGCAATTTAATATTATTTTAATTGTTAAAGAATTTATCCATTCCATTAAAGCGAAAACAATAAAAGAGATATCTGTAAAACTTGTTAATACGGTAACCTTTAGACTACCTTGTCCACATGTTTTAAAGAGAGGTAGTCCTGAACATATGAGCAGACCCCACTAAAGAAGCGTCCTTATACTTATATATATCTTTACGAGTGAAACACTATTCATCATCATCATCATCATCACCATAAAACAGTCATACAATATGAAACAATTATTTAGTTCTAAAAATACTTATATTAAATTAAAAAGTAACAATAACATAGTGGTACGAGTGTACAGTTATCTACCTCAAAAACACAGGCACGTACCTACTGCAGCTTTTCTTTTTTCGCATTCAAAGTTAACGGTTTATAATTGATCAACTGATCTCAGTTTGCTGTCAGCACTTCCCTGATCGTCTCGAGAATTGTGGGAACAAATTATCGCAAACACTTCTGCCATTATCAAAAAAAATCTTGCACAAAACATCGCATCAAGTATTTATTGCGAGCAAAAAATTACTACTCCCACGCCGTGAAAGGGTTGAGTATGCACCTGACCTATATTGCACTTGTGTAAAAAAGTCTGTTTTCATATCTTTTTTATCCTTATCCCCCTAGTCATATCTCTGGAATACAATACAAATTATAGGGTGACAACGCTTATGTGACACAAACTGTAGAATATATTTTAGCATATTTATTTAATACTTATATAGCTTCATATTTGTGATTTGGTACATGTGTCTATACAAATTACAAACATGAAAATGGATTTTCACGAAGGATGACAATCGCAAATATAAACTAGTCTATTTAATTTAAGAAAAAACGAGCATGCCGTGACGTTTAGTTCACTGTAAATTCCACAGTGCGCGAGCAACCCGTGTTCGATAACCGCCGGCAATATTAACTGCAATTTCAAGTGCTGATTTACCACGTGCTCGGAAATGAAGGAACAATTCGTGAGGAAACCTGCATGTCTGCGATAGTAACAAAATGTTTTAAAGCTATGTACAGTACGCATAGTGGCGTCGAGGCGGACATTTCCTTGCCTTACAACCCTTTCAGAAATGCGAGGAGGCATGTGCCCAGCAGTGGGTCGTATATAGATTATTACTTTTTTTTATAGGAGAGGGGGCAAACGAGCAAGCGGCTCACCTGATGGTAAGTGACTATCGCCTACTACTACTACCGACTACTTTAAGTTTTTACTTTCAAAATCCAGAATTATTGGAAAGGATACTTTATGTATTTCTTTTTAACACTTTTTGGCCCGTATTCACATTCTTAAAAAATACTATTTCATAAAAGAATTCTCTCTCACATTACAGCTTTGCCGTCCACTAGATTTCATACATAGTATGAACAACTATCTACAACTTCAAATACTATAATTAAAGGACAACATCATATAACAAAGTCATATAACAACATCATATTTTTAAATTTTTTACTTACAGCCCCGGAAGGAGACTGTACTGTTTTTCATCTATGTAAGTTTGTTTGTAGGGAAGCTATCACCTTGAAAAACGTATTGACAAAATTTGAAGAACGATGAATTACTTAAAGTTTTGATATTTTTAGTTTTAATTACATTATTGCTATCCTAACTCTAACGTACGTAAGGGAGTTACGTACAATGCTTGTCGTTTTGGGCCACAACTCGCAGGTAGCGCAAAGGGTTATCCGCTTATGCAAAAAACGCACTGCGATCCGATTAACACTGGCACAAAACACGATTTGGCCTTTTTTGAAAAGCTGACTAACGATTATGTTAAGAATTTTATCGCACTTATCCTAAACGTGTGCTAATTTGCATTATAATAATATTAGAATTAGATGTTTTTGTTGTGACATATTACAAATTAGACGTGCAAAATATTTACTTAGTGTAATTTATGTGGTTATTTGAAAGAGATCTAGATTTTTATCCTTCGTTTGTTGATTTCCATTATTATGTAAAATAACAATAAAACTCTTGCCATTGTGCCATTGCAATGGAAATAAATTTAGCACCTCATTAAATCCAGTGGGTAGCGTATTTTTGTTAGTTGATAGTAGTAAGGTAAGAGCACTTATTTCCGCGGTATTTTTAGTAAAACTCGAAAGGAGATCGAAAATTAAGTATTTATTGTGCCCTTTTGAAGGTTTCACTATTTTTATCAGAACCATTATTGTTTCTACTCTCGAAATAGATAATAGGTTTGGCTATTGTAACTTGATTTGTATTTTAATAATTAAATATGAAAACCTCATTCCGATGTAAAAATCCTTATTCCGATGTATTTGATTCCTAATTCCGAGTATACAATGTGCAAAAGAAAAGGTTGGAAGACCAATACATGGTGTTCATTATATTACAACCAACATTATCATTATTTAAAAATATGATGATTACATCCCCGTGGATATAGAGCTAACAAGTTGATTTTATTTTTAATAAAGGAAGGTCAACACAGTCAGGTTACTTTTCCTTCACGAACTCTACAGTGAGAGCATATTTTCCAGAAGTTTTATCTTTGCATTATTATGTAGGTATGTGAAAATTTGTGGGGATAGACGGTTTGATTGCGTCATAAGCCTTGTTCAACGCTTTAATATGTTATAATATTTTTGATACTAAATGGCATTGTTAAACAATTTACTTATACAAAACTATATTGCTACAGTTACATATAAATGACATATAAGAGTTTTATTAATACAATGTTATGACATTAGATGGTACTGCTAAAAAATTGTTGCATTCCTAAATCTTGATATCATTTGCCCTTTGCAAATAGTATAGCTAAGATGCATGATATCGTAATAAAGCACTTGTATCAAGCACTCGGTAGTTTTATTATAACCCGTAGTAGTCAATTCGATATCTGGTTTGGTCATTGTACGAGCCTTCATCCTTATAATCAATATAAACTTTTCATACTTATGAAATAAAATCCTATTATTACCTAATATACATACATAGCTAATCAATTTTAACTTTAATACTCGTCGTATTATTACAATGGTAGTACAAACAATATGTGTTTTCTCTAAAGGTATTGTGTAAAATGATATTATTAAATTAATATAGTAGAGAATTATTATTATCCATAAAATAAATGCTTACGACTACGTACCTAAATTTGTACAAAATATTATAAAGGAAATAGGAGCCTACACGTTATTGAAACTAAAGGAAAGTGCATAGCAAGCTGCGTGAAACGTGTAAATCTGTATTTTGCGTGTGTAAATTCTGCGGAATAAGATGCTCATAGAACCTTATCCCATTATATATATATATATCAGAATAGCGTTTCATCCCACAAAATCATATTAAAAATGCAATATTTTTGCATATTTTACATATAGAATATTAATATTAGGTATATTCCGCGAATAGCGATTTCAGATACTTGATTTGTTTTCCATTGTTTAGGCCCTTCCAGTTTTGGGTTTGACAAGTTATACACAATTCAATGTAATTTTCAGCAAGTATGATATTGTTTTTAAAAATATTTTGGAATCAAGTATTATTCTATATGCAAAATATGCAAAAATAGTGCATTTTTAATATACATCGCAATAAGGAACCGGCTGAAATATATGGTACCTAATGCCGCAGTATTTTAAAGGCGTACTCGTATTTTTACCTTGATTTATTAGGAAAAACATACAAAAGTTAAGTGTTTTCAATTATAAATATAATCCTTGAAATATTTTAACTGAAATAATTACGCACACGGTACAAAAATAAACAAATAAACACATTCAATTGTAATTGGCGTTGATATTAATTTAAAGATTGGCTCATAGTACTCACCACACTGGGCAGGTGGATTGATAGACTGACAGTATATAACCGATACTTTCGGTGATATATCTACATTTACCTCAATTGAAAATATAAATGCGTGCTGCTACTATAATGTATATTTTTGTATTTTTATATGGATGTACTGCAATTTTTTGATCATCTGAACTTCGTTCTTTTAACAGCAAGATGCACCACATGAAGTTGACATTTGGAAAACAAGTTACTGCACTTCCTTTTATGAACAAAAGTTAAGAAGTAGATTATATTTAGTGCAGAAAAGATAGCTGGAGATGATCGATAACCTTCGTATGGAACTGTCACGCTTTTTACACGCGGTAGAGCCGTACTGCAGCTATATTAGTAGTATAGTTGTAGAACGAATGGGTCAGCTCGACCGGTGAAGGACCACGCTCTCACAGAATACCAGCATAACATAAACTTAAGGCTGCTGAGTTTCATATGGTGAATCTAGAGAAACGGAGACCCTTTTTATTGGAAACGAGGCATTCCATATTCTCACATAGTCACAGTTGACAACGCATCTGCATTTAATATCGTTATTGAGGATAGATGTAGTTGTCTATGGGCCATCCACTTACCATCAGGTAGACTGTGTGCTTGCTTGTCAACCTTATCAAATAAAAAAAAGAAAATAGTCTGTAAAAAATATAGCAATAAGGTATTTAAATTTTATTCTAGTTTAAGAGTATGTATTTGTAGAATCAAACTGAGAGGCGTTTCATCTCGGGCCTCAAGGATGAAACAAAGCCTTCTATGTCAAAGTTTTCTGTACGTGTTATGATGATATATAGTTTCTAACTGCAGTTCTTGTAATGTTAAAACAGTTTGTCGAGCAGTGAGGTGTATTGCGATATCGTGGAGCAATAATGGCGAAAATCGATTGACGAGTCACGGTCGTTTCGCTATAAATATCCAGGACTCTATATCATGCCGTGGGTGTCGTAAGAGGCGACAAAGGGAAATAAATCAGGAGATGGGCAGCAGCGTCTCTCCATTCCGCAGTGGTTTAGCAATGAGTTGCAGCACTAAGGGCCGCGGGTTCGATTCCCGCACGGAACAAATATTTGTATCGCCTACAAATAATTGTTCTGGGTCTGAATGTTTGTACTTGTGAAATCTATGTACGTAAACTGCCCCCGTGATACAAGAGAAATTCTAGTGCAGGTAACGTTTTTTCTAAATCTAATCTAATTTAATAACGACTAAACATAAAAAACTGCAGTTGCCAACTTGCCCGCTTGCCAAATGTGGCAACTATGGCAAATATCCCCTCTATGGTACAATATTTGGAGGAGCCCTATGTAACGGTAACGGTTGGATGTTATTTATACACCGAATGAAAAAAGCCACAGTGAATTACACCATGCAGTAACCACCAAATACTTACCATTACTTTTCTATGTAGCTTCGTTTTAAGCTGTAATTCCCAACCAGTGGTCCGTGAACCACCAGTGCAGTGGTCCGCAAGAGCTTAAAAAAATGAACCGCGAAAGATTTAAATATTTTAACTACCCAATCCTTTTAAATAACACATTTATTATTGTTTCGTCACGCGGGCAGTGCAACACCGTGCGTCGCTCGCAAACAAAATCGCATTTTTTTACCAAATATGTATGATTCCTTTTACAACAAATACACAAATAATTCTGTAAGTGAATGTTATTCTTTTCAGTTTATTGTATAATTATGTTAATAGTTGTGATTAAAATTTATTGTTAGACTAACATAATTTTTTCTTTTACCTTGTGGTCCCTGCTAACAATAAAGATATCAACGTGGTCCCTAGTCAAAAAAGGATTGGGAAACCCTGGTTTTAAGGCATTGTTCTGGTGTTACCTGGGTTCAGTAATTGAGTTTATCGCTTACAATTATCATAGAGAATCCACTATGCTTCAAATTTCACAATTCTGTCCAAAATTTTTTTATTTCTGTCTTCAACGCGTGCTCCTCTGTGCACACAAGTTATTTCCTGGGGCACCCATTTCTCGAGTATTTTTATTTTACCGATTCAGGGCAAATTTTGAAAACCATGATGGTAATTCTAAACTGGTTGTCAAAACCACGTCCCAACTCATATCAATTTTTGGGGTCTCCGTGTTTAACTTAAGTATCGAATATAAAAACAATTGAAAGTCAAACAATAAAATGTCATACGATTTTTATATATAGAATGTGTTTCTGTGTAAAAAAAAGTTTTAAATATGATTCTTCGACCATACAGACTTAATTTTATTCCAAGTGATATAATTTAAATTAAAATGGCCACTTCATACTTAAAGTATCTCTATTACTAATAATGGAATCAAGCCTCAATTTGTGTAAGTCCACGTCAGGTACGTTAGTCATCGCATAGTCTATTTTTCCTGATGATACATCGTTTAGAGGCGAATAATATTTCGTATTTCGAAATATAGATTTGAGATGCTTTTAGCTGGTTAATTTTCAGTTAAATTTCAACTTAATAATTATAATTCATTTTCTGAATTATTAATTTTATGCATTTACTATTTAACCTGAAATTTTTATAAATACCTAATCTAATCTCTACATAGTATAAAATAAAGTCACTTCCTGACGTCTGTACGCTTAGATCTTTAAAACTATGAAACGGATTTTAATGCTAATCATTAATTGACAGAATGGTTCAAGAGGAAAGTTTATATATATATATATATATATATATATATATATATATATATATATATATATATAATTATATATAAAATTCTTCTGTCCGTATATATGTATGCGTCTGAACTTCTCCTAAACGGCTCAACAGATTTTTATGAAATTTTATGATTTTTTTTTATAGTATAAGGGTGACAAACGAGCACACAGTCCACCTGATGGTAAGTGGTTGCTGTGGCCCATAGACATCTACATCTATCTTCGATTAAGAATCAATATGCAGATGCGTTGTCACCCGTGAGGACTAAGATGAAATGCCTCGTTTCCAGTAAAAAGGGTCTCCGGTTCTCTACACTCACCATACGAAACACAGCAGCGTTGAGGTGCTATTTTACGCTGGTATTCTGTGGGAGCGTGGTCCTTCCCCGGTCGAGCCGACCCATTCGTGCTACAACCATAATATAGCTGCAGCATGGCTCTACCACGTATTAAATGTGTGATTAATTTGATTCGAGTGTGGTTTAGATTCACAATTGGACCCGGTAGATGGCACTGTTGTCGAGATCCATAAATCCCCCGTGCGAAGCCGGGGCGGATCGCTAGTTCTATACCAATATAAGAATGTGACTGTAACATTTATTTTTAACGCCAAGGAAACGGCGCATTATACGCAGTACAATATTTCTCGTCATTCGTGCAAAATATACGTTATTAATGTAAAACATCAAGCGTTAGCATATGCTTGTATGTACTTGTATCAACTGTTGTTTACCGTTTGTGAAGGCGCAATCTGTTTTTGCCGGTGTCACAGTTCAAATTTAGGCGTGAGAACGCAGTCGAGCCAGGCGATAATGCTGAAACAGTCGGGGGAGTTTTTTTTTCAGGAGGGTTCAACGACACTACGCCAATGTTCGCGTCGCGACAACTAGAACGCCTTACGACGGTTATAGATGGTAAATTAATTTAGAAGCTAATTATTCATACTTAAAACGAATTGTAATAATATGTGATTACATTAAAAACATTATCCTCAAACTTGGACTTTCTCCTGTATATATGAGGTATTTTACACACACAAATATCCAGACCTGGAATAATGACTTGTTATTCATACAAACAGTTGTGCTAGATTCGAACCCGCGGCCTAGCAGTGCCGCAGCTTTCATATATAATAGGATACGAGCCTTCGAATAGAAAGTGATTATAATAATGTTCGTGTTATTTATGCAATGGATGAATTTTATTTACTTAAGTTAATATATAATACTTAAACTGGCAATAAAAAATATCTCAGCTGGCTTTGGGACTAAACTAATAACCCGAGTTTGATCTCCGCCGGCACCAATATAAGTCAATTGCAATTATTTGTGTTGCTAACCAAGTGTTCGGCCATTTTTTTTATAGAACAACACGTGACGATCGAGGA
Organism: Parnassius mnemosyne; assembly: GCA_963668995.1. Lineage (NCBI taxonomy): Eukaryota > Metazoa > Arthropoda > Insecta > Lepidoptera > Papilionidae > Parnassius > Parnassius mnemosyne. The sequence continues at coordinate 34,280,115 of CAVLGL010000001.1, read as the reverse complement.
ACACAATCAACCTAATGGTAAGTGGATGCTGTATCCAAATGATATTTACATATATATCTTCGATTAAGAATTAAAATTTAGATGATTGTCATCCCTGAGGACTAAGATGGAATGCCTCATTTCCAGAAAAAAGGGGCTCCAGTTCTCTACACTCACCGTAAAAAACTAAGCAGCATTAATCTGCTATTTTACGCTGGTACTCTGTGAGCGTGGTCCATTTGCGGTCGAGCCGCCTCATTCGTGTTGCAATCACAATATAGCTAGAGCCATGCTGCAGCTGCAATGTAGATTATATACTTTCAAAATCGAAAATTTGCTTGGATAATAAGGCTATCAGTTCACTTTACTAATTTAATTATTTTTTTATAAGATAAAGATAACAAACGAGCACACAGTCCACCTGACAGTAAGTGATTGCTGTGGCCCATAGACATCTACATCTATCCTCAATTACGAATCAAAATGCAGATGCGTTGTCACCCGTGACGACAAAGACGGAATGACTCTTTTCCAGTAAATAGGGTGGGTCTACGGTTCTCTACACTCACCATATGTTATTTTATGCTGGTATTCTGTGTGTGGTCCTTCACTGCTGGCCGTATGAGGAAGCTCAAGGTCGCTCAGCGAGCTATGGAGAGGGCTATGCTCGGAGTTTCTCTGCGTGATAAACTTAGGAATGAGGATATCCGCAGTAGAACCGGAGTGACCGACATAGCCCAACGGATTAGTAAGCTGAAGTGGCAGTGGGCCGGCCATATAGCTCGAAGAACCGACAACCGATGGGGAAGAAAGGTTCTCGAGTGGCAGCCTCGTACCGGTAGGCGAAGTGTAGGGCGTCCCCCCACGAGATGGAGTGACGACCTGGTAAGACATGCAGGAAGTCGATGGATGCAGGTGGCTCAGGACCGTGTTTTGTGGCATTCTTTGGGGGAGGCCTATGTTCAGCAGTGGACTTGTGAAGGGCTGTAATGATGATGATGATGATGATTCTGTGAGAGCGTGGTCCTTCCCCGGTCGAGCCGAACCATTCGTGCTACAACCATACTAATAATATAGCAGCGTATAAAATCAAGTTATAAATAAATAAGCAATTATTTATAGTGATCAACTATATAAGTATTATTTAGTATATTTTGAACTATAAGTGATAAAAAAAACATATAAATCATGCATCTCCGTTTCTAAATAAACTTATCACGTAACCAATGTTAGAGAACTTTTTATGTTTGTGTTAAAAGTTTTTGCACGAAATCCTACTCCACAAAAACGAACATTCTTTGTAATTCAAATGTTTACTTTGAGACAGGGCAAAGGGAAAACTTAAAAGCTCGCGTATTCTTATGACTATTTCGTTCATGCTTACGACACGTCCGTAAACATAGGTATAGCTTAAAATACGTATGCTTTCGTTTTCTTAAATTAATTTTTATACAAGTATAATTATTGACCAATCAATAACTTATAAATGATTAAAGACACATTTAATAATTTAGATAATAATTTCATAACTTAGGAAACTCTAATAGGAGCTTGTTATTCTAAACAAAAATCTGTTTTACAGTATTTAAAAGGTTTTATAAAAAACATCTTATTCTTTCTGATATTATAATGGTTGATTTATGTTTCGGGTCGTAGGCCGACCTGATGTCTTACCGGGTACAGTTATTCCATGATCCGTCCCACGCTTTTGCACAATTTCAGTACAAAAAATTTGGAATTTTATAAGTCCTCTACCTGCTCGTGTGGCTTGCAGATTTTTGATATCTTTTGTTAACGATTTTTTGCTTTAATTTGTGACAATTATACCGGTATATGACTTTTTACCTGGTGTTTTTGTTCTATGATTTTTGGATTTGGATCGGACGTATCTAATATTTTGCACGTTCGTTTGTTTTTGTGTTGATGCAGACTTAGGGTGTACAGCTAACAAAAAAAAATCACATGTTTACCTCTAGAACCAATAGTTTTAACGTTAATTTGCTTAACCCAGCTATTAAATAAAAAATAAAATAAAATAAAACAAGTAAAATATTTTTTATTTCGTTTTTAAAAAGTACATGCCTTATAATTTCTTTAAGCTATTGGAGATGTGATTCTATCCATCCATTAACGAACATAGGCTTCCCCGGTCGATTGCCTCAAAGAGAGGTTTTTGCCGTGGTTGCCACGATTGACAGGTGGGTTGGCAACCGCATCAAAACAAATTTAGAGTTATTATCAGGAAGATGCTGCTGCCAATCTCCTGTTTCAGTTTACATATTATGTCGCTTCTTACGACTCCCATAGGACGATACGGGGAAGTGGATATTTTAACACCGCCGCTGTTCAGTAGATGTGATAAATAAAAAAAAATCGAGTAAGCAATATAAATTACGCAATTAAGCAATATAAACAGATAGACAATTTTTTATACGTGGTAGAGCCATGCTGCAGCTATATTTCTGGTATAGTTGTAACACGAATGGGTCGGCTCGACCGGGGAAGGACAACGCTCTCACAGAATACCAGCGTCAAATAGAAGCTTAACGCTGCTGTGTTTCGTATGGTTAGTATAGAGAACCGGAGACCCTTTTTACTGGAAACGAGGTATTCCATCTTAGTCCTCACGGGTGATAACGCATCTGCATTTCGATTCGTAATCGAGGATAGATGTAGATGTCTATGGGCCACAGCAACCATTTACCATCAGGTGGACTGTGTGCTCGTTTGTCACCCTTATACTATAAAAAAAAAAACAAATTAAAATAACCGTAGTAATATACATATAGTGTGAATTTAAAGCATGTTTGGTGGTCATTCAATGTATTTTTTTTAATTTTTATAGACCTAATAGCAATCCGCCTAGGATTTATTAATATGGCGTTATTTAGATCTAAGATAATCATAAAAGACCACATATTTAATAAATTTTTCGAAAATGAAATTTCTGAAATTGTTCCCTTACTTCAGTTCTATTACAATCAATTTAGCCATTCTGAAGATATATAGATAACATGAACAGACAGATAGACAATTTTTTTTAAAAGGCTAAAGCATGGAAAAAGCCGTTATTTCAATATTACTGTCATACACTTCAATTCGTTTTATTTATATGTATAGATTTCCTTAGCGAGGTTTTAGGCTTTAATCGATTAGCATCGATCTATTAAGAGAATAGACTTCAAAGGATGTGCAGGTAGGCTGATGATATTGCATTTTATCAAACGGGTGGATGTTTAAAAAAGACGCTCTCTCTCACTGCATGTGCCATTTAAAAAGGTAATAGACAAAAAGTGGTGCGTAGGCAAAGAAAGACTGCAAGCGTTGAGAAGGGTTAACTATAAAACGTATGCGAATAGAAAAAAAATATATAAAACGCTGTTTCATTATACTACACTCATTACGAATTGGTTGTTTATATTTGTATAATTTCCGTAAATTAAATAAAAATTCAAAATCTCTTCTTTTATATTAGTGTAAAAACTGTTATAAAATAACATTTTTAACAGTTTAATTTATTTTTTTTTAATAAAAAAATAAGTTAACAGTTTAACAGAGCCACTTTCGTGACTCTGTTTTTAGACAGTTTGCATGCGGCTGCACTATATCAAAATAATTTAGGGTAGGTACAAATTGCGGGCAATAATACTTTTTTGTCGTATGTCGAAACAAAACAGCACAAAAGGGGTATTTTTTTGCGGCTTTCACAACATGTGCAATCGACTGTCTGACCTACTTATACACTTCCTCCGCATTAAAGAGTAATGTAATTGAATCTCAACAGCACGGTAAAATAATCTTCCCGGACCTTTATACATGTATATATGTTTGAGCAAGGAGAAATTGTGGTGGATAAAGCCGCCGTATATTGGCGGCGGAAAAGAATCCACTACTCCATAATCAAAATTACATCTTTTTACTAAATGCATATGAAAGTAAATACGGTACTTATAACTAAAATACAATTTTTTAAATTTTTATCTGTCTGTCTGCTTGTTCCGGCTAATCTCCGAAACGGCTGGACCGATTTTGACGGGACTTTCACTGGCAGATAGCTGATGTTATAAGGAGTAACTTAGGCTACTTTTATTTTAGAAAAATAATTAGGGTTCCGCGTAAAAAAAAATCCTAACACGCGAGCGAAGTCGCGGGGATTAGCTAGTTATAATTAAATTATAATCCAAATTAAATAGGATATACCTTCTTGATAACAACTCAAAATATTAAAAAACTGCGTTTCCTAACCTGTCTAAATCTCAAATGTGGTTATCTATGGGATGGCCTACGTTCAACAGTGGACTTTCACGCGCTATAACGATGATGGTGAGAAATTACTTATTTAATGAAAAAACTTTTACGCCCTTTCTTAATTTTACATCTTTTCCATTTCTTTCTTTTTCTTTCATCACTCTTTCTATTTACAGCAACTAGTGGTTGCTTGTAGATTTTATGGGATTAGGGTGACAAACGAGCACACAGTCCACCTGATGGTAAGTGGTTGCTGTGGCCCATATACATCTACATTTATCCTCGTTTGCGAAGCAAAATGCAGATGCGTTGCCACCCGTGAGGACTAAGATGGAATGCCTTTTATCCAGTAAAGAGAGTCTCCGGTTCTCTACACTCACCGTACGAAACACAGCAGTGTTAAGCTGCTATTTTACGCTGATATTCTGTGAGAGCGTGGTTCTTCCCCGGTCGAGCCGACACATCGTGCTACAACTATACTACTAATATAGCTGCCACATAAAAATCATTTGTTTTCTTGGATAGTCCTTGTACTGAAACTGTTAGTAACTAGGCGGCTGTGATCATAATTAATAAATATATAGTCATTATAAACATGATAATGCTCAAAATGTACAAAGCTATATACTTACTAATATACATTTTTTTTGTTAGTTAAAACATTTTTAATACATAAAAAATAAATAAATAAATATTGCATCGTTTTTAAATATAAAAGTAAAATTGGAGAAACCATTCGATGATGGGAGGATAATAAATTTAAGTTAGGGGTGCGAAGATGCATGTTGCAAGCGGTCTCTTAAAAATAAGACCAGAAGAGTTGACAAGGTGACAGCTAATTGAAATACGCCCATGTGCACTGTTTTTGCTTATACCAATTCTGTAGGGCTAATCCTGCGACATCCCCTTTAACATTTAGTATTTTACTCTGTTATATTTTCAGAAGGGTTAGTAATTGCTTGTTGGAATTTTTAATGGCCTTTTCGTTTCCAAGTTGAGTTTGTTATTATTATATGCGAAACTATAGGTCCGCAGTTATTGTAAAAAATAATTATTTTCGCTGCGTTTTTGGTTTGGTTTTTCTTTGTTTGACTTGTTCTTTTTTGATTTGATTACAGTTTCCAGAACGAAAACGTTGATCGTTTCTCCGCCTCCGTTGAGCCTTTGAAAAATTGTTTTAAAAATTTTTTTAAAACAATTTTTTGTAACAAAAAATTTATAATTTAATTCATTTTATATATTTTTTTAATTTTTGTTGAATTTAGTTTTTTTTAATTCTTTTTTCGTTTTAAAAAATCGTTGATTCCCGTTATCACACTGAAACTCTGCTGATGTGAAGTGTAATAAGAACATAATATTATACCTACCCATATATTTTTGACGATGACAGTAAAATGTTTACGAAAAATTGTTTAAAAATAATAAAAAGTAGCTAGCTAGCAAAATATATGGTACGTACCGTGATTAATCAATATTTTAACGCATATATAGATATAGCTTTTCATAACACGCTATAAATTAGGTTTCTTTTTAGGAATTATATAACCATTTTATTAATTATATAATTATTTTAGATTAACTAAGGAAATATACATGCAGGCTGGCTGACAATTGTCCGCGTCGACTAAATATTCGATTTGTCTGAATAAACCTATTTTATTTTAATAGGTATACATACCTATTTATTTCCTTTGTGGATATTATATACCTTGAAATTTATTTTTCTATTTCTTATTAATTTTTTATATCAAATTAATTGATAATTTATACTTAAGATATTTTTCTAAATGTCTGACATATTAAACAAATTGTTTTCGGTTGCAATATGTTACTCCAATAACCTTCCCTAGGGATCGATGTTAAGCAAACACGTGTTTTAAAACACTTTAATACTGATATTTTACACGGAAGGGTTGCGACGTTTGCATCATCAGTTCGCTATACTTAGAAAACCCTATCGCCGTTTGCTAGCTGTAAGTCTCACTTAAAAGTAATCCTCCTTTAAATTTTTTTTAAACTCCCCTTGCAGCTTTGTTTTAATACTTCCGGTAAAGCAATGGAGATCTTTGACGTTTTGACAACCTTTGTTTTAATTAAAATAAAGAAATCGCCGTGTCGTTGTGTTACCAGGGTCGCATAAAACAGAGTAGCTTTACGTTACACACGTTGATAAAGTTATCATAACTCTTAGCTGTAAAAGTACAAAAAGTATATTTAGGTATTTGAGAAAAAAGCTATTTACATAATTTACATATAAATAAATTATATATATATATATGAGATAAATGTATATTATGCATTAATATTATCTAAGTATATAAGCCTCATAAGAACGCGCTAAATTATTCGCGATGCTTACAAGTCGCTGGCGGAGCGCGGTGCTAGTCTAGACTTCCTATTGGCCAGCGCTTCGGGAGGGCGATCCTCCTTCTCTCGAGTGATGCGATTCGCGAACTAATACATACTTACGTCTCCCACGGTTCGTGTCCTGCGCAAATAGACATAACGTGCAATAACTTTTAAGCTTCTACGGCTTCCACATATATAATTTTTATATAAATAGTTTGTTGAGGATAAGATGCACAAAACACCTTAGTTTACTATAACACTTTAGTTTATTATAAATTTTGTAATGTATAAAGTAATATACAAATATGACAGTATTTTAATTAATTACGTTAATATTAATTTGTTGAGGAAAATAAGTAAAAATTTCATTTAATAATAATAATGTCCTACAGATTAACATTTACGTCACAGAGACTGTAGCTCAACCCGCGATCCGAACCCATGATACATGATCAGCAGTAGCGCTAATGACCATAGATTAACGATGCAAATAGTAAATAGGTAAAAAAAATGAAACATAATCAGTTTATTTACATTTATATTATAAAATTATATAATTTTAATAATTAAATAATATAAGTGAGAATAAGTTTTCCTAGTGCGTTCTACCATATCCGGCTGACCAATTAAAACAACAAACAATCTTAGTAAAACAACCTTTGAATTTTCTTATTATTTTTAATCGTTCCCGCACTAGGATTTTCATCCGTATTTGGATCGCATTTTACACAATTGCAAAAAATCTGGAAAACATCCAGACCCGGAACAATTAATTACCATCAAGCCACCTTACGAATATTGGTTCTATGCGGAATTCGAAACCGCTGCCTTGCAGCCAAGCACTTTACCGCTGCTCTATCAAGCCCTTAAATTATGATAAAAATTTAATTTAAGTTAGAATTAAACGCGACAAAATACATGGTAGAGCCACGCTGCAGCTATATTATGTTTGGAGCACGAATGGGTCGGTCGACCGGGGTACGACCGAATCTTACAGAATACCAGTGTACAATAGCAGCTTAACGCTGCTGTGTTTCGTATGGTGAGTGTAGAGAACCGGAGACCCTTTTTATTGGAAACGAGGCATTCCTTCTCAGTCCTCAGGGATGACAACGCATATGCATTTTTATTCTTAATCGAGGATAAATGTAGATGTCTATGGGCCTACGTAAAAATAGGTTTATTGTGTAGTATTTGCGTAAATATAAGAAATCATAAAAACGAACTTCATTACACTTATTAACGTATCCGTTACAAATAACGGATATTTACAAGAATATTTACATGCATCAAAATGCAACCCTAATAAAACAATATCGAATTTCTGAGTCGGCATTGAATAAGTTTGCATTTTATGAATCGATCGATTCACTAGCGTATCAGAACCAGTCTGTAGGTTCAATTGTGTAGATATAGGTAACGACTACTTCGGGAGCGCATCTGAGTTTAGAGGTCAAAGTCGTGCACAATTCAATTGGACTGCTATTACGTATGTTCAACAAGGAAACCTTAACGACACTCGGTACGAAATTTAAATATCAATATTGTATCTATAAAACTTATTAGATGATATTATGCAATATATTACAGGATATCATCGGATTAATAATTAATTTGCAAAATATTTATTTGTTTTATGAAATACTGAACGTATTTTTTGAATTTCTATTGATTCAAAGTTCCAGTGAGGAAAATATTGATAAAATAACTTCGAAATTAATTTCTGCAATTTTTGCTTTTAGTACAATTAGAGAGCTGACTAATGAAGTTACGATTTTTTTATTAATTAGTTTTTATTAAATGCATTTTACATAGTCACCCAACACCACCTAATACCACCCAATACCCAATACGGGCATTCTCTTACTCGGAGTCTCGTGAGTCGCTCCGTGACCTTTTCAAGGAGACTAATATTTTGAAACTTTCTGAATCTGAATGTATCTACGTTCAGAAAAATATAAATTATTTGATCACAAAAGGGCTGTCTCCTTTAGAACACTAGAGGTTACTAAATTTAGATGACTAAAACTAGAAAATATTTTCTTTTCTGGAATGTTCAACAGTGCCTTTGATAGGCTGTAATGATGATGGTACAGTACATACAGTGTTAGCTATTTTACAAGCTCAAAGAAAAAGTACGTTTAATTTTTTTAATTCAATATTTCATGACACAAGTAGAAAAATTAAAAATTTTGAACAATCGACTTCAATATAATTTATTATGGATAACTCAAGAACTATTGGTTAGACCTTGATCAAGCATAAGATCTTAGAAGCTTAGATCAAATTCACCAAGGGACTACATGAGAAGCACCAGCTTTCAAATAAAAATAGAATCATCGAAATCGGTTCACATAGAAAAAAGTTATGAAGTAACACACATTAAAATATAGATTCGAATTGAGTACCTCCTCATACCTCCTCCGGTAGAAAAAAAGTTTTTAAGTCCCATGAAAAAAAATATGTATATTTCTATCAAGAAATCATTTTTTATCAGAAAACAAAAGTAAGACTAATTTTAATGAGCCATTTTGTAAATAGATTAATTATTGTAAATAAAAAATATTTTTTGGTAAGTACATAATACGGTTAGGAATATCATGCATATTTACGGTATACAGACGCATGAGTATTGTGAGAAAAAAACATTTTGAATCGGTCACCGCCAAACTGCCCACTAAGCTAATGATCACCTAAACAAAATATCATACAAATACCAACCGGAGCTTCAACACAAAGCGACAAAACAACACAGAACAAAGGCAGCTTTTTCGCACAATACCCACCATATTAATTACCCTTCTCAAGAATATTCAACAATGGAAAGGGTTTAATAAGCTTAGAGTAAATAAAAGAGTCGTAAATCGGGGAACTGACCGTTGTCCAGTGACCGCCGTTTTTAATTCACGAATAAAATTTGATGTGACGTTTAAAATTACGAGCGCGTTTTATTAGAAATGTGAGTGTGAGTAATCAAGTGAAAACCAACATGGGGTTTTCTTATTTTAGAACACAACAAACATTTTTAAGTATTTACCTATATTTATATATAGTAGTCCGCCCGCTTCGCACGGGTGATTTCTAGATCTTGACAACAGCGCCACCTACCGGGTCTAAATGTAAATCTCAGCCCTCTAGGGACCCGTTCAAACACACACAAAAATTTTATCAAAATTTGTGGAGCCGTTTTTGAGTTTCTATCGGCAGCAATTGATTTTTATACATAGAAAAGATGTGAGCAACAAAATTATGCTTGTATTACTTATTGCAAGATGCAACAAGATGTTGGAACATCCTCTTTACCTAGGAGTCCGTATTTCAACTTCTCACCTATACATCAACCACTTTATGCTTGTATTCTGTGAGATCCATTCGTGCTTCAACTATACCAGTAATATAGCTGCAGCGTGGCTCTACCACGTGTAAGGATGCAGAAGCCACTAAATATCAAGTGGATTGTTAACTTTTGTCACTTATTTTTATAGGATAAGGGTGACAAGCGAGCACACAGTCCACCTGATGGTAAGTGGTTGCTGCATCTATCCTCTATTACAAATCAAAATGCAGATGCGTTGTCATCCGTGAGGACTAAGATCTGTGAGAGCGTGGTACTTTCCCGGCCGAGCCGACCCATTCATGCTACAACTATACTACTAATATAGCTGCAGCATGGCTCTACCACGTATAAAAACTCTACCATGTATAAACTTTAATACTATATAAAATTATAGTACAAACCTAATACAACGCGCATTGATCATGAACTGTGCTGATTCTAGCGAGAATACTAGGTCGTAGTCATGAAACAGTTTAAGCAACTGGTTTTGGTAGGATACTAATAGGTATTTAAAGTTCAATAAATATAGGTATAATAATTACAGGTTAAAGAATCCGCAGTATTATGAACAACTCATTTAATTAAACATTCAGTTAATCAATCTAAAATAACAATTAAATTTAAGTCACGCGAATACTTTATAAAATACGAGGCCAGCAGATTTGTAATTTATTCTCTGGTGCTTTTTATCTATCGTAATATATATTTTTTTTTAATTTTAACATAATGTTCAATATCAATGCTACCAACCAACTTCTAATATTTTAAGGGACGGTACTGTTACGTAGGTACTTGTTATTTTTTTTTAAATATATTAATGTAACGTTCATTATCAAGGCTACCAACCAACTCCTATAATTTTTAAGGGACGGTACTGGTCAAACATGGGTCATAGGTGACGAACGGACGGACTCCCGTTTTATACAGCGGGTCCATATAAATTTTATTTGCATTACATGTTTTCATCCATACTAAGTTTAAAAGAAACTCACCATCATCGCTAAAAATCACATATATTTATTTTTACACTTCAAAAGAAAAGATGTTCTTGATTCGAATTAGTTCAATTTTTATAAGTTTCGCCCACTGTCATCAGAATAACAGTGTTGCAATATTTATTTATTTAGTTATTTCAACTTGTATGCTCATAAGAAAAATCGTACATATGGCGGACTTAATGACTTAAAGCATTCTCTCTCAGTCAATCATCACTGGGAGAGAATGCCTTAATATTGACCATTTCGTTGCAGCAACCTTAAGACTAATTTTAAAAATAATTTGTTTTTGACATTTAGTTTCTTGTGCTGTATTGTCTTTTAAGTACGATTTTTTTTTCTTTTTATCTATTTTGCTTATGGATCTTTGGACGTTTCTCCGACAAAATAATAAACGCCTTGTATGATTTTTATTGTATATAAAAGTAATTTTAAAGACTTAATTTTGAATGCGATTTGAGCTACAAAGTTACAAAATCAAGGATTTACGATCAATTACAGGTTATTAGTAGAAACTTAAGTTAATTATTTTTTGGTTATTTATAAGCGTTATGAATATATTTTTTTAATATTTAATAAAATTATGTTTACTCGATACTTTAACAATAATTTTTCAACGAAACATGTAGAATACAATTTTTCGGAACAGACCAAAGAAAATTATTTATTTTACATTGTTGCAACTTTTTAGAATAAACAATTACAAGACATTCTACATTATTGTTTACATTGTTATGCTAATGTGTTATTTTTTTTTAAATGCGCAATATTTCGACTGATAAGGTAATTGCTGACATGCTCTTGGCTATTGTGTTTTGTAACAATGTATTATCTATACAGGTGTGGGGTGAAGCGATCCCATTGCTTTGCGAAATTCGCAGTACGGCCAGCCGTTGGTCACCTCTGACCAATGGCCGGTGACCTCATGGGACTGAGAACTTGAACTTAAACGTGACATTGAATTTTAACATTTAATAAACCATTAAATATTTCGTCGCGAATAACAAACATAATAATTGACAGTGAAAACAAGCTTAGTGATTAAAATGTTAATATAAAAAACACGACTGCGTAAAACAGTTTACTAAAAAGTGAATAATTATTTTTCACCTTAATAAGACCTTAAGAGTTAATAGGACTATAAGTTTTAAAAATATAAGTGAGAATGGTTGCTAACCAACTTTCATACTACATAGATCCTAAATGGCCTTATAAAATGAAAAATGAAGATACCTGAAGATGATTTTTAAAGACCTAAGAGTTCGTGATTACTTACATTATGATACATTATGATTAGATATATTATATGAGTGATTTGAGAACGGTCTAATGCTCAGAATATGCATACGGAACATTTGCGTACCAAACACAAATTTCGTTTTCGATCTTGTCTGTGGTCTTGTGTGTTGTGTGGTCCCTGACACTGCGTGCTTTGTCATTTTTGCATAGGTATGCACAAGTGAGAGGGCGCTATAAATAATTGTAGTGCTATAATAACTACTTGTGCACGGTAATAGTATCTATTAATATATTACCGTACATACGATTAACGGAGTGACGACTAATTCATATTTAACGAATTTTATTGTATACTGGCGATCCGCCCCGGCTTCGCACGGATGATTTTAACGACTGCGATGTGTTGACAGAGGTCCAATTGTGAATCTAAACCATTCAGGGACCCACTCGAATACACACAAAAATTTACATCAAAATTAGTCTCTACATTTTCGAGTTTTAGCGAGACTAACGGTATATAGAAATTATTGTTCTCCATATTATTTGAATAAACAAAATAATAAGCTAGATCATCTGTTGGTTACTTTTTTCCATCTATTTCCATATAAAAAGGTATAACATAAAGAAACTTTAAAAAATCTTTAATTCACTTGATATCAAAAGACCATTGTGCACCGGCTATCGGGTGAGTTGATTCGCAACCCCTGGTCAGTTGTCCAGCCGTTGATCACCTATGACCGATGACCGCTGACCTCATGGGACCGACAACTTGTTCCATCTCGATTCGCCAACTTGCTGCGACATTGAACTTCGATATCCACGTTTTTAAAAATACAAATATTCTCATATAAACCTATATAAAGGAATTATAGACTGGAAAAATAGATTTTAACTTTGTTCAAAATAATAGAGGTAAAGAAAAAGTTAAGAAAAATTATAAAGAAAGAAGAAGAGCTTGACACTGCTGTGTTTCGTATGGTGAGTGTAGAGAACCGGAGATCCATTTTACTGGAAAAGAGGTATTCCATCTAAGTTCTCACGGGTGACGACGCATCTGCATTTTTATTCTTTATTGAGGATAAATGTAGATGTCTATGGGTCACAGCAACCACTTACCATCAGGTGGACTGTGTACTCGTTTGTCACCCTATCTTATTAAAAAAATTAATAAAATAAAATAATATATAGAAGGACGATAAATATTAATAAAATTAAATGAAGCCAAGCAATTTCTCTACATGAATTAATCTGGTGTGCTGCAAGAGGGTGAATTGGCTAGACGTTAGCTACCTCTGACCTGTCAACGAAGACCCCCATTAGCGTAACTGCTTTGTATTAGATTGATGTCTTTAGAGACGAATATTTTTATACATTTCAATTCTCCTTGCTAAGGCAAAGTTTAATCTTCTCATAAAACGACGTCTTATAATGTTGCCCACTTTTTTTATATTTACTAACATTTTTTTATTTATCAATAAATTTATTTTTAAATATTATATGATTTGGATAAACAATTGTCTAGTACAATATTTATTTCAAATGACAATACTAATCATAAAAACCGACCGGTTTCACCTCACGGTATCATCGGGGTATGTAAGAATAACGAATATTTATAATGCAAACAAACCTGCAATAAATGACAGGGAATTTTAACAAAATCGTGAATTTCTAAAAGATTCTTTAAGAAATCGTCTTCTTCTTCTTCCTTCCTTTATGGCGGTTACGATGAATTCGCCAATGACATGTTACATGTGAGATGGTTTAATTGGGACACAAACTCTGCTTAAAAAAGGAAATTGATAATACAAGAAATGGTGACAAACGAATATTATGTGAATGATTTTGGTCAACTTAACTGCTGAATCACCTAAAACAAAAGACAGACAATGTTGTTAGAACAATACAAATGTGTTATTATATGACAAACAAATTATAGTTTAATGTTGTTTGAGTTAATAAATTCACATAAAATATATACAAAAGAGGTATTTGTGAAGATTAGAAGGGAGTTAAAGTCTATGGGACGAGGGATGTCAGGGGGCAGATAATCGTAAAGAGATGATGACAATTTGGTGCAGTTAAAAAAATATGATTAGTGTTTCCCTCATCTAAGCCACATTCGCACAGAGAAATATCCCTAATCCTGAGTTTAGCTAGGTGAACATAGGTACAGGCATGTCCAATTCTCAACCGGCAGACAATAGAGGTGGCACGTTTGTTTGCTTTATTAAATATGAAAAACCAAGGTCTTGATGGAATATAATCTTGTATAGCAGCATAGTGCTTGCCTTTTAGTATTTGTGATACTTTCTATATCTTATTCCACGTATTACCAAGCTTTTTCCTAGCAAGTGACAGCAAGTCATGGGAATAAGTAACATTTAGTGGGGTGCCATTTCTAGTAGCCTCTTTGGCACACAAATCTGCTTTATCATTTTCACAAATACCACTATGACTAGGTATCCAGGCTAAACAGACAGAAATTACTTTAAGATGACACCTATACAGAATGCTTTTTATATCAAGAATTAGGGGAAATTTATATTTACTTTGAAATTGGTTAGCCAAAATAGCAGATAACTCTTAGAATCGCTAAAAATCACAGTCTTTTCTAGACTATGTGATTCAACATATAGCAGAGCTTCATGGATTGTAATTGTCTCAGCAGTAAAAATGGAACATAATGAAGGGCACTTAAAGCTAAGGATTATTTTAAACCTGGGGATCCAGACAGCTGCACCAGTGCAGCCATCATCAGTATTTTTGGATGCGTCTGTATACATGGTCATCCAATCTTTCCAATTTTTCCCTATGGCTTCTTTTAATTTTAAATCTGCTTCAGTGGAACCTTTTCTAATATCTAGGTTAAAGTGAATGTTAGGATGATATATAATAGCTTTGAAAGGAGTATTAAAGAGTGGACTTGTATTGCATGAGAAAATGGGCCCAGGAATTCGGAGAAATGAGACTAAGCTATTAAATAAATGTGGACAATCTTTATGGAGCCAGTACCTACTTGAAGATAAGAATTCTGAGAGGAGGTGTAACCTGGGAATTAGGGGATGAGAAGAGAGTCGACAGATCTTAAAGAAGAATCTGTCTGAAAGATATTGTCTTCTTATGTTGAGAGGAGGATCAACACACTCTACCTGAAGGGCATTAATTGGGGAAGATTTCATTGCACCAATTATAATGTGGAGACATTTATACTGTATTTTGTCTAAAGTTTTAAGTGACGATTTGTTGCATGGCTCTAAAAGAAAGCATCCATAATCTAAATGACTACGAATTATAGCATTATATAGTAGCTTTTGTGAAAAAGGTTGAGATCCCCACCACACTCTTGAAAGGGAACGAAGAATATTTATATTCTTCTCACAATATTTAGAAATGTATTCAATGTTATGATATTAGGCGATTTTAATGGAAGGGTTGGGGTGAGGAGGCTTGGTTATGAAAGGATATTGGGAACGTTTGGTGATGAAAGTATAAATGAGAATGGTGAAAGCCTTCTCGCCATATGCGTGGAAAAGAATCTTGTTGTGACGAACACTTTCTTTAGTCATAAGAAGATTCACACGTATACATGGGAAAGAGGTGATGATAGAAGTATGATAGATTTCATAATTGTTGATGAAAGAATGAGGAGCGCGGTGGTAGATACAAGGGTTTACCGGGGTTCTAACGTAGGGACGGATCATTACTTGGTCTTATGCCGAATTAATGGTCTTTTCAGACGTTGGAGGCATCGGACATCTGTGTCTACCACAGCGTTACAGCGTATAAGAACAGAGAGGTTACAAGATGAAGGTGTGAAAGAGAAGTTCAAATGTAGATTGAGAGAAAATATAAGTGGTATGGCTGAATTGTGTATGAATAATTTAGACTTGGAGACTGTGTGGTATAATGTCAAGAAAGGTTTAGTGGATGCAGCTACCGAAGTATGTGGTGTAAGTAAGAGAACGAATGAAAGGAAAAATAACACGTTATGGTGGGATGATGAGGTACGGATGGAAGTTGAAGCAAAAAAGAAAGCATGGCTAGATTTACTAGCAACCAAGGCTAGTAATTCTAGCAGTATGAATGATGATATTGAAAGGAAAAAAGGCAGTTTTTAGACACCTAAATAAGAGAGTAAAAGAAGTAGTTGAAAGGAAAAAGCAAGAAAGAACGGATAAGAATGATAGACGAATATCGGATAACTTCCAGGCAAACATTAAAATGTTCTGGAAACTCGTAAGAACTACCAGGGGACATTCACAACAGCCTAGAATGAATGCTATACGAGACCAGAATGGCTGTATTCTGAATGACGAAGTTTTGAGTTTAAGGAGATGGAAGGAATACTTTGAAAGCGTGCTTATGAGTGATGAGACGTTTGAATTAAATGAAATAGAAATTCCGAAAGAAGAGGAAATAGATAGAGATATAAGTATAGATGAAATAATGAAAGCAATGAAAAGTATGAAAGCAGGTAAGGCAGCCGGTTATGAGAGAGGAGAAGGAGTGGTGGCAGACCTGCTGTACACCTTGTTTAATTTATGTTGGGAACTTAAGCGGGTACCGGGAGACTGGTGCAAAGTCGTGATAGTCCCAATATATAAGGGAAAAGGATCACAGCAGGACTGTAAAAACTACCGTGGTATCAGCCTTCTTAGCATTGTGGGAAAACTGTATGCTAAGGTACTAATTGAAAGAGTTATGAATGAAACTGACGGAAAAATTTGGGATGTGCAAGCGGGATTTAGAAAGGGAATGGTATGTACGGATCAGGTCTTTTCCATGCGCATGATCGCCGAGAAGTTTTTGGCCAAAAACCAAAAAGTTTTTTGTGCGTTCATAGACTTGGAGAAGGCTTATGACAGAGTGGACAGGGATGTGTTATGGCAAACACTGAACTCATTTGGGTTGAGCGCTGGTCTGATACAGGCATTGAAGTCTCTATATAGGGACTCTAGTGCTTATGTTAGGATAAACGGGGCCTACTCGGACTGGTTTGGCTGTCACTCACTGATCGTCTACGAGTATTAAGTCGACGAGCTTTAATTATAGTACCACATCCAGAGGGAATTTCTATAGCTGCTATCAATTCTTGTAATGTCCACTCTATAGGAACTTGTCTGACTAGCCCCATACGAGTGATATTATATGAAGGGATAGTTGTTTCATATTTAGAAGTCTGAAGAGCTGGGTGATCAATAAAAGTGTTTGCATCCACTGCTGTTTTAAACTCAACTGATATCCTGTTTCGTCCAACTTTTTTGACGCCGTCACGAACTATATTTTTAATGTTATTATGATACAGAAAGTGACCAAATTTAATTAGTTTGAGAGTTACTCCGGACACTTGATCATTTGACGTTTTACTTACGTGAACTAGAAAAGGCGCGGTATCATCTTGAGAGTACTTTACTTTCTTATTAATAAAATCAGGATGGGTATATGAGGATTGTATTGAAGGAAACTGTTGGTTTTGGATCAGTAATAACTATTTTTTGTGGATGGGCAGACCCATTACTTATTTGGGCGCGTTTACGGTTAATAGATTCTACATTATCAACGGGTAAAGTAAAGGAGTCATTGTGAACCCTTTCGGGATCGTGAGGTTCGTCCTCCATTATATTTCTTTAACTAAAATTTACATAAAAACGGCACAATTAAAAACACTTACTAAACTACAGATATTAAAACCACCACCAAGACAAAAAAAATTACTATAGTGACTCAACAGCACTTAATGTAACAATAAATTTAAGCGAAAAAAACTACGACACTTGTATTTCTCACTTAACCTCAAATCCAAGTCTTAATAAATTTCTAAAGTGTTTATACAAATCACAAAAATGAAGCTGAAGTTTGACCAAGTGACAACAATTGCAAGTATAAATTATATATTATTTTTTAAAACCCTAAAAAAATATGTTTTAAAACCCTAATTAGTACAACCCAAAATAATACTTGAATCTTAAAGTAAAACTTTTTTTTAAATTTCTAAAAAAATTAAAACTATTTATTTCAATCATAAAATAAAACTAAAATTCCTCGTTATTTATTATCGTGGGGAACAGTGTCAACAGTACGAGGGCATCGGCTTGATTAGATTTTGAGATTAAAAAACGACTGATAAAGAAAATAACATCAAGCTAATGTTAATCAAACGGAGTATATTAGTTGCATTTTTATGGCTGTCATTAGTAATACTAGAATAGCTTTTAAATAAATTTAATTGTTTCACAAAACACGTAGATTTATTTATAACTAGCTGTGCCCGGCATTCGTCTTTCTCTTCTCTTTTTTTACACGTTTTATATTAGCTTGACCTTTACATACCTATGTATCTATGTATGTGTGTACGTGTGAGTGTAATGAAATTTTATAATTCATGCAGGCATATTAAGAACATATTAAGAATTATTACGTGGTAGCGTTATGCTGCAGCTATATTATGGTTGTAGCACAAATGGGTCGGCTCGACCAGGGTAGGAGCACGCACTCACAGAATACCAGCATAAAATAGCAGCTTAATGTGCTGTGTTTCGTGTTTCGTATGGTGTGTTTAGAGCACTGTAGACCCTTTTTACTCGAAACAAGGTATTCCATCTTAGTCCTCTGGGGTGGAAAAGCATTTACATTTTGATTCTTAATCGTCAATGGGCCACAGCTACCACTTACCATCAGGTGGACTGTGTGCTCGTTTGAAACCCTTATACTACAAAATAACTGATGACTCTACAATAAATTTATTAATAAGCTTATGACCATGATTTAGTATTCTCACTAGAAGCATCAGCTTATGCGTGCATCATCATCAATACGTGTTGTTTAACTTTTTTAAATTGGTAATATTATTTGCCAGTAACTTTCGCGTGTGCGCGCTCTCTACCTCAACAAAGTTTCCTCGATGCATGATATAGAAATGCAGACGAACAAGCTAGACTAAACGAGACTCGATCCTCGCCGGCAGTTATTAAATTGTTAATAGGTGTAGGCACTTGCTCGGCGGTGAAGGAAACCATCGTAAGAAGACCTCCACGTTTTAAATTTAAAAAAATTGGAAAACATCTAAAGTCCGCCTACCCGCATTGGGACAGCTTGGCAGATATTTCCTTGCCCTAAGCCTTCTCACACATGAGATGGGCCTGTGCTGCTGCTGGGAGTTGGGAGTATTTAGGCTGTGACTTTACTTTTTTTTTAAATCCATAAATAATTAAGTGAAATTTTCCTAGAACCAATTAGTTAAGAATTTTACACAATTTTCTTTATCTTTTAGTTACTTTTAACGTATACAAAGTAATATGTAGATACTCAACATTAATTATAGCACTTGCATTAATACGGTTCATATGTCACAGAATTAACATATAGACAGAAAAGGCATCATTTATATTGCAATTTCTACGCGCACAAATATTCAAGTGTATGTAAATTATATTATGTTTCGCAAGTTGAAACAATGAGGTTCATTGAACGACACGACACACCGACACAGACAGACTGATATACATCGATACTTGATATACATCTCATAACAAATTTTACTGCAAACATTAACATTGACACGGTCAAACTTAAATAAAGGATTTGAAATAAATTTTGTAGGACAATGATTTCTTATATTTACGTGAACACTACACACTTAAATAAAACTGGGAGTTAAATTGGGACGTCGAACACCTCACTCCCCCCCACCCCCCTTGGTCACAGTGCATCCCCTGATGGGTGACATCGCATCTGTGACTTTTTAGCCCATTTCAAAAAAGAGGAGGTTCTCAATTCAACTTTATTCTTTTTTATGTATGTTACACGATTTCTTTGTCAACTGTGAACCGATATTATTTGTTCTCTTTTATTAAAAAGTTAATGATTCAGGGGAGGTTACATATATATTCAATCCCTTAGAGTAATAAGGGAATTTTTAATGTACCTAACTATTTAGGCGACATTCTCGTTGTTATCTTGAGCTTGTGATATTTCTTCAAAAATGGCCAAAAATTTATTTTTTAATAAAAAGTAAAAGCCGACTTCAATGAAATAATAAAAATAAAATAATACCTTCTTCTTTTAGAATTAATAACAATAAATTAAAGTATTTAATTCTTCTATACACTATATTTTAACATTAAGCATAAAAGTTTAATTTTGTGATTGTGAATTTTGTAATTTGTGATGAAGTTTGTTGCAGATATCCTTGGGCTGCAATAGCCAATTACCATCCAGTCGACTATAAGTTCCTATTTAGGGTTCCTTACCTCTTTTTTACAGGAACGGGTAGAGGTGTCAAGTTGAAGTTAATATATAACACTATGGTCTATGGTTCCTTGGAGGTGTAAAACTTCAAGCTTCCAACTCAATGCAATTAAAAGATAAGGTCAATTATGTCACATAATTGGATTTATTGATACTAAAAACTCACGCCACAAAGCCTAAAGTAACCCTCTAAACCTGAAGTACCCTCACTTCCTGTTGACATAGAATTATGGAATTTGGCAAGAAGCTAAGTCTCATAGCACAAATAAAGCAAAAATTCCAAAAATCTTAAATTTGTAGTTAAGTCACATAATTTTTTTTTATTACAAACTTACATTATTTGCAATTGGAGCTCCGTTCGTGATGTCGTCGTTGATATGGGTGAACTTCTTTCCCTCTGCAAAGCTAAGTTTGTCCTTCAATTGGTTTACCTTTTCGTTCAATGTTTTCGAGCAATGTAGGTACTGTGCTTTCCTTACCTATAATTTTGAATTTCAGTAATTTAATTCTTGTGGCGAATGTAAGTAATTATTTGACTTACATTCACGTACATGTTGTATATTAACGAATATTATCTTTGTTATTTACGGCATTCGTGTATCGTAATCGAAAATAGACAAAAATCATCAAAATTCTGCATTACCTGGATGGCTGAGCTGATGGCTCTCCTCGTTAGAATTTTAACTGTGATCTATATAATAAAACTGTTACCGAAATGTATATTGCTATAATATTGCAATAATATTGTTATGTTTTATTTTATAGTAATAAATTTCTTTGTTCTAATATAAATTCAGCTTAAATTAAGGTCATAATTTGGATAAAATTCTACCACTCAAATAGTTCAATGGACAAATAGTATATGACAGGTAACTATATTTTTTTATTTACTAACCTAAAGAAATGTAGAATAAATGAAAAATTAAATTCTTGATTTTTATTATATGATCAAGCACATATGCTACGTACAGATTATAAAAATGGACGATGATCTATGAATAGATTTAATTCATGTAACTCAAGAAGTGATCAATTAATCCCTAGAACCGGGGGAGGAAGCGAATGTGCCTGAAATAAACTGTCTTGTCGCAGGTCTTGCACCCGGAACTTAGTGATGTCTGTTTTTATTTTCTTCAGTATGTCTGACATTTTCAACAGATCAAATAAACATTTAGATACGCATGTCGAAAATTCCAAGTTTAATCCATACTTAATGATAATGTGTGACACTTAAAATGAACAATAGACTTTTTAGTTTCATATAAGATATATGTACATATATTGCGTAAAATATATATATTTGCATTATGTAAAACTTAGCAGTATGAAAAAAATATATACGTAAGTTTTAATCTAGTTCTGGTAAAAATCTAAGTTTTCTACAAGTCAGCAAAACAGAATGAATAGGACGGAGTATAAATTACAATAAAATGAAAGTGATTCAATTTATAAATTTATTCGTACTTACTAATAATTGCAAAACCATCCATAATGTTACATTCTGTACCGGTTACTATGGAACACTCATTTATTACAGTTTATAAAAGTGCGCTGCTAAACGTGGGGATAGATTGTTTCATACCAGGAATTTTGCCACAGTTGCCGCGTTTGACAATCAAAATAGGATCGTAGATTCTCCTTAGCCGCCTAAATTATTTTATAACCTAAAATTGAAAAAGTAAAAATTTACCATTGAATAGTTTAATCAAAATATTTCATGTGACATTACTATTATATTTTATACTCTGTGGAAATTAACCGTAATGTGTATTTTGATAATATTTACCGGTAAGTAATAATAAGCCTCATCGCACATGTCGCGCATGCGCTGTACGCGCCCTCACTTACGTGGGAAGTAGGAAGCTCCAATCTTTTTATTGGGAACTGTAATTAAGGAAACCACCGCTGTAATTACAGGGGCGATTGCTAAATATAAAGAGACGTTGTTTTTTTAATTCCTTTTAATCCTTTTCTCAATTAAAATCGTGGGGCGACCGTATAATTTAGGTGGACCGAGTTTGGTTAAGAAATAAAGGTATATTTGGTAATATTAATAATTATTTGACGCAGAATGATAATAAGATGCTATTCAAGTAACGAGTTATTTTTTTAAATAAAATCTGGATTTACAGTTCACCTGATGGCAAGTTGCTACTACAGTGGAAGGACACCTGTATCCACCTTTAAACAAACAGGGCTACAGATGCGTTGTAACCTCTGAGGACTAAGATGGGATGTTACAGTTACAGTACAGAACTCACAGTTTGTAATCATGTTGCTGTCTTTACTCTATAGAAGTTCACTAGGATTCGACCTTAACAAATTTAAAGAAGCAGATACTAACAGAAGATGGGAGCTTGCAAATGAAAATAGTTTATGCGCAAGTGTTAGTGCAAGCGTTGCTATTTGGCGCCAGAATTAGGTAACAGGGTGGTACCTACCAGACGAACTTCTAGGTAGAAAAACGTGGTTTTTTGACGTGGCAGAGCCATGTTGCAGCTACATTAGTAGTATAGTTGTAGCACGAATGTGTCGGCTCGACCGGGGAAGGACCACGCTCTCACAGAATACCAGCGTAAAATAGCAGCTTAACACTGCTGTGTTTCGTATGGTGAGTGTAGAGAACCGGAGACCCTTTTTACTGGAAAAGCGGCATTCCATTTCAGTCCTCACAGGTGACAACGCATCTGCGTTTTGATAAGCAAACGAGGATAGATGTAGATGGGCCACAGCAACCACTTACCATCAGGTGGACTGTGTGCTCGTTTGTCACCCTATTCTATAAATAAAACTACCACCTATCACCTACCATCCTACCTGCCAACAAGAAAAATATTGTTATGTTTGTAATTTGTTTATTTTTCTTTTTTTAAATTTCTGCACATAATATATACTGTTGTCAATGGTTAATTATATTTGAAGCCCCAAGTACTAGCGATTTTGCAAAAGATTTCCAACAGACCTAAGTTCCGTATTTAAGAAACTACCAGGTGTAGACATCGCTCCATTTCAGTAAAGAAGAAGTATTGAATATTATTATATTAATATCATTTTTGTTGACAGTATAATGAAGAATGAAGAATAGACCGACTATTATATTTTCATCATAAAAAGCCCGGTCTTCATAAATAGAGGATTATGCTTAAAGTAGCATACATCTCAAAATGATACGTTAAAGGCATATTTTAAACTAATCATCAACATTTAAAGGAAAACTAAGTTAAAAAAATCATTCATACCCTCTTTCTTCAAAAGAAATATTTTTGTCATTATGATTTGCTAATAAGAAGTTGCTCGTCATTATCCTCACAAATAACTTTGTCGAAACGGAAGCCCTTATCGGCACTTGTTTACTTACTCTATTCCACGGCCAAATATTGTGTTCAATTAGCGATTTGGCCATTTAAAGGGCAATTTGCATAGCCTGATAGCGCTATCACTTCTCCACAAACATATTTGGACTTTGTTGGCCTAGGTTCGATTGGAAAGACGGTAATTTTCCTAATCGCGTTATTTTAAGTAGCTAATTCACTTAAATATGAATACATCTACGTTATTATCTAACGTCTGTTGTTGGGAATACCTACTAACTTCGCGCGTTACGACGTACGTTTCAATTACCGAATTCAACACAGCTGAATCGAGTTCTAGAAGAAATATTCCTGTTGGATATGTCAGAATCAGAACATAAAATTATTACAACAAGTACGCGTTGTGATAAATTACAAAATCGAAACGTTGTACTTCCCTGATGATATGAGGAAGCGCCTATTCACTAAGCGTGATAAAATCCGTAAGGTAAACATTCCCGCTATAATGAGAGTAACTTACATAGTCCAAATCATAAACGTAAGGTGTGTGACAATGTGCCGGTCATATGTCTCGAAAAACCTAAACTGATAGATAAAAATATTTTCGATTGGCAGCTTAGTCCGGAAAAGCGTAGAGTAGGGTGGCCTTCTAGACAGAATAACGACCTGATGAGGTATGCTAAGAGGGGAGTTATTGGATACCAAAAGTTGAGTGAATCGTTGATGTGTTTAGAAGTAGACTGATAAGCAATGGTCAGCTCGCATCGCATCTCGCCTCGTTATCTTTGTAAAAACGTATTTAAGAAAATTCCTTGATTTACTCAAACATAACATCATATATTCTTCAGCAAAAACGTAAAATTATTTTCGTATGTAGTAATTCGAGGATAAAAATAGCTTTGTTAGTGTGCGCAAACTATAGTAATTCTCGTATTTATTAGACGACTCGCAGAAAGTATTGGCCATTTCATCTTGCGATTTAGCTACTTCGAACTCAGCGGTAATTAAACCTTCTACAAACACAAATGGGGCAAGATTACATACAATTATTAGTGATATATAGTTATATTAATAATTGTATGAAAATGTTTTGTATGTACAGTTAGTTTCAATTAAAATTTAAAACAACAAAATCCACGTTGACTATCTCGCCCCATTTGTGTTTGTCATAGCTTGCATTTGTTTAATACTACGAGTATCTTAAGCAAATGAGTAACAACGATCACATTCATATTTAACTCTGATTTAATATAACAAATGTATATGTATATGCATGTACAACAGATACATAAGTCAATGCGCTGGTCATATAGCTAGCAGAAACGATAGGAAACAAGGTGAAAGGTTAGGTGAAAGGTAGGAGTCTCGTACCGGCTATTTGAATACCACCATAATAAAGATATAAATGTAAATTCAACTCTGTAATCATTAATCAGTGATTGTCATTATTAAGGCATAAATATGAATCATAGCATTCTACGTTAAATTTTATTTTTAGAAACATGATTTTTTTAATCGCTTAAAAATGAAGCCAGGAAGCGTTGACGTCACTAGCGCGCTGCCGCTGCCGGCCGCGGTGAATGCGCCGTTTGTTGAGGCAGGCCAGACCACACTCTCGTCACGTTTATGCGTACAGCTAGCAATGTACTCTGAAACTTATTGATTTTAAAAGCAAAATTATTTTTAAAATAACGAATAATTATATTTAAATATATATATGAATTTAAGTAAGCTCATTTATTAACGAATATAATTTTGCGATGTACACATTTACGAAATTCACAGCGAACTCATTGCCTTGCTCTAAAATCCTCCGAAAAATGAGACCAGTAGTAGATATACAGGCCATAATTTCACTTTACTTCTTGCATGCTTATGTAATATCTCTAGAACGGTAAGCCCATGTCCAGCAGTGAATTTACAAGGGCTGTAGACGAAACCGGTCTTTAAAGGTTTTATATAGGTATCTACATAAAACCTGTAGAACAGAGGGCAGTACAAAAACTTTGCTTATTCACTCACATTTTGTTTAAAAACTTAGTTTTATTTACTGCCTAAAAATGATGTTGATAATCTATTATTTTTTATTAAAGCTAAAACGTATTTGCCAACAGTACCAACCGGGCGGTGTCAGTAAATAGGCACTATATAGAATGTAACGGGAAGCGCAGTGTGCCAGCACGAAACCGATTCTTACTTGTTGATGCAATTCCTTCATTCAATGTTAGTAGATTTTTATCGGAATGTGAAGAGTTCTAGAAGATTCGCAGAGTAATTTTTATCTCGGTCTGGAGTACAACTGTCGTCTCCTTTGTTTATGTTCTCCTATTACTTTTTTAGAAACTATCAAATAATAAATATGTTACAGGCCTATCCTAACATTTGAAAACATTTAAAAAAATATATTCTAAATATAGCAATGAATTTAAATAATTGAGATTTCAAAATAAGTTAGAGTAAAAGCAATAAAATACGTAAAATTAGTTTAATCCAATCAAAAATTTTATCGAACATGCCAATTGTTTATTGCTCGCATTTTTTTTCACAGACAATGCGATGAGTTATTTTCTTTTAAAATTTTTATATGTAAAAATGATATATAGAGCACCTTACAATGTAACATTTTACGTTGAATTAATTTTCTATAACAGTATACGTGGCAGAGCCAAGCTGCAGCTTTTTTACGACTACAGCACGAATGGGTCGGCTCTACCACGAAAGCATAATAAATTGATTACCCCCTCATGTAATATCAACGTAAAATAGAAACTCAATGCTGACGTGTTTCGTATGGTGAATGTAGAGAACCAGAGATAAACAGAAGATAACTTTTTGAAGTAAAACTTCTTAATCGACATAGTAAAGAAATTTAGTATGGTATTAAAAAAGAAAAACGTCACTTTTTAATTTTTTTAGAGAAAAATGTCCCTCTCTTTTTCACCATCGGATAACCAGGCGGTTGGCGTGTCTTCACCTCTTTGTTGTCGATATTCCACGCATTAGTACCAAATGGTTTGCTTCGACTTTTGTAAATGCTTACAGCAAAGGAATGGAATAATTTTCCGGCGTCTATCTTTTCGTCCGAATACAATCTGAGCGTTTTCAAAGCAGGAGTGAATAGGTTTTTGTTACGCTAAAACAGTATGATTTACCATCTAGGGCTTCATCACCACTTAGCATTAGGTGGCATTGTGTTCAAGCACTGGTTTATAATAAATAAACAAAAATACGTTTTCTTGTAACGTTTTACCGCCGGGGCTGCATGAGTATACAATTCTTTAACCTACTTATGTAAAAACTACTGTTCGGTGCTTCTGTGTACCACAGCATGCACATACCATCAGGTAAATTGTATGCTGGTTTGTCAGTCTCATTCTAAAAAATGCATATGTGCTAAATAATGTATCGGGGAGCTTGTGAAAGAGAATCTTCAACTTGAAAAAGCGTTGTCATCCTACAAATAAACATTCTACGTCCATCGGGTGACTAAATAGTAAAATCCGGTTGGGAAGGGCAACATTGGCTAGCAAGTTTCGGCGGGCCCACAAGGGGGGAGCAAGGATCAAAATGCCGCGGGAGGAGGCATTAGAAGTGCAATGTCCTCGCCAACCTCGATGCGGAGATGCCATGCTTGACTTTTCTTGCTCCGTGTATCCAGACACGACAAAATTTATACGAAAACTTCAATTCTTTTGTAATCATTATAATATAATGTTTCACTCATTACAGTTTGCACATAAATATTCGTGAATCAATTTGTGTCAGACCATTTTGATATTTTATAATATTCGATTCATTACATAAGTGTAGTAACAATTTGGAGAAATAGCTTTGTTTTGTTTATTTTCTCTTAAAATTACCATTTTTAAAACATTGAAAAGATATTTTTAACTAACGAAAAAAACCATTATGCATTATTTTTATTTTGTAAGCTCGCTTTTGCTAACCTGGTAAAACTTAACGCTAGATACGGATTGTTAATTAGTGGCATTTGGCTTTGAGGTCTCCCTAACGTTTCGGTGTCGATGACCAAACCTAAGGGAAGCTGAAGCCATAAAAATTAACGCCAACCAATGCGAGGGTGAATCCTGTTATTATATTACTGTTGGTGTATGGTTTGGAAGTTTTTTAACTTTTTGCTTTATTTGTTTTTTTTTTTGTATTTTGTGACACAACATTAAAGAGTACCAAAACGTAATTTCTTATCGCAAATAGGTCGCAAGCTGAATTTAACGATTCACTATACAAATTTGTGAAATGAAGACAGGTTGCTTTAGATAGCATTGTTAATGGTTAGATAGATTAATGTTCAAATTGTAATCGATGTTGCAATATCGCACTATTATTATTTATGAATTGAGTTTATGTTTCTTACCTCTCTAGCTCAATAATAGATATTGACGCTCATCAAATCTTATAGTTTTTAATTGTAATAACGATGAAAGAGTTTCAGAGAAGCAGAGGAACGTAAATTTGTGGTTTTCAGCGTTAGTGACACGAAGACAATTATCCTTATCGCAAATTTCGTGAGTCTAATGGACGATGCGCACTTTGCAGCGTTATCTCGAGACATTTAATGATGATTTGCAATTAAGAATCAATTAAATTTTCCAAGGGTCACGTTTGCCAACATTAGTGAAGATAAAGAAATTTATAAGAACTATTTGGTTGTTTATATCGTTTGTTTGTTCGGCATAAAAATCAAATGAAACGTAGTGTAAGAATAAAGATACATATTATATTATATTTGAGTGTAGGAACGCAACTAAATATCTATTTATCACAAGCCCTATTAACCGACTTTACGTTTGACAGGCGTGGCTGGTGCGGTAATGTGACACAGACGCGGGAGGAGGGAAGGTGAGGTATCGGGCTGCGGAGTCTTGACCTTGGTGAAGGATCGAAGCGATACCCGCGGTCCCTGACCTGACTATTTCGAGTGGCAAGTGCAGTGATGGCGGCGTATGCAATGTGCATACCGAAATAACCGCTTGGTCGGACGCCCCGCCCGCACTCCCGTCTTTCCCCGCCCCCACTGACGCCAGGATATCACGAATCAACCTTGCCCACGCCTATCAAACATCGAAGGTTCTAGAATTATGTATTAAACCTTACCACTTAAAGGTAATGATTATATATTAAAACTTATGCGTTGAAGCTCGGTAACCACTATAAAATATTGACTAAAAAATCTAAAATTCTGTAATGTAGAATATTAGGTGACGTATTTTTCACACGACTCCAAGATCGCACACAAGTGGGAATATAAAAGAATGTACACTTAATATATATCAATTATGTTAGAATATTTTAAATGATTGTCCCATATTGCGGTTATACATTTGATTGAAATACTTTTAAGTACACGTTATGTTTCATTTTTCAACAACCTATAGAGTTCAATAAAATAGCTATTAGAGCTATGCTCGACTGAATAATGTATGGTTAGAAAAACTTGTGAGAGCGGCTGCTTATGTGATGGACGAGGGAAAGGGTCGAGTCAAGGCTGCAGACGATGCACTGCACTTTCACGAGTACTGGCACAGATTAGATGCATCGCTTATTTTACTGTAATAATGGTAATAATGATTGTCTACCGCTTGTGCGATTTGCTTGTAGCTCCACTTACACCCATTCTTACCTTTTTTAAGCTTTTGTTTGTATAAAAATGATAGGTCATTTTTAAAAAATTATCCCTAATGACGTGACTAAATGATTTTACAGAGTAGTTGCGTCAATACCGTAATGTCGATGAAATTTTTACGAAACTGGGGCTATGTTTAATTTTCATCGATTCACATCAGTTTAGTCAAAGATGATATTATAAAACAGAACACGTGTACTAAGGTACACGTGTTCTGTTTTATGATCTTATTTCAATGTTAACCAACATTGTTTCATCCAACATTGTATTACAAGTATTAATTGTATTAGAAGTATTAATTGTAATTATAAAAAATATTATTATTTTTCAATTTACACAGCATAATATATGTATAACACGTTCCAATGCTGGGCTCAGGCCTCCTCTCATTTCTGAGAGGAGTTACTTTCGCGTATAGAAATACAAATAATCATATACCTACTTAGACAGACATAAAACCAATAATTATTATTCTTTGTTGTTTTAAAATCGACATGCGACAACTGGCCCTCCTTAAACACAAAATGTAACTTAAATATACATTATACGAGTGTGCCTAGTTGCGCATGTGTGAGTTGGTAACTAATCTATTGCGCCCGCGCTGCACTCAAGGTCACTGGCCAGCGATGATGCAGCCCATCGACCAAATTTAAATTCGTCTGTCTGTGACACAGACTTTCTAAAGTGAATTTAGCTCTGTTACACTATGTAGAGCAGTCATTTGCACTACATAGTGTAGACTGTAGAAACCTATCAAAATATTATGATAAGAGCACGTCGCCATCTTAAATTGTCGCTGAATAAGAATACTTCTAGAATGTTGCGATTATTATTTTAAGAATTTTTCTCGAAATTAAAACATGTTATAAATTTTGCCTGAAAATAATATTTCAGTATCACATTGCGACTGTACTGTGCATGTGCCTATAATTAAAAATAAACCTACTATCAACTATCAACTAATTTAGCATTTAGCTTATACCTAGAGAGTACATTAGTATAGGTGCTAAAGTACCTACTCTAACTACTCTACTCTACTTAGGAGTAGAGTAGCTTGTAGGAGAAGTAACATTTTAGAGTAATTTATCGGATAAAGCAACATGAAAAGAATTTTTAAAGGATCTTATTCTAAAGATAATTCTAACAACACAGAATGTTCGTGAGGGCGAGGAGCGAGGGTGGACGCCGACGGGTTCTGCCGAAAGACTTTGTATTGTAGCGTCCGGGAGCGCGGCCAACGACCTGCCCAATCTCCGCTGCATTAGCATAGCGAGCAATATTCGTGTCTAGCTTATGTTTGTGTGTGTGCGCGCGTCTATCTAATGCTGCGCTCGCGCTCGCGCGCCCTCATCGCAACTTTCGTGTACTGCATAACTATGTGTGCGTGTCTAGATTAGGAGCACACAACTACGTCTTGCTATCAAAATGGAAACGTGAAACTTGACATTTTATTTTAAATTATTTCATATAGTAAGCACTTAGACACTACACTTAAGCTTTACTTCTAGTTAAGTTAAAAACTGTTTATCTAGCAACTATACGTATGAATAATTAACCCTCAATCTATAAAGTAAGTCATAAACTTTAAGTTTAAATTTAAAGAAACTTTAAAAGAAATGTTTTGTATTACTATAGCAAAGATAGTTTAACATCAGTTAGGTAGGTACTGACGCAACAAACTTGACCATTACATTTTAAAATACTCTTTTGCGAATGTTAGAAAGGTGCTATTCTAGAAATACCTTTCATTATAGGTAACCTTATTTAAAATGACATGCGTGATGGCGCACGTACCTCCCCTTTAGTTTGTTTATACAAAAAGTGAATGTGTGCGGACACGCGGAATGCGGCGATGCTGATATAATTTTGGGTTCGTCGTAGCCACATTTGATAATAAGATCAAGTTCAAAGGGCCAACTGTCTCAGTGTGTAGATGTTGTTTTACGAGTAGAAATGTTATAATAATCAATAGCGATCGCTATCGAATATTTTCATTTTTTTTTAATTTGTTACCTACATTTATCTTGTAAAATGTACAGCCTCGAATAGATAAAATAACTGTTATAATATTTGGGGGGGGGGGGGGGGGGGTTACTTACCAGTGTTAGTGAATCAATCAAACTTTAAATTAAACCGAGTAGTTATCAGTGAAAATATTTGCGTGAAATTGTTATATTTTTTCAGATGAAGAAATAAATATTAATCCTAGAGGCAAGTTTTATTGCCGACGATTGCATTAGGTAAACAATATTTTATTGCAAAGTTCTGTTAAATAATTTACTGTGTTATCTGTTAAATAATATATATCCCGCTATTCAACGCAGACCCTGATGCGAAGATCTGAGGACGGCGTCGAAAGTGTCCATCTTGCTGCGTGCGGTGCATGGTGGTGTAGGCGGACATTTAAATATTTTTTGAGGACATGCATCCAAGCTGATTGTGTTGTCAACTACCAAATACCTAGGACGGGACGTAAAATTGCAATTAATAATTTATGTAGAAATAGTACGGCATCACAGTGTCGCATCTGGAATCGATCTCGCTCTTCTAAAACGAACGTTCCGCCCCTGAGCTACATAATAATAATGTCCTCCAGACCGAATTTCGGTCACGGCGGCCAGTCTCAACGGAGATTAGCCATCTGCGCAGGACAGGATTATAGTGCCCAAGTGTATGCGCAAGCACAGGTGCACTCTCTATTCCCTCGCTCTCATAGTCCGATGGGACGGTAAGCCGACACGACCGGAGAGAGATCAGGCGCAGGACCAACGGCTTTACGTGCTTTCCGAGGCACGGGGGAGAGTCACCGCCAGATTCCTGACGCCGGGCAGCTACTGAGAATTTCTTGATGGAAAAACTCAATAACTGATTTTTTTGGCCCGACCCGGGATTCGAACCCGGGACCTCATGATCAGCAGTCGCACTACTACAACCACTAGACCAACGAGGCAGTCAGCTGAGCTACATACTAAGTTCATAAGGCCCAAATATGTACGTCTAAAAAAATAATTAAATAATTTCTACTTAAAAGCTTCTGAGTCGGTGCTAACGCCTTAACATTGAAGTTTTGAAGATATTTTGTACTTTTTACTATTTTATTATTTCTCCATTTTGAATGGTCCAAGAAGAATATTACAAGTTCTAGAGACTAGACTAGAATGTTGACTAAATGGTTACGAGTTGGTTAAAATCCTCATGCCATTATCCTTGTTCTTCAAATGTATATAGATATAGTCTATTTAATAATAAAACAATAATATCAATCGGTTCGACCGTTACCGAGAAATCGGTAAACATAGATAAAACACGCGTCGATTATCTTCTTGTTTTTCCTAAACATTGTTCGAAGCAGCAAAATTATTAATATTTAGCATACAACGATTTGCACTTAATGAATATCTACATACAGCTTATATTTGATCGCATCCAGCGCAGAGCGGTTCGTATCCTCTTTCTGATCGGCTCACTGCGCTACGAAAAGATGTTGAATCTCTTTGCGTATTCTATCGTATCCACCACGAGGAGTGCTCAGAGGAATTTTTCAGACTAATTTCAGCCGCTCAATTTCACCATCGCAAATCGCGACAGAACTCGAGTTACCATCCATACCATCTGGATAATTTTAAATAATTTTACGGAGCACAGCAGCATATATGTTATCCTTCCACGGTCGAGTTTCTTCTTTCATAAAACTTAATTGGCAAACGAAATTGCAATCCACCTGGCACTGACCACGGACTACCGCAATCCATGGATGCATGCAGCCAACTTCAAATAAAGAAGGTTAATAGACACGTCATCAACTCTGAAGACTAAGAAGGAATGCCTCACAATCTGTTGTTATGCAGGCCCTCTTTTCCTATCAGGTCCGAACACAGGAGTGCAAGCATTGATATTTGGTAGCAGAAATAAGTAAGAGGTTGGTACTTCCCCAGACGGACTTTTCGACAGAAAGGGTGTACTACCATCGGTAAACAGTGTTTGAGTGATTCCTTCCTTCTTTTACTTCTTTTTTTATAAACGTTACCACCACACCAGGTATTTCTCCTATATCGTGGAAGCAGGCCCTTTTTACTGGAAAGGAGGCATTCCATCTTATTCCTCACGAGGGACGACGCATCTGCATTTTGATCACATCTGTCCTCGATTAGGACAGATGTGTGCCCGTTTATCACTATTATCCTATAAAAAAATAAGCAGTTTGCATAGATTAATGACAGAGCGCGCGATGACTTATCATTAATCTATGGCAGTTTGTTTACATAAACCGCACAACGACAAACACCCAGACCCGGAACAATTACTTCACTCTTACGTTTTCTAAATCGCATGAATCTTCACCTCATTCGCAACTCGGGCAAATTCTAACCCAAAGAGTTTTTAATCGAAGCAATCAGCGTCAAAACTGTTTTAACAAAGTTTGCGTTGATAAAATTATCTTTTCATTAATAATATGAACTGTTTGTGATAAAACAATTATGTTTGTGGTAAAAATCACTGTTTACTTTTTGCACAATTAACACAATCAACCGTTAATTGATGGCGCTAAGCAATTATGATGATTGTTACAATTGTACCTTGAAACTAATCCACCGGCGAAAAAAATAAGCTTTATTACAGTTGTGAATGGTGAGAATTCGCATCTCATCCTCCAATTTTACAGGCGTGGTCCAACCCTCTTTGCCACAATAGAAACTTTTTTGTACCTACGAAGTCGAATTTTTTCAACTCATCCTTTTGACAAAGTCGTAAAACTGAACATTGCGTAATTTTTCCGCATTGTACAAACCCTTTCCGTTTGTTTTTATTGTACCCCTTTTATTCAGACGCAAAGTCGGTGCCTTTGCGGAGTTCTGCAATGTTATAGGTGAGTAATAAACTAATAAAAACTGCGCTATTATCCGCAGAAAACTTGCGTCGCGCAGTAAAGGGTTTAACGTTGTGAAATGTTGTCTCCTTTATTTAGCAAGGGTGTTGATGAATTTTTAAGAACCGTAACGGTATTTGTTATAATACCATTTCTCTCTCCTAGGACTTTCATGGATGTTGCATTATTTATTACATGTTAATAGATAAGTGAAACGTCTCCATGGACGCCCATTATTTATTACGGAAGTATACGTGATCCACCAATAATGAGACCTCGCTGATACGAAACATCTATTGGTTGAATAGTCGTGAGATATAAGTAGACCCTTGACCATGTATATAGAAATGATTTTAGAAAAAATAGGAACGTTATATAAATCCACAAAAAACAAACCCTTTCCAAAAAAAATATCATATTAGGCAAGATTAATAAACAGCGAGAATGAGTATGTTACAGGTGACTTTTATTAAACGATATTTATTTATCGACGTAGTCATCTTTTAGTGTAATACAGTTGGAATGTTCTTTTTTCTACTTCTCCTTATTATAACTTTTATACCTTTCCTAAATTACTCTTCATCTTGACCACCTAAAAAATGCCTGTACTGTAGATGCATAAGAGTGCGTGTGTGCATGTTATTACAATAACTTGAGCATGGTTTTGTCTTGCTTTTTACGTCACTTGAAATGTACGTAGTGCTCTGAGTAACTAATACCTACATCGACTACTTTATCATATCTTAATTTCAACCTACTCAGATATTTTTCAATATCGAAAATAGACAGAAAAACTAGGTGGAAAGTCTGATGAAAATGGAAAATGCTTTAAATATTTCAGAGGCAAATGCAACTTTTTATCATGATGCAGCTATATTATGGTCGGCCCAACTCTCACAGAATAAAAAAATCAAATATCAGCTTAATATTGCTGTGTTTCGTATGGTGAGTGTAGATAACCGGATACCCATTTAGTAAACTTCAAAGATCACATAAGATCTCTTTCAGGACGAGTGAGAAAAATTATTAACATCATGAAACTGCTCCGATACTCAGCATCTATAGAAATTCTCCGGTCTGTATACTTTGCCCTATATCAGTCCTTGATCACTTATTGGTTAACATCCTGGGGTAGTGCCGCGAAAACACATATTATACAACTAGAAATAGCCCAACGATCAGTTCTTAAAACTATGCTAAAGAAACCCTTTAGATATCCAACAGATAGGTTGCATCAGGAAAGTAAAGTCCTTTCTGTGCGTCAATTATACATTTTAAAATTAGCTCTCAAAGTCCATCAATCTGTAATTACATGCATAGACTACAAAAAATTACTCAAACGAAGAGTATTCAAGGTCTCCTTACCCAAAACCAATTTGTATTTTGCCAGACGTTTCAGTCCCTACATAGATTCGGTAATTTACAATAAAGTAGTCAGCGCTTGCGATATAAAACATTGCTCTGTAAAAGAAGCTAAAACAAAAATTGTTTCCTGGCTCGCTTCTTTAAATTATGACTCGACCGAAAAAATATTCTTACACCTAGCATAAAGTCAACTACCATTATTATTAAGAAATGCAACGTTTTATTCTATCTCTTATTATACTTTGTTCATTTTATACTAGTTTTTAAAATTTAAAATTTGTGATTAAGTAAACCAATCGAAAACTAAACATAAATAGTCAATGCTAAATAGGTACCCACGATACATTGATATATTAAAAGGTATATCAATGCCACGATACAGGATTACCAACGGATACTTCAATGAGTGAGTAGTTGTTTTCTGTAAAATAAACATTTTTCATTTTTTCATATTTTTTTTCATTTTACTGATACCGAGACATTCTTAGTTCTCAGGGGTGACAACGTATCTACATTTCCTACTATTAATTGGCATCCACTTACCATCAGGCCGACTGTGTGCTCGTTTGTCACCCTTATTCTATAAAAAATGCAATCACATTCATGTTGAAACAAAACAATCTTTGCGAGTTTACCTCACCATTTTAAGAGGGTTTACCTTTGTGCAATTTTTTATTTGTTCTGCATACAAAGTGCCCATAATAGTTGATCCATGAACGAGATATTAAATCATTACTACTACTCGACTATCCGGACGTGGAGAACGTGGGCTTCACATTCCAATCAACAGTTCGAGCCAAAAAAACAGTCTGGATCTTGTTGTAACCGTTCCTAAAAGCCTCGGGAAATTCTGGGTAGGTACCCAACGCGTGAATACTTTTTGATCTCTAAGGGTTCCTATAAAATGTTACGCATACTACCCGTCTTTGTTTCTTCATTAATAAAACTATTTTTTCAAATTTTTAACCATTTTATCGGTACTGTTATCGTAGGGCATCCCGAGGAAGTGTCATTTTTGGTATATATTCTTTCATATTTAAATTCGGCGCACCAACGTCACGTGCAAGTGTAGAAAACGGCGGAGCGTTACCCTTTATCTACATCTTATCTTAATGGACGTAGTGAAAATTTTCAAGCACAAATACGTAATAAGAGCGCGTAGTTAAATGTTTATATTTTCGCTAGCACGTTACAACAAACCACAAATAAATGATGATTTCTTATATTTACGCGAACACTACACATTTAAATAAAACTAATTTTACGGATTTTATCGCGTATATTAACTTATTTTATATTCCCGACGTTTCGAGCAGTTTACAGCATCCATGGTCACGGGGGGTCCCCGCCAGGGGTATATATGTGGCATTCCTTGGGAGAGGCCTATGTTCAGCACTGGACTTATGAAA
The DNA here is from genome assembly GCA_963668995.1 of Parnassius mnemosyne. Taxonomy (NCBI): domain Eukaryota; kingdom Metazoa; phylum Arthropoda; class Insecta; order Lepidoptera; family Papilionidae; genus Parnassius; species Parnassius mnemosyne. The sequence continues at coordinate 34,243,122 of CAVLGL010000001.1, read as the reverse complement.
GGCTACAGCCTTGATGATGATGATGAAACACAAATAAATGACTTCTTAATTTTTAGGTATCACAGTTACAGACATCTTTACCAGCCACTATTTAATTACAAAGACGTCCGGGAAGTCTGCAGTCTGTGAACACGTACAGGATCGCCCCCGTCACTACATTAGATTTGATAGACCACAAATCCTCGCTAAAGAACACCGATTCCTACCAAGGATGATTCGCGAGGCTATTGAAATCAAAAAACATCCTAATTTCAATAGAGAAGATGGCTGGGTGCTACCATCTGCTTGGGATCCCATAATTAATAAAATTAAATCCCAACCCAAGCATACAACTGCAAGACTTCATGATACTGTAAGTTCGTACTGCGTAGATCGGAACAAAAATTAATAATTTTTAATCTGGAGGTAGCCGTGGTTAACTATGACATTGGGACGTCATACACCTCAGTCCCCCCCGTGACCATGGGTGCTGTAAAGTGCTTGAAACGTCGGAAAAGTAAAATAAGTTAATATACGCGATGGAATCCGTAAGATTAGTTTTATTTAAATGTGTAGTGTATATAAGAAATCATTATACAAAGACGTAGGTTACAAGTTCACACTTTTTCACTTTTTTTGAACTCCCCTCATAGGTAGTTACATTGCTTATGTTTCAGTCACAGATTTCAAGTGACGCAAAAAGCAAGACAAAACCATGTTCAACTTATTGTAAGAACATGCACATACTCACTCTTATGTATCAAAAATCAGTTGCAATCAACAGCATGGTTTTAGGTACGCATGTGTGCGATGCGGTGAACTTTTACGGGCCGATAAAGAAAGAAAGAAGGAAGATATGTGAGTATCAATTTTTAAGGAATTGTGTCATCAACCATGGGGAGTGCTCTGAGGAATTGTTCGGATTAATCCCAGCCGCCAAATTTCACGAACGCACATCGCGGCAGAACTCCCGATACCATCCACACCATCTGGATGATTGGCGGTCCACCACTGTGCGATTTAGAAGATATTTTCTTCCTCGCACGACTTCCTTGTGGAATCGATTACCATCAGCGATTTTCCGGACCGATACGACTTGGGGACCTTCAAGAAAAGAGCGTACTCCTTTTTAAAAGGCCGGCAACGCATCTGCAATTCCCTCCCTGGTGTTGCAGTTCTTCATAAGCGGCGGTAGTCACTTACCATCAGGTGAGCCGCATGCTCGTTTGCCCCCTCTCCTATAAAAAAATCAACCAAATAATGCCACAAATCACAGCCCTGAGTTACCTGCATCCATCGGCTTCCTACATCTTTTACCAGGTCGTCAATCCATCTGTTGATTCTGTTGAGGGGCAGTCCTACACTTCGCCTACCGGGACGAGGGTGCCACTCGAGAACCTTTCTTTGCATTGGTTGTCAGTTATTCAAACTATATGACCTTGAGTGGTCATTTGTTTCTATCTGATTTTTGTACACAAGCAGCTTAATTATTTTGAACTTAATTTTATCTAAAACTAGCTGACCAGGCAGACGTCGTTCTGCCCTTTACGACGACCATTTGCTTTCCTAAAAAAAAAAACTCCTGAAATTAGCAATAATAAAATTGAGGGTCACTTATCGGGATAAAAACTATTCTATCTCTCAAGTTGGACCAAACTGCACACAGTGTGCAAAATTTAATCAGTTCAGTAGTTTAGGAGTTCATCGCGAACAATGTGACACGTAATTTTTATATATAAAGAGTTTACGATTTCAGTTTTAACAATTTAAAAAAAATGTTCACCATTACATTCTTAGAAAATTTCAGATTGAATAATGCGTTAAGGAAATGGGCAGCAGCATCTTCCTGATAATAACTATGAAAAACCGCGGTTGTCTTATCAAGCGGGAAAACTATGACAGATATTCCCCCTATGAGGTAATCTGTGGGGGAGGCCTATGTTCAGCAGTGGACTTTGATATGCTGTAACGGTAACGGTAATGCGTCAGCATATAACTGTTTCAAAAAATAAAACAAAGTGAAAAGTTATTCAAACCTTTATGCACAAAGGACGCCGAAATGTTTATATCATCCCTTTTAAAGAGACCGCTTTTATGGCTCATATCCCTAAGCTTTCTCCGCAGAGCTATTCGATTTGCACAACCTAACTCGTCTCTAATCAGTAATACCGGTTAACGGAACTTAAACCTACCAACATGACTTGAGTATTTAATAATAAAGCTAGAAAGAACACACTATACCATTCAATTCTTTTTCTTTTAACTTATTGTTAAAATGTGAGATAACACAACAAAATCTATTTATGTTTCTTGCACAATTTGGTCCTTTTGTGAGTATTAAAATCTTCATTAGCGAAAAAAAATTCAACTTTGCCTGTGTGGTAGATTCTGGGGTAAAAACTCTAATTTATTACTTTGATCAATAAAAAGCGTATCTCGCAATATAAGTAATTTGAGCGATAATCGATAGCTTTTCAGTAAATGGACCCAAGAGAAAACAACCGACAAGTTCCATTTATCACTCGACCAATCAGATATAAAAAGGAAATAAATAGGTATATTCAAACCACCTTAGTCCATTACCTAAAGTACAAATATAGAAAGTGTATAGAAAAATATTTCTACTGTTTGACATGGCCGAGGCAAATGACAAAAGTCAATCTACACATCAATCGCCAAACATTGGAAATTCGGGAGGCAACACGCGACTACTCAATAATGTACGAAATATCGATGTGGGGCATCGCCACCACATGCGTGGACGCGGTCACATCCCTGCCGAAATTACGTTTTAAATTATAGGGAAATAAAATAACTTCTTAAAGAATTAAAAAAAATTGTTTATCTTCTCATCGTTATTTCTTTAGGTACGTAATAATGACGATATATAATTGATGCAAAATGTTGTTAATCCTCCATCCATTTTTGTGTATTAGGTTCTTGAGAAACAAAACTGCTATCGAGTTTTCAATAATTCCTACACCTTTTATTTAGCTTTAAGCAATAAAAAAAATAGTGAAATCTCCATATCTCCTATGAAATATTATATACTAAAACATATTCATTTCAAACATCATAAGGCAACCAAACATTTTAAAACCAATATTATCCTTTACACGTTCCAATAAGGTTCAGTTAACCTATGGTTGCATTTTAATAACAATAGATAGTTACGTATTATATACTTTATATAAGTAACTTATTTATTCAAAAACCTAGGCTGCAAAACCGATCGAAAGCCAATGACACACATAACTACACGAGCAGGCCAGCTAAAATTCGTGGTGTGAAACGGGGGGAAAGAGGGTTGCCAAATGACACGTTCCTATCAATTATTCAGACAAATTTTCCCGACACATTTGCGTGTAGAAGACAAATAGATGCCGTTGAACGCACCGGGGCCGAAATGTTTCTCTATAATTACCATCGGACACTGCTTTACCTCGACGAAACCGATCGAGTTAAAAGGACGCTTGATAACGAAAATGTCGGGGAGCGATTGCTTACAAGACCTTATAATAAATAGGTATAAGTACATAATCGCCTGGCCCAACAAAGATAGTTACAGTGGACTCTTTAAAGGTTGATGACGACACTATTGACTTTAAACTTCATCTAATACCTCAATCACACAAAAAGTATATCCATAGACTATATGATGGCATTTTCTTTAACATTAAGTTTTCTTTTTAAATAAATTAAATTAACATATTGTCAGTGCTGATCATTAAGTTTCTCTGCGTGATAAACTTAGAAATGAGGATATCTGCAGTAGAACTAGAGTAACCGACATAGCCCAACGGATTAGTAAGCTGAAGTGGCAGTGGGCCGGCCATATAGCTCGAAGAACCGACAACCGATGGGGAAGAAAGGTTCTCGAGTGGCAGCCTCGTACCGGTAGGCGAAGTGTAGGGCGACCCCCCACGAGATGGAGTGACGACCTGGTAAGGCATGCAGGAAGTCGATGGATGCAGGTGGCTCAGGACTGTGCTTTGTGGCATTCTTAGACTTATGAAAGGCTGTAATGATGATGATGATGATGATGAATCATTAAGACAAAATAGCAAACAACATATTTCTTTATATTTTGTAAATAAAAAAAATTGAAAGTCTAGCGAACGAGGTGGTAGTGGCCGAGCTCCGATAGAATTCAATAATTCAGAACGCGTATTTTGGTCACGAGGACGCTCGCCTACCGTCAAGGGTTACAATATTCCGCTGTCAATAACCAACACTATTAAGGGGTTGAAGTAATTAAGGAACTGAAAATATGTCAGTCAGCACTGTACGCCAATTATACGACATAATCACAAAAATCTATGTCTTCATTTCTGTAATATTAGACATTAACTTTCAATGCCGTAACATATCAATATCAGTTACTTTTAAACGTACTTCTCTAGGTAATACGTATTCATCACATATAAAAATATCAACGTATTAGCATAGGGACCTTGGCCTCAAAATCTCTATGTAACCTCGACAGCTCATAAGTCGTGTTGTTGAACAATCTGTTTAAGCTACTACTAACATATCACGATGATTAACCCTGGCAAATTTAATTTGGTTTAAAACTTTTCTAACTGACGAGTTATTATTATTATTATATTTTTATCGAGCTTACTCGTTATGTTTTCATGAATTTAAATGAAAAATGTTTAAAGAAACACTAAAAAATTATAAATTTAAATGTTATAAAATTCTTTTTTAACTCTTATTAGGTACATTAAAACAACGCTTTTCAAAGCGTTTTGTCAATCATTTTACTCTAGTGCCCTGTGGGTTACATATACCTACGCGTCGAGCTTACAATGCTCTGCGCGTACAGTATAATAACGCTTTCAGGATGTTGTTGCGGCTGCCGTTGCATTGCAGTGCATCAGGTATGTTTGCACAAGCGCGTGCTGATACTTTTTCAGCGATCATTCGGAAGAAAACAGCCTCACTCTTGCAACGCTTACGAAACAGTAATAAGAGCATCCTGTGAGCGATACGAGTATCTGTAAGATATGACTGTCCCATACAGAAGCACTGGGTGGGCGTAGTCATAGGATTAAAATAATGTGTATTTACTTACAATACTATATTAGTTTTAAGCCAATATTGTTAATAACAACATTACTAACAATATATGGACCATGGTCTGAAATAAAATTATTATTATTATTATTAATAATAAAAATTAAAATTTAGGCAAACACTTTATATTTCATCGATTAATCAAGTGAACACAAATATTACAAAATACATTTTTATTTTTATTTTTATTTTATAATGCAGTGTATAGGTTTTTGTAAACAACCGAAAGTAGGTATATAGAGATACTACTTACTACACTAGAGATTTTGTTAAAATATGCAAAATTAAACAATATGTTTCAACGGCGTTAAGAATAGGTACTTTTTCGTCATACCAGGCGCACAGAATCTTACCACGAACCGGATTTTTGCGACTGTGTGCCAATCGTATGGAGGTATGTGTATGAGATAAGTATATCGTGCGCTGGCAACGCCCCCCATAAACATCACAAATGAATCACCGTAAAGCACATAATATTATATTTGAAATATATAATGTATTTTCGTCAATTTCTTAACATAGTCTTAAGTTGAGTTTGCTGAAATTCTTGTAATGACAATAAAGCTCTCTCTATTATTCTCCATCTAATAAGTATTTAGTCAACAGTTTTAAAATATTAATTCGTCTAACAATTTTCTAAAATTATACCATGCTCAGCAGTTTTAAGTGAGTATCAAATGCATTAATTCTTTAAAAAACTAAGTTTACTATATTATTATAATTTTATAAGATTTTTTAATTATACAAAAAGTTAACATCTCCTTATGAAATATGTTATCCTAGTAACTTAATCGAGTTGATAAAACCAAAATTCAATAAATAAATTTTTGAGCCGTTTTAAAAGAAGAATGATTACGGGCCTACGAGCACATTAACTGCTCTTGAATATAAATTAAAAATATTATTATATTAAAAAATCTAATATATAAAATTCTCGTGTCGCGGTGTTTGTTACCAAACTCCTCCGAAACGGCTGAACCGATTTGTATAAAATTTTGTGTACCTACATATCGGGTAGGTCTGAGAATCGGCCAAAAGCTATTTTTCAAACCCCTAAAATGATAAGTGGGCGACCCACCCCTAAATATTTTTTTGACAAATTTTTTTATTTTAATCTTATTATAATTTAGCATTGAAAAATACATAAAACTTCAAATAGTCACCATTCTACGATCAACCCCTGTTTTTTAACCGCGATTTTTAAAACTAAAAAATATTTCCTAAAAATAATGTATATGGCAAAACAGCGTTTGTCGGATCAGCTAGTAATAAATAAAATTATCCCATATTTAAGTGTGTATTCTTTGATTCCGTTATCTATAATAGTTAAAGGCAAGTGAATGAACACTTTGTTACATTTAATTTGTAAATTATAATAGTGACGAGGGAACTAGTTTCGAACCAGTTCTTTTATACCTACATTTTTGTAATGTAAACATAAGAACCTCCTCAATGCTCATTATCTCCTGGCACAATTGTGCGAAGTTAACGTAACCAGTGTTGAAAAACGTCAGTTAACTTCGCACCCGCCCACAACAAAAAGTTTTTTTTTTTGCAAGAGCACGCGCCAACTTGCAAAACATTAGTCATTTGTCTGTCATCATACGGTAGCTGCACAATAAAAGTGGACTACAATACAACATTTAGACGACTTGCATTTTTTGTAGGTCGGGGATATCCTCTTCTTCGACTTCGTGGAATAACTGTGCGAATTATTAAGCGTAAAGGTCTTTGACTCTGTTTTCAATGTGTGACGTAAATTACTTTTAGTGTTTTTATTAGTTGCGTGTGAGAGATATTTAGTATACTACTAAAGAGTACATGATTGATAATAATCCCTGGGAATGAGGTGATTGCTACCATGCTGTTTCTAATTGTTTGAATAAGTAATTATCGTATAAAATAATATCTATATTGTAAATTAATTTTATTTCAAAAAGTCCCGCTGGGTTTCAAGCTGGTTCTTCGTAGGACAGGTTTATCCGAACCAGTGGTAAAGGTACAAAATGACTTTCAATAAGAATTACATATTAATCCATGTCGAATAAAAAATGACTCTATACTATTCTATTATATTCTATAGTTTCTTATCGTCATCAAATATAATGAGTCATGATGATAGTTTTACCATTTTTTACCATTTGTTTTACCATTTTATATTTACATTGCTTGGATTCCAGTTTTATATTAAGGTCTAATTAACACCATATGTCTTGAACAGCTGGTTTGAGATTATTTGTTTTCTACATTAACCTTATTGAATCTACTGAGGGATAAATAGATACCTATAGAGAGACTATACTAGACTATACTACACAGACTGCGCCAATTGGCATACATCATTTGTAAGATTTACCTATATTCACAACGCTAACTAAAGTGGTTAAAAATGATGCTGTTCAACATTTTAGTAAAGAAAAACAGCCTTGTGACATTTAAAAACCACGTGGTATGCAAATACCACAAAGGACAGTGTACTTGTGTAGTTTACTTTGTGTATAAAGTTTAATAATTAATTAAAAAAAATCAGCATACAAATGTGCAGTATCAGGCAGGCAGTTATCAGCAAAAACTTGTGTTATCGGAACGAACGCACTCTATCTGCGAGTACGCATCGTGCGTGCGCATTGCATTTTGCGCGATACGCACTCCGCTTAGCCGCACGTTTTCATTAATGTTGCGTAGAAAAAGACTGCCTACTTTCGCAAACGAATTACATATGTTTAGAATTCACAATACGTGATATTCATTGTGAAATACAAAATGCGTTACGCATTTTTTTTATTATGAAAAAATGTTACGCATTCATTACAGCCTATGAAAGCCAGCCAGCAGGCAGCATCTTCCTATTAACGATTAAAAATAATAAAAAAAAACTATGGTTGCCAACCCGCTTGTCAAGCGTGGCAAATATGGCTAATATCCCCAATAGATATCAATCTATGGGGGAAGTCTATGTTCAACTGGACTATAATAGGCTGTAGTAGTAACGATATCAAAGCCATCTGCTGAACATAGGCATCCCCCATGGATTAGCTCATAGGAGGATATTTGCCATAGTTGTCACGTTTGACATACAGCTTATTTACGTGGTAGAAAAATACTGCAGCTATATTACTTGTATAGTAGTAGCACGAATTAGTCAGCTCGACCGGGGGAGGACCACGCTCTCACAGAATACCAGCGTAAAATAGCGGTTCAATGCTGCTGTGTTTTATATGGTGAGTGTAGAGAACCGGAGACCCTTTTTACTGGAAAAGAGGCATTCCATCTCAGTCCTCACGGGTGACAACGCATCTGCATTTTGATTCGCATAAGAGGATAGATGCAGACGTCTATGGGCCACAGCAACCACTTACCATCAGGTGGACTGTGTGCTCGTTTGTCACCCATATTATTAAAAAAAAAATTCAAATACAAAAAGAAGAAAACGTTATTTATTATAGAGGTTTTTGAACTTTATGTTTGAATTTATGTAACAGAAAGAGAAACTTTTTTATTCAATATAGATTAGATATATATTATATATATCCTATAAAAAAAAGATGGGCAACCGCAATTTTATACTGTTTTGTGTTATTATCAGGGAGATGGTACTCTACTCCTGTTTCAGTTCTCTCTGTTGTCTCTTACGACACCCTGGGGTAGTTGGCTTCTCTTGTGTCGCCACTGCACGCCAGCATAGAACACTCACGCATAGTAAAATACATAAAACCGGACGTCTTTAAAATACTTAAGATACACACATTATAGTATTTGAATGTTTTTTTAAGGTGATTGTCCTATGACGAACATTGTGGCACCGTCTGGTGGCGGTGTAAAAGAATCTATCACTCCATTTTGTTTCAAACGTGTCGTAAGAGGCGACTATGGCAACTGCCAGAAAACCATATTTTTTACGCAGAATGTAAACACGCAGATCAACCACAGGCGATAAGTTCAAATTCAAATACGAGAGACGTCTGGAACTGCGATCGTCAGTACACCTTCCAAACAGGCAGAACCACTCTTCTACGAAGTAGCTTAATAAAAAAGAACCGAAAATTATATCAAGTTTTATTTCTGTACCTTTTACTGTTACAGTAATTAAACCCCTGTATAAATGGTAAAACATAGTTGAGATTTTGTATACGGTTTGAAAAATTTAATGCCCTTCACTTCATTTGGCAACTAAGCTAAATCAGCGCACTCTTGAAGCGATAAAAATTCTACTAAGTTAAAAAAATAAGCCTTGACATCAATTTTGATAATGATAGTTATGCTTTAAAGATGCAAAGTAGATGTATTTTCAAGGCTTATTATTTTTATGAATTTTATGTACCCACTGTGAGAGTCTGGATGGATTTATGGACTATTTGATGATAGAATTAAATATTGTCGTCTAATTCTTACATATTGTGTCAAATCGAGAGGTTTGTCAAGATCGTGCGAAATGGTAATAAAATAGTCTCAACCTACCTACCCCATAGTGTGACAGGCGTGAGTGTTTATGTTATGTTATGTTATGAGTTTAGACATTCATTAACTTTACTAGAAACACTCTTTAAGTTTTTGCTGACACTCCCTACTGAACCTAATCACCGACAATTGCCCAGTTTGTATAGTACCTAATCAAATATAGGATTATAGATATCCCCTGCATATAGGTTCCTCCTGTACAGTACATTGGTGTCCTCTTGTAAAAATATATGTCTTCCGTTCTTCTATGGTGTTCGAATATTTTAATTTTTATTATTTTTACCTATTGTGCATTCTATTAGCTACTTGATAAGCCAGTTGTAATTTTTTTTGTTTATTAATCTGGATTTATCATAAAACTACTAAAGTTATTGATATAAAAATTGTGACCAATTTAGTGTTTCCTCTTATTTATAAAAAGGTAACGGAGCCGAAAAAACCTATACGAGTGCTCAATTATAACTTGTTGTAATAAATATCTTTATTATTCCATATTTATTTAGAATATTTTTATTGTCACGTAAGAATAGGTTTGCTGGATTCAGTAAAACCACTAAATACGAGTATATAAGCCAGTTGGCTTACCTATTTAGTGTCTTTTCCATAATAATTTTTAGTAATAACTAAATTACATTAATATAAATTTCAACGCAGATAAAGCCGACGCATAGCCTGTTCTTACAAAAAAATAATGAAAACAAATCAATGCCATGCGTGTGTGTAATCGTGCCACGAAAGTTTTATCTAATTCACACGTAAGTACATATTATTTATTATTAACTATACATATAATAAAACTGTAAATAGCAAATGTCTGTACATTTTATATTTTTGTAATAAAAGTGATTGAGGGGTACTAAAAATAAGTAATTAAATACATTTCTACCATTTTTAGAATTTTCTGTCTGTCTGTCTGTCTGTCTGTCTGTCTGTTTGTTTGTTAACGTATCACGTATAAAGTACTAATTTATATCATAAGAATTGTTAAGGAAATTATAAAGTGTATCTTCGGGTTACATTTAGTCTTTATTTCATTAAAATCAGTTCATTCCATCAAAAGTTATGATAAATATTCTGAAGTATGGGTAGGGAAGTATAGGTACGAATTTGCTCAATGGTGGCTTTGTTTGAGTCATCAAGTGCATTTTAAACTAATATCATATCATAAATCATAGTTAAATTATGTAAAATAATGATATAATTATGTATATCTAAAACGCAGTAAACAAAAGTATTAAAGAACGTATTAAATATATTATACAAAAATATATTAACCTTATTAACTAAATCTGAAGCACAATAGTTAACCCATTTCTTCGATAGATGGTGGTGTTGTGAAAATGTAATGCAATTGCAATGTGGTTTTTTCCTGTAGATGAGTTTTCATATTTACTGCTAATCTTTATTATATTACTCGCTGCCCTACTGCGTGTTGACAAACTCAATTTATTCTTCACCGCCGAGTACTCTATGTGGGAAATCAAATTTTAAAAGAGCTATTAACAATTGCGTTGGTTTTGGCGAGAGTCAAACTTTATTTTTTGCTTACTGTGCAGGCACTGATTTATAAGTTCTCTTGCGTTTTATATAATGTATCAATCGCGTCAATTAATCTCTTTTACATATAATAAAAATGATGATAACATGTTATGTCTCTTTCTGTACATTGTATATATATTTTGGTGGCTAAAATCATTATGGGGAACTGAAAATAATTAAATAAGAACATTTTATAATTTTTAGAATTGTCTGTCTGTCTATTTGTCTGTTATTATATGAACGCATCACGCCTAAAGTAAACATCTTTTATTTTCAAAGAAATCGTTAAGAAAATCATAAAGCGTATCTTCGAGTTACATTTAATTTTTGTTTTATTAAAATTGGTTAATTCTATCGAAAGTAATGATTATTATTTTGAAATGTAGGTTCGAATTTGTTCAATGGCGCCATAAAATCTCAGAAATAGTAATAAAAAGATTTGTGTGTAAAAAAAACGTTCCATAATAATTAATATATTTATACTTAAAACACAAAAAGAGATTTAAAAAGGATGTTTTCTCACACAAAGGACGTAATAGATGGAGTTGTACAAATTACAAACTTTTCTGAATTGCTGTGTTGAGATTTTTCGCCGATGAATCGTATTGAGACTCACTGAAGAAATTAGTATCCATCGAAGCCATACAACGGAACCAGACCAAAAATAAAAATTTTGCAACGAAATGTCGTGATATTGTATTTATAATATACGCAAAATCAGTACTGCCATTTTAGCGCTTTGGGAACTAGATTTAGCGCTTTTTTGGAATGTATAGCGCGCATTTCGAAATTTTAGCACCTAGCTTAATCCAGCGCTTTTTTGTGTATTTAGCACACATTTCAATATTTTAGCGACTAGCGGGTTATTAACTCTTTTATAGCAGCACTGTTAGTCCACATTACCGATAATAATAATAATGACCTTTATTATTTTTTCCCACAAATAGTACATTGCAGTTTATCTTTTTCAAACATATTTTTTCCACAAAACAAAGAGCATGGGAGACGAGTCCAAACTAGGATACCCTGTGCTATGGATCTCCTGGCTTCCCCTTTAGGATGATCAACTTGATTTTTTTACCGACGACTATAAGCGGGAAAATCCCCTTTATTAAAGTTTTCGTCCATGGTTTTGGCAACGCATTTATTTTGCTTTATTCAGTTTCAGTCAGTTGCTTAGAGCACAGCTAAGTTAAAAGTTACTTAGAAGTTATAACACAAAGAAACTGTGTAGCAACCGCAATCAGATGCTGACACCTGAAACTAAGTTGCGAAATACATTGCACTTTAAAACAATTAATGACATTTTTATTGTTCGTACAGTACTAACTACTGTTGACAGCAATTGCCATAATTATAAGTCGATGTCCTGCGAAGTATTGATACATCAAAAAAATATTGCCAGAAAAAAAACTTAATGTTGTTTTCTTTATTATGATTATATAAAAAAAACACAAACTTTGTTTGTAGTTAATTTAGCGCGAAATCTAGGGATTTTTTAAAGCGCTGTTTTCATGAAATCTAGCGCTTTTTGTGTTGTCCTAGAGCTGAATGAGGTTTTTTTTTATCTGGCAGCACTGCCCAAAAACCCTCTATTAAGAAGTAACTTTCCTTTCAGTTTTAAGCGCGTTCAGTTCCCAGTTACAGTGAGCGTGTGTTATGCGATGACCGTAAATAAAGCGCAAGGTCAAACTTTACGCGTTGTAGGAGTGTACCTCAGTACTGACTGTTTTGCACATGGCCAACTCTATGTTGCTTTTTCCCGCGTTAGTAGCCCCCGTAACCTTTTTGTGTACACCCCAGATAAGCCTACTTCTAACGTCGTTTACACAGAAGCTCTATCATAAACGACTTAGAACTTTGATGATAATGATTTATTTAGTTACCACTTATTGATACAGTAATGAAATAAATCGTTTAATATTCTCTTACCTAAACGACAAATTCTTTATGTAAAACCTGTATACGCGAGCTACGCCGCGGGTACAGCTAGTTATTAATAATGTTCTGCAATATGCCTACGGCTCGTCGATGAATATTGATAATAATGTACGGCGAATTGTAGCTACAGATAACGTTATCGGTACCGAGAAACTTATGCAGTCTGATAATAGATGATAACGAAATTTGACAAATTGCAATATCGTAAGCGAAACTAACCAAAAAATGCATTATGTTATGTTAGATAACTGTAAATTGCAGTCGTTAAAAGGTTTTTGCAGATATTATTATTTATCTATCAAATTTATTTTTTGTTTCAATATTTCATTCAACCCAGTTTTATATTTAAATTTAAAATTTTACTTATATGCAGGTATTTGAATGTGTTTGATTTAAAAATAATCAGCACTTTTTGACGGTTGATGGCGTAATTGTTTTATATATCATAACAATTTCTTTATTTCTCGTAATGAAAGTTATGTCAGGTTTATAACAAATATATCAAAAAAAAAAAAAGAATCAAATAGCATTTAACAACGAAATAGTCATGTACAATCTTTTTTGACATAAAATTTGAAAAGGGGTTTAGGTTAAGCCTTTTGAAGCGGGTCGAATTGGGCATGGACAGGAAGAGATATTCGCTTAGTTTTTTTGCTATTATTTGGGCGATAAAACTGTCAGAATATTTTATGTATAAGTAATATTTAGTGGCAATGTTTTTTTATAAAACTTACGAAATATTCCCAATATTAGGTACTAAAAGTGCCAAAATAAATCAGCAACTAATCTAACTATTTGTGCTGCAACGTACTCATCGTAATTAAAAACTGCATATTGTGAGCAATATGGAATATGTTACTACTACTAAAACTCTACGTGTTAAACGTAAGTGAATTTTATCGCTTGTGTTTACGGACTTAACGATGTTCTTATAAGACAACAATTATTCATCTTCCCACCAGAACAATAATCAACGATGATACATGTACATGTATATCTTTATCATCAGCCAATCAGCAATGATACATGTACATCTTCATCATCAGCCTTTAAAAGGAATACCAGCGTAAAATAGCAGCTTAACGCTGCTGTGTTTCGTATGGTGAGTGTAGATAACCGGAGACCCTTTTTACTGGAAACGAGGCATTCCATCTTAGTCCTCACGGGTGACAACGCATTTGCATTTTGATCATCGAGAATAGATGTAGATGTCTATGGGCCACATTAACCACTTACCATCAGGTGGACTGTGTGCTTGTTTGTCACCCTTATCCTATAAAAAAAAGAAATATTGTTTAATATGCCTTTCCAAAGTTGGAATGTTTTACCATTTACGTAGAGGTTTATTTTGCACAAAACTCAAATTAATAATTTGTGTATGGAAGTTATTGTCATTGATTGGTATTCGTAGCGAGGATCTACTACTCAAAATTCAGATACGCATATTGCAAAGCCAAGCAGACGCCAAGCAAGTCAAAGTACGTTAGGCTAGGCATATCCGAGGCAGTTAATCTCCTTCTTATACCTAAGAAGTTTCCCCTTAGTCAACTTTTCACCAATTCGCATTAAGGTAAATTATATCTATTCTTAAAAATACCACACATACATTTAAAGATTTTATGGTATAAAAATGATGGTATAATAATTTTTGTGTTATGAAATAACTGAGTTAGTGATCGATGGAGACAAAGTAAAAATTCATCTACGTCTAAGACTTAAAAATTAGTAAATTTTGTTTTAATTATACAAATATTGGCTTCTCACAGGGTCCTGTGTGTTTCCCCTGAACGAGTTTCTGGCTTGTCGTGGCGGTGGGGCTTACTTACCGTGGCTTGGTCACGCTCGATGAACAAAGTGGAACTCTTGGCTTGGCGAGCTCACTCCGGATGTTTGTTGGTGGATTCCGGCTAAAGGGATGTTCCTCCCCCTACCGCTGCAGCCGAGGTGAAGTCACGAGGGAAAAGGAGTGTTGATTTGGCGATGAGCCACTCGCCCTGTCTTCCGCGACTCTGGCAAGGTTGATGCGGTGGTGTTCGGGCTGCGGGGAGAGAGGAGTGTCGGTATTGCGCCCCGCCCTCTCTACCTTTCCGCGGCTGATATTTCTGAAAGATCCACCGCTAGGGTCAAGAAAGCTGGTGCTTCCGAGTGCTCGGCTTTTTCTGACCCCATGGCCTCCGGCTACCGACCCCGAGAGGGGGGTATCCGTAACGCAGGTGGAGATAAAGGCCGCGGAAGGTACGAAAGTGTCCCCGTGGCCCTGCTAACATGCGGCGAATGTGGAACACCATGGAGTTTGACATTGACGCCATTGACATTGGCGGCTGTGACCGAAATTCGGTCTTGATGACATTATTATTATAAAAAAAACATATTAGTCATTATTATTCATAGCTAATTATCTTATACGAATGAGCTTTGTGTGTTTGTATCAAAACAACCCTATTGTTTACCCTAGCCGACACTCTATAAAACGGTGCGATTATAATAAAAATACAATTTTGGCCACAGCCCCATGTCGACATTACTAAGGGGTGATTGCAAATAAAGCGCTTACAAAACACATTCATTCCAGTTTCGTTAACACATATGACTGGACAATACAAGCAATATTGTATTTTTATTGCATTGTAAGATATTTTAATATCACGCTAACTGTATTTTATAGACGGTGTAAGAATATCCACTGCCACATATCGTCCCGAGGATGTCGTAAAAGGCGGTAGATTTTTTTTAAATAAAAATACTAGCAATGTTATTAACATTGCTAATATTCTCTTTGACTACTTCTGGTAAGCTTCAAATACTTGTGTTAGAAGTGGTTCAGACAGTAGCGGAATGGCGGATTCGAACACACGACCTTTTCTGTTCGCGGTCCGCACCCTGCCATTAGACTGCTGTCGCTAGATTGAAACATGCCATGCAACAACGGCTTCTTAATAAACATAACATAACATAACATAAACACTCACGCCTGTTACCCAGAGGGGTAGGCAGAGATTATGGACTTCCATTTGGCACGATCCTGACACACCTCTCTTGCTTCCTCCACATCCATATACCTACGCATACACGCTCGTCGGTTAAAGGTACTGTTGATTTGGCCCATTTTTAATATATCGCCAATTTGGTCGATAAACTTTCGCCTAGGGCGACCCTTCCCGACTATACCGTTCACCTCTGCAACATAAATTTGCTTTGTCACTCTTTCCTCATTCATTCTTTCTACATGGCCAAACCACCGAAGCATTCCTTTCTTAATCCTGGTCACAACATCATCTTGCAAACCACACTCTTCTCTTATTAAACAATTTGGGGGATGAGTCGCTCGCGTCCGTAGGCTTCGACCACCTAATCCTAGGCCCACCCTACACGTGTCCCCCGGGTGGTGCTAAACAAGCGACAAAGCCGAAAGAACAGACTCGGCTCCTCGCCGTGTGGTAGCGGCGTAAAAAATACCACACCATACTTTCGCACCATGAGGCAAGAAATTTACGAAATGGCCCCGAGTTCCCTTCCTAATAACAATAAAAAAACTGCAATAACCAAATCCCCTGCAAATCGTGGCAATATACTCCTTATAAGGCAATCTACGAGGAGGCCTATATTCTGCAGTGGACTGTAAAATTCTTATAAATCTGCTTATGTTATTTATTTTAATAACATATTTAATGTAAGCATTAACTTTTGGTAACTTCCCAGATATGGAAAGCTTTTTAGGATTCCGCAGTTAAGCAACAGGGAACCCTGACAGTTTCGCCAAATCCGTCCGTCCGTCTCAGATACCGTTTTTTTACGTGGGGAAATGCCTACGTATACTCGCCTCGCAGGGACGAGGATGGGTTATGTCAGACTCGCACCGACTAAAACCCCATGGTGTTCTACCTTCGTCGCATATTGGCAGGGCCACTAGAACGCTTTCGCACACATCCGCGGCCCCACCAGTGCTGGCCGTCCCATAGCAGCCCTTCCTCAGAAGAGGACTACTCTTCCCCCATCTCCTTCAAGGCGCACCAGAACACATGGCGCACCCTGCTCAACGGCCTCCAACTTCATCTGCGCAACAGACGCCCCCGTGTCCGAAGCGTGAAAGTCATGGGGCCAGGAAAAATCTGGCGGTGGATCTGGTCTTTAGCTCCGCCGCCAACCACGATTCGGCTGTGGGGGGTAGGGAGAGCGGTGCCTCGCAATACCGACACTGCTCTCCTCCCGTAGTCTTGCCACCACCGCATCAACGGTGCGACCCGTCAAAGTCGCGGAGGATAGAGCTACTGGCGCATCGCCATATCAACACTCCTCTTCCTCTGTGACTCCACCTCGGCTGCAGTTGGTAGGGGGAGAGAGCAACCCTCTCGCCGCAGTCCACCAACGCACGTGGTCAATCCGAAGTGGGCTTGCCAAGCCCACTCGGAGTGACCACCTCGAGCCGTCCCTGCACCTCGGGCCAGCCATTTGGGTTCATCTTAGTCACCCGCTCGCCGTTGAACTCCACTCCCTATAAGTCTGCTTGGAAAGAAAGTAAATCCTTCAGTTACCGTCATCTTATTTGGGCCCATTTTTAGTCGTTATATCGGTCAAGCCCACTTAATTTAACTTTATCTTTACTCATAGTATCAAGAAGGATCCTGTAAGAGATTACAGTCAGTAATCAGTAAAAACTATATTATATATATATATATATATATATATATATATATATATATATGTGTATGTATGTATATATCACCATTTTTTTACATGGGGAAATACCTACGCATACCCGCCTCGCAGGTGCAAGGATGGGTTATGTCGGACTTGCATATTACATATATTGGTTTGGCCATGGTGACATTTCGCATACATCCGCGACCACTACATGGCGGCCTCTTCTCTGAAAAGGACTACTCGTCTCCTTTCTCCTTCTCAGGATAGGTGCACCAGAACACAAGGCGGCCTCCAACTACATCTGTGCAACGGGGGTCTCGTTCGGGCAGAACTGCTGGAGGACCATATCCAGCAATTCTGTCCTAAAGACTATGTCGTCATTTATATTGCCCACTGTATTGCAATTCTAGACTTGATTAGACGTGACCTCTCCAACAAGTTTCAGTGTGCGTCACCATTCGGTAATAGCTACCACTTTTCACCCTCGTGATCACTGAGATCTCATTGGATAGTTGGCGTCTGTTCGTCATAATGAAGTCATTTTGTGGACGATAAATCCGACACTATCTTGGTACAGGGTACGCCCTTCTCATAATAATTTTAAATTTTAAATCTTAAACTTATTTCCATCATTTCTTACACAAGAGTTTATTCTAAGAATATAGGAATTACGTGGTAGAGCCATACTGCTATATGTGGCAGAGCCATGCTGCAGCTACATCAGTAGTAGTATAGTTGTAGCACGAATCGATCGGAAAGGCCCACACTCTCACAGAATACCAGCGTAAAATAGCAGCTTAACGTTGCTGTGTCTCTGTTTCGTATGGTAAATGTAGAGAACCGGAGGCCCCTTTTACTAGAAACGAAGCATTCTACGAGTATCTTAGTCCTCACGGGTGACAACGCATCTAAAAAAAATCTTGTTTGCAATTTACTCCAAATTAATCTTGCTAATAATACACGTCCTTCATTTCTTTAGTTTTTATATTTTACCGCGTAATATGATCTAATTCCCGAAATACTGCAACGGTGGCTCTATAATATATTATTTATTAAATTATTTAAAAGATTTTTTTTTTCAATAGAACGCATAGAACAGTTATAGCGGTTAGTAAATGCAAACTATTCATTCTTTAGGGTTTAATATTACTTGTGTGTTTTATTAAGTTGTATAAAGTAGACCAGTTTTTGCGATTGATACCTGTAATTATAGGCAACCAGTCCTATCGCGGTGGCATCTACGCGTCGGTCGCATTGTGCACGCGCGACGGAAATAACATACTGTGACCACGGTATATTATTGATATTTTTTCCACAATTATGAAGTAGTAAAGGCTAATGCAATTGATTTAATTTGCAAACATATTTTTAAACAAAAGTTTTACAACAACTTAAAATTAGTCTCCAATTATCATCATTCTTATTAAGTTCGCTGCTAAGCATTGGCTAAGAATGCACCAGCACGTTTACCTACCGTTAAAGATTTAATCATATCTAACAGTGCTGAGCACGTATGTCGGTGAGCTATATTATAAGCAATTAGTAAATAGCTAGGTAGTAATATATTATAAGCTAAGTAAGTCATTCCATAACTAGTCAGTGCGATTTAGGATTGGATTTTTCACCATTATCGTTTGATTCTTTTATGTCCATCTATCAGTCCGGTATACACAGTCCGCACGATGTATATAAGGTTAGAACCATTTGAAAAAAACTGACATTACGTTTTATACTTCTTTCATGATAGCAATCCTAAATGATACCCAGGTAAGTGATGGATGGATAGGATGCATAGAGCATTTTCATAAATTATCTTCATTATCTGTAGAGCTGTGGTATGTGAGAGGATAAGCTCGCTTTAAAATGTCATAATAGTAAACCGAGTTCGATTTACACCAGCGCACATTAAATTTGTTGCAATCACAAGTAAAACTGAGACCCAATTACTGATTTTCCACGTACCCGTGTGTGAAGGAAAACATCAGTTGTGGGACATAACTATCTGTATGTTCCTGTGGTTACATTACTAAAAGTTTTTACATCTTTATTGAAAAAAATTGTCTTTGAAACATTGAATATCCCTTTTATGCTTTTTTTACATTATTACATCAGTGTGTTGAAGATATTACATTACATTTATTGCAAATTAATTCAAGCATAATCAACCAATTTTGTTGACAGTTTCTTAACCAATGTAGATATTAAAACAGATGGAAAGTTTTTATATGATTTCGAGGTAGACTTGTATATAAGTATGGCAGTTTCGTGCAGAGTTACGAAAGCGGTTTTTTAACTTTTGGCGACAGTAACTGTATACATAAATTACTAACGCTTTACGTTCATTAATGAAGGGCGTGACTAAAACTTGGCCTTTTTTACTTCATTTTAACTTAACGTATATACAATTTATTAGTGTTACAAAAGTAAGCTTTAACTATATAGCTATTCGTGCATAATCTTTAAAAAAAAACCTTTAAGTATATAAACATAAAATACACTACGATTCTTAATAATAATGTACATAATATTTTATGCTAATGATATATTTTAAGTATATTTAACTATGAGGCGCATACCAAAGGCCACAAAATGTCCAGTGATTACGTTTTCTACTTTCCAATGGCTTTTAAAAGTATAGTATCAGTGCAACGACCAGCGTGCAACGGTGGGACGATCTCTCGCGACTAGCAGATCGAGTCCGTCCAAGGACGTCCACTTCGATGCAACCGAAATCATTAATGCAACCTTATCACATACACCAAAAGTGCTATTTTTAAACATCTTTATGATAACTCTGGTAAGAAAAATGATCCTGTATAAAAAAGTAAAAAAGTCGAGAACTCGCGGCTGTTTTATTTTGTTAAGCTTCGGTGGAAACCAACATGGCCGCAAGAAGAGCAAATAATTGTGAACATACTTTATTTCTAGATGTTTAGCCAAACTATTTTCACAATTATAATATTTAATTAAAAACTTTAAGCTTACTATACAAATTTAACTTAATGCCTACACAAAATACTACCAGTACACGACAAAGTGAAATACCTATTGCTACTTGAAAATTATGGCAAGGAAGAATTAAAAATTGGCCGTATTTATACAAAACTTACTCGACAAGCCCTTAATCCATATATGATTATCCCAAAATACAAAAATATGTACGGAAAATTTAGATTACAATATCAAATTGCCGCTCTTTTGAACCAAATTCCCAAACCAATAAAAATGAACTTACTGAAAAAAATATTAAATATATGCTTAAACAGTATTTTATCGACAAATTGTTAACGATACCTAATAATAATTTAAACTAAAATATAAAACTATAGCCCCTAACACACATCGTAATATAACATACATAAATAAAAAAATATTACTAATAAATATATACATTTACTAATTTTCATTTAATACCAACCATATTTTGCTTTGGTACACACCTAGATAAAAAAAAAACTTGCCATTTTGTCACACCATTTATATACGTCATTAAATAAGTTGTCGCAACGCGAACCGATTGAACATGATCGAAGTTACGAATTGGCGCTACATGGAAAAACTTTTGTAAGTTTATTTGTACTGTCGGGTGTTATTAAATAACTATACTTTGTAATAAATAAAATAAAATAAATAAATATGTAATAGATTAAAAAAATAACTAAAATATGTTTTTATTAACAATTGGCGCTTTGGCATTATATTATTAATATACAATTTAAGCGGCTGTCTGTCTACAAAGCAGGTGTTTGTCGGTATTTTGACAACATTAGTTAAGAGAACAACCTTTTTTAATTTAATAGTTGTTTTTCTATATCATGCCTCTTGACCTATTTCAGAGCGCCGCCGCGCAAGCTGATATTATCTCTACCAAATTTTGATATAGTGGTTATAAGTTATGACGACACTATAATTATTATTTTCGTTTGCGATTATAGTACATTAAGTTGTTTTTACCCGACTGCCCCAGAAGGAGGGTAATTTTTTTCGAGAGTATGTATGTATGTATGTCTATTTCTTTGGCACGCTCTGTAGCCTAAATGGCTTCATGGATTTTAATATATGAGGTATTGTTAGATTCATCTTAATTGTGGAAATAACATAGGCTACCTATGTAATATTTATGTATTGCATCTGCAAATACAAAAAAAGGGAGGGGAAGCTTCTTTTCAGTAAACTTTTTAAACGCAGTCGGGTTTTTTAAATTACTGTTTTACCTAACTATTAAGCTTCTTAACTTAGGTATTCCACTGTATTGTAAATTGTATGATATATTTTATAATAATATCAAGGTGTATTGACAATATCTGGCGCTCTATCATCACCTTAACAGCCCTTCACAACTCCACTGCTGAGCATAGGCTACCCCAATGATAACATTAAAAAATAGAATCTGCACCATCTGCATCTATCGACTTTCTACATATCTTACCAGGTCTTCACTACACCTGGTGATAGGCCGCCATCCACTCTACACATGTGATGTTAAATGCACACAAAATTATTCTATAAGCAAAATAATACATAAAGTTTAGGAAAATTAGTGTAGTGATGCTATCTTAAAAGTTTATATTCATAAAATTCTTTGGCGGCAGAACACTTTATCCTACTTAAAAATAATAATAATATATCCAATATTTTACGTTTGTAGGTATAAGTCTCTACGTAAAGCTTCATTTGTGCAGGAAATTAATAGTTATATAATGTAATATAATATTATGTTATATTATATATAGTATTAATATTGTTATGCAATGGGTCTGCATTAGACAATGACAGGAAAGAGTACATTGTTTCACCTCGATCTCGGGGAGTTTCGCTACAATGAATCGCATCCGGACGCGCCTGGCTTGGACATCGTAGGTGATCACCCACGCGAAGTTGCAATCATATTTAGTAAATTCCGCATTTTATACGGATGGTAACGACTATTAATAATATTGATCACTAGGAAAAATCTTATAACAAGTATGTTAGAATGCGTTATTTATTTATTTTACACATTTTTTTTATAAGATAAGGCTGGCAAGCGAGTACACATTCCACCTGATGGTAAGTGGTTGCTATGGCCCATAGACATCTACATTTATCCTTGTTTGCGAATCAAAACGCAGATGCGTTCTCACCCGTGAGGACCAAGATGGAATGCCTCTTTTCCAGTAGAAAGGGTCTGCGGTTCTCTACACTCACCATACGAAACACAGCAGTATTAAATCGCCATTTTACGCTAGTATTCTGTGAAAGCGCAGTCCTTTCCCATTCGAGCCGACCCATTCGTGCTACAACTAATATAGCTTCAGCATGGGCTCTACCACGTAAAATCTTATATTGCATAGTCATAAAATAATGTTTATTATATCAGTTTACATTTCGAAATTTTCTTGATTGTGGAGTTTATTATAAAGATATTAATTTAATGTTACTAAATTCAGTTCACCTAGGTACGTAATCTATTTTGTTATGTTATTTTACACCTTTTCTATAAAAATTGAAGGTTTTAACGTAAGAAAACGGTCTAAGAAATAATTGAGTCTGTCGTCCTGGTAACATACGCATGTACCAATAAATATGTATACATCATATCTGTATCATTTGCACTATAACTGTACTTTCGGATAATCATATCACTGTTCTACTGGATTTAATAAAAAAAAAGGATATTTTATACCAACCAATTTCTTGTTTTCCAATAATATGCCATATTTCAATTCACAATTCCATATTTCAAAAGGTTTCTAATTAATATTAATTACCTCCATGCAAATATTAACTCTTATATTCTATTATTTAATAGTCTCTCGATTGTAAATATTATGGATCAAGGGGATTTAATCACCCCAGACAAAACAAAATAATAAATTCATCCAGGGCGCGTGGCAGGATGCTGATGACAAATGCCGAGGCCGCGGTTCTCCGTGAAATTATAATTATCTATTTATCCTGAATACCAACCCTTCCTTCATTATGCAGAGTTAATGTATTAATTGTTACTGGTGTAACTATCACACAAGTATAAAAAATAACTAAACATAATTAAAAATTACTCTAAAGGAAATAAATATATACTTTATATTGTACCTACTTTTATAATGAACTTACAATATTATTTTTGTATTAGTTTAACTATTATATGCTTTGCTACTTTTGTTCCATAAATACATATTTTATTATTATTATTATAACTTTTTAAATGATTATAATTAACACATAAACTCCTTTTCTTTAAGAATTCAAAAGAATTTCTTAATAAAACAAATTTATTTGTTTTTTATCTTTATTAAATAGATATAATTTGTCTAAATAATCACATCATGGTATACTTGTAAATGTAAACATCATTCAAAAATATGAATAAACCAAAAATTTACTCTTATTTTACTGCTAATAGAGTCTTGTGTCAGAAGTTTGTTGTGAGTATGTAGGTATTCTTCCGCATCAAAGTTTGATAAATAATTATTTTCCCATTTAATATTATATCGAAAAGGGTTTGTGTTCTCGTATATTAACAGACAACGTATAAGAGGGTAATTTGTGTAGTAGCTTGTATTGTCGCTCCCTTGCTTTCGGTTCATCAGTCGCGTCAATTTCGGAACTCAACGAGCCACCATGCGGGATCGCATTATTGCTTTTTTATTGGCTTTTTTCCCTCAACCCTCGCTTCGCATGCTGTTTTTGCTGCGCGTGCGTCGTGAGATAGGTCGTGATGTCGCTATTTATGCTGGTATTAGCATAATACACTTTTATGCATCGCTTTACATCCATTGTTCACCAATTGTCGCTGAAATTTCAATAAATGTGAATTGCAAATATCGGAGACTTCCTTTCCCAAAGTTTGTTGCTCCGTCAATAAAACTTAAAGCAATCGCTTCTGCGAATTTTGATACTAATTACATACATCGATGTCAGAGGTTATAACTGTTAGGTGTATTTAACAAAGGCACATTTGCATTTCTGCATTTGTGTTTCCGGGGCAATAACCAAATTATCATCCAATTTTAACGGTCGTGTGGTTGACCGCTGTTGTTTTATCGTCGTTTTCAATAGTCAACACGCCAATTTGTGAACAAATACGCAAATTTGCTACGATACCTTCTTAAGTAAGTCTTTTAATTAATATTTAAAGTATATTTGTTAAAGGAGTTTCATCTTGCAGCGTTTAACGACAAAAACATTTTTCACATTTTAGATTTTAATTCCCATATAATCGACAATTGTTCAAACTATTTTGTAAGGGTCTACATTCTTGTTCATGTATGAGAAGGTCATCGATATGCAAACGATTGCGTCGAGTGCTCTTCAAAACGCAGTGCTGAAGTGACGAGAGCAACTCTGACATTTCACTGCCATTGTTTAAGTCATGGATTTATATTCGAATTAACAAAGTCGTGAGAAGTTATTTTTCACTTAAATAAATCGACCTACTGACAGCAGAAAATTCATACTTTAACACTGAACCCGAATAGAGATTGGTGATCATTACTAGTGTGAGGGTATCGGTTCTAATCTCACCAATGATACCTACGTATTGCTCTGCTTGGTAAGCAATACATGTAGGATAAGCGTCTCAGTCGAACCGTGACTCTGGCTACAGTAAAACACTCGAAACGTCGGAAATTAAAAATATATTAAAATTAAACGCGATAAAATCCGTAAAATTAGTTTTCTTGGATGTTTATTATTCACGTATAAGCAAGAAATTACGAGTATTAAAAAGCCTGCTAATATGTGATTATATAATAGATAAATTATTTTATTTTCTTCCTCTTTTAAGAAAATATATATATGAAAAATTAGCATTGTTATAATTTTAGTTACCTAGTTATTAATTGATTAGACACATACAACTGAGGATTGTTAAAAGTTAAAGAAGACGACTCCGTGGCGCAGTGGCTCAGCAATGAGTTACTGCGCTGGGGCCGCGGGTTCGAATCCTCCCGCACGGAACAAGTATTTGCATGGCCTACCAATAATTGTTCCAGGTCTGGATGTTTGTCCTTGTGCAATTTATGTTTGTAAACTGCCTCCACGATACGGGAGAAAATTCTAGTGTGGAGATAACTTTTTTAAAAAATAAAAAATAAAAAAGTTAAAGTTACAGACTATATACTGCTGGGCACAATTCTCCTCTCATTTCTAAGAGGTTTTAAGGGCAAGAAATGTACGTCGTGCTGCCCCAATGCATGTTGGCGAACATCACATGTCTTCGAAATATTTTTATTCATAATTCACAGATATGTAGGTTTCTTCACCGCCGAGCACTTGGTAAATGAGCACTTAAAATTGCAAATAACCATTTCATTGGTGCCGGTGGGGAGCGAACCCGGATTGCTCGCGTACTGTAAACTTTACAGCGAGCGCTAAGCCCCTGAAATATCACGGCTACTCAGGGTTGACTGGTAGAGAATACCATAAGACATTAAATCCGCCCCATAAATAAATAAATAAATAAAGAAATAGGATAATATAGTCACGCTTCGGCGTATTGTTGCTACAGCACGAATGGATAGGCTTGACCGGGGCAGCACAACGCTTGCAGCGAATACCAGCGTGAAGTAGCAGCGTAAGCGACAAGAACTGGAGAAACTCTTGGAAACGCAACATTCCATCGAAGTCTTCGAAGAGGGGGGAGGATAAGAGGGATAAAGGAATAAGAACGTTGATTCCTGGTTTAAACAATTAATATGGCGCTTGACGCTTGTTAAGATCTCAACGCTTTTATCGGCGAATCCGACATCCTTGAAAGTCTATTGTAAGTCGAACTAACGTCGTCCCCTTTTCATATTTATATTTCTGCTGGGATGTTAGGATGGATGGATGTAGGTATTTACTTATTGGCGTCTGCTCAATAGATTTGAGCACAAACAAGGTATTTGACGGAAGCCGAGCCCTGTTCAACAAAAAATATTGCACACAGCTTGGTCTATTTTTGAGTGCATTTCGCGCTATTTTGGCGTTCCCTCTACAAGCAATGTGTCAATGACCCCGTTTCGCGGCGTTTGTTCACGTACTTTTGGAAAGTTTTGGGGCGATCTATGCAACGCTAAATCGTGCGGTATTTTCAGACGTCTCAATTTCGTTTATTTAGTTCCGTTTTTCTTTTTTCATTGCTCTTTATATAAAAGATTGTAAAAAAGCTGTTTGATGATGCAATAAATACTCCTGAAACTATTATCAATCAAGAAGAACAAATATAATAAAATATTACGATTTTAATATTTATCTATCGTTGACTATATCTTGATCTACGATTTATTTTTATGATTTATTTATTTATTTCCCACAGTTTGATCGTACACTTCTAAAGAAACATACAAATATTGTGCGGGGGCTGGTGTCCCAACTAGGTATAAACCTGCATTATGGATCACCAGGGCTCCACCTCTCGGATAAATACAAACTTTGTACTATGGAAATACAGATAGAAAAAATTAAAGAACCTAATCCAGTAATAGAAAAGGCAGTTTATAGGTCAATTAATAGGTCCACACAGTTTTAAAATTACTATAATTGTTTACAAATAGTAGATGCTAATATCGATGAAGGCTTCACAAAAAATTTACGAAAGTATCAAAACCTTATCTATTATTAACTCTAGAGGGCATATTAATTCGATTTTTATGATAATTAGCAACGCAAACTAACAGAATAGTCGGTACTATCGATGGCACGACGCGAAGTTCAACGTTAGCATACAAAGGGCCGGGGCGAGGCTACGGCTTTTTATGAGCCGAATTCGGCTTTAATCTACGCTCTCTTACGTGGTGCGTGTGTGTGAGGTGTATGCATAGAGCGTGCGCGCGCGCACTCATGCACACCACGGCGCGCGCCCTCCTCAGCGCTGCAATTCGTCGGCGGCCCCGCGCCGCGGCCCCCGCACGCAATTGCACTGCACTGGGCCGCGCTGCGTGCGTAAAAAGCGCACGCAGGGCGCGGGGCGCGGTGCGCAGAGGATCGCGAGCGCTCGCCTGCCTCGCCTGCAACCAGCAGTCACCCACAGACGCTCGCAAGAGCACGCCGCCCCCACAGGGCCTACGTAACAGGCCCTCGCGAAACAACCCCTCGATCGCGCTACGAACTTTCGTACAGTGCAAATGCGAAATTATACACGACGTGCCCGCGTTCGCGATATCCAAGTTGCCGGTTTTGGATCTTTTGCTCATATTTAAAAATTAAGGTTAGTACATTTGTTTACTTTTTTTAAATGATTCTGAAAGGTTTCACGTGGATGTGGTAGAGCCTCTGTCGAGTACATGTTTCAAGGTAGGTTTTTGCTTGCGATTTTCCTTTTGATTCCGTTCACATGTATGTACATTTGTACTGAAAGCATAAAGATTATTCATGCGGAATTTACAAGTTTACATGACAGGAGGGACGGCAAGGTAGCAGCTTTCTACGGTCCCCCTATGTTCGATTTACCTGCTGAATAAAAGGTAAAAAGTCAATTTGCCGGTGAGGAAGGGCTTGAGGCGAAATATGTAAATGGGGAAGGGCGGTGCAGTCGGGCAGTCGCGCTAGGCCGCGTCGTACGTCCAAATTGGTGTTCAGTTCGCAGTGTGCTGTGCACTAACACTCAGCTTGCATACGCTCGTGTGCGGAATATCGGTTTCGCATGCATGTTATTCACTCACCTAACATGTATCCCGGATCTACATTCGACGATATCTTACGAGGTATTTTTAATTTATAAACATAAGTTTTATACTGTACTTTAATATTAATTGATATAATTATTATATATTTTTGTAAATTTATGATAAAGTGAAACAGTTAACAAAGTAATGCCGTTTATGAGCAATAGACAAAAAATATTTTTGATTCGCAAGGCATCTTTAGACTTAAGTATTTTGTAAATATTATAGACTTTTTAAAAAATATTGTAGAATCAAACAAATAAACGTTTGTATCAGTACAATAGAAAATTACATTTATATCTTTATAAAAAGTATAATTTATTGTGCTTTCATGAAATCAAAATTCGTGTAATATTTATTATATTTACGTGGTAGAGCCATGCTGCAGCTATATTAATAGTATAGTTGTAGCACGAATGGGTCGGCTCGACCGGGGAAGGACCACGCTCTCACATAATACCAGCGTAAAATACCAGCTTAATACTGCTGTGTTTCGTATGGTGAGTGTAGAGTACCGGAGACCCTTTTTACTGGAAAAGAGGCGTTCCATCTTAGTTCTCACGGGTGACAACGCATCTGTATTTTGATTTGCAAACGAGGATAGATGTAGATGTCTATAGGCCACAGCAACCACTTACCATCAGGTGGACTGTGTGCTCGTTTGTCACCCTATCCCATAAAAAAATATTTATGAATGTGACAAAGGTTGTTTTAATGTCTATTTATATTTTGCCATAACATTTACTTTGGTTAACTTATATTATGTAAATGTTACTGTATTAACATTTAGACAGAGTAAATTAATAATTTGTTTTCATAATATTTTTTTATAGTTGCAACGAATAGTGGAAGTGAACTGTAACTTAATTTAATGCTCTCATAATTGGTAAAGTGTATTATGGTTGTAATAAATAAGTTTTAAAGTTTGTAACAAATAATTTTATTGTTCACAGAAGCGCATTGGAGAAAAATGGGAAGCAGCGAAGGGCAGCAGACGTTCTGCTTGAAGTGGAACCACCACAAAGCTAATTTAGTGGAGATTCTTGAGGCTCTTATCAAAGTAGAGACCTACGTCGACTGCACCTTGGTAGTAGACGACCAGGTCACGTTCAAAGCGCATCGAGTTGTGCTCGCCGCCAACTCCCCCTACTTTCAGTCTATATTAGCCGACGTACCCATGGATCACTGTAGCATTCTGTTTCCCGGCGTCAAGGATTTTGAAATGCGTGCTTTACTTGAATACATGTACACTGGTGAGGTAAACGTAACCCAGGCGCATATCCCTCGCATCATGAAGGTGGCAGAAGAGTTGGAGGTGAAAGGGCTGTTTGATATGTCGGAACTACGTCGTAGGCCGGGAGGTAGTGAACGGACACCAGCAGCCTCCCCTCCTAGAGTGGTGCCAGCTGCTCCTTCCAGCGTTTCCCCACCCGTCTCCGCCCCTGCTCCGACTTGCCGCTGGCCACCTCCACCGACTGCACCTGTTCTTTCTGCTGCCTACGAATCCCCCGATATGAATCCACTTAAACGTAAAAAACTTTCCAGTATGTTAGCAACCCGTGACACACCGATTTTAAGAAATGTCCTTGCTCAAACCTCGCCAGTCGAATCTCCACAGCCTATGTCCCTCGTATGTCACCCTGTGAACCAGCACGCACCCCCGCGCCTTCATTCCAACGGTTCAGCCCATGAATCTGATCGTCCTCCAAGCCCACAACGTGCATTCGAATATCGGCCTCGAAGATTATCTTCAAGAGCCACCTCTCCGCATTATAATCGATCTGATCGCTCAGAGGATGCTCATTCGCCTTATACGGAGCGCTCCTTTGAAGAAGAAAATTCGCGCACTTTCCATTCCTCGCCTCCGCCGGCGAGTTTCCAACAAGATGTAAGAGCAGGATTGGCACCCTACGTACCACCACAGCAGAAACCGGAATGGAAACGATATAAACAATACACAAGGTCCGACATTATGTCAGCTATCGAATGCGTGAGAAACGGGATGAGTGCACTACAGGCGTCACGTAAATACGGTGTGCCCTCACGTACACTTTATGACAAAGTTAAAAAACTTGGCATAACAACAAGTCGACCGATGAGTAGAGGCGTTAAAAGAGAACCGAACGGTGCCGCCTTTCCCTACGGTTTAAGCGGTACTGGAGGTAACGAAGAAGGCACGCCGACAACACCTCTTATAGATCCGTCTTTCCTACAACAAGCATTGGAAGGCGCCACAAGAGATGGTGGTCGAGAAGCTCTTCATGCTATGGCTTTAGCGGCCGCAGCACATGCAGCTTTAGCTCCGAGAACACCCCCGAGGTCAGCTCCACAATCGCCACGCACGCCTCCGCCGGACGAAGACCACGTAGAAGATCTCTCCGTATCTCGCCGTAGAGACGCCGATCCGCCAGCTGGAGTTATAGTTCCGCCTCGTAATTTTGCTCTCGATTGCAGTAGCGAAAGAGATTGAACAATTCTTAAGGTCGACCGGGCTAATATTTGAAAAGACTGACTTAGGCGTACAAAGTTAGAAGTAAGGCACTTATTGCTAGGCTACTGGTAGGACGCGCCGCGCGCGCACACCACGCTGACCGGGCGCTCCGGCCGGGCGATTGCAATGGGCCCCGCGCCCACATATATTCTACCTCTCTTCTTCTCTATTTATTTCCGAACGCCACGAAAGCCAAATAACGAAATAAAATTTCCGTTAGATGGTATGATGGTTTCTTTTTGTGATTTTATGTTTGTTTATTTCCTTCTCTAGGTTTTTATGTTTTATAACATTTACGTCTTTGTTAATGGATTAGCGTGTAGGTTAGCTTTAATTAGCGCGTAATTTTGTCGTAGTTGAAGCTATAACCGTATAGGGACAAGGGTGAAAAGGCTGCGCCGGCCGCGCCGACGCGCCTCAACTGTGTCTAGACGTGTTATTGTGCAATTTGTTGTCCGCGACTGTGATGTTTATAGACTGATACGCCGCCATTACCTCACGTTCGCTACAGATTAACTCTAGTCCGAAGCACCGTACGATGTTAACTTTATTGAAATATCCGTTATCGATGTCGACTCCATGTCATTTTGACTTTGTCACAAGGGATATTGTTAGGCACCGTGCGGCATGCGCGCTCATTACTTTACTAATAGCGACGTATTTAAAATAACTACATATTAATTCCTAACGTTGTGGTTTAAGATAAATATAAATAATTGTTTGCGATTTGCCATAATTGTTTATTGTTGATAAATAGTTGTTTTCACTTTGTCATTGATTGATTTGCACTCGCACGGACTTTCTTATTAGAGTTAGTGGGTACATAATCACTAAGTAGATGTGGTTGCTCAACGTTTTAACGCAATTTTCTAACAATAATATTAATTAAATTGTAACATGGTAATATTTGGTCCCGAAAACCCATATTATATAAACGTATACGTAAAATTAATTTTAGAGTGTCATATACGTACTAATTATTGAATATTTTTAAAAAAATAAGAAAATCATCAATATATACATTATAACCGAGCCCTCTTTGTTTATGTCTACATTATTTTTGAAGATATGTTATACCTCTTAAACGTTAACTGATATCAAATAAATTTACATTTATGTTAATATTATCATATTGTTTAAGTTAATTATAATATATGCTTACTTATTTTTGCTAATTAATTGGAAGACTGATTTGTTACTGTAGTCTAGTTTGAAAATGCCATAGATACGACCTAGTATTTACATATGTTTAAGTTGATCACATATCGATCGTGTAGATACTACACCGTGGAAATATCAGTGTTGTGCCTTTGTTGTAATAGAGATGTGTTTGGGACATTCCAGTAGGTGCACTGCGCTCCTTTCTAATGTATATCTGACACTAGACATGAGAGAAGACCGAACTTTCGGCCTCTAGGATACGTGTTACATTTATTTACATGCATGTTGAACTCATACTTGTCCAGTCATAGTAATATACCTCACTGTTTTGTTAACTAACTCAGATGTTATGTGATTATTGATTAATAATACCTATTTTGTGCCTATAAATATATAATTAAGTATGATGTTGTGCACTAGAGTTCATCTTTTAGTTGTGAATGCAAGATATCTTATGTACTTTATGTAAGTAGGTGGCTATGTATGTATACACGTGTAGTTAAATAATATCGAGTTTGTTTATCTCGTACCTACATATTATAGTAAGAACTCTATATTTACAGATAATATAATGTTATAAATATAAATTAAACGTTTAATATCTTACAACATATTGTCATTATTTTATTAATTTATGTTCAATAATAAAAATATGTTTGCCTCCCCGGATTTCAAACTTACTCATTCAAAGTGGCTTAAAAGTTGTTGAAAAAGTAAATCATTGGCTGATAGTGTTGAATGATATTCAATGAAAATAAACATGTCAATTATAATATTATTCTCTACCATTAACACAGTAGCTGGGCGTCCGAATTTTGCTCTTCGTGAGAAAAAAAAATCATCTTAGCACACAAGAGTACAAAATTTCATACTAATCGTTATTGCCGTTTCCGAGAAACCAGTTACATATGAAAAGTATACATATTAAACATAATATATATATGTATTTTTCCTTTATAATTCAATTATTCAAAAAAGTAATATGTAGGTTTGATTGTACATCGATACAACAATGATTTTCTAGTAAGAATAGGTACTGTAGTCAAATATTTTTTTCAAACAAAGCTGCAGTATGCATAGTGTCTTTAATAATTTATTTTTGCCCAGCTGTGGGGTTGTGTGGGCTAGAAAGAAAAATAAAAATAAAAACCTGACCACATTTTAGGATTCGAGCTCGCGCACTCCGGCGTGGGAGCTCTACGCTCTAGCCAATAGAAGTTACTAATCACATTGCGCGGGCAAGGCTAGCTTATTGCTTTATGGATGAAAACACGGAGATAACAAATTGTTTCCAAAAATGAAACCTAGCTACATCGATTTTTTTACTTCTGTGAAATTATGAAAAAAAAAGTAAGTATCTTTAATATGCAGTGCCTCACTGCACTTCTAATAGTCCTAGTTGAAATATAATCTAACGCCATCTAGTAGCGAGTAGTCATAATAATAAAATATACAAAATTTTTTACAATCAGGGCAGCGGCACAGAAATAAGATGAAATATTTGATAGATTTCATAGCGGGGAAGTTATATTGTTAGAAAAGTGTAAAGATTAGGTATTGTGTTTTTTGAGACATTTGACATATTTCATAGTTAATTAGATTACTTACTTACTTATCTTCACGCACAATCCCTGACGGGGTAGCCAGAGAGAACAGATCGCCAAGTGTCACGATCCTTACATATCTCTTTCGCTTCTTTCAGATTCATTATCTTCTTCATACATGCACGTCTAGGTATCCGAGTACTCTTGACCCTACCCTCTTCGAGCAATTTGCTCACATGGTCTTCGAAAGTTAGTCTCGGTCTACCTCGACACCTTTTAATATTAACTTTCGCGCTATATATTTTCTTCACCATTCGGTCTTCACTCATTCGCTCAACGTGCCCAAACCACCGAAGCACGCCCTTATCAATTTTTGTGATAAGGTCATCTTTCAAACCTGCCATATTGCGAATCTCTTCGTTTCGCTTTCGGTCGGCCATAGTAACGCCGCACATTTTACGAAGAGATCGCATCTCCACTGCATTCAACTTACTTTTATGCTTCTTCTGGCATACCCAGGTTTCGCTGCCATATAACAAAGTCGGTACCAACACTGCGTTATGTATTGCAAGGCGTGCACTCTTCGCTACGCCTTGCCTTTTGACTAACGCAGTCAGGGCACCATTGACTTTGTTCCCGGCAGCGACACGCCTGTCCACATCTAAATCACATCTTCCATCCCGGCTAAAAGCACTCCCCAAGTATACAATTTCATTTACCTGTTCTAGACATTCCTGATTTACCCATATTTCACACTTCGTTCTCTCTTCGTCCCTTTCAAATACCAGAACCTTAGTTTTATTAGCATTCAAACGGAGACCTTTAATTTCACATTCCTCTTTCATACACGTGACTAATGCCTGCAGTTCTACCTCTGATGGTGCAATAAGCACTGCATCATCAGCATACAGCAGACAGTTTACTTTTATGTCACCCAATTTCACACCCAAACAGCTATCTTTCAGCTTTTGTAAACAGCTGTCGAGATACAGTATGAACAGCCAGGAAGACATGACACAACCCTGTTTTACGCCCGTTTGGACGCTAAACATGGGTGACAGGTCATGCCCTACCCGCACACAGGCTTTACAGTCACAGTAAAGAGACTGCACAGCCCTTAGCAATCGGCCATCCACACCATACCCCGGCAACAGTTCCCACATTTTCTTCCTTACAACCTTATCAAATGCTTTCTCAAGATCCACAAAAGCACAGAAAATCTTCTGGTTAACAGCCAGAAGCTTTTCCGTGATCATACGGAGAGAAAACATTTGATCCGTGCATCCTCTTCCAGGTCTAAATCCGCATTGTGCCTCCCATAGAAATCTTTCCGATTTCTCTTGCATTCTACGTGTCAAAACCTTCGAGTAAACTTTACTTGCTAAACTGGTCAAGCTGATCGCCCGATAGCACCCGCAGTCAAAATGTGAACCTTTACCTTTATATAAAGGCACAATGACTGCGGATCGCCAATCATCCGGGACATCCCCCGTCCGCCAGCACAAATTGCACAGCAGATGAAAGCTGTCCCAGACGCGAGGCCCACCATACTTGACCATTTCAGCAGTAACTCTGTCTAGTCCCGCAGTCTTACCACATTTCAAACTTCGAATCGCACGTTCAATCTCTTTCATACTGATGACCTCGGTGTCATCGAGGTCCGGGTCTGGCGTGCCAGTCACGGCATCATCCCCGGATCCCTCACTAAGATCATCACACGCATACATTTCTCTATAAAATTCGCTCCATCGCTGCATGACGTCCGATTTTTCTGAGAGGACGTCATTAGTTCTCGAAAGCACTTTGTTCATTCTTAAGGCCGTCGCACCACTTCGGGTCCTTCCAACCTCTTTCCAGAAGAGTTTGGAGTTCTCCTTAAAGTTGTGCGACAACCTTTCATCCGCTTCCATTCTACACCTTTCACGCACTTCCTCAATCAATGCTTTCGTGTGAACTTTCTGCAGCTTATATCTTTCTTTCATCTTCTCTCTCATATCCTTATCATTACTAGAGGCCAAGTAGTCTAACCATGCTTTCTTCTTCTTCTTTACAGCTTCTTTCACTTCATCATTCCACCATGCGTCTCTTCTTTTACTACTGCCCCTTTTTATTGTTCCACACACTTCTTCCGCTGCACTTACCATTCCATCCCTAAGGTTCTGCCATGTTCTTTCTACACATTCGTTTCTGCCATCGATGGTGTCAAGCTTTTCGGCTACCCTCGCATGATATTTGTCCCTAGTATCCGCTTCCTGAAGCTTCCAGCTTCGGATGCGACAGACCGACTGTGGTTCTGTCACTGTCGTCCGGTAGCGCCAACCCGCGAACAGACCCCTAAATCTAGTAATCACTAGATAGTGATCCGTTCCCAGGTCAGCACCCCTGAACACTCGCGTATCCATAACCTGTTTTCGCAGTCGGTCATCCACCAGGAACAAATCGATCATACTTCTCTCATTCTTTCTTTCTCTAGTATACATATGGATTTTCTTGTGATTAAACATAGTGTTTGTCACAAGAAGACCCTTTTCCTTGCATACCGCCAGTATAAGCTTGCCAGCATCATTAACCCTTTTATCGCCAAACTTTCCAAGTACCGACTCGTACCCTGGTCGAGCGGTACCAACCCATCCATTCAAATCACCACATACAACAATCCTTTCGTTTCCCCTAGCCAAATCTAGAACTTCTCTTACATTCTCCCAAAACTCCTCCAGCTCAGCCCTGGACGACGAAGCCACCGGCGCATAAACAGCCAAAAGGAATAACTTCGTCAGTCCCAATTTAAAGCGAACCCAGAGAAGTCTTGAGTTCACAAACTTATATTCAGTCATAACATCGACCAACCGAGAAGACAGCAGCACCCCCACTCCCTGGCAGGCGTTCTCGCTCTCCGGGACTCCGGACCATAGAGCTAACGCCCCGCCAGGGAGCTCTTCAGTACCACTGCCCTTCCGTTTGGTCTCCGACATACACACGACATCTAATTCTCTTTCTTTCATTATTTCGATCAACTCATTCGTCTTATCTCTCATGCCTCCTCTAACATTCCACGTGCCAACTCTGCACTCCGTCCTCCACCTTCCGCCGTGTCGGGCTGTGCGTGACGGGTGGCGGTCCCCATCGCCGCTTTGCGCGCTGCATTCCACACCAACGGGGACGAGCTGGTGTGCGTCGCCTTGGGGGGACGCCCTAACCCTCGTTGACATGGGTGCGCAGCTGAGTAGAATTGCAGCCCTGAAAAGGGCTGGCAGGGGTCGCGACGAGCACGCTTCTACAATGACTTCTACAATGATGTTAATTAGATTAAAACTGAAATATAAGACATATAAGAAATATTTCTCAATTAGATTAGAAGTAAAACCAAACTACGGTTCTTTGAAAAGAAAGGAGGAATTTTAAAAGATTTAAAAATAAATGTGCAAAAAATTAAATAGCACACCACTGGGCACTGTTTATTGTAGTTAGAAATATTTTATATACAATTTATTTCTCTAGAAACTGATAAATATTTATTCAAATGTAGTACTCAATGAGGGCTAATAATTTTCTGTTCACCAGATGGCGCTCGTTGATACTGAGGTAAAGTGTTTTTTGTTACACAATGTCATTTAGTTGAGCAGTTAATTTTTAATAAAAGTTTATCAGTTTCTAGAGTATTATATTAATACACAAAGCAATGCCTTAGTGGTTTACTCTTTAATTTTTTGCACATTATTAACTTTTTTTATTTTTCTACTTTTATGAACATCTGTGGTTTGGTTTAATTATTTTTAATCTTATTAATATCAAATATAGGTAATTGTACAGAAGGAAACACTCACCTTTACATTTTTCGAACAAATTAACTTCCCCACTATGAAATCTATCAAATATTATACCTCACTTTTAAGTGGCGCCGCCCTGGTGGCAGAAAAGTCGTGGATGCCTTCATTAAATAGTACTGTGTGTCAAAAATTTCACCACAGACTCAACTAGCGAAATCTGGTGAGCGAAGAATTATTACTCCTCATTACAACACTACAAAATAAAGACAAGTTTAATGCACACGATTATAAGTCTATGGCCAAGTGATGCGTCAAGTACATATTATACTGCTTAATTATTAATCTATATTATTTATATTACAAAATCACCAATATACATGCCTCTTAAGGGGCTACTCCATGCGAACGACCTTGAGCATTTGGTGTGCCGCGCCGACTCGCTACAATATAATATCACGTAAGAAATATGTAAGGCGCCACCTACTGTAAGAACGTAGTATTTTTTCAACATCAATAAACTATTTTATGGAAATACACACAGCGTACAACGATAAATGTATCTCAAATTTTTTATTCAGTATATTAGTTGCATTATATTAGAGTTATGTATTCTCATATAATATTATCTAATTATGAAATTTGATAATTAATTATATATTAAAAATGAAGCATTGAAAATTGTGAGTTTAAAAGATACCTACTCACTATAGGTAAATAGATAGATAGCTCGCCTTTTGTACAAATATTTGGTGCAATAAAGAATAAATAAATAAATAGGATGTTTCGCAGAGTGAGAGTAATATAGAATGAGAGTCGTGGAGGCAGTTTACAAACATAAATTGCACAAGGACAAACATCCAGACCCGGAACAATTATTTGTAGGCCTTACAAATACTTGTTCCGTGCGGGATTCGAACCCGCGGCC
The DNA here is from genome assembly GCA_963668995.1 of Parnassius mnemosyne. Lineage (NCBI taxonomy): Eukaryota > Metazoa > Arthropoda > Insecta > Lepidoptera > Papilionidae > Parnassius > Parnassius mnemosyne. Next base: position 34,204,969 of record CAVLGL010000001.1, on the reverse strand, counting down.
CCCAGTGCAACAACTGATTGCTAAGCCAGTGCGCCACGGAGCCGTCGCCGGTTTATAGCTAAAGTGACCATACGTCCCGTTTTGAACGGGACTGTCCCTTTTCTCAGTCACCTGTCCCATTGTCCCCAAACAAAGCTCCGGGACACAAAATTGTCCCGTAACTCGTTGGATGGAAGTATTCAAAGTCAACAATCTTCAACATAATTTTTTTTAATCGAATATATTTTATGTCTCCCTGGTACAAATGCTCCAGTAGAAAGAATATTTTTTTTATTTTGAACAAATTGTGGACGTCTGAAAGAAACACTTACGGTTCCAGTTCTAAAGGCGATGTTGTTAACAAAGGTAACCATAAAAAAACTTAAGCAGAATTTTATTCTTATTTAAAATCATCACCAACTTTATTAAAGAAAATTTAATCCACTGACAAATGTAATTAATAATTAAGAAAAATATGTTGCATTTAATAATTACCGTCTATACCGAATATAATTTTACAGTGAACACTAATTGTATAAAGTTATAGTTTTTAGAGTATAAATAAACCCATGTCCTGTTTTGAGTTAAAAAATAAATGGTCAGTTTAGTCTTTTTAGATAAATTTTATTTTTTACTTACTTGGATACTTTTTACCGAATTATAAGTATAGAACACCTTATGTACTCAATTATTTTTTGAAAAAGGAGAAAAAACAAGCAATAAATAATATACTATATTTTAGCAAAAAACTATAACTTAGTAATACTAATTATAACTTAGAACATAAATGAAAAACTCATAACTGACAGGGCCCGACCCAGAATTCGAACCCGGGACCTAATGATCAGCAGTCGCACTACTACAACCACTAGACCAACGAGGCAGTACTGTATATAATAAGATATTGTGGTTGGGTGACAATATTGAATTAGCCTTTTATAGTGTAAATTATAATATTTATCGAAATTTTAATTATGGATTCGAACCTTACATGCTAATGGTGCTTCATTTTTTTATTTGCATTTACTTCAAAGAAAATACACGCAAAAAGCTTCATCGCGCAGTAAAAAACACAACAAATATATGTATAACTAATACGAAAAATTATACCCAAAACAAACAAATAATACTACCTATAAATAACCTAATAAGTAATATTATTTATCGACTGATATTACGTGAGTGTATGCGGTGCTGGTCGACGCTCTAACGACACGGGCTTCGCGTCGAAGAGCTCAGGGCTCACTGACTCCAGCAAGCCCGTGAGCAGTGAATATGCCCAGATTTTAAAATAATTTCTTAATAAAATCAAATTTTGGTCTTTTGAAAAAAAATTTACTATAGAAATGTTTATTAATAAATTGTCTATCCATTGGTGTAAATCGCAAAATAAAATAATACTTACTTTACGAGGAGATCCATGTTATCAATAATAATTTCACATTTATGTGGTTTCGTTGTAAGGAGATTATATTAATATTTATTCGTTTAAAAAAAAATTGGATATAGCTTTTATGGAATCAAGATTATGTAGAAATATAATGTGTTTTTTATTTGTTGATATATCTTTTAAATAAAAAGTAGATAGCTTCTAAATACCGCACAAATAACGACTAGCGCGACATTTTGCTCAACCTGCGCCTTAAAGTAATCACACATATTATAGACGGCTCCGTGGCGCAGTGATAGCAATCAGTTGTTGCGCTGGGGGCCGCGGGTTCGGATCCCGCACGGAACAAGTATTTGTATGGCCTACAAATAATTGTTCCGGGTCTGGATGTTTGTCCTTGTGCAATTTATGTTTGTAAACTGCCTCCACGACACAGGAGAAAATCCTAGTGTGGAGGTAAAGTTTTTAAAAAAAAATTAAAATTAAATTATAGGGGTGCTTTCCCTACTACAAAATATTTGTTCTAAATAAATATGATATACGTTAGACTTTTTATTTTATATAAAATCTCGTACTTCACACTACAATAGACTAATATGAACATTCTACATCAAAATATTCCTCATATCTGTTAGAGACCACTAGATTTATCTGGTGTATCCGTTTAGTTCACTTAGAACGATGTCTTATTACAATATTTATAAAACAAATTATTTTTTAAATATATTAGTCTAACTTCAGCCCCTTATTATAAGTTTATATCTGGTTCTCTTTAATATATCGTGATAAAAAATATTGGGAACTATTTATGCAAAATAATTCAATTTTTTAATTTGATTTGTTGCTTAGGACTTTTCCTGAGCATTATACGCACAATAACTAAACCAAAGCATCTAAAAACTCGTGCTGGTGTTTCATAAGTGAATAGAGTATTACTCGTAGGCCCATAATAACTTTTTCACTTATTTCTACTGACAATAAGTTACCTTACATGATTGGCCTTGAGTTTTTATGTTGTTCGTTACCATTACCGTTACGGCCAAATTAAGTCCACTGCCTGAACATTATATGCTATGCCCCCCCCCCCCCCCATAGGGGGAATATTTGCAATAGTTACCACACTAGCCAAGCGGATTGGCAACCGCATTTTTTTATATTTAGATATTATTAGATGTTATGGAGCCGTGGTAGCTCAGATGGTTAGCGCTTGCTGTAAGCTTCACAGTACTCGAGCAATCCGGGTTCGATCCCCGCCGGCACCAATGAAATTGTTAATTGCAATTTTAAGTGCTGATTTACCACGTACTCGGCGGTGAAGCAAAACATGGTGAGGGAACCTGCATGTCTGAGAAATAAGAAAAAAAATATTTCGAAGACATGTGAAGTTCGCAAACACGCATTGGGGTAGTGCGGCGGACATTTCCTTGCCTTAAAACCCTTTCAGAAATGAGAGGAGGCCTGTGCCCCACAGTGGGACGTCAATAGGCTGCAACTTTACTTTTAGATGTTATTAGGAATATGCTGCTGCCCATCTCCTGTTTTGTTTCGCTCTATCGCCTCTTACGACACCCACGGGATGATATGGGATAGTGGGTATTCTTACACTCGTTCGTTATAAACTACAAGTTTTTCGTCCTTTTTCACAAAGGCCTCTTCCAAAGAGATTCGCCATAAAACGCAAGCTTGCCAGAAGGACTGACGATTGCAGTACCAGAAGTCTCACACTTTTAACGGTGCTTCCTGTCAATCTGAGTATTTTTTAACTTTGAAAACCAGCGTAAAATAGCAGCTTAACGCTGCTGTGTTTCGTATGGTGAGTGTAGAGAACCGGAGACCCTTTTTACTGGCAAAGAGGCATTCCATCTTAGTCCTCACGGGTGACAACGCATCTGCATCTTGAGTCTTTATTGAGGATAGATGTAGATGGCTATGGGTCACAGTAACCACTTACCATCAGGTGGACTGTGTGCTTGTTTGTCACCCGATCCTATAAAAAAAAAACTATTAAGCCAGTACTTTTACTACAGTACACCTAATAGTGATGTAACAAAATGCATTGACTTAGTTTAGCAAAAACTTATGCACACTTGCCTTAAAGACGTACATGTCGTAATCGGGTGGAATGACAAATCCTAGCAAAATATTCCACTGCTTAGCTGTACACATGACTAATAACGAAGGAAACCTTATGTGTTCGAATTCTTGTTATGTCAACAACAAAGGGGTGAAGACTGGCCGAGCGTCTGTTTGTCCGATAGTGGAACGGGTAGTGAGGAATTAAGTCATGCAATTGCTACGCAGGCTCTCTGAAATGTACCATGTAAAACATTGAAAGGCCATGGTGGAGAGATTGGTATTAACCATTCTGGGGTCGCCTATAATCCTCTTAACACGCCTTTTCATTGAGCCTAGTGAGTTCAAACCTAGGTGGCATTTTGTAGTAGTATTTTCTCCTGTGTCGTGGAAGCAGTTTACAAACATAATTGCACAAGGACAAACATCCTGAAGGATTCGAAGCGATCAAGAGCCGCAACTCAAATAAGCAATATATAATATATGGCAGCAATAATCCATACACGACCGGACTTGTGTTTTATAAAGTTAAAGGAGCTGTACCGGTGTGAAGTACCACTGCACCTTTACAAGAATACCTAAGTTTCTTATAGCTGCTTTGGGCCTGGACTAAAGTTCAGGGTCGAAAAATCTCAACTCCCAACAACTAAAAGCGTTCAGTGACCTCCAATGAAACCCTCTGAGTGAGGTGATACTTGCGGGTAATAATGGGAAGTATGTAGGTTATATATATCCTACAATCCAAGACCATGCTATGGCGAAGCCGGCCTTGCTCTTTCTGACCGGGACGTGGGTGTCCTCTTCAGCTTGTACTTAGTATCTCTCCTACCTGGTACACACAAATTGGAACACTCCTTTATGCCTCGGGCTGGAGTTTGCGTATACGTCAGAGAGGACATCTGTTCTCGACGCCTCGGCAATCTTGAAGGTTCGGACCTGTCCATCATTTGGCTACCCATACACAGCGACGACCATCCGCGCGTCTACGGGTGCCTCTATAGGTCCCATAGCGGTAATGCCGAAACAGACCGACTCATCGACCACGTCCAAATTAGGGATGCCCAATCTGGATCGATTTTCTGAAAGATCGATTCACGGCCATACTATCTACCGATTTTTTAATCGATTCAAGGGAATGCGATCTTGTGATACCTATAAGTACATGAGTAAAGAAACCGACCAGATAGGAAGCTATATACTAACGTCTCCCCACATGAGTAAAGAAACCGACCAGAGGGGAAGCTACATACAAACGGCTCGTGGCGAATACACCCATACATAGCGCAGCGGAGTGTGCGTGAGCACTCGCCGACAGGTTCACCGACGCTCCGTCGGGGTACAAACCGGTTTGCGCCGGCTCAGTCAGAGTATCCATGAAAGGGCTGTTAGTCGTACGCATTTAAATAAATCATCATCATCATTACAGCCCTTCACAAGTCCACTTGTGAAGGGCTGTAATGATGATGATGATGATGACAAGTCCACTGCTGAACATAGGCCTCCCCCAAAGAATACCACAAAGCACGGTCCTGAGCCACCTGCATCCATCGACTTCCTGCATATCTTACCAGGTCGTCACTCCTAATCCGTTGGGCTATGTCGGTCACTCTGGTTCTACTGCGGATATCCTCATTTCTGAGTTTATCACGCAGAGAAACTCCGAGCATAGCCCTCTCCATAGCTCGCTGAGCGACCTTGAGCTTCCTCATCCGGCCAGCAGTGAAGGACCACGTCTCAGTTCCGTATGTCATCACTGGCAACACGCACTGGGTGTACAGTCTCGTTTTCAAGTTTTGAGGTATACCTGACGAGAAGATGTGTCGTAATTTCCCGAACGCTGCCCAACCGAGTTGAATCCGTCGATTGACCTCTCGGACTTACCTAGTCGGACTATTTGTCCCAGGTAAACAACTTCGAGCTTAGTGTTCCCAACAACTACCGGCATAGGTGTGACATGGACATTAAACATGATCTTTGTTTTGTCCATGTTCATCTTAAGACCTATCCGTTGGGAAACACTATTGAGGTCATTGAGCATAGTGCTCAGGTCCTCCTGCGATTCTGCCGTAAGGACTATATCGTCGGCAAATCGAAGGTGAGTGATGTACTCGCCATTGATGTTGATACCGTATCCTTTCCAGTCCAGAAGCTTGAAAACATCTTCCAATGCAGCGGTAAAGAGTTTCGGGGATATGACGTCACCCTGTCTTACACCTCTCTGCAATTGGATAGGTTTCGTACTCTGGTTCTGTACTCGGATACCCATCGTAGCCCTACTGTACAAGCACTTCAACACTTCGATATACCGACAGTCAACTTGGCATCGCTGAAAGGACTGCAGCACCGCCCAAATTTCGACGGAATCAAAGGCTTTCTCATAGTCCACATACGCCAGACATAGTGGCAAATTGTACTCCTCGGACTTCTGTACAATTTGCCGAAGGGTATGTTTGTGGTCTATGGTGCTAAAGCCTTTTCGGAAACCAGCTTGTTCGGGAGGCTGGAAGTCGTCAAGTCTGCGCGCGAGACGATTCGTAATGACTCTCGAAAACAGCACGTAGGCGCGGCTCAGAAGGGAATTCGGTCTGTAGTTCTTCAAGAGAGCGTTGTCGCCTCTCTTGAAGAACAAGACCACCGCACTTCTGCTCCATGCCTCCGGTGTAATGCCACCATGGAGGACGGAATTAAAGAGCTTCTGAAGGACTTCAAGTACCGGTTTTCCACCCGCTTTCAGAAGCTCCGCTGTAATTCCATCCTCGCCTGGGGCCTTGCCATTTTTAAGGTGCTGAAGAGCCATTCTAATCTCGCTCAGACTGACGTCCGGGATATCATCGGAATAATGTCGGATAAGACTCGCTCTTGGATCGTTACTCACACTTGCGTGCGGCTCCAACGATGACGTGTACAGCTGCCCATAGAACCTCTCAATCTCACTCAAAATCTCAGGTGCCCCGGAAACGATGCTGCCACATTCGGTCTGAAGCTTTGACAGTTGGCTCTTTCTGGCAGACAGATCTCTGGCAAAGATTTTTGGAGCCTTGGTTCCGCTCGATCGCTTCTTCAATACGAGCTGTATTGAAGTTGCGTAAGTCCCGTCGCATGCACTTGGAGATCTGTCTGTTCAGTTGCCTGTATGCTGTCAAATCTGTTGAAGAATATAGCTTCATCTCCCGTCTAACAGCCACGAGATTAAGAGTGTGATCGGAGAGTTTTTGTGTTCTTCTGCGGCGGGTCTTGCAGAACTTAGCTCCGACCGCATGGACAGTTTCCACGAGCTTGTCATTCAAATCGTCCACTTCATTGCAGTCTACTAGGCACTGAAAACGGTTTTGTAACTCGAGCTGAAAGGTTTCGGGACTCTGGATTAGAGCACGAGGGGGACGGAGCGTTGACTTCATTAGACGAGACTTCTCCAACTTAACGTTTAGGTTCAGTGTGCCTCTAACCATTCGGTGATCGCTGCCGGTTTTCACCCTCGCGATCACTGAGACATCACTGAACAGTTGTCGTCTGGTCGTCATAATGAAGTCAATCTCATTTTTTGTCGAACCGTCGGGGCTCGACCAGGTCCACTTCCTGTGGGGCCGCTTCTGGAAGAAAGAGTTCATCATAAAGAGTCCCTCTTTCTCCATGAAGTCGGCCAGCTGCTGGCCCCTTGGGTTCCGTTGCCCTATTCCGAATTTCCCCACTTTCAGCTCACCGTTCTCTCTTGTGCCTAGTTTTGCATTGAAGTCTCCCATTAACACCGTATATTGGGTTTTGGAGGAATGCATGGCTCTAGAGATATCCTCATACATTTCCTCCACCTCCTGATCGGGGTGTGCCAAGGTTGGTGCGTAAACCTGTATGACCTTCAGCGAATACCGTTTGGTGATTCTGAGTATAAGGTACGCAACCCTTGTCGACACACTCTCAATCTTTACAACGTTGTTAACGAGAGACTTGTGGACGATAAATCCGACACATCCTTGGGACAGATGGTCGCCCTCCCGGTAATAGAGCAAGTTGCCGGATTCGAGGATTACCGTGTCCTCCCCCTCTCTTCGAACTTCGGATAATCCTATAATATGCCAGTGTAACTTGTCTATCTCTTCTTCCAGCTCCACAATCTTCTCGTCAGTCCTCAGGGTGCGTGCGTTGTATGTTGCCAGGTCGAGTCGTCGTAGGTGGCAACCGAACCTCCACCGGAGATTCTTAGCACCCCCTGCCCCGCCGTTACCGTGGTCGCCACCGTAGCCAAGAATAGCGGGGCCGCCGGGGACTGGGGGCCGTCTCTTCGTAACTTTCATCATGGGGGGTATATTGCCATAGTTGCCACGCTTGGCGAGCGGGTTGGCAACCGCAGTTTTTTATTGTATTTTTGCCGTTACCAGGAAGATGCTGCTGCCCATCTCCTACCTGTATCCCTTTGTCGCCTTTTACGACACCCACGGGAAGATATGGGGTAGTGGATATTCTTAACCGCCACTACACGGCAATAAATAAATAGACCAACAATATTTCGAAATTTTATACATCAATTAGTTTATTAAGTTTTTTTTGCAATTATTTAATAATAATAATAATATCTATTTGCAAGAATATGGTTGTACAATGGTGTTTAATATTATTGGTGTGTGATTCGTTCTACATATTCTACCTTAGTTGTGTGCAAATATTAATGGTCAAGTAACCTAAAAAACAACACTTACCGAATTTAACAACATACTCGTATATTAATTTAACAAAATATAAAATTATTTAATATTATTTAGTTGATTTGATAATTAATTTATTATGCCACAGTGTCAGAAAATGCCATCAAAATATATAAGTTAATAATTAGATTTAAGTTTAAGTATTTTAATTAAAATAATTAAGAATTAAGTTATTATAAATTTATATAGGTAATTAATAAGTGTTTTGTATAAGCAAAAATGCCTAATAGTTGTACAGTATGCATGAATAATTCTAAAGAAAATAAGGATATTTCCTTTTTTTTTGTACCCGAGATATCAAGTGAAGTAAGTAGCTTTTTACGTATTATATAAGTACAATAAAACTAGGTAATAACATTGATAGGTAAGTGAGAATGTGTTAGACAGCACCACCCACGTAAAAGGCTAAATGTGTGACTTTATCCACCCACTTTAGTATAGAGGTACTTTTTACGAGTCGCGACCCCAGGGGTTGGAATACAATCGCCAGACATTGGTGGGGGTGGTGGGATTGGTGTTAGTGAAAGTGGTGCTGGTGTTGGTGGATAGTGTTGCTGATGGTGTTAGTAGTGGTGGAGGTGGTAGTATCGTAGGTAGTGGTAGTAGGCAGTGGACCAACATTGGCTCCATCAACACCATCACCACTTTTTCCTTAAATTTTTCACATGCATCATGTGACAACCCTATCAGAATAGGTATACATTTTCGACGTTGTTAAGAAGCTTCCCCTCTGGTCCTTACTCTTTACTCTGTGGTCTCGCTGCGGGTACACCCACACATAGCGCAGCGATGTTTGCGTGAGCTCCCACCGACAGGTCCACCGACGCGACGCTCCGTCGGGGTACAAACCAGTTTGCGCCGGCTTAGTCAGAGTATGAATAAAAGGGCTGTTTGTCATGCGCATTGAAATAAATAGACGAATAATAATTCATGATTTTATAGATCAATAAATTGATGAAAGTTTTTTTTACAATTAGAGTTAAGTTTAGAGATTGTGTACTATAAAATAAGATATTATAGATTTATATATATTTATATTCCATAATTATTGTTCGTATAAGCTAAATGCCTATGTTGTACAGTATACTGTACTAGCTGTGCCCCCCGGTTTCACCCGCGTATATCACGCATCTGCGCCTTGCGACATGCGAACTTCGAGAGAGACATCACGACGGACGGTTGCTGAATTAACAAAGATTTAAAAAGTGAAATATGTTACTAAAATTACATGGTTAACGTAATTGGTGGTTATGCATGATACAGGTACTGATACGAATAATGTCTAGGCCACATTATTCGTATCGTAGCAACTAGGAACAATGGCAATTTCGCTTTTTTTGTATTTGGTACAGCGCCATCTCTTTAAGAGCTACCGGAAAGAAAAACAGTGTGTTGCTATATAAAACATATAATTAATATGCCGGGAAGTGATGCCAAATTAAATAAAATAATTATCGCAAAATATTGGACAAAAGTGATTGAAAAAAAAATTATAAATATAATTCCCTATATAACATTGTAGTCTTTGTTTCATTCTTTGTATCATTGCTAGGAGTAAACGTATTCTGTCTTTGCGATACGAAATGTTGAGCTGTTCTGTGAGCGTAAACTATTATTTTAAAATACTTTTAAATATGGCCCCGCCAACCAAATCAAACATTTGGGCTTTTTATATTAAATGTGAGATGGGTGAACAAAGTAAAATGTGTAAACAGATAGTTAAAACTAGTGGAAATTCTACCAATTTAAAAAATCATCTCAGACGTCTACACATAGGTACACTTATTCTGAGCTAAGCAAAAGTAAAGAAGGTTCTTCTATACCAATAAATAAAATTGAAGTGTCTGTTTGTAATGTCAAAATAACAGCTTTTTACTAAATATATATCAAAGTATAAAATAGAATAGAATAATTTTTTATTCAATATTGATTATTATAAGTATAATACTTATTGAAAGTCATTTTTTATTTACCACTGGTTCGGAAAATACCTTTGTCCTGGAAAGAACCAGCAAGAAACCCAGCGGGACTTTCTTTTTCAAACGTATTTCACTTAACAATAATTTCGTTTATCATCATCATCATCATTACAGCCCTTCACAAGTCCACTGCTGAACATAGGCCTCCCCAATGAAATGCCACAAAACACGGTCCTGAGCCACCTGCATCCATCGACTTCCTGCATATCTTACCAGGTCGTCACTACATCTAGTGGGGGGACACCCTTCACTTCGCCTGCAGGTACGAGGCTGCCACTCAAGAACCTTTTTTCCCCATCGGTTATCGGTTCTTCGAGCTATATAGCCGACCCATTGCCACTTCAGCTTACTTATCTGTTGGGCTATGTCGGTCACTCTGGTTCTACTGCGGATATCCTAATTTCAAAGTTTATCACACAGAGAAACTCCGAGCATAGCCCTCTCCATAGCTCGCTAAGCGACCTTGAACTTCCTCATCCGGCGAGCAGTGAAGGACCACGTCTCAGTTCCATATGTCATCACTGGCAACACGCACTGGTTGTACAGTCTCGTTTTCAAGTTTTGAGGTATACCTGACGAGAAGATGTGCCGTAATTTCCCGAACGCTGCCCAACCGAGTTGAATCCGTCGATTGACATCTCGGTCGAAGTTGGACTTACCTAGTCGGACTATTTGTCCCAGGTAAACATACTCGTCAACAACTTCGAGCTTAGTGCTCCCAACAACTACCGGTATAGGTGTGACATGGACATTAAACATGATCTTTGTTTTGTATATTTTCATGTTAAGACCTATCCGTTGGGAAACACTATTGAGGTCATTGAGCATAGTGCTGAGGTCCTCCAGCGGTTCTGCCATAAGGACTATATCGTCGGTAAATCGAAGGTGAGTGATGTACTCGCCATTGATGTTGAAACCGTATCCTTTCAAGTCCAGAAATTCGAAAACGTCTTCCATTACACCTCTCTGCAATTGGATAGGTTTCGTACTCTGGTTCTGTACTCGGATAGCCATCGTAGCTCTACTGTACATGCATTTCAAGACTTCGATATACCCACAGTCAACTTGGCACCGCTGAAGGGACTGCAGCACCGGCCAAATTTCAACGGAATCAAAGGCTTTCTCATAGTCCACATACGCCAGACATAGTGACAAATTGTACTACTCGGACTTCTGCACAATTTGCCGAAGGGTATGTATGTGGTCTATGATGCTAAAGCCTTTTCGGAAACCGGCTAGTTCGGAAGATTGGAAGTCGTCAAGTCTGCGCGCAAGTCGATTCGTAATGACTCTCAAAAACAGCACTTAGACGCGTCTCCGAAGCGAAATCGGTCTGTAGTTCTTCAAGAGAGCGTTGTCGCCATTTTTGAAGAACAAGACCACCGCATTTCTGCTCCACGCCTCCGGTGTAATGCCACCATGGAGGACGGAATTAAAGAGCTTCTGAAGGACTTCAAGTACCGGTTTTCCACCCGCTTTCAGAAGCTCCGCTGTAATTCCATCCTCGCCTGGGGCCTTGCCGTTTTTAAGGTGCTGGAGCGCCATTTTAATGTCACTCAAACTGACGTCCGGGATATCATCGGAATAATGTCGGATAAGACTCGCTCTTGGATCGTTACCCACACTTGCGTGTGGATCCAACGATGATGTGTACAGCTGCCCATAGAACCTCTCAATCTCACTCAAAATCTCAGGTGCCCCGGAAACGATGCTGCCACATTCGGTCTTCAGCTTTGACAGTTGGCTCTTTCTGGCAGACAGATCTCTAGCAAAGACTTTGGAGCCCTGGCTCCGCTCGATCGCTTCTTCAATACGAGCAGTATTAAAGTTGCGTAAGTCTCGCCGCATGCATTTGGAGATCTGTCTGTTCAGTTGCCTGTATGCTGCCAAATCTACTGAAGACTGCAGCTTCATATCCCGTCTAACAGCCATGAGATAAAGAGTGTGATCGGAGAGTTTTTGTGTTCTTCTGCGGCGGGTCTTGCAGAACTTAGCTCCGACCGCATGTACAGTTTCCTCGAGCTTGTCATTCATATCATTCACTGCATTGCAATCTTCTAGGCACTGAGAACGGTTTCGTAGCTCGAGCTGAAAGGTTTCGGGACTTTGGATTAGAGCACGAGGGGGACGGAGCATTGACTTCATTAGACGAAACCTCTCCAACTTAACGTTCAGGTTCAGTGTGCCTCTCACCATTCGGTGATCGCTGCCGGTTTTCACCATCGCGATCACTGAGACATCACTGAACAGTCGTCATACTGAAGTCAATCTCATGTTTTGTCGAACCGTTGCGGCTCGACCAGGTCGACTTCCTGTGGGGCCGCTTCTGGAAGAAAGAGTTCATCATAAAAAGTCCCTCTTTCTCCATGAATAGAATAGAATAATTTTTATTCAATATACATTACATTTGTAATTCTTATTGAAAGTCATTTTTTACTTTACCACTGGTTCGAAGAAAACCCTCTGTCTTGGGAAGAACCAGCAAGAAACCCAGCGGGACTTTAAAAAGTATAAAAGGGTTTCTTGCTTGAAGTCGGCCAGCTGCTGGCCCCTTGGATTCCGTTGCCCTATTCCGAATTTTCCTACTTTCAGCCCACCGTTCTCTCTTGTGCCTAGTTTTTGGTTGAAGTCTCCTATTAATACCGTATAGTGGGTTTTGTAGGAATGCATGGGTCTAGAGATATCCTCATACATTTCCTCTACCTCCTCATTGGGTGTGCCGAGGTTGGTGCGTAAACCTGTATGACCTTCAGCAAATATCGTTTAGTGACTCTGAGTATAAGGTACGCAACCCTCGTCGACACACTCCCAATCTTTACAACGTTGTTAACGAGAGACTTATGGACGATAAATACGACACCTCATTGGGACAGATGGTCGCCCCCCCGGTGATAGAACAAGTTGCCGGATTCGCGGATTACCATGTCCTCGCCCTCTCTTCGGACCTCGGATAATCCTATGATATTCCAGCACAATTTGTCGATCTCTTCTTCCAGCTCCAGGATCTTCTCGTCAGTCCTCAGGGTGCGTGCGTTATAATTTGCCAGGTCGAGTCGTCGTAGGTGGCAACTGAACCTCCACCGGAGAATCTTAGCACCCCCTGCCCCGCCGTTACCATGGTCGCCATCGTTGCCAGGAATAGCGAGGCCGCCGGGGACTGGTGGCCGTCTCTTCGTTACTCTCATGGGGGGTATATTGCCATAGTTGACACGCTTGGCGAGCGAGTTGGCAACCGCAGTTTTTTTTATTGCTGTTATGCTATTATCAGAAAGCTGCTGCTGCCCAGCCTCTGCCTCAGTTTCCCTCTGTCGCCTCTTACGACACCCACGGGAAGACATGGGGTAGTGAGTATTCTTTCCCGCCACTACACGGGCATTTCGTTTATACAATTTTTAAATGATTTTTCATAGAACCAGCATGGTGGCGATCACCTTATTCCCAGGGGTTATTTTCATTCATGTATTCCTTGATATTATAATAACCCTTTTTGTACAGTTTTTCTTTAATAAAACTTTTAAATTTGTTTATTGACAAACTTTGAATATGTTGTGGGATTTTGTTGTAAAAGCGTATACATTGCCCCATAAATGAATTACTGATTCTGTGGAGCCTAGTAACTCGCATTACAATCTTATGTTTGTTCCTAGTGTTTAAAGTATGCACATCCTTATTCTTATTAAAGCTATTTATGTTTCTATGCACATACATAACATTCTCATAAATATATTGCGATGCCAAAGTTAATATGTTTATTTCTTTAAATTTTTGTGTGGGACCCTTTGCAGTTTAGGTTGTAAATGATAATGTACGGCTCTCTTTTGCAAAACCAATATAGCTTCAATATCAGTCGCATTATCCCATAGCAAAATTCCATAAGACATTACGCTATGAAAGTAACTAAAATACACTAATCTAGCTGTCTCAACATCTGTGAGACTTCTAATCTTTCTTACAGCATATGCTGCAGAACTAAGTCTGCTTGCTAATTTAGATATATGGGGGCCCCATTGAAGTTTCGCGTCAATAGTAATACCAAGAAAAACAGTGGTATCCACAGGACTCAACTCCTCCCCATTTAACAGCACATTGGTATTCGAATGTTTTACATTAGGTATTGTAAATTTAATACACTTTGTCTTATTGCTGTTTAAGAGCATATTGTTGGCGTTTAATCAATGTACCAATTTCGATAGAGGATTATTTACATCGTCATAATTAATTAACTGCCCTTTGAGTTTGAAAATTAAGGAGTATATATGATAATAATAATATATACGGTAATAATAACAAAAAGTTGGAATTTATAATGTAAAACCCGTTTAATACTTTTCAAAAATAATAATTTGGAAAAACTCACTGGATACCGTAATAGGCATTGTTAAAATAAATAATTTGGCATGAATACTGTGCTTTTCTTTATTATAATACAATTACTATGCGATTTTCCGAGATCGAATAAGATCGATTCAATCCAATATGATTAAATCGTGAATCGATTCACGAGGTTACGACAAATTTAATACTTAAACTATTATAATAAAAATTAAAAAAATATATGTATATTAGCTCGCCAGGCAGACGTTCTTCTGTCCTTTCCGTCGACCCTTCCTATAAAAATCCTTAAATTCGCAATAAAAAATTTTGAAGGTCATTTATCCCCGTCTGTCTGCCGCAATGTGCGTTCGTGAAATTTAGCGGCTGTGATTAATCCGAACAATTCAAGCAATTCAAACAAAATAAGTAAATGTGAAAGAAAATGCAGAGGGATGTAACATCACTTCGCAGCGCCAAGAATCGAGCCGATCAAAAAGGACTCGGTCGTCGACGATTCGAGCCGCTTTGCGCTGGATGCAGTCAAATAGAAGGAGCTGGCAATGGGGAGCCCAAACCCAGAGATGGGAACAGTATTCCATGTGAGGCCCGGAATGAAATACTGTCCCGCTCTGCTGAGCACGCCAAGCTTTTTAGAGGCCAATTTGACCTTCTCTTCCAAGTGACCAAGAAACTGCACATCACTCGATATGTCGACGCCGAGGATTCCGATACTGGCTGAGGCACAAGAGGAGTGCCTTGAAACTCAGGAGATACGACAAAGGGGTTTTTTTTAGAGGTAAACGCGCACACTTGTGTCTTCTGAGGATTAAACTGGACTAGATTTAGTCGCCCCCAATCCAAGACTTTGTTCATCAAAGACTCGACTTCAGACACAAGTTTGTTCCGGGATACGGGGACGTTTTCCTGAGAAATATTGGCACGGGCGGTGTATTGAGCATCACCAGTGCTGTCATCCGCTATCAATGAATGTTACCGGTTTTCAACATATCATTTATATGCAGAAGAAACAACGTTGGTGATAGCTCGCAGCCTTGTGGAACACCAGCGTTAATAGACTTGTAGTAGAAGCATGCACCGTCTACAAAGACTTAGATGCTCCGATTTGCAAGAAAGCTGCTGATCCAAATTTCTCGGGAAGCCCATAGGAAGGGAGCTTCGAAAGAAGCGCTTTGTGCCACACCCGATCGAAGGCCTTCGCAATGTCCAGACTAACGGCCAACGCGTCCCCCTTGTACTCTACTGCCTCCGCCCATCTATTGGTCAGGGAGACCAGAAGATCACCTGCTGATCGACCCCGACTAAAACCGTATTGGTGGTCACTAATCAGTTTGTGATCCTTAAGATACCGCATGAGCTGGCAGTTAATAATGGAATCCATTATTTTGGAGAACAAGGAGGTGATGGTGGTAGGCCTGTAGTTGACGGGTCGAAGCGGTCGCCTTTTTTAGGGATCGGGTGGACAAAAGCTGTTTTCCATGATTTCGGGACTACGCCTAGGGAGTAGGAGTACCGGAAAAGACGCGTTAGAACCGGTGCCAACCCTGGACCACACGTCCTCAGCACAATTCGGGGGATTCCGTCAGGCCCACTCGACTTGTGGATGTCCAGGGAGAGGAGTGCTTTGCGAACCGAGCACTGTGAGAGCCGCACATCTGGCATGGAGCACTCACACCGCGGGATGGTCGGCGGTGTGTTTCCTCCGTCATCAAGAGTCGAGTTTCCCTTAGACAGCCTTAGCGAGAGTCCAGAATGCACGGGTCCCCGAAGGAAGGCGAACTAGTTAGCAAAGTCATAAACAGATCTCCCAGCATGATCGGTTAAACGTGAACCGAACCATTCGGCGTGGTGGGCCAAAGATCACGATCTCTGCGGATGGGACCTGTTGTAGCAAAGAATCTGTAGCCATTTGGACTAAGGATACCCGATTTTTTGTTTTGGATTGATCTACTGGATCGTAATGGGTCGTAATCTCGTGAATCGATTCACGATTTAATCATATTGGATTGAATCGATCTTATTCGATCTCGGAAGATCGCATAGTAATTGTATTATAATAAAGAAAAGCACAGTATTCATGCAAAATTATTTATTTTAACAATGCCTATTACGGTATCCAGTGAGTTTTTCCAAATTATTATTTTTGAAAAGTATTAAACGGGTTTTACATTATAAATTCCAACTTTTTGTTATTATTACCGTATATATTATTATTATTATTATCATATATACTCCTTAATTTTCAAACTCAAAGGGCAGTTAATTAATTATGACGATGTAAATAATCCTCTATCGAAATTGGTACATTGATTAAACGCCAACAATATGCTCTTAAACAGCAATAAGACAAAGTGTATTAAATTTACAATACCTAATGTAAAACATTCGAATACCAATGTGCTGTTAAATGGGGAGGAGTTGAGTCCTGTGGATACCACTGTTTTTCTTGGTATTACTATTGACGCGAAACTTCAATGGGGCCCCCATATATCTAAATTAGCAAGCAGACTTAGTTCTGCAGCATATGCTGTAAGAAAGATTAGAAGTCTCACAGATGTTGAGACAGCTAGATTAGTGTATTTTAGTTACTTTCATAGCGTAATGTCTTATGGAATTTTGCTATGGGATAATGCGACTGATATTGAAGCTATATTGGTTTTGCAAAAGAGAGCCGTACATTATCATTTACAACCTAAACTGCAAAGAGTCCCTCAGACAAAAATTTAAAGAAATAAACATATTAACTTTGGCATCGCAATATATTTATGAGAATGTTATGTATGTGCATAAAAACATAAATAGCTTTAATAAGAATAAGGATGTGCATACTTTTAAACACTAGGAACAAACATAAGATTGTAATGCGAGTTACTAGGCTCCATAGAATCAGTAATTCATTTATAGGGCAATGTATACGCTTTTACAACAAAATCCCACAACATATTCAAAGTTTGTCAATAAACAAATTTAAAAGTTTTATTAAAGAAAAACTGTACAAAAAGGGTTATTATAATATCAAGGAATACATGAATGAAAATAACCCCTGGGAATAAGGTGATCGCCACCATGCTGGTTCTATGAAAAATCATTTAAAAATTGTATAAACGAAATCCCCGTGTAGTGGCGGGAAAGAATACTCACTACCCCATGTCTTCCCGTGGGTGTCGTAAGAGGCGACAGAAGGAAACTGAGGCAGAGGCTGGGCAGCAGCATCTTTCTGATAATAACATAACAGCAAAAAAAAAATGCGGTTGCCAACTCGCTCGCCAAGTGTGGCAACTATGGTAATATACCCCCCACGAGAGTAACCAAGAGACGGCCCCCAGTCCCCGGCGGCCCTGCTATTCCTGGCTACGGTGGCAACCATGGTAACGGCGGAGCAGGGGGTGTTAAGATTCTCCGGTGGAGGTTCAGTTGCCACCTACGACGACTCGACCTGGCAACTTATAACGCACGCACCCTGAGGACTGACGAGAAGATCCTGGAGCTGGAAGAAGAGATAGACAAGTTGTGCTGGAATATCATAGGATTATCCGAGGTCCGAAGAGAGAGGGAGGACATGGTAATCCTCGAATCCGGCAACTTGTTCTATCACCGGGAGGGCGACACCTCCTTGGGACAGATGCCCAAGGAGGTGTCGGATTTATTGTCTACAAGTCTCTCGTTAACAACGTTGTAAAGATTGGGAGTGTGTCGACGAGGGTTGCGTACCTTATACTCAGAATCACTAAACGGTATTTGCTGAAGGTCATACAGGTTTACGCACCAACCTCGGCACATCCCGATGAGGAGGTGGAGGAAATGTATGAGGTTATCTCTAGAGCCATGCATTCCTACAAAACCCATACGGTGTTAATGGGAGACTTCAACCAAAAACTAGGCACAAGAGAGAACGGTGGGCTGAAAGTAGGGAAATTGGGAATAGGACGGAACCCAAGGGGCCAGCAGCTAGCCGACTTCAAGCAATAAGGTTTCTTGCTGGGTCTTTCCAGGACAGAGGGTTTTGTTTTCGAACCAGTGGTAAAGTAAAAAATTACTTTCAATAAGAATTACACATGTATTGTATATTGAATAAAAATTATTCTATTCATGGAGAAAGAGGGACTCTTTATGATGAACTCTTTCTTCCAGAAGCGGCCCCACAGGAAGTGGACCTGGTCGAGCCCCAACGGTTCGACAAAAAATGAGATTGACTTCAGTATGACGACTGTTCAGTGATGTCTCAATGATCGCGAGGGTGAAAACCGGCAGCGATCACCGAATGGTGAGAGGCACACTGAACCTGAACGTTAAGTTGGAGAGGTCAGGTCTAATGAAGTCAACGCTCCGTCCCCTCGTGCTCTAATCCAAAGTCCCGAAACCTTTGAGCTCGAGCTACGAAACCGTTCTCAGTGCCTAGAAGATTGCAATGCAGTGAACGATATGAATGACAAGCTCGAGGAAACTGTCCGTGCAGTCGAAGCTTGGTTTTGCAAGACCCGCCGCAGAAGAACACAAAAACTCTCCGATCACTCTCATTGCTGTTAGACGGGATATGAAGCTGCAGTCTTCAGTAGATTTGACAGCATACATGCAACTGAACAGACAGATCTCCAAATGCATGCGGCGGGTCTTACGCAACTTTAATACTGCTCGTATTGAAGAAGCGATCGAGCGGAGCCAGGGCTCCAAAGTCTTTGCCAGAGATCTGTCTGCCAGAAGGAGCCAACAGTCGAAGCTGAAGACCGAGTGTGGCAGCGTAATTTCCGGGACACCTGAGATTTTGAGTGAGATTGAGAGGTTCTATGGGAAGCTGTACACATCATCGTTGGAGCCACACGCAAGTGTGGGTAACGATCCAAGAGCGAGTCTTATCCGACATTATTCCGATGATATCCCGGACGTTAGTCTGAGCGACGTTAGAATGGCTCTCCAGCACCTTAAAAGCGGCAAGGCCCCAGGCGAGGATGAATTACAGCGGAGCTTCTGAAAGCGGGTGGAAAACCGGTACTTGAAGTCCTTCAGAAGCTCTTTAATTCCGTCCTCCATGGTGGCATTACACCGGAGGCGTGGAGCAGAAAAGGAGTGTTCTTGTTCTTCAAAAATGGCGACAACGCTGTCTTGAAGAACTACAGACCTATTTCCCGGAGCCGCATCTAAGTGCTGTTTTCGAGAGTCATTACGAATCGTCTCGCGCGCAGACTTGACGACTTCCAACCTTCCGAACTAGCCGGTTTCCGAAAAGGCTTTAGCACCATAGACCATATACATACCCTTCGGCAAATTGTACAGAAGTCCGAGTAGTACAATTTGCCACTATGTCTGGCGTATGTGGACTATGAGAAAGCCTTTGATTCCGTCGAAATTTGGCCGGTGCTGCAGTTCCTTCAGCGCTGCCAAGTTGACTGTCGGTATATCGAAGTGTTGAAGCGCTTGTAGAGTAGAGCTACGATGGCTATCCGAGTACAGAACCAGAGTACGAAACCTATACAATTTCAGAGAGGTGTAATGGAAGACGTTTTCGAGTTTCTGGACTGGAAATGATACGGTATCATCATCAATGGCGAGTACATCACTCATCTTTTGTCATCGTTTCTTGGTCACTTGGAAGAGAAGGCCAAATTGGCCTCTAAAAAGCTTGGCGTGCTCAGCAGAGCGGGACAGTATTTCATTCCGGGCTTCACATGGAATACTGCTCCCATCTCTGGGCTTGGGCTCCCCAGTGCCAGCTCGTTCTATTTGACCGCATCCAGCGCAAAGCAGCTCGAATCGTCGACGACCGAGTCCTTTTTGATCGGCTCGATTCTTGGCGCTGCGAAGAGATGTTGCATCCCTTTCCATTTTCTTTCACATTTACTTATTTTGTTTGAATTGTTCGGATTAATCACTTCCCGCCAAATTTCACGAACGCACATTGCGGCAGACAGACGGCGATAAATGACCCTCAAAATTTTTTTATTTCGAATTTAAGGATTTTTATAGGAAGGGTCGACGGAAAGGGCAGAAGAACGTCTGCCTGGCGAGCTAATGTGCGTGTGTGTGAGTGCGTGCGTGAGTGAGTGCGTGCGTGTGTGCGTGCGTGCGTGCGTGCGTGCGTGCGAGCGTGCGTGCGTGCGAGCGTGCGTGCGTGCGTGCGTGTTTGCGTGCGTGCGTGCTTGCGTGCGTGCGTGCGTGCGTGCGTGTTTGCGAGCGTGCGTGCTTGCGAGCGTGCGTGCGTGCGTACGTGCGCGCGAGCGTGCGTGCGTGATGCGTGCGTGCGTGCGTGCGAGCGTGCGTGCGTGCGAGCGTGCGTGCGTGCGTGCGTGTTTGCGTGCGTGCGTGCTTGCGTGCGTGCGTGCGTGCGTACGTGCGCGCGAGCGTGCGTGCGTGACTGCGTGCGTGCGTGCGTGCGTGCGTGTGAGCGTGAGTGCGTGCGTGCGTGCGTGCGTGCGTGCGTGCGTGCGTGCGTGCTTGCGAGCGTGAGTGCGTGCGTGCGTGCGTGCGTGAGTGCGTGCATGCGTGCGTACGCGCGTGCGTGTGTGCGAGCGTGCGTGCGTGCGTGAGTGCGTGCGTGCGTGCGTGCGTGCATGCGTGCGTGCGTGCGTGCGTACGTGCGTGCGTGCGACCGTTAGTGCGTGCGTGCGTACGTGCGTGAGTGTGTGCGTTCGTGAGTGCGTGCGTGTTTGCGTGGGTGCGTGCGTGCGTGCGTGCGTGCGTACGTGCGTGCGAGCGTGCGTCAGTGCGTGCGTGTGTGCGTGCATGCGTGCGTGCGTGCGTGCGTGCGTGCGTGCGAGCGTGCGTGCGTGCGTACGTGCGTGCGTGAGTGCGTGCATGCGTGCGTACGCGCGTGCGTGTGTGCGTGCGTGCGTGCGAGCGTGCGTGCGTGCGTGCGTGCGTGCGAGCGTGCGTGCGTGCGTGCGTGCGTGCGTGCGTGCTTGCGTGCATGCGTGCGTGCGTGCGTGCGTGCGTGCGTGCGTGCGAGCGTTAGTGCGTGCGTGCGTACGTGCGTGGGTGCGTGCGTTCGTGAGTGCGTGCGTGCGTGCGTGCGTGCGTGCGTGCGTGCGTGCGTACGTGCGTGCGTGCGTGAGTGCGTGCGTGCGAGCGTTAGTGCGTGCGTGCGTACGTGCGTGGGTGCGTGCGTTCGTGAGTGCGTGCGTGCGTGCGTACGTGCGTGCGTGCGTGCGTGCGTGCGTGCGTGCGTGCGTGCGTGCGTGCGTGCGTGCGTGCGAGCGTTAGTGCGTGCGTGCGTACGTGCGTGGGTGCGTGCGTTCGTGAGTGCGTGCGTGCGTGCGTACGTGCGTGCGTGCGTGCGTGCGTGCGTGCGTGCGTACGTGCGTACGTGCGTGCGTGCGTGCGTCAGTGCGTGCGTGCGTGCGTGCATGCGTGCGTGCGTGCGTGCGTGCGTGTGTGCGTGCGTGCGTGCGTGCATGCGTGCGAGCGTGTGTGCGTGCGTGCGTGCGTGCATGCGTGCAATTGCCTTTGGATTTAATATGATTGACTCGAAAGGTATTAAATCATAGGTACCAATTTTAATGAAAGCTAATTATAAATAAGCAAGAAAAAATCTAGTAAGTGATCCTAAATACATCAACTTCGACGAAACATGCAAAGATATGCAATATAGTAAAAAATATCATCAAAGTAGGCTTCTATAAATGCTGAAAGCCGAATATGTTATGCACTATATAATAAAATAACTGTAAAGGGACATCATGTGGACGGTATAAGTAAAATATGTAAATGCAGATAGAGATGCATACTTAAGTATGACCTACCTAAAAATAATACAATGTAATAGTTCTTTACCTATGAAATTGCTGTTCTGCAGTACTGGCCATTTCTAATCAAAATAATTTTTGTTTGGTTAAGAATTCTAATTTCAAATTAATTTTATTTTAAAAACATGGAATATTTTATTCAAAATTAGTCATTGGTTTATTGATTAGCGTTATGTTTTCATTGCATTTTTATCTTTTTTGTCATCATAGATACGTTAAAAATTCGAATAATCATGCATTATGAGTACCCTCGTGGCAGCAACGCGGTACAAGCGGCACGCTACATCAATGACGGTTACGGAGCGAATATTATAAATGAACGCAGCAGCTGTTATTGGTTTTTCCGCATGCCTTCTGGAAATCTTTGACCTAAAAATTGAACCCCGTGTTCTTCCGAAAACTTTAGTCGACAATGACGAATTAAAGACGATTGTGGAAGCTAATGACACGCAATCTACGGCTGAATTAGCAGCAGCTTTCGACGTTAACATCAAAACAATATTGGTTCGTTTGTGTGAAATTGGCAAGGTAAAAAAGCTTGACTAATGGGTGCCCCACGAACTCAGTGATCGTCAACGCGAAGTACGTATCGATACGTGCCTTCCACTGCTCAACAGGCACACGAACGAAGTAATTTTGAACCGCATTGTTACCTGCGACGAAAAATGGACTCTGTTTGACAATCGCAAGCGCTCAGCAAGTTGGTTGAATCCTGGTTCAGCGCCTAAGCAAATGCACTAAACGAAAACTTACATATTATATTATTTTAAGCCAGCGCTTAACTACAATCCCACCTGATGGTAAGTGGTGATATAGACTAAGATGGTGAAATGCACTGACTTAATGCAAAGCCTATTCATTCTTGCCTTGCAGACACGTAAGTACACTGTAATCGGATGTAAAGGCAGACAATGAAAAATTCACTTCTTAGATATTTTTAGTAGATATTTTTAGGCAGAAACTTCACGACGACTAACAGCTACATAGTTGCTAATTTTTTATCATGTCTGTGAACTTGTCTAATATATTCTTGTCGCGTGCTACTATGAGCACCATCTAGTGGTGGATAGCTAAAGACTTCCATTCTAATAATTCCAATGTGTGCTAATAATGCTCCGGTTACCAGATTTCTCTAATGAGGCCTAAGAATTTTCTGCTCACCAGATTTCGCTAGTTGACAGTTAATTGTAATTTAATTGCGAAGTTGGTTTTTACTTTTTAATAAAAGTTTACCAGTTTGTAGAGTATGTTACTACACAACAATGCGTCAGTGGTTTGGTCTTTAATTTTTTTGCACATTTTTAACTTTTTTTTAAAATTTTACTTTTATTAACATCTTTAGTTTGGTTTATATAATCTTATTAATATAAAATATAGCTAATATTGCAGAAGAAAACAAAAACCTTTACATTTTCCGAACAAATTATCTTCCCCGCTATGAAATCTGTCAAATATTATCCCTCACTTTCTAGTGGCGCTGCCCTGGTGGCAGAAAAAGTCGTGGATGCCCTCATTGGGACTGAGGTGAAGTTTTATTGTTACACAATGTTATTTAATTGAACAGATACTTGTGAATAAATATTTATCCGTGTTTAGAGTAATAAATAAAAACACAAAACAATGCCTTAGTGGTTTGCTCTTAATTTTTTTGCTTTTTATGCTTTTTTAATTAAATTTCGTTTGAAAATAGCCGTAGTTTGGGTTATTCATTTCTAATCTAATTAATATTAATATAACTTATATTACAGAAAGAAACATTAATTCTTTCATTTTTCCTAACAAATTAACTTCCCCGCCATGTAATCTGACAAATGTTTCGTCCCATTCCTAAGTGGCGCTGCCTGATGGCAAAAAAAGTCATGGATGCCTTCATTTGAAATATTATGCTATTTTACCCCTTTTAAAATGCGATTTATGTTTTAGTAGATATTAGATGAGAAATAATAATTAGTAGTTAGTAGAATTTGGTAGATTTATGCTAGATACTCTGTTTAGTTGATATGCCAAATTAAATCTGGTCAGCGTGACCAGATTTAATTTGGCATAATAAAACAACAACACTCAGTTTTTACATACTTATCATGAACAGCAACATCATTGCATCCCTAAATGCAGGAAGTGCCAAAATATAACGATATATATATCGTATCGGTATTTTAAGTAAATATTGAAATCGATTTCGATATATCGAAAAAAATATCGATATATCGGTGAAATTTTCTAAAAAATATTTACACTTGATGAATTTTTAGCATGTTTGTTTTTACTAGTCTAGTTCAATAAATCTGTAAGTATTACTATTCATATAAATATCTATCTACCTAGAAATATCGTTCCTCATTATCAAGTGACTGTAATGTTAAATTATAAATCAATAAAATATGCTTTTTAATCGAATAAAATATAATATCATATACTTAAATGCACTATGCAAACCAATACTTATCCGAAAGAAACAAAAGAAAAACTAAATTTGATGTGCTCTGATGAAAGTAGACTTTTGCTATTGGGTAGGATAACATTAACAACTGATGCCGATATCTTAGAGGAAACTGAGTACCCTGATGAAATCGCGGCTTTCAGCCCAGAAGTTTAAAGGATTATCTGAATTCAACCCATTTTAGTCAGTAGCGACATAGGTTTTTGATACATTTTCGATACTTGTTATTTTATATGGATGTATCGAAATAAAATATAATATCACCCAAAAATATCAATATATTGTTTTTTTTTACAAATCTACATCCGCAAACTAATAAGAAGTACTAGGCTACATCATTTTATACTACAGACCTCAGAGTATGTAAGTACAAGCATAAAGCTTACGTAAGTATGACCATGTTTCTCAGTACCGTTCTAAGCTTAAATGGCTTTCTATTCGTCAAAGGCGTAGCTCCCGAGTTTTACAAGTACTATATTCAATTTTAAATGACCCAAATTCTCCATATCTTAAGTATAACTTTCAGTACCAATATTCTACTCATGATAGAGTTCCCGTTCCCAAAATAGTCTTAAAATTCGTATTCCACCACATAAGAGTGGTTTCTTTAATTCCTCTTTTACTGTGCAGTCCATACTGCTCTGGAATGCCTTGCCTGTTCATATAAAAAAAAAAACAGTAACAAACATTATTTTAAAAGACTAGTTCGAGAATTCTTTAACAGAAATAATACCACCTGATTTATCCGATTTTTGTTTTTCTCCCTCTTTCGCTTTGCAATTGATATTTTGTATAATATGTATTTTAATATGCATCATGTTATTTTATTTTTGTGTTATATTATTTTATATTTATTTAGAGATATGTATATATAAGTATCCTTTTATATATTGACTATTATTATTATTTTCTTTATTACTTAGTGGATATTAAGTTTGTATAGTTTAAAAATATTTTATTTATTTGCTTTTTGTTATATGATATAATGCTTTTACTTATTAATTTATGGAGTGGTGTTGCACCTACCACAGCTTCTCAAATCATCCAGGGTAGACTGGTAGAGAATGCCACAAGGCATTAAGTCCGCCCTTTATAAGCCCTTATATCCCTTATTATAGGGTAGATGTAAAAAAGAAAAAATAAATAAAAAATTAAAAAAAGAGTTAAAAACAAAACAAAACCTCATGTAATTTGCATATTTAACAAAATATGCATTGTTAAGCGTTATTCCGAGAGAAATTCAGAAAAAGTTGTTTAGCACATATTGCTGTTAAGGCATATAATCCCTATCCCCAATGGGAAAAAAACCTCATAATGAATTTATTTAAATCGAAAGTCTATAACTGTGGCTTATTGAACTAAAAGTGTATGACATTAAAGAATTTATTGCATGCTAATTATAAGCAAAACATGTGAACTTAATTTACTGTACCACCCACAAATACCATGTTTTAAACAAATAAAGAAATTATTATGTAACCGAACTGTTTATGCATATGATATTTTATATAGAATAAAAAAGATGGCTATATGAATGTTACCATCACCACTTTAAAAGGTTGTAGCCGATTTTTTAGTTTTTTCGGATTTTTTATATACCGTAGACATTTCTAGTGATAGTAACTATAGAAAAGAACAACCTTATCAATATATTCGTTTTATCTATGGATCAATAAAATTCAGAATTTGAATAACATTGCTTAAAGTTTTCAATATATATAAATTTAGGCCTTCACTCATTCACTCATTGGTGAAGAAGAATGAGTGAAGACCGAATGGTGAAGAAAATATATAGCGCGAAAGTTAATATTAAAAGGTGTCGAGGTAGACCGAGACTAACATTCGAAGACCATGTGAGCAAATTGCTCGAAGAGGGTAGGGTCAAGAGTACTCGGATACCTAGACGTGCATGTATGAAGAAGATAATGAATCTGAAAGAAGCGAAAGAGGTATGTAAGGATCGTGACACTTGGCGATCTGTTCTCTCTGGCTACCCCGTCAGGGATTGTGCGTGAAGATAAGTATAAATTTAGGCTACGAATTAAGGGAAGGCGTACTAGTACGGATGAAGTGTTCAGCAATGTAACTTAAAAAACGTTTGATTTTGATTCAATTTTGCTAAACTTTTCTTCAATTTATAATAGCTGAATTTTGTAATTCATGTCGATCGTGGTAAGTTAAAATATATTATAAAACCCCCTAAGAGAAATTCTGTTTGACAAATTTGGTGACATCTTTTCGTCAGTTTTCATTTTTTTTATAGGATAAGGGTGACAAACGAGCAAACAGTCCACCTGATGGTCAGTGGTTGCTGTGCCCCATAGACATGTACACCTATCCTCGATTACGAATCAAAATGCAATGGAATGCCTCTTTTCTAGTAAAAAGGGTCTCCGGTTCTTTACGCTCACCATACGAAACACAGCAGCGTTACGCTGGTATTTTACGCTGGTATTCTGTGAGAGCGTCCTTCCCTGGTCCAGCTGACCCATTCGTGCTACAACTATACCACCAATATATCTGCAGCATGGCTCTACTACATAAATAAATTATATATCATTAGTTAAGAGCGTACACGGGCTGCATTTTTTTCCATACATATGTATTCCCCTATTCGCCTTCTGGATAATGCCTCTAGAGCTAGAGTAATCGTTTTTGTTTATAAAAACCTAGCTCTATTGAAGGCATGCCCCTGTCATTTATTTTTTTCCAAAAAATTATTCCAAAAATATATATGTATAAACCTAAAAAATGCCCCGTTTTTACCTCCGTAATCAGACGACTACCAAAGAAATTTGAAAAGGAGCATAGATCTATTCTTCCTTTAAATTTTGATACCAAAAATAATTTAATGGGCTTAATTTTAGAGGAGAAAACAGGGGAATAAGAAACGTCGATCAGTCATGGTTTTCGTAGGTAAAATCATTCTAAGCTGCAGTTGTTCCTATCGTACTCTACGGGATTAGACCACACATAGCGCGACGGCAATAGTTTCTTAAAATACCTATTTCTCAATTCCCGCGCAGACCGACTACGCTCTTAAGTGTGAGCAAAATAACACAAATTCAAACAAAATATTTATTTGCTTTTTAGATAGAAATAAAACCAATTGATTTTGGGCCCGTGGAATTACCCTCACCCAATTCTTTTTTATTATTTTTAAATATAATAAAACAAGAAAATATAAAGATGAACGTCGACATGGGTTTGTCGACTTTGCCGATATGCTTTAAAACTACATCACTAGGTACTATTGTAATAAATTTTATATTTAAACTAGTAATATATAAGTCAATGTATAAATGTATTTTAGCGATTATTTATACAAATACAGCCTCATTTTTACAAACAATAGACTTGTTTTTTTTTCAAAACAATGTGAAGTACAGTTTAATTACAGTAATAAAGATGTAATTTAATTCTAGAATAATAAAAACGTGCACATCGGTGAAAGCTTACGAATTCTAAACCATGTTTCTTACGGGAAGAGTGAGATTTGAATCCTAATATAAAACATGTCATCTTTAATGTTATATTAAATTTCAAATTTTATATGATTCACGTTTATTTACATAACATAATATTACATAAAAACTATAATAATAAAAAAAAACTAAAACTAGTAACTTAATTATCAAACAGTTCTACTCCCCGCGGTATCGTGCCAAGAACGCTAGCTGCGTTCCCCCCCCCCCTCCCCCCTGTTTATACGGAATATGCCACTGTTTTATAGCTATTCTAAGATTATTCTCAATATCCTTTACAATATCCGAACATTTCCAGACTGGACTCGAGCGGAGTAAGTATGGAAATCTACGTACAAGGAGACAATATTTTAAATTATTAAGAGCAATGTGGGGGGGGGGGGTTTGATTTATGCAATTTATCAATGTGATTTAAAAATTGATCAAATTTTGTTTTTAAAACAGGTTTAATACTATCGAAAAACACGTGCAACATTGCCAAACGTAATGATTAATTTCGCGGGTATTGTTTCCCACTTCTTTCAGCAGGTTTACCCTATCGATAGAGTTAAAAGCATTCCTTAGGTCAACCTTCACAAGAACATGAGTTTGTTAAAAGCACAGAGTTTGTTAAAAATGTACGCACTGAATGTACCGCCGCCTCACAGCCACCTCTAGTGTCAAAGCCTAGTTGAAATGAAATTTTGTCTTAAGGTTAGAGATTATGTGCCTGCAAGCTAATTTTGAAGTTAAGTGTCGAAATGTGGAACCAACGGCAATAGGACGGATACCGTTATCCTTTTTCTTTTTGAAGGCACATAATCATGAAATTTGGTTTAACAATTATTTACGGCCTAAATAAAAGCATTTTGCTCTATAAATGAAATATTAGTACATTACTTCCCTGGATTTATTCCATATTGATAAAAATTGTATGTAGCCAAAGAGATTTAAATATATAGGTATACTATAGAGCGGACATTGGGAACATTTATATACAAAAACTTTGAGCTAGTGCGCGTGTGGCACCCTCTAGATAAAAATAGCAAAAAAACGCTAAGCATTTATTAAGACAACATTTTAGCTATTCCCCAGTAGATGACGCTAATAAATATAACGTCGTTTTAGGAATGTTACCGTTTCGATATCAAAGTATCGATAATGTTGTTGAAGGTTACTAAGTTTGAAATGCTTTTCGATATAATAATAGGGAATATATATGATTGTTTTATTGTATAAATCTATTTATCATGACTTCCATCACACAAAAAAATCATATCTTAACTTTTTATGCCCCTTTAGTTCAGCCCCTAAGAATAAATTCAAAGAGCAGTCACTTTGGTTGCCACCTTGGTGGCATGACA
Organism: Parnassius mnemosyne; assembly: GCA_963668995.1. Classification (NCBI taxonomy): domain Eukaryota; kingdom Metazoa; phylum Arthropoda; class Insecta; order Lepidoptera; family Papilionidae; genus Parnassius; species Parnassius mnemosyne. The sequence goes on along the minus strand of CAVLGL010000001.1, from coordinate 34,175,515 downwards.
TCTCTCGGTCAGTTATCTGCTATAATAATAGCATATGATTGATTGGTTGGCGTTAAAGACACATCGAAAAACGCCAAATCCAATAAGAGCATCTATGTTTTTAAATTCGTTTCTGTTACAAAAATACACTTAAAATCTAAAATATTTTAGGAAAACACTGAACTTAAAAGCCGTTTCACGATTTTTCACGTTTCATTAGCTGCAGTACTTAAAGACACTACCCACATCAATAAAAATTGTTATTTTAAGTTTGTACCTTATGTTCTAACTCAGGCTTAACCTACAACTTCTTGCATCTAATATCCGTAACTGTACAAATTGTTTTAATATACGAAATATATTGCCCTGTCCTATCACTGTAAGCGAGGATCTATAATGGCTTTGTCCTTGAAAACCACCAGACAATGAAGCCCGGTGTAAAACCACCAGACAATGAGCCAAGCAATGGTATGTAAAAGAGAAGACTTGCTGTATTGCTAATATTTTTATCGATAATCCCAATCGATAAACGTTGTCAATCACTAACTTTCAAATTGGTAACTAAATAGTGACATTTACTGGATAACAGAGGGCGCATATTACAATAAAAATAAATGTTCTAGAACAATTTACTAGAAATAATAAAATTTAAAGATTATTCGGTAAATATATGTTATATTTACAATAATAAATCGACACGTTCATTTTTTTTCTCCATATCGTGACTTACAATATCTTAATGCACAACCGGGCATATTTTCATTAAAAATATTTTTAAAATATATATGAAACGAATACTTCTTGACTTTTTGACGATGTCACTAAGACTAAATGACAAAAATCGGAGATATATCCTATAGGACATAAATTACAGACGATAATTTTGCTACTGATGTGCGGTCTATTACTACTACTACTCTCAGAACAATAACTAAAGCATAGAAGGAGCCTGTCTAACAGCTATACATACATCTCTTTTTTTTTCAAAGTATGTCAGAAAGAGATAAATAAAAGTTTGTCAATAGTAACCAATGTACATTCGGCAAACGTCAGTTTGGATACCTTTGTTACCTTGGTGCTACTAATTTAAAAAGAAAGATTTAAAAAAGTTTTTTTGTCTATGGCTATGTTCATCTTAAATTGTTCGTATAATACGCTTAGAATCTACTAGTTAGTCTGTGAATACGCTGGCTTGTCTTCAGGTTGTCTGACTGTGTTAAAATTGAGTTTTCGCTTGGAAATTATAATTTTATCGCAGTGTGAAAGTGTGAAACGAAAAATTAATAAAAAAGAACAATGTCCTGCATTATAATAGAATGTAAATCCCATTCCTCTAGGAAATAAAACGACTTCGAAAACATTAGCTTTCACCGGTAAGTCATTGTGTCAACATTTGAAACACAATTTACGAGCATTTTGAATTGATAGAAATTCACGTTTTTTGTCATCTTTACTTTAAATTCAAATAATCTTTTAGTAAATTAAGTTTTTTGCCTATTTTTAAATAATAAAATTGAATATTTGTTGTTTAAAATTTTGGGAATACATAGGCTGCACTAAAAGTATCGGGAATGGAATATTTCCAGTGTTCCTGTCATATTGAATTTTTTTTTTAATTGAAAACTCCTTGGTTTTAAAATTCGAATATCATTTATTTATTTAAAAAAAGATTCTCGGTCTTGTCACAAGGTTTTGTCAAACTTGTTTAGTCGTTGAGAAAATGGAATTGGAATTGAAACACAAAAACAGTGTGTTGACCGGATGATTTCTGCATTTGGTGATGAAGCCCCATCCAAAACCACAATTTATCGCTGGTTTGCTGAATTTCAACGTGGACGTGTCAAGCTCAGTGATGATCCCCGTCAAGGTCGTCCAAAAACTGCAGTCACCCAAGAAAACGTTGATGCTGTGCGTACGCTGATTGAGGAAGATCGACATGTGACATACCGCGAAATTCAGGCAACTTTAGACATTGGCATGAGTCAAATACAAATAATCTTGCATGAATAATTAGGTGTAAAAAAGTTGTTTTGCCGATGGATACCGCATTCGCTCTGTGAAGAGCAAAAGCGGCTCGCGTTACTTGGTGCGTCAGAACTCTCGAAAGATTCCACGCAGGATCCTCAAATGCTGTATACAACATCGTATCAGGTGACGAATCCTGGTTATACGCGTACGAACCCGAAACAAAAAACCAGTCACGAGTTTGGGTGTCCGAAAATGAGTTAAAGACAACAAAAATTGTTCGTTCACGGAGTGTTGCAAAAAAAATGGTGGCCACGTTTGTCTCCAAAACCGGCCATGTTACGACTATTCCTCTTGAGGGACAAAGAACGGTTAATGCACAATGGTATGCTAGCATTTGTTTGCCACAGGTCGTTTCTGAACTTCCTAAAAAGAGAACTGCAACCGCCGCATCATCCTCCATCACGACATTGCGAGTTCTCACACGGCACACAGAACAAAAGAGTTTTTAGAGCAAGAAAACATAGAATTATTAGACCATCCGCCGTACAGCCCCGACCTATGCTCTAATGATTTCTATAATCCCTAAACCAAAAAATAAATTGCGTAGACAGAGATTTTCATCACCTAAAGAAGCTGTGGACGCCTACAAAACGACCATTTTGGAAACACCAACTTCCGAATGGAATGGTTGCTTCAATGATTGGTTCCATCGTATGGAAAAATGTGTCAAAATTCGCGGAGAATACTTCGAAAAGCAATAAATACATTTTTAAACAGTAATGTTGTGTCACTTCCTTGATTCCCGAAATTTTCTCTCGTAGTGTTGCAAAAATATATGTCTAGTATGAATTGTCGATAGTTTAGGATTAAACTACAGTTTTCCTACGGACATCAATTTAAGACAAAAATGGATCGACGTAATTGCACGTCGCAATTAGGAGTGGAAAAAGCACCACCGTATTTGTCCAGACATTTTAAAGATGACTGCTTTATAAATTTTGAACATAAATGGCGCAGGCTGAAATTAAATGCTATACCTTCACTACATCTGCGGGATAACAAACATTATACAGTAAGATTCTATTTACTATAAATCTGTTTATTGTTTTGATTTGTTTAAAATTAAATTACTGATTAAGCGGTGTTGATATTTTTATGTTGATATTTTGACTGTTGACATTAAGTATCCCACCCTTAAAATTCAAAATTGTTTATTATAAATTCCCCCATTGTTTATTTCGTTTAATTCATACATTTCCTATGATGCAAAAGTAACATAAAATAACTAAATTGTTCTAGAACTATAGCAGCCCGATATCTACACTGGCGACTGCATCAACATCCAGTGTGTCTGAAAAGAGTTACAAATTTAGTATCTTTTTTCATTTCTTATAAAATGGCATCAAGGGGTAAAAAAAATAATATGCAACAAATGTGATAAAGAAATATATCATAAGGAATTTCTTAAATGTTACGATTGCAAATTTATTTACGAAATTGAATGCTTAAGTATTACATCCAAATGCTTTTATCTAATGACCAAAGAACACAAACTTAAATGGAAGTGCCAAACATGTTTGGGACAGAATACAGATGTTACAGAAGCTAAAACCCCACAAGGACTAAGCAATGTCACAAAATCATGTTCATTAAAAAAATCCTTGCGTACTGATGAAAACATAACACAGAGAAAGCCAACAAGAGTCGGTAAACATATTTCAATTGAAGATTTATCAAGTAATGAGAACATAGAAAATTCCACATTTTTAGATGATAGTTCACAAAGTTTACCTAATTTAACAACCACGGAAAGCTCACTGATTAGTGATCTTAGAGATGAAATACATGCGCTTTCTATACAACTATCTAGTGCACACAATGAAATAGATTTATTAAATTTGGAAATCACAAAACATCAAAAGAAAATTACTGAACAGCAAAAGAAGCTCGATATGTACAAGAAATTTCTATCAAATGGAGAAGTATCACCACGAAGGTTAACACCGATGAAGTTAGATAAAATTACACCGATAAAGTTAGATAAAATGATATCCAACTCGCACGATACGAATAGTAAAATAAAAGTTGGACAAAGTTTAAACACTCATTCGACTATAGAAAAGGACCTAAAACTGCAAGAAACTTGCATAGAAAAGAAGAAAGATGTAAGCAATACACTCAGCGAAACACGTATCTCATCTTTACCTATAACAACATATACAGAAGTACCCAAAATGAAAAAAAAATACGATCACAATTCTTGGGGACGAAAATACGTCGGGTTTATCTTCAGCTTTATACAAATCAAGAGAAGGAAAATGGAATAATAAGTATATGCTATTAGCTATAATAAAACCAAACGCTTCTTCATGTGATATCTTAATGCATTGTAACCAACTCGAAGAGACAGTAACATTAAGTGACTATGTTATACTGTGCGTTGGGAGCCATGACAAAAATCCGTATAAATTGTACTCTAATCTTAGTGTTGCATTGTATAAACTGCGCAAAACTAATGTTTATTTATTACCGGTACTAAGTAATTTGTTTTTGAATGAAAAAATGTTAAATAATATGTATAAAATATTGACTCAAAATCACAAAAATTGTAGGCTTATTGACATTGATTACAAATACTGTAATATAAATTCAACAACCGATTACATAAATTACCTGTGTTATTCTATTAACATTTCTATAGATAGTCATGAGTATGATAAACAATTTATAGTGCAGAAAAGTAAGCATAATAACTTGACTAAAAAAAATGTGGATAGAACCTCATTTATAGACGAACCTAAGAAGGGAACCATACCCTATTATTTCAAAAAACAACTTATGAAAAATCAAAAAGTTCATGAAGTTATTAATTATAAGAAGGGTACTATAGAATATTTCTTTGAAAAAATGAAAATGAAGAATTTTAAATCCACGGGAGGAGCTTTGAAAACTTGTAACGTAGATATAGATAATGCTATAGCAAACCCTTGCATAGGTTCCTTATCAAATAATAAAAAAATGTTTTTTCGATAAAAATTACTCAAATCAGAAGCTACTTCTTTTACATCAAAATATTGCTGGAGTTTTAAACAAACAAGATTTGATTGTAGTAAGTTTGAATGAACTAGCTAATAGTAATAAATATATTCAAATCATTTGCTTTACTGAGACCTTTATAAAAAGTGGCGAAGAACCTAACCTTAAGCTGTCAGGTTTTAAGCTAGCATCATTCTACTCCAGATCAAGAGAAAGACGTGGCGGAGTATGTATAGTTATAAGAGAAAATATAAATTATAATGATTTAATGATTACGAAAGAATATGAAATGACAAAACATTTTGAATGTTGCGGAATTGAAATCAGTAACTTTAATCTTATAATTTTATGCATATATCGAACACCAAATTCAGACATATATATATTTTTCGAAAAATTAAATAAATTATTATTAAAATTATCAAGAGGAAATAGAAAACGAATAATCATTGCAGGAGATTTAAATATAGAAACACTGAAGGTTAATAAATACTCTAAAGACTTTAAAGACCTATTACTAAATTTTAACTTAATACAGCACATAACTTCCCCAACCAGAATTAATTCATGTATTGATCACTTAATAAGCAATGTTACATAAGCAAAAGGTTCTATACATTATTTGGGCCTCTCTGACCACACGGGACAAATACTAGAGCTTCCTATAAAAGTAAGTAAAACAGTAAAATACTGGCTTGAAGAAAAAAGAGACTTTACGAAAGATAACATAGAAAAGTTCTTGGAATGTATAAAATCAATATCCTTTTCTGAAATCTATACTGAACAAGACACCAACAAAGCGTTTTCAAGTTTTCATAATATTTACAAACTGTTCTTCGACCTATGTTTTCCAACCAAACTTAGTAAGATTTCCTTAAGAAATAATAAAAATTATTGGCTTTCAAGAGGTATAAAAAAATCTTGCGTGGTGAAAAGAAAGCTGTATTGTAAATATTTGCTATCAGCAACAAGTAAAAGTATAAATAAATCTAAATATATTAGTTACGCCAAAATCCTTAGGAAGTGTATTTTAAAGGCACAAAAGATACAAAATGAAAAATATATCTTAGGCTCAAATAATAAAGGTAAAGCTATATGGAATGTTATAAAAACAAATATAACTAATAGGATAACTAGTAGAGAAATAGACACCATAACTCACAATGGAAGAACCCTGATAGAAGGATGTGACATTGCAAATGGGTTTAATAATTTTTTCATAGATTTGACAAATAAAGACAAACTGAATATGTCGAATAATTGTACGTGTAAACAATTCTGTAACTCTACTATATTCTTACGACCTACGATTCCTGAAGAAATTAATCAAATTATATTATCCCTTCGAAACACTAATTCGGTGGGGTATGATGAGTTACCGACAAAAATATTAAAACTAAGTTCTATATATATAGCACCCATACTTTGTCATATTATAAATTTATCTTTTGCCCAAGGAATTTTTCCAGCAGATCTCAAGTATTCAATTCTGAAACCCATCTTCAAAAAGGGCGATACTAAAGATATTAATAATTACAGACCAGTTGCAATAGTACCCGTATTATCAAAAGTTTTTGAAAAAGCAATACTAAAGAGACTTCATAACTTTATGGGAAAATTTAATATTATTAATAACGCACAAAATGGTTTTGTAAAAAATAAATCCACAACATTAGCCACTTTCCAACTTGTTAAGTTTGTTACAGAATGCATTAATGAGGGTGTACCGGTGATAGCTCTTTTTTTGGATTTGAGGAAAGCATTTGACTTTGTTCATCACGGAATACTTTTCAATAAACTCGAAAGATACGGAATACGTGGGAAAGCAAATGAATGGTTTAAAAGTTACCTGGGTCAAAGAAAACAATGCACAGAAATAACAAAGCTCAAAAACCTTAAAAAAGTGCATATCCGGTCTGAATATAGGTTAAACGAATATGGTGTACCGCAAGGAAGTATTCTGGGTCCTCTACTTTTTCTAATATATATTAATGAGTTACCAGCAACAACTCCCCATAAAACGATTCTTTTCGCTGATGACGCAACAATCATTCTTAAATGTACGAACAAAAGGCGTTTTGAATTTGATATCAATAGTACATTAAAAGATATAATTGATTGGTTGAATTCTCACATGACTGTAAATATAAATAAAACTAAAATAATGCAATTTCACACGATTAGAAGTAAGCAAACTAATTTAAGTATAAGGTATAATGAAAAAGTGGTACAAGAAGTTGGTTATTATAAGTTTCTTGGTATTACTATTGATAATCATTTTAACTGGAAAATGCATGTTCAATCGATATGTGACAAATTAAACAGATTTGTATTTGCGCTTCGCCGACTTCGAAAGATAGCATCTGCCAAAGCAGCGTTAAACGCCTATCATGGCTATGTCTCATCGATATTGCAGTATGGACTTCTGATATGGGGCAACTGTTCTGAAATAGAACGCGTATTCAGAATCCAAAAAAAATGCATTCGAGCAATCTGTGGAGCACATTCCATGGCATCGTGCAAGCCATTATTTAAAGAAATAAAAGTGTTACCACTCACATGTATATATATCAAACAAGCTGCGACTTTTGTCAAGCAATTCCCTGAATATTTCCCAACTAATATTTTTTTAAGAGACAGAAGTTTAAGACAAAAATCTAATAACAGAATATACCTTCCGAAATCTAAGTTGATGTTTTTTCAAAAAAATTCGTACATAATGGCGATTAAAATCTTTAATTCTTTACCCGACGAGTTTAAAAATTTCCCAATGACAAAGTTAAAAAACAAACTTCACGAATGGCTCTTACTTAACTGTTTTTATACCGTTAATGAGAATTTTGATCATAAAAATCAAAACAAATTACGTATTTAATATCCGTATCTAAATTGCTTGAATTTTTTGCTGTAAGTTAATAAAATAAGACTTCGATAGATTATTGGTTGGTTGATTTTACTGTTTTTACATGTTAACATTTGTATTTTGACATTTTTGTAAATGATTGTGTGATATTGTACTTCGTAATTATTCTTTTGACATTTATTTTATTATTAATTGGACATTTTTTATTAGTACTATTAGGACACAATTATATTAGACTAAAATTCATCAATAATTATTGTAAAGAAAAATGTATTGCAACTTATAACTATTCGGTTAAAATTTGCACGCCTTGATAAGGCAGAATGTATCGGAACTTTATGCTTTAATAATACTTTTGTAAGATCTACCTACATTCTAAGCAAATAAATAATTATGAATTATGAATTATGAATATTGCATCAACATCCAGTGCAATACCGACAATTACACCTACACCATCCAGTTCAACATCAACCAGCACATCTGATTCTAGTGCAAAATTAACTACTATAGTTAGATTTAGTTCGACACCAAGTCAGCAAGAATTAATTAGTTGTGTATCTAAATTAGAACAGGATTTAGAAAAACTGCAAAAAATTGTCAAACGACGATGGTTGAAAATAAATTGTTTGCGTCAAAAGAGAAGACCTTTAAAAAATAAAAATCTTGATTTAAAGGTGAGATTAGAAATCATATTAGATTCAGTGAAAAATAATCCAATAATTGAAAAATATCTACAGAAAGAAATGGGAGACGATAAGCGTAATATTTTGCCACACCCAAAAACAATATGCAAGTGGTATCAATGTACCCAATGTGATCCAGGATTCACCACAGAGGCCTTTGAAGCTATTAAAGAAAGGGTAAAATTAAATAATAATAAACCTTTATATGTAGCGTTATCATTCGATGAAATGACTATTCGCAAGTTGGTCGAATGGGACGGAAAAAATAATTTTGGGTACATCAATATCGGATGTGACTTGGATTCACAAGATATACCACTTGCTAAAGAAGCATTAACTTTTATGATAACTGCCGTAAATGACACCTGGAAAATACATGTGGGCTACTTTCTTATTGACTCAATCACCGCACATCAAAAATCTCTATTGGTACAGAAATGTATATCACTACTAAAAAATTCTGGAGTAGAAGTTGTGTCACTCACTTTTGACGGTGCTTCAACCAATAAAGCTATGTGCAATATTTTGGAGTGCAATTTCGATGTATTCAATTATTCTTTTTAAGCTAATGATGATGAGGTAGTATATCTGTGGCCAGATCCTTGCCATAACATCAAATTAATACGTAATACATTTGGGGACAAAAAAGTTCTAGTTGACATAAACGGGAACACAATTTCTTGGCAGTTATTAGAATTGTTAGACAAAATTCAAAGCAATGAAGGGCTTCATTTGGGTATTAAAATAAAAACTGAACAAATTAACTATGTAAAGCAGAAAATGAAGGTGTGTTTAGCTACCCAACTTCTCAGCGCATCAGTAGCAGACGCTCTGGAATTTTGTAAATTACTCGGAATTCCTGAATTTGCTCATTGTACGGGTACAATACAATTTGTTAGAATATTTAATAACCTCTTTGATATAATAAATAGCCGAAATATGCGGGCAAAAGGATGGAAACGTACGTTAGCAATATTTAACTTTGACGAAACCAAAATATTTTTTGGTTTCGCTAAAGAATATATAAAAAATTTAAAATTTACAGATATTTCGTTCGTTATTAATTCTAAAAGATTGACAGGTTTTCGAGGATTTATAATCTGCATGGACTCTTTAGTTGGTTTGTACCAAAATATGTCCTCCCAGAAAACAGTGTTTTAAAATATCTGTGTACCTATAAGTTCAGCCAAGACCAATAACCAAAACTAAAGTACTTACAAAGTTACTGATTGCTCTTCCAACTACGGACAGATCCATGTTTCTGCTCAAAACCCACAAATTTAATATATTGTAAAAAATAAATAATATTTCAATAAACTATGTGTTATTAGGAATGCAACATTTATTTGAAATTTGAATTAGTCTTCCTGCCTTTTCATACGTAAACTTAAAATGAAAATATGAACGACCATATTGAACTGTTTTTCGGAGCCATAAGGTCTAAATGTGGTTTCAATAATAACCTATAGGCAAAAATGTACAGGGCTGCTTACAAACGGTTGCTGGCACATGCAGAGCTAAAAGATGGTTCAACAGGGAATTGTCTTCCTCTAGATATAAATATAACAATGTTAAATTACAATAATCAAAAATATAAACAATTATTTAATTCATCTACTGGAAATGGTAGACTAATTGACTTGCCTGATGTGGACATTAATTCCGAGAATTATTCTGACCATGATTATATTTTACGTGCCTCAAATTTAACAGAATACGCACAATACGTTGTAGATTATATAGCTGGTTATGTAGTCAGAAAAATAAAAAAGGAAGTCATATATGAAAAATGTCTCCAAAGTTTGGAAAATAACAGTGCAGAATCCGTTTTCTTTGATATCTATTAAAGAGAGAGGAGGCCTGACTAAACCTTCGGAAGGTGTAAAAAAGGTGTGTAAAACTGCAGAAAAAATACTGTGCGAGTTCGAAATTAGAATAGACTCCAAATTCTTAGGACAGCCTAAATATTTTTTAACAATGATTAATGAAATATCGCAAATAATATTGCCAACATCTATATTCAGTAATTTAGACGAGCATTCGTTTGACAATAATTTACTGGACGATGATAAAAACTTGTTAATACAGTTTATCAGCAAAGAGTTTTTAAAAATTAGGATTCACAACATTACCAAAAAGCTTTCTACTCCGAAAGAAAAAATTAGGACATTTTAAAATAAAACAATTATTTTTAAAGGACAATAACTTATTTATTTATTTCGTATTATAATGTGTTGTACATAGAATTTGTGAGAAATAATTAAAAAATATATTTTTTTTAATTTTATTGTTGTATTGATTAATCTCACTGTTACGGCCCTCAGCTGCCCCGGCAAAAGTCGACTGGGCTAGGGCCCATAGTAGCCTCCTCGACGAGCAGCCGAGGGTTCGGGCCCAATGGCCTATGGATTATTATTAATGGCTGCTAAGCAAACAAAAACTTACCGAGTTCCGGAGGTAGGGTTGACCACAGGGTACCAGTCAGGTGGTAAGTGAGGTGTATATAAGTAGTGTGTGAAAGTGTGTATAAATGTCACCTGATTTAACCGATGTAGTCGGACAGCGGATCCACAGGCGCTGCTTTTCTCCAAATGTGCGATCCCTCCAGTGGGCGTTCACCAATTGAAAACTTCTGCTTTTATTTTGACTATATTAGTTTATCAACTTTATTGTACACTTAATTAACTTCAAATTCAACTAAATCAACGTTAATCGAAATTAAAACAAGTGACACGCTGCACAACTTAAGAACGGTCGGTCAAAGTTCAATGTTCCAGGGTCACTTAGCACAAAATTATAATCAAGCAGAAACGCGATCTCCACTCGAGTCTCAAATTCGTAGCGTTCCCCCGACAAAGCCAATGTTTTATTACGATATCAAAATGACACACAAACAACTCGTCTATGCAAATTAATGGCAATAGAAGTGAAATCAATCACTCAAAACCTCAAAGAGAGTCTCTTGTCACGTATACGAACGAAATTAGACAACGCAAAGGAGGCGTTCTTCACGAGACCCAAATATTCGATAGTAAATTCCGTCTAATCGAGACTGCGGCGGACGCGCACATTTCTTGACACCGGCCACACCCAACTTACTAACGATCGCAAACAATACTATACTTCGCCCACGCGTCGAGCGACTGAGCGCTCGGCCGAGAGAACCACCCGAGAGAGGGGGCCGGAGGTGACCTTTAAATTCCATTGGGCGAAAACGCCGAGACACGTGTCTTGTATCCAAGTTTTTACAATATTAATTATTTGGCCTAAACACTTACTATTTCCAATTTGTATAAAAAGTACTCTGTGGTTTTTATTAAGGTTGCGGTGCCAAGATTCACTAGCGCTCGATGTTTTTTCAGTAGTTTGGTTAAAAAAAATTAAAAACTCGAACGCTACTGAAATTACGGCCCAGCCGGCCGCGCCACCTTAGTATAATGATGCTAGTCATGTAGAGATATTAAACTCTGAAAATCACAGACACCATATCACAAATCTGAGGATATGATTCCACGCTTTCATGATTACCATAGACAAAAATACCATTACCGATATCGGCATTAATTATTTTTACTGGCACATCACTAGTTAATACTCTTTTGTATATTACAATGTACGTTTAATTATCTAGTACTACTTCTATGCTTTAGTTATTGTTCTGAGCTATTACTACTTAAACGTCTTTGTATGAGTCGTTATGATTTGACAGCTAACAATGACGCAGCAGAAATCCTTTATAAATGGATAAATACACAAAAAGTAATTATTATGATAACTGTCTTATATATTCACTGACCTTTTAGTTGAAATTTGTAAGCCAGAATTGGCCTCTAAATAACAAAATAAAATAAGTTGAATATACGTAGCTTTTAACAGTTGAATAATTTTGACATATCCATAACTTTTATATTATATATAATATTATAAACGTTATGGATATGTCAAAATTATGTAGTAAAATGCACAAACTATATAGCAACACTACGGTAAAATGTTATAGACTAATAATTTTCTGCTCACCAGATGTCGCTAGTTAACACTGAGGTAAAGTTTTTGTAACACAATGTAATTTAATTGAGAAGTTGGTTTTTAATAAAAGTTTATCAGTTTCTAGAGTATTATGTTAATACACAAAACAATACGTCAGTGGTTTGCTCTTTAATTTTTTGCACATTTTTAACATTTTTTTAAAGTTTTCTACTTTTATGAATATCTGCGGTTCAGTTTATTTATTTTTAATCTTATTAATATAAAATTTAGCTAAAAGTGCAGAAAGAAACAATAACCTTTACTTTACCGAAAAATTTACTTCCCCGCTATGATATCTGCCAAATATTATACTTCACTTTCTGTTGGCGCCGCCCTGATGGCAAAAAAGTCGTGGATGCCCTCATTAGAATGGCATTTGTCAAATAAATCAAAAAGTGCGATCTTGGACGAATAGATACGATCTTATCATAGACTTATTCTAAGTCTATGGGTCTTATTAACATTTTTATTTAGTACCATTTAGTACAGTAAAAAGAAACCAAAGACGACCACTTGACTTTTCTTTTTAGACGGACATCTTGAATCACTGACTTAGAAGTATATGGACTGGGCATACCTACAAAATTAACGTGACTACCTAAACATATCTGGCGCATTAAATGGCCGCCTTTTATAGGGTTGTAACTTAGCAATATGGGCAGCTGATATCGATATTTTTACTACTATAAGTTTGTTCTTATTTCATATAATTATAGAAATTAAATCCCTAGCCTAATTGCGTAACACACCTAAAATGGCAAACCATATCTATTTGACAGTTGGAGATCCTTGATTCCGTATTATAATCCCATATTACAGTATTTTTATTATAAAATAATAATGATTAGTTAAGTAAAAATTAAATAAACTGCTTTTAAAATCAATACTTATTTATTATTAATTAGTATATAATAACGTTCTGCACATAATTTAAGTTATATAAGCATGTTCGGTCCTGCCGGATATCATACTTATTTTGTTTATTCGGATTTTAAATGAAAAATATTATTATTTTCGCAGGTACATTAATTTTGTTTATTTAAAATTCTAAAATCTGGCATAACCATGAAACGGGGGATGAAATATGATATCCAGGATTGATAAACTATTATTATTATTATATATTCATTTCTGAACAAAATTAATTTAAAAATAATTTCTATCGACACCATAGATAAGAGTGTAAGACACTATTTTACTGTCTTTTTGACAGTTTGACAGCAGATCTATAATTTTACCTCAAAACTTGGCACTTAACATGACAGCGCAGTCGCGCATGGATGAGCTAATGACGTCACACGAAAGTATTACCAAAATAAGCACTTTACAAACTGTAGATGTCTATCTTATCTATTGCAGCTACAGCTTTGTTAAAAGGAGACAAAACTGTTTTTGACAAGTGTGTGTCGATATTATAGATATTTGTATAACTATTATTTCTATTGTGGAATATGCCCTCTCCATATGTCTTGAATATATTTGTCTCATAAAAAGTGAGAAATATATTGACGACTTTTATGTAGAATTGTCATAGATATCGCATAAACTGACGTTAGAGAATTGTAGACTCTATACGCATACTGTAATTACTCTTACTCATACGTAGAACTAGAATAGGACAGTTCTATACTCTTTGAACTAGAATCACACCACCGCAACCGTGGCCTTTGATTGGTCGAACAAAACGTAATCTTATGTCAAAAAGTAAAACTCCGAAATGTAAACAAGGTGTAATTGATGCAACTTTTTGAATAAGTGTGAGAAAAGTATGATTAATAGTTTTTGTTTATAAATAATATTCACAATGGAGCAAGAACCATTTCTTAATAATGAAATCTTCAACGTTAATGATATATCTGAACTGGAAGGTAGTAACTTTAACATTAAATTAAAAACTTGTTAAAATATCAATATGATGTAATATTTTGCGTTTACAGACTTTATCAACGGATACGATGGTGATTTTATGAGTAAATTGGAAGAAGAGCTTTCATTAGTCGATAATGATCCAAATTTAGATTGGTGTATTGACAATAAAAGTAATATTGACAAGCAATCTCAAGCATCGCCCCAGTGTAATGCAGGCGGAAATCCATTAGTTTCCCAATATTCGCAAAATAGAAAAACACAGCCAAATGATGCGCCACAACCGAAGAGCAGCCCAATACTTGGCGTGTATAGCAGGGATGAAGGATATAATTTGGAACCATCTAACGATGGCGCACCTTTGCCTGATGTTACTCAGCACGGGCAGACTCGGGTTTCACCACAACCCATGGTTATTCAACAGGTGGTTCCAAGTCCAGTTTATGTCAATATTACTAAAGCAAACCTACAGCAATTTCCAGATGGTAGAGCTTCTCTTGTGCAAATTGATGGAGGCACACAACTTACTCAGGCAAATAAAACACATCAATCAACCCAGTCACTCCTGATACCAAATAATGCAAAAACAGTAACTCCATTTATTCTTAAAAGTGCTGATCCAAATTACTCACCGGTTATTTTAAGATCTAGTGTTATCAATCCAGATGCCCAGACTTTGATGTATATGAATGAACCAATACCAGGTGAGCTTTTATTTTATTTTAAGTATTGATTGAAAAATCATGGATTTTGCTATACGAGGTTCAAATGATGATTGAAATTAATGTTAGAAAAATTGACAGCTTTCAAATAAGAAGACATTCCCTCACATATTTAAATAGAAAATATGAGCTTCGTTTCAAAGCTAAAGGCTACCTTAGTTATAATATTTGAATCCACAACCTAGTCAATTTTTTTAAACTTTAGGCATTAGAGTAAAAAAAGGGTATTTTACTCTAATACTTAATTATATAACATCACATTGATGGATATTAGCTGTAGCTCTGTGGGTTATTAGGCTTGATTCCCAGTATTTGTATTGCCTAAAAATAATTATTCCGGTTCTGGGGTTTTCCCCATGTATAATTTATGTTTATAAAACACATCTGCCACACCAGAAGAGTTGCTACTGTGGGGGTAACATTTTTAAAATTCAAAGTCCACACATTAGCAGAACTATTGTAACAAAATACCTAAGGCCATATTGAAAAAAAAATGAAAATTAGTAAACGTGAACCTGGTAACTTATTCAAGCACTGCAAATTGTTTTAAGATAAATGTAGTCTAGTTGAACTAACTTCTATAAAATTGTACATTTTACATAATCTACATTACCATTCATACACATTTCAGGCACTTAAAAGTTTTTGTAGACAATTTATTGTTAAAGGAATAAGATATTTTATATTTATATTAGTATTTTTTTTATTGGCATATAGCAAGTTACATATTATGCATGCCATCAGGAAGTCACCTACCATACAGCACCACCTCCTAAGCAAATAACAGCACATCTTTAAAGACATAATTCACTTATGTTACTTAAGAATATTTAACATAGTGTCATCAGAAAGTCATCTACCATACAGCAATGCCTGCTAAGCAAATATCAGCTGTCTTCAAAGACATGACTCAATTCACATATGTGACTTAAGAATATTCAACATATAGCCCAGTAGTAGTTAATTTGTAAGTTAGGTAGTCTAGTATTCCTGTGTACTCATATTGTCACAGTAGTTACCTTGTAAGTTAGAAAATAAAAGTAATATAGGAAAAAGTCTTCATCTCCTTCCACTTCAACTCTCCATAAGCTGCCTCAAATGTAAGTAGTGAGTATATAACATTGTATCCTCATTGTAAAGTGGTTGTGAAATAAAGTTTATTACTTATTAAAATGGGCCATTTTTAAGTTCTAAATATCTATAATATTATACAACATAATTAAAATTTTAATTTTGAGTCATTTTATTGCAGCTACTACTAATCAAGGTATATTAACAAATACAAATTCAAGTACTGAAAATAGGCCAATACATACATTTTTCACTAGCAATAATGGCCCAACAGTCTTAACTGGTATTCCTGTTGTCCTTGATGGTGATAAGATTGCCTTGAACCAAGTACCAAATTTAGCAATGCCCAAAGTCAAAGAGGTGAAAAGAAGTGCCCATAATGCAATTGAGAGACGTTACAGGACTAGTATTAATGATAGGATAATTGAGCTGAAGAACATGCTTGTGGGGGAAGAAGCCAAGGTAATCATTTGCTTATTTCAGATTAACAAAAGAAAGAAATTTTTTTAATGTATTTTTTTATTACTTTAATTTAATGTGTAAAGTTTTTAAAGGAACTATCCATGACTGGTGGTTGTCACAGGTGACAAGAGAACTGGTTCTTTTCTTGCCCAAATGAAAAAAATTAGAAAATTGAATACAATAGAATAGAATAATTTTTATTTTATTATAGATTACATGTAATACTTATTGAAAGCCATTATTTACTTTTACCACTGGTTCTGAAAAAACTTCTGTCCTGGGAAGAACCTGCAAGAAACCCAATGCTACATAGTATAATATAATGGCTTTTGTATATGAAGAAGCATGTGTTCATCTGAATTATTCTTCTTCTCTGGGTCTCTCAATGTAGGGAGGATTAGTTTTGACAGGCGAATTGACAATTGCATTACCAAATGTCCCACATCTTTGACATTACTACCTGTTGTCAATATGCATATTTTATGTATGATGTAAAGAAGATGGTTATACCGAAATCTTTCGGAAGCCATAAGATTTTTCTGCTATATGCCATAGTTGGCCCTGACGACACCCACTGGACAAAATTGAGTAACCCTTCTCATGCACATCTCATACTGCCTAGGATTTTAAGCATTTTTGAAATATCATGCTTAGAATCTATTTTCAGGGTTATACTTTAAAAACGAAATTAGTCACCTTAATAGGGGTTAAGGAAGAGGTAGGAGGGGAACAGTATCACGTCCTATAAATTCGGCGCTTCTCCGGCCGCTGCATTCACTTGGCTTGCCTGCCTCACACGTTGTCATCACCCGTAACCCATGAACTTTGGGTTACGGGTGACCTCTATTCGTATTTACTAATATGCCTTTGGGGATTATCTATTAATCGTTTGCCTAGTGTAGGTACAGGTAGCATCAAAAGGAAGGTAGAAGTCAAGGTGATCAAATATTTCGAAACATCCAAAGTGATTATTAATATTCAACCATCTAAAGTAAGCAAATTCTTGTGATCATCAATTTTGTTGTATACAGGAACATATACATAATATATGATTTCAGACAAACTATCCTTATTATAGTAACAAACAAAACATCAATGGTACCAAAACAACTAAAGTACTCAAAAATGTGAGACACATCAGGAAAAATAACTTTATTTTGATACATATTTTATGCAATTTATTTGCTCTAAGTTTTATCATAAAAAATATGTTATACTTCATATTAAATTATTAATTTTCCTTTTAATTCTACTCAGTATTATTATTTATTCAATATATTACTTGAAAACCATTGTAAATGAAATTATTGAATCTCAGCGTTTTAAGTGATATCTTTCCCGTGACCTAGTATATAAATATAAATCATATATTATTCTAATTTATTGTAAAAGCTCTGAGAATTTTTTTTACTATAGTTAATTAGGTTTTTTGGAACAACTCTTAATACCCATACAAAAAGACGATAAAACGATTAAAATAAGTTTATTTGTGGGTGGATTTTCACTAACTATCTTCATAGATAAATAAATTTCCACACTTGTTCAACAATCATTAACTAAAACGTAATCAAAACTATTATTATTCATAAAAAATATTAAATTTCAGCTGAATAAATCTGCAATACTAAGGAAAACAATTGACTACATAAAATATCTGCAGAATCAAAACACCAGACTGAAGCAGGAGAACACTGCTTTAAAATTAGCTTGCCAAAAGTCTGGTGTAAAGGAACCAGTTTTCGACGGAGCAATCACACCCCCACATAGTGACATTTCTTCTCCATACCAGTCACCACACCCTCTCGATAGTGATTCACCATCTTCTCCAGACTTTAAGGTTTATTTTATACTTTATCTTCAGAATTTTTGATATTTAATTTTTTTCATTGGTAAAGAGAAAGTTTAAAACATTTAGAAAAATATTTGTAACTTGACTTTATAACTATTTTCATAAATTTTAAATCATTCATTCATCATTTTCTCTGGTTTGAGTATTTTTAATTACTATTATTATTTAAATTTTCCAGGTGGAAGAGAAATATTCAAAAGTGGTTATAGGAATGGGTGATCACTCTCGCTTAGCACTTTGTGCATTTATGGTTGGATTAATTGCTTTTAACCCATTTAGTGCTTTCTTTGGAGCTACTATGTTTGAATCTACATCTACTGACTATTCAACAAGATTTGATCAAAGAAGAATATTATCTGATGAAAACTTCAGTAAGTTCTCATCTTAATGTTTTTATTTTCATATTAGTAACAGTGTGATCTTTTTCTTTGCATAAAGACTTCTATAAATTGAAAATAATGTGTCTTCTTAAATATCAGTTTGTAATTAAATAATCAAAGTTATTGACAAATGTGTTTACCTAGGACAAATTGTCCGACTAGGTAAGCCCAACTTAGATAGAGAGGTCATTTGACGGAACCAACTCGGCTGGGCAGCTTTCTGGAGATTGCAACACATCTTCTCGTCACATATACCTAAAAGCTTGAAAGCAATAGTCTACAAGTGTGTTGCTAGTGATGACAAATGGATCTGAGCTGAGGTCTTTCACTGGCCGTATGAGGAAACTCATGCTCAGAGTGTTTTTGTGTAATGTACTTGATAATAAGGACATACACAGTAGAAGCAGAGTAACTGAAATGGCCCAACAGATCAGTAAGATTAAGTGGCAATGGGTCGACAATATAGCTACAAGAACTGACAACTGATATATACCTAATTGTGTATACAATTCTTTTCAAATATTTTCCCATTAATAGAAAATTTCCAATTAACTTAATAATATAACGTTATACCGTTATTAGCGGGTTTTCGCTATTGGTACTGTGCAAGTTGACGGTATGGGCTGGTTGAACCGCCATTTCTAATCCGTACAGACTATACATTATACAGTCTATTAGAAATGTCGCCATATTTAATGTTTAGTCTCTTTAATATTACCTATACAACAATTACCTAATGACCCTAGGTTCCGTTGGAGCATCGTGGGGATTCTGGCTTTTCAACAAATCTCTTATTTACTTAGTGAACTTTATCATACTTGGATTATGTCTTATAAAGTTACTGGTTTATGGAGATTCTGTTCCAAAATCACAATCAAAAGAAGCTGGTCTCTTTTACACACACAAACGACAGGCTGAAAATTATTTAAAAAAGGTAAGTTTAGTTAGAAATAAGTATTTTAAAATATATAGATAGTTTTAATGTATTGATTTATTTACAACTCATACTTAATAGAGTGATAAATAAGTTAACCTGATGGAAAGTGGTGCATATAGAACTTCATTTAGCATGCTGTGTTATTTATATGCTAATTATTATGAATCTACAATATCGGGTAGTTAAAGCATAAGAGTTATTATTAATATCGCTTTTACGTAACATGAAATTGTGCTTAACTCGCTCCAGTTATAAGAAAAGCAGTAACGAAAATTAGCTATTATGAATTTTAGACAGTGCCTTCACAGTCGCATTTTGTAGTATTCATCGCCATTATCAGTGGCATGCCCAGGGTCAGAGAATAGGGCAAGTCAAAAGCTTTTGCTGTGACAACGTAAAAGACGTAAGAGAATCTCACCTCATTTCGGTCCGTGGATTTCGTATTAGGTATATATGAAAGTAGCCATAGATGACGGCGTCACCATCTAATGTAAGCGAAATGTAATCGCCAATTTATCGACAATTCTCTTGCCAAGCGTGTCGATACACTACTACAATGAGAAAGGTGCCTATGCCTAGCTGTAGACAGGCTGATGAAAAAACATTTTTTCATAATAATGAAATTCTTCACCATGTAGTGGCGGTATAAGAATATTCACTACCCCATATCATCTCGTGGGTGTCGCAAGAGGCGACAGAGGAAAACAAATCAGGAGATGGGCAGCAGTGTCTTCGTAATAACGACTTAAAATAAAAACTACGGTTGCCAACCCACTTGCCAAGTGTGGCAACTATGGTAAATATCCCCCCCTATGAGGCATTCTATGGGGAGGCCTATATTCAGCAATGGACTTTTATCTCGATCACGTAAAGAATTGCTTATTAAATAAAGCAGAGCGAGAGAAAGGTTGGTAATTGTACAATAGTGTTTGTCACCATTCATGTCTTAATACCATGCAAATAACACTTCAATTTTATTTATATGTAATAAATTACGGGCTTAAATTTTTAAAATAATCTTATCAAATCTGTTAAATTAGATGTAAAATCCGAAAAACAATAAGGTATTTTCCATCATTTAAAAAAAATACGTATTTATGATATGTTTTGTAAAAAGTAAACGAAAAATGTTATTTCTATTTATAAAAGTGCATTATAAATTTTATAATTCAATATTAAGAATATTTTTTTAATCTGTGCTGCAAACGTCCAAAACGCTCCGCAGATAGCGTTAGCGTAGCGTTTCGGCGGTTTTTCTATTATTACAATCTCACACCTAATCTATTACAAAATTTGACTTGCAATACCTATTACCTCATGATGTTTTGTTTTGTGTAAACGATAATTAAATATAAGTCATGCTTACACCAAAGTGATTTTCACAGAAGTATAGTCTACTTTTATAGACAATGTCTTGGGGTCTCTTCTTGCCAGTTTTAACCAAGTATTTCTCATATTTAAATTAGTTGGCACTTGAATCCATAACTTCCTCGGCGTTGTTATGCTCGTATTGTTGCATTCAGGCACAACACCAATGATAAAAATGAAAACTCATTATTAAACATCCAAAAATATTTTATTCTTTTGCAAAATGGTTTTATTTACTAGAGCAGTGACGTCAAAAGCTGAATAGCATGGCGTTTTTAATTTAATTAATAATTACGTCAAAGGCTCTAAAAAGTTATTCGACCAAGTTGATGATGAAAATAGAAACAAAAGACTACATGTTGATTAAAACATTATTTTGATTTTAGGGTGATCTAACAAATGCAAGATTAGAATTACATCGTTCATTGAGCGTGTGTGGAAAGAGCGTGCAAGCTGGAGGTGCAGGTCGCGCAAAGTATTCTGCTCTTGCTGCTGCAGTACTAAGACAGATTTTGCAACGGTTGCCTTTTGGTGGCTACTTAGCCCGTCGTGCTGGTGATTTATGGACGGACAGGTAAAAAACATCTATTAATTACATATATTCAGTGTACCTGTTTCGTAGTAGAGTCATGCTGCAGCTATGTTAGTGGTATAGTTGTAGCACGAATGGGTCGGCCCGGCCGGAGAATGACCACGCTCTCACAGAATACCAGCGTCAAATAGCAGCTTAACGCTGCTGTGTTTCGTATGAGCGCAGAGAACCCGAGATACTTTTTACTGGAAATAGGTATTCCACCTTAGTCCTCAAGGGTGACATCTGCATTTTGATTCCTAATTGAGGATAGATGAAAATGTCTATGGGCCAAAGCGCCCACTTACCATCAGTTGGACTGTGTACACTTTTACCACCCTTATCCCCTATATAAAAAAAATTTGCACAAATAGTAAATACTCAATGTTCTTCCTTTTTGGTATATTTGTGTAATAAATGTATTGTTCTTTTTACTTAAATGGGTTTTGATAATTATATTCTAATGTTAACAAAATTGTTGGTACTATACTAGTAACTGAGGAGAAGTACCACTACCTCCATCTAATTTTTTTAGTAAAATTGTATTTTTTACCTGAACATTTACTAATATAAAAACTATTCTATCACAAGTCCACCGCTGAACATAGTCCTCTTCCATAGACTGCGACAAAGCACCAACTTACACTACTTGCATTTATTGACTCTTATATATTTTATTAATTCTTAACTCCGTCTATCCTAAATACGAAGGAAGGAATACGAAGCTGCAATGTTGCGGCCCGAGCCCGTTAGAGCAAAATATGCTGAGCCTCAATCCTCACCCTCCCTCCTCTGTTTTTATTCTTCTTCTTTGTAATTATTTTGAATATTGATTTCATAAGTTATAAATATATTTTATTTCATAATCTATTGTTGAATATATGTAACTATTTTTGTATTGATAATTTACCAAACCACTGCATTTTAAGATCTTTCCTTTTTGTCTTTTTAATAAAACAAGCCATAACTTATCCATCTAGTCCTGCACGAAGAGCCACACGACACTGGGCTGCCGAAGTATCAAATGTTTCGAATCGCTTAGCGCAATTGGAAATATTGTCGGACCACAGCGGTCGCAGCGAACGCGTGTTGTTGGCGCTACAGGCTATCAACTTGGCAGAAGTGACTGGTAATAGGCAACTTCTGGCTGACACCTACGTCACCGCCGCTTTGGTGTTTAAGGATTATATGCCAAAAATTGGAAACTGGTTGTGCGGGTGAGTGTTTCTATTTACAGTCATTTATATTTAACCGCAACCGAAAAATACTCCGTTTTTTAAGTTCGATAACCCGAAGAGGTTCAAAAAATAAAATAAAATTGCATATATTACTACCTTTTTATAAAAAAAAATAGCGATCCGCCCCGCTTCGCACGGGTGATTTCCGGATATCGACAACAGCGCCACCTACTGGGTCCAGTTGTGAATCTAAATCATTGTCGAATACTTAATCACAGGGTTAGGGCAGACAAGACTATGTGGAGTCGGGGCATGCTAATTCGGTTTTGATATTCCATTATTGAGTATCGATATCTCGGAAACTTGGCGAGATATCGAAAAGTTTTATTCTTACTTTCAGCGTATCTCGTCGAGATCTATGCGAATCCGCCTTTAAATTGTGGCGCCGTAAGAATCTTAGAAGTCCCTAAAATATAGCTAATATTTCAGAAAGAACCATTAATCAATATGTTTTTCTAACAAAATAATTTTCCCTGTTATGAAATTGTCAAATATTTCACCTTATCCAAAGTAAGCGCCGCCCTGGTTGTAGAGAAAAAGTCGCGGATCGGTCTTATTGTAATGTTTTCTCTACATTACTTGCGAAGTAACTTCGACGAAGTGCTTGTCGAAGTCGATCGCAGTCCGTAGAACGTGACCACACACTCGTGCTACTTCGCGAAGAACTCAGTTGCCTTGAGTCTCCCGCACCTTTAACATGAATGACGTTTAAGAGGCAGCTGCTATAGGTACTAATTGTGTGAACAGTACGACGTCAATGCGTTAACTAAATAAATAATTATGTAGAAAGATACATATTTAATATTAATATATATAAAAAAAAAATATTAATAACTGGCGTATGCCGAGTAGTGTAGAGAGACGCTTCGTGTAACTTCGGGGTACTTCGCGAAGTCCTTTGACTCTGGCGCAAAAAACCGACAGCGATCGGAAGTCGCCCGAGGCGAAGCGAGGTTGGACGAAGTGAATCGAAGTACCTCTGTACACTATTCGCCTCGTCCAAGTTCGATCTACTTCGCGGGTAGTGTAGAGGAGGCATAAGGTTGCGGTTTTGCGCAGATATTACCTGCGCGCGTGCAGCGCGTGGTGCGAGGCGCCGTGCGCGCGGGCGGCGGCGCGCTGCCGGTGGGCGGGCAGCGCGCGCGGCCAGCGCTTCCTGCGCTCGCGCCGCTGGAGCTACGCGCGCGCGCCGCCGCACGCCGCGCTGCTCTCCCGCCTGCCCAACCCCGCCGACCCGCTCGCCTACGCTATGCGGGTGCGTGTGTGCGTGCGTGCTCATATGCGTGTGGATATCTGTGTGATGTTCGATGCGTGTTATTACGTGGTAGAGCCATGCTGCAGCTATATTACTGGTATAGTTGTAGCACGAATGGGTCGGCTCGACCAGGGTAGGACCACGCTCTCACAGAATACCAGCGTAAAATAGCAGCTTAACATTGCTGTGTTTCGTATGATAAGTGTAGAGAACCGGATACCTTCTTTACCGGAAAATTCATAAGAAAATTCATATTTAAAAGGCATTCCATCTCAATCCTCACGGGTGACAACGCATCTGTAGTTTGATTTGTAACCGAGGATAGATGTAGATGTCTGTGGGTCACAGCAACCACTTACCATCGGGTGGACTATGTGCTGATTTGTCACCCTTATCCTATAAAAAAATGCGTTGCTTATGTGGTTGTAACATTAATATAAATGTACTAATAATTATTACCAACATAAACAGCAATACAAGCTTTAACTATGTGGACGTCTCCGACGAGTAAATCCCCCCCCCCCTCCTTCCCCTCCCGATGATATTAAGTAATTTAGCCCTAAATTGTAACCCGAGTTGGCTGTAATATTAGATTCATTCATGAATCAATGTGCCGCAAAGGACCACCCAGGTTGTTTCGTCCACAATAGCAATATAGGCCAATTCGTAATGGCAAATTATAATTGTCCAAATGTGTAAATGGTCTCAGTTGTCCATATCTGTGTGACAACCATACATAACCATGATGTTATTATACACATTTTTTTTGTCATAATCTTCATCGGTCCATACACTATCCACTGCTGGACGCATGATGTAGAATTTATTCTTTATCGCCACGATTAACAAGTGGATCAGTGAACGCAGTGTACTGCGAAGATCTTCTGTAGAAGATCTCGTACGGTTTTCTTATAGAAGATGGGGCAAACGAGCATGCGGTTCGCGTGATGGTAAGTGTCAACCGCCGCCCATGAACAACTGCAACACCAGGGCAATCGCAGGTGCGTTGCCGGCCTTTTAAAAAGGAGTAAGCTCGTCTATTGAAGGTCCGTAAGTCGTATCGGTCCGGAAAACTAGCTGGTGGTAAACAAATTATAAACGCTTCTCGTTTTCGAACAGGTTTTTTAACATATTATGGCATATATAACGCGATTACACTGCTGTCTGTCGTAGATTTGAGGCTACCGTATATATTAGACCACCGATTGTCGTATTTTAAGATTACCATATTAGTATCTTACTATGATATCATTTTACGATACCCATCGGACGAGATAAGGTGACTATTTTACTTCTCATACATGCAGGTTTCCTCACGATAATTTGTTTGTCGTCGAGGATATGTTAAATTAACACTTTAAGGCGCAGGTTGAGCAAAATGTCGCGCTAGTCGTTATTTGGGCGATTTTTAGGAGCTATCTACTTTTTATTTAAAAGATATATCAACAAATAAAAAACACATTATATTTCTACATAATCTTGATTCCATAAAAGCTATATCCAATTTTTTTTTAAAGGAATACATATTAATATAATCTCCTTACAACGAAACCACATAAATGTGAAATTATTATTGATAACATGCATCTCCTCGTAAAGTAAGTATTATTTTGTTTTGCGATTTACACCAATGGATAGGCAATTTATTAATGAACATTTCTATAGTAAAATTTTTTTCAAAAGACCAAAATTTGATTTTATTAAGAAATTATTTTAAAATCTGGGCGTATATACTGCTCACGGGCTTGATGAAGTCAGTGAGCGCTGAGCTCTTCGACGGGAAGCCCGTGTCGTTAGAGCGTCGACCGACGCATACGCCACGTCATATGAGTCGATAATATTATTACTTATTAGGTTATTTATAGGTAGTATTATTTGTTTGTTTTGGGTATAATTTTTCGTATTAGTTATACATATATTTGTTGTGTTTTTTACTGCGCGATGAAGATTTTTGCGTGTATTTTCTTTGAAGTAAATGCAAATAAAAAAATGAAGCACCATTAGCATGTAAGGTTCGAATCCATAATTAAAATTTCGACAAATATTATAATTTACACTATAAAAGGCTAATTCAATATTATCACCCAACCACAATATCTTATCAGGTATACTACTGCCTCGTTGGTCTAGTGGTTGTAGTAGTGCGACTGCTGATCATGAGGTCCCGGGTTCGAATCCTGGGTTGGGCCAAAAAGTCAGTTATGAGTTTTTCATTTATGTTCTAAGTTATAATTAGTATTACTAAGTTATAGTTTTTTGCTAAAATATAGTATATTATTTATTGCTTGTTTTTTCTTCTTTTTCAAAAAATAATTGAGTACATAAGGTGTTCTATACTTATATCTCGGTAAAAAGTACTAATATACCTACTTTTTACTATAAACTAAAAAAATTTAAAACTAAATTTAACTAAAAAGACTAAGCTGACCATTTATTTTTTAACTCATAACAGGACATGGGTTTATTTATACTCTAAAAACTATAACTTTATACAATTAGTGTTCACTATAAAATTATATTCGGTATAGACGGTAATTATTAAATGCAACATATTTTTTTTAATTATTAATTACATTTGTCAGTGGATTAAATTTGCTTTAATAAAGTTGGTGATGATTTTAAATAAGAATAAAATTCTGCTCAAGTTTTTTATTGTTATCTTTGTTAACAACATCGCCTTTAGAACTCTGGAACCGTAAGTGTTTCTTTCAGACGTCCACAATTTATGCAAAATAAAAAAATACTCTTTCTACCGGAGCATTCGTACCAGGTAGACATAAAATATATTCGATTAAAAAAAATTATGTTGAAGATTGTTGACTTTGAATACTTCCATCCAACGAGTTACGGGACAATTTTGTGTCCCGGTGCTTTGTTTGGGGACAATGGGACAGGAGACCGAGAAAAGGGACAGTCCCGTTCAAAACGGGACGTATGGTCACTTTAGCTATAACCCGGCGACCATGAAGCAAATACAAAGTTAGTCTTTGTATTAGCTTCATGGTGGCGCAGTGGCTTAGCAATCAGTTGTTGCGCTGGGGGCCGCGGGTTCGAATCCCGCATGGAACAATATTTGTATGGCCTACAAATAATTGTTCCGGGTCTGGATGTTTGTCTTTGTGCAATTTATGTTTGTAAACTGCCTCCACGACACAGGAGAAAATCCTAGTGTGGGTGTAATGTTTTTTTACAACTGAAATTGAAAGATTGAACCCTTATACTTCTTGTTGATTTTTGTATTTATATATTTTTTATTGCACCAAATATTTGTACAAAAGCCGAGTTATCTATTTATTTACTTATAGTGAATAGGTATCTTTTAAACTCACAATTTTCAATGCTTCCGTTTATATAATTAATTATAAAATTTCATAATTAGATAATATATGAAAATACATAATTCTAATATAATGCAACTAATATATACAGAATAAAAAAATTAAAATACATTTATCTTTGTACGCTATGTGTATTTCCATAAAACAGTTTATTGATGTTGAAAAAATAATACTACTTTCGTACAATAGGTGGCGTCTTACATATTTCTTCCGGCGAGCCGCTCGCTACAATATACTCGTATTAATATTGTAGCGAACGGCGCGCCGGTCAAATGCTCAAGGTCGTTCGCATGGAGTAGCCCCTTAAATAGCCATTAACAATTATACTGATGGCGGCGGGGATCGAAACCGGGTTCGGAGCGCTTCTAGCCTGAGCTACCATGGCTCATTTTAATAGTTAAAATACACTGACCGGCACAAAAAACGACTCACTTTGAATTTTAAGTAATTAATTATCTTAGAATTTTTTTGGTATCGTGTCTTATTAATAAGTGTTATTTAAGTTATTCTTTGGCTTAACAAAACTCGTAAGCAAAAGGGGGACTTATCTGTGAACAATACTTGGTTCCACTGTTCCATATCCCAATTCACATGTTCATGTGTGAATGCAAGTCTGCTGCCTGGTAAGCTCTGGGCCATGTGCAGGTCTTCTGGCCATGATATCAGTTTCATTGAGGCGTCTCCTGATAGTCCTGTCACTTACATGCACATCTCGAACATATAATATATAATATAATTGGCAAATTTAATTAACTAAGGGTTTTTGCTCGTTTGAAATATTTCAGGCTTATCATCTAGAACTGCTTCAGAAGAGTCTGCACATGTTGCTGTGTGCAGACGAGCGCAGTAACACTCGCGACGTTCTCGATCTTGTTAAATTAATTATCGACGATGTTTCAACCGACGCTCCACAACATACAGGTGCTAATCAATTAAATCATAAGTTACAAAAACAAGTATTTACGATAATAAGATTAAATTTTGCGAATATCATTAAAGTTCTCATTTTAAAAAAGAGGTGACAATCTGTTAAATGTTGATTATTTAATTATTTTACCCGGGCCGGCATACGCAACTCCGCGACATAAAATTTGTGGTCATTGAAATAAACGCGAAGATTACCCACACTTTACGAACATTTATCTATATTTGGAATTTAAGAAATAATTAGTCACTTTCTGGACTATTCCCTTACACAAGGTTAAAATTAAAAATAAATACATTCTGTTTTTTTTTCTCTAATAAGGGTGACAAACGTGTGCACAGTCCACCTGATGGTAAGTGGATGCTGTGACCCATAGATATCTACATTTATTCTCGATTAAGAATCAAAATGCAGACGCGTTGTCATCCCTAAGGATTTAGATAGAATATCTCGTTTCCAGTAAAAAGGATCTCCGGTTTTCTACACTCATCATACGAAACACAGTAGCATTAAGCTGCTATTTTACGCTGGTATTCTATGTATATTCAAGGTGTTAAAAATTTACTTGCTAAGATAATAGATAAGAAAATAAAATAATGTGGCTTATCTAATAAGTAAGTATCTATCTACTTCACCTGAAGATGCCTCGTGTAGAGGCTAAACACGTGTCGTATTATCGGCGGTGGTGAGTCTTTCGTAGCGTAGTGGTGCTGGCATTAATGGTGACTGGGATAGTGGCGGGTGGTGCTCTTCATACTAGGCAAGACACATCATTTTATTTTATAGAGCGGATATACGCAAAGTAATTTTTATTTTTATATAATGGATTCAACTTTAATATAATGGATTTTCTCAAAGTAACGCCTCATTCTATTAATTATATTAAAAATGTAAGAGTATTATACATATTGAATAAAACTACTTTTACGAATTTTTTCGCGTTTAATAAATCCGTAAAAGTAGTTTTATTCAATGTGTAGTATTCACGTAAATATAAGAAATCAGTATTATACATTTTAGCAAATGTTGGTTTTTAGGTTGCTGGGATCCAGTCATGGAGTGGTGGGCAAACATTGTTGGTGTTGCGGCTACGTGGCTGTTGGGGGATATCAGTAAAGCAAATGAAATAGGCGATAGACTTAATATGTTGCCGGAGTCCCTTGTAAATAGCGAGGACCCTTTACCTGGGTATGTAGCTTTATTTAAGTTGATATAAAAATGCTGCTAGTATACTTTTTTATTCATTGCTGAGTGAGAAATTTTTATCTTCTACAAGACTTGATTCTTGCCCCATTTTTATTTCTTATTTTCATTTCTTTACTTTAGTAATCTAGCATATTAGCATAAATTTGTAATTATTTGCTGATGATACTTGATAGAGAGGCCGTACGGATAAAAAAACTTTGGGTGAATGATTTAATAATAATGATTATCTAACGAGAAATGTTAATGTATTTATTTAATATATAAAAAATAATTTCTGTTTATTCGTATTTTTTGCGCTGCCTTACCGTTCATCATATTGCGCTAAACCTGTCAACTTATTGCTTGCACTTGTGCGACGGTTATAGGCATAGTACAATTAACTTACAATAGGTGGCGCGCGTATCGTTTGAAAGTTATACATTACATAATTCAACTTCAATGAATATATTTAAACAATATAACCCTTACAAATTTAAAATGATATTTCCACAATCAATTTTTCTGCCGCAGCAATGCGCCGGGTACCAGCTTGTGTATATGTTAATATAGCAATAAATGGCATGCTCGCGTTTCCTACGGAAATAACTTCTTATCGTCTATAAACGAAATCCACGCCTGGATTTTATTTTTCTCCCTATAAAGGGAAACGTTTCTCGTAATGGCCACGCTTGGCAAGCTTTATTTCTCTGACCCGGGGCAGTATTGTGCCCCGGGTCAGAGAATAGGACAAGAATTTTTTGCCGTGTTGGCGGCCTATGATAATACGCCACCCCATTTCGTCCCGTGGGGTGTCTTAAGAGGCGGTTATCGGAGAGGCTAGAAAAATATCATGGCTAATTCATAGAATGTGAAATCACCATATAGTGCAAGCCAAATGTAAAATAAATACCCTAGATCATCATCCGGGAGCAGCGTCAAAGGTGAAAGACACCTGGTACTTCGATCGACAATCCTCCTGTCAAACGTGCCGATTATGGCAAAAGCATGCCATTGTAATAATGGAGAGGTTCATTTGCAGCTGTGGACAGGCTATTGAAACATTTTTTATAATAACGTAATTATTATTACGGCAAGTTAACTGTTACTGGTACAAAAGTAACTGAGCAGAGAAGAGTCAATCACACTGCTTCAGTGCGTAGTATTCTTTATTTAAGTTACCTTACTTCTTTTATAAGACATGCAAACAACATTAATTTGCTTTCATCGCTGATTCACGTAAATCAACAGCAAAAATGCATTTTAGGGTTTCAGTGATGCACCGATTAAATGGAATATCAATCTCTAAAAGCATCACTAAGGTGGCCAATGCAAGTTATATTTTAATTTTTTTTTATAGGATAGGGTGACAAACGAGCACACAGTCCACCTGATGGTAAGTGGTTGCTGTGGCCTATAGACATCTATATCTATCCTCGTTTGCGAATCAAAATGCAGATGTGTTGTCACCCGTGAGGACTAAGATGGAATGCCTCGTTCCCAGTAAAAAGGGCCTCCGGTTCTCTACACTCACCACACGAAACACAGCAGTGTTAAGCTGCTATTTTACGCTGGTATTCTGCGAGAGCGTGGTCCTTCCCCGGTCGAGCCGACCCATTCGTGTTACAACTATACTAATAATAACTATACTAATAATATAGCTGCAGCATGGCTCTACCACGTACCAAACTGACGAAAGACGGTTCACGTTCAAAATTACAAAAAGACAAGTGGTAAAATTAAAAATTTTGTACAACCGACTTCAATATAAATAAAATGAGAACACTAATTAATGTAGTCAAAGCAAATTCAAATAAAAAAAAAAACGCTTTATTAAGGATAACTCAAAAACTACTAGTCAGATCCTGATCAAGCGCCAGCTTTCAAATAAAATATACGGCCAGCAGTAGTCGCTCAGAAAGCTATGGAAAGGGCTATGTTCGGGGTTTCTTTGCGTAATAAACTTGGAAATGAGGATATCCGCAGTAGAACCAGAGTGACCGACATAGCCCAACAGATTAGTAAGCTGAAGTGGCAATGGGCCGGCCATATAGCTCGAAGAACCGACAACCGATGGGGAAGAAAGGTTCTCGAATGGCAGCCTCGTACCGGTAAGCGAAGTGAAGGGCGATCCCCTACTAGATGGAGTGACGACCTGGTAAGACATGCAGGAAGTCGATGGATGCAGGTGGCTAAGGACCGTGCTTTGTAACATTCTTCGTTCAGCAGTGGACTTGTGAAGGGCTGTAATGATGATGATGATGATCTTTATATATAAAATTCCATCACCAAACCCAACCAAAAATACACCTAAGGGCTTGACCGATTTCGTTATGGGGTGACCTGAATTATTCTTAGCCATCGTGCGAAGCTGGGGCTGATCACTAGTGGTTTTAGTTTTATTTATCTAACCTAAACGCAACCAAAACTGTTTAAAAAATCGCACTCCAACTTGCTATTTTATTATCATCCTGATTTAATGAAACATAGTAAAGTTATACCTTTATTTAAAAATCTGGCAGTACATTGAACACCACTAATTTTAGAGATATTTCTGTACTGACAACGCTCAGTAAAATTTTTGAAAAAATTATTCTAGATCAAATGTTAAGTTTGTTTAATGTAAATAAATTACTCCATAACAATCAGTTTGGATTTACAAGGGGTAGCTCGACAACTGATGCCGGTATTGAGTTAATCGAACATATTTTATGTGCATGGGAAAATTCAGAAGATGCTTTCAGTATATTTTGTGGTCTTTGCAAGACTTTCGACTGTGTTCACCATGAGACATTAATCAGGAAGCTACATCATTATGGTGTAGAAAACTTAGCGCTTAAAATTATTATGTCATATCTAAATAATGGAACGCAAACAGTTGTTATAAATGGATGCAGTTCTTCCGGAAAGGTAGTATCTATGAGTGTTCCTCAGGGATCAGTTCTTGGTCGCTTTCTGTTCTTAGTTTATATTAATAACTTACCTTACTTGGTAGGGAATAACCATGATATAGTATTATTTGCTGATGATACTTCGTTGATTTTTCCGACTAAAAAGGAAATTATGGAAATATGACGAAGTGAACAATGCTATATCAAAAGTAGTACACTGGTTTAACGTTAATAATTTGCTTTTGAACGGTAATTAAACGAAATGTATTAAATTCACTACATCCAATGTTGAACAGGTGAATACAATTCAATGGGGCCCTCGTATATCTAAACTAGCTAGCAAACTTAGTTCTGCAGCATACACAAGATATACAAAAGACATACAAAAGTCCCAGAAAATATGCAGACCTTTTCTATCAAAAGGTTTAAATTATTTATTAAGCGAAAATTGTCTAGTAAGGTTATTATACTACTAAAGAGTACATGACTGAGAAATGAGGAATGAGGTGATCGCTACCATGCTGTTTCCAAATGTTTTCATAACAATTGTATAAAATATTATATTGAAAATTGTGCTTTAAAAAAAGGGTTTCTTGCTGGTTCTTCCCGGGACATAGGGTTTTTTGCGAACCAGTGGTAAAAGTAAAAAATGACTTTCATGTATTATGTATTGTAATCCATATTGAATAAAAATGAGTCTATTCTCTTCTAAATGTCGTTTTGTATATTAGCTATTTGTTGTAAGCTTACAATAAAAATTATGTCTATTAATTTAATAAAATAAAATTAAAATTAATTATAATTTATAATATAAGAAAGAGACAAAGGAAAAACTTACACGTTTACGCAGTATTTACGAAACAAGTTTTCATTGCAAAACTATAATTTTACCTTCGTCTGATCTATCAAAATTTATACACACCTTAATTAGTCACAAGGTACAATACCAATTAATTTGTAAAAAAAAAAGAATCACAGAATATGTGCTTGAAGATACACTTCCTTTACTTCCTTAATTCATCTACTCACTTTTAATCTCATCTATTATTGACCTTAACCTACAGATATTTTTTTAAATATGTTTTGTTCTATTCCATTACAGCCTATAAAGTCCACTGCTGAACATAGGATGTAATGTAATATACATACGAATAGATTAACGCGCGTAAATTTAAATTTAGCTTTTGTATGTTTGAAGTTTTTATTCGGTTTTCGGATTCTTTAGGGCAACCCGGGCTTTATGGCATGGAGTTAACACCACTGC
The DNA here is from genome assembly GCA_963668995.1 of Parnassius mnemosyne. Taxonomy (NCBI): domain Eukaryota; kingdom Metazoa; phylum Arthropoda; class Insecta; order Lepidoptera; family Papilionidae; genus Parnassius; species Parnassius mnemosyne. The sequence goes on along the minus strand of CAVLGL010000001.1, from coordinate 34,141,635 downwards.
ATATTTATTATAGCCCTAGATATTTATTTTTCCATCGTCTTTCGAATACATTTCTAAGAACGCATTAATGCTACCTTATAAAATACTGGAATTACTCTCTCATACGCTGAAAATAACTCTAGAAATAACTAAAATAAATCATGTAGATATTAAAATTAATGGCTTGTTCAGTTAATAAATCTGTGGTAGCTGAAACTTAACTTTTATTATTTTATTATCAAATATATTAGACTCAAGTTTTAATTTAAAATATTTTGGCTTTATTGTTATTTCAAACTAAATTATTGACATGACCTGTTTAGACTAGAGGCTCAGGTTAAGACGGAACCAATATTTGTTTTAAAACTATTGGTTTCGATCACAGCTCTGCTGTTGTCGTGCCTCTGATCATGCTTCCCTCGTGGCGTCCAAAAGATGGCTTGCCTAGAAATCTCTAAATTTTCATACTCCAAAGAAAATACTTTAAACTATAAAAGCATATCAACATGTTACTGATGATAACAATCATCCATGTTATCTTTAATTTTTTTGGGAGCATGGAGCAATAATGACTTTTTCTTTTAATTTTGTTGCTGATTTGCGGACTTCTTAAATATCCTCGAAATTTGATTTTATTTATCAGACGTACGAGTTTTCTCACGACGTTGTCAACACATGATAACTAAACATAAAACTGCAGTAAACTACTTCAGTAATGCTGGTAACTGCGGAGCGAATTTCTTTTGGGTTACCACGGTTTACGGAAAAATATTTATGATCTCACAAACGCTTAGTAATCTGCCACAATCCTAACAATGAGCAAATGGACATTTTCACACATGTAACAACTTAGAAATTCTAGTTCCGTTTGTGTTTTATAAACACGCGCATAGTTTATACTTGTCGTATTAATAACTATTGTCTTTCGTAGCATAAACACTAGCCGATTAGAGTATCGCTATTGTATTATTATTTTATAGGGCACTGCACATGGCGTACAAAAGTCGGCGCGGGCTTCAAAGCCTCGCTCAGTGTCGAGATGAACGCTCCATCGAAAGGACATCGGAGACCATACTCAAGGTACGTTTTTTGTATTTTATTCTGTTAATCTACATTCTGCTGAAGGTTTAACCACCTTATTGCTTGCATTTTTGTTCTGGTTTAATAATAGTACAGTAATTAAATTATTCCCAAATCCGTAATAATTTATCATTTTACTTTTAAAATATACAATATAATAGTAATATTAAGTTTTCCCTCTTTATTTTAAAAATATAACATTTTTTCTTTTGTTTATTATAAAATTGCTATTATTAATTCTGGGGTATTGTTCCAATTATCGCTTCCGTTGTGTTGCTGTTTTTCTATGATTTTTAATAAGTACCGGACGATAAAACAATTGATAGAGACTTATACTAGAGGCATGATAGAAGAACAAATCTATGTAACCTAAAATAGAACAAAAATCATATTTTAATTCACCCTGACTACCTATTAATCTATCATGCACTTTGTTAGATTTCAATATTGACTTCAAGTTTCTGTGGTCTAGATCAACAATGAGACTCGAACTCAAATTTTGCATTTTTTATTTCTAACCCTCATCAAATGGTGTTGATAAATCTGTTTTATTAGAAGAGATATTATGGTGTGTATTGTGGTGGGTATTATGAGTACAAATGTGTGTGTTTCCGTTTATACTTAGTGTATAAAATGTAACAGATCAGCACTGTGATTGTGTACATAACTCTGGTGGAAATTGTTTGCTGGTGAGAATCACTACAATTGCGTAATGTTTTGTTCATTATAATAATATTTTGTATCAACATAATAATTTCATGTAGTACTAACGAAATAAGGATAATTAATAGAATGAGTAGTTACTTTGCCGATCTATCTTTCAGTCTGAATAAAATCAGGGCGTCTTCAAGACAAGAGAGAATAGGCTTTTGTTACGCTAAGACAGTGCGATGTACCATTTAGGGTTGCATCGCCACTTACCATTAAATTAAGATATCGCAATATTTTTTTTAGATAAGGACCAAGTGTCTAAGAAATAAAACTTAGAAAACCTAATTGAAATCTATCCAGTAGTTTTTCCGTGATGCGCGCACAAATGCAAACGTCTGTCATTATATTTATATAGATGTTAAAAATTATCTAAGATCCGCGTTAAAAATGAAAATGATGTGTCTTAACTTGTATGAAGATCAATTTCCGCCTTTTCTCAATTGTGTGTACTATTACCGTCACTATCAATCCCAACACCACTACTCCCAAAACCACTACAATAGGAAAGTCACACCATGTCTCGCCTCTAATCAAGGAATCATAAAAATAAGTCTACTCTGCGACAGCTTACCGCTAAAAAATCTTAAACTATAAAGTTTAGTGTTGACGGTGATAGTGCACGCAATTGAGGGAGGGTGGGAGATGCTCTTCAATCCAGGTAAACTACATCATTTTTATTTTTTACACGGAACTTATGCGCAAATACATACGCTACTCAATTTTAACACGCTGTTAAGTCCCGTGGTGTTACAGTCATGAGACTTAACAGCGCAGTGTCTTAAAATTAAGTACCGTTTCAAAATTGTGGCATTAGCTAACTAATTGTAAACTTATTTGTTTTACGAAATAAGAATTATAGAGATCAGTAAACCTTTTTTTTTTACTCCTGACGTTTTGAGTGCACTCTCGGGCACGGATTGGGTTACCAGATGGAAGATTGAAAAGTCCTGATAAATGACCTGATTTCTATAGAAAAGTGGTTTATTGTTGCAAACGTAAATTAACAAGTGTGATAAAAACCAATTATCTATTGGTTTTGTGCACTCTCGCGATCAATCTACATCGCAGAGAGCCCTCCCACGCAAAAACCTACTATATTTTATCGAAAAATCGAAAAATCCTGACATTTCCAAAATCCGACCGCAATCCTGACAAAAGTGCAGAAGCCTGACATGACAGGACAAATCCTTACATGGTATCCTCAGTCACGGGGGACTTAAAAATAAGTTTAAAATTAAACGCTGTAAAATCCGTAAAAATTGTTTAACTAAAGGTATAATGTTCGTGCAAATATAAAAAAAAAATATTATAAACGTTTTATAAAAATAGTTGATTGCAGATTACAATCGAACGCCTAGTGGATTTTGTGCATCTAACAATTTTTTAGATGGAAACATTTTTTTTAGTGACACGAGTACACTGTCCACCTAATAAAGTGCTTCCCCGGTCGAGACACATTGGCGCTGCAACTATAAATAATAATAATGTCCTCCAGACCTCCGAGCTGCTACTGAGAATTTGTCAGAAAACCCAATAACTGATTTTAGCCCCACCCGGGATTCGAACCCAAAACCTCATGATTAGCAACCGTGTTTACGACCACTGGATCAACGAGGCAGTCAATTAATATAGCTGCAGCGTGACTCTATCAAGTTAATTTAAGTTAACGTTATCGTTTGTTACTATAGGTGTGCGATATCGCTGGAGCCCGATTAGCAGATTCGCTGGCATATTATTGCTGTCGAAAACCAACACAGCTCTTGATGGTAAGACAACATAATTGATTATTAATTTTGTGCTAGCTATCTATATTCTATTATTTAATTTTATTAAAGGTGTGCATGGTTATATAACAGGAGCATGAAGATGTTTAAGAAGAATTTGCAGTGTGCCATTGACTATTGCGGGAGTGCATTGTAGTTGCATTGCACTTGTTACCATATTTTGTGCAATCTTTCTACAAAGCAATTCTCGCTTTAGTTACTTTCACCCCACTTTATATCTAATATAGTATACCATGGTTTATAAAATAAAATAAAAAAATAAAATGAATTTATTTCAGACTTTTGGTCCATGAGAGGGTTAGAACAAAATATAAACTTACAAATTATGTTAGTAAAACAGAATAAAAAAACTATATTATGACATTAATAATTTTGTTTATATTTTATATCTTTTTCCGTTACAGTGTGGTTTTATTTTGTCGTAATTACTTAAATTGAAATGTGTTGCTTTAATATTTGTTGTAATTGCTATGCCCCAAGCTATTCGTTTCAATTCGCATGTGTAAAACAATATGTAAAACGCTTTTTATTTATTTTATTTTCGGGTTATTTTACAATAACCAGCCAAAGGAGATTGTTTTGCTTCCATACAATGTTCGCCCAAGAACCAACAGTGAAAAAAATTATCTTTTTAAGTCCGAAATTACACATAATTGTATGTAAGAACAATAACTCCTGACGGGTACTTCTGAAAACTTAGATATTTGCAGTTATCATAGAGATTTTGAGGTTATGTTTTATGTTTATGAAACATTACTGTGTGAAACATTATTGCCAACATAAGCAGTTCAGTCTTAGCCTAGCATATTTATACGGTAAATAAAATTCAGGTTGCGATTAGGTATTTATTTTATTCATACCAAATAAATACAACATATACAGTCTCATTTGGTTAAATTCCTTGATTCAAGCCGGGTAGGTCGCTAAAGAAGAGTATCGATATCCGTTGTTCTAGCCGTTGTTCGTAATTTATATAAACTTATCGCATAACAAACCAACCACAGAGTGCAGAAACCAAAACAATAGTACGACCGACGTCTGCAGGGTGACCATCTTTAAAATACAGATCCTGCCTCACTTTGGTTAAAAACCTGCCAAATCCTGCCAAAATCTGTAGTGAAAAATGCCTAAATACTGCCAACTTTATTTACCATTGTATTAAACTAAGAAAAGTAAAAATACACATATAAATGCTATATTTTTTTAATTAAAATTAAACATATCATTCGTTGGTTTGAATGCAATGCAATTGCCATGCTCACCAATGCCTTGTTTAACATACAAGATAGACGCTAAATGTTTGTAAATAAATCTGTTTCGTGCTTTTTTCTTAATTTAATTTATTTGAGAGAATATTCTTTCTTTTTTTTTCTTCAGTCTGTATCATCTTTAGCTTTGGAGATCCATGATGAAAGTAAAAGATCTTGCTCCCACTTTGCTCTATACGCCCTTTCATATTTTCGCTTCATTACCGTCACCTATAATTACTATCGTCCACGAAATATTATTAACAAGATGTTATCACCATGAAATCTAATGCGATACCAAACTAAAGTACGTCTCTTGTATAACTGATTGAAATATTAACTAACTAGTGTTAATTCGTTTTAATATTATCAACTTTATACACAATTTTTTTTAAATTTGTTTATTGAATGTGATACAAACATAATACGAGACATCGAGAAATACAGGGAAATCCCCAACATGCTGGCGTAGTATCTAGGGTTGCCATTTTCGTCATTTTAAGTTGCCATAATAAACTCTATTTTAATACCCCAATACTGCCAAATACTGCCAGGTTATATAAAACGTCAACCGATCATGCCAGAGGCTAAAATAAGAGGCTAATCCTGCCAAAATGGCAGGAACCTGCCACATATGGTCACACTGGACGTCTATCTATTTTGACTTGTTGTCATCTGTCAACGTTATTGACTTTATTTTGCGTGGCACAATGCTGATTTGCCAATGAGATGACAATAGTATTGTTATTTTAAATGAAAATAGATGATTTCACTGTACCCCAGTTCCTTGTGGCATATATTAATCTGAGATATATTTTAAAATATAAACGTTTTCATAATATATTTGAGTTTATGACAACTTTTGAAATATGTGAGTGAAGGTATTGTGCGATTGGCCAAATCACAGGAGGCCATAAACGCAGCACAATACATCGGCTGCACTAACAGTATCGGGAATGGAATATTTCCAATGTTCCTATCATTGAATAAAACTATTTTTACGGATTTTATCGCGTTTAATTAACTTATTTTATATTCCCGACGTTTCACGGGGTGGTCACGGGGGACTGAGGTGATTGACGTCCCGATGTCAAAGTTAACCCGGAGTACCTTCAGCTTTTTAATTATTAATTTTGGTCCGATCTACGCAGAATGAACTAACTGTGTCTTGAAGTCTTACAGTGGTATGCTTGGGTTTAGTTTTAATTTTATTAATTACAGGATCCCAAGCAGGTGGTAGTACCCAGCCTCCCTCTCTATTGAAATTAGGATGTTTTTTAATTTCAATAGCCTCACGTATCATCCTTGGCAGGAATCGATGTTCTTTCGCGAGGACTTGTGGTATATCAAATCTAATGTAATGACGGGGGCCGTCTAGGATATGATCACAAACTGCAGACTTCCCGGAACGTTGGTGCTTCACGTCAGCTATGTGTTCTTTTACGCGGGTTTTTATTGATCGTTTTGTTTGCCCTATATATGAGAGACCACACTCACAATCAAGCTTGTATACTCCTGCATCTTGTAGAGGAATATTGCACTTGACGGATGGTAAGAACTGACTAATCTTCTTCGGCGGCTTGAAGAATGTTCTAATGGAAGCTTGCTTCAAGATGTAGCCAATCTTGTCTGTGACACCTCTGACATATGGTAGTACAGCAGGCACACGCTCGACTGTGGCCGGCTTCACTCGGTCACTGTGACGTAGGCGCGGAACCCGAAGCTTGTTGTCGTGCAAAACCTGCTTGACGTGCTGAAGCTCGGCGGCCAGGTGTTTGCTGTCACAGATCCCTCGTGCTCCAGAGAACGACTTGTGGGTTGGAACGTTTTTGTATAACTACGTCCAATTGTAGGTTATTTATATTTATGGCAATATGTATTTGTTCTTTTTATATCATTAGTTTTTGCTATGTGACAGTGGTTAGCAGGTAATGAACGAACATTTTTTTACTGTTTACTTTTTCATTTTGTGTATTATTTGTTTTTGTTGTAATTATTTATTTTTCTGTAGTATGATAAACTTAATCTAATGTTGTATTCTGTGTTATTGTCCCGTAAAAATATACGGTTGTTCCTTTCTAAAATGTGTGTGTGTGTGTCAGCTGATGCAAGTGCTGTGCTGCGACTGGGTGTTGGAGGTGCGTGCGGGCGTGTGGGAGGCGGGCGCCGGGCCGCGGTCAAACCCTGCGCCCCACGCTCAGCTGCAGGCCTTCCAGCGGGACTTACACTCGCTACGGAGACTGTCGCAATCTCTGCCGGTCAGTTGCACCTTCCTTCGAATTTATTTCTTTATAGTATCCTCCTGGTGTAAACAGGATGTTTATACCGCCATCTGCCGGAAGATATAAGAACATTTTGGCATTTTCCATAGTCGCTTTTTACGACCACCTCGGGGCATATTGGAGTAATAGATTTTCTTACCACCAATGCCACCAATACACGAATATCGAAGGTCACCCCCGTTTATTTTTTTAAATAAAATCTTTAATAAACTATTAGTAATATTTTATGGGCAGTTTGTGGATGCCCTTGCTATAGAAGTGATGTGATATAAAAATCGGTGAACTCTAGTATTTTAGGCGTTCTTTACTGCTTGTTCGTAATTGAAATAGTTGTTCCTTTTTTTCGGAAGTTAGATAACTTCTTGATAAAAGTTACATAACCTCCGAAAAAAGGGGAAGTTTGTTGGGGCAAAATACATCATTTGCAATTCTTGCTAATAACGGTTAGCAGTAACTGTAGTGGCACTAGATGTCAAGCAACCATTATGTCCAAAAACACTAACAGTAGGTCTACCATTAGTGTTATTCAATATTCACTATATGGGTAGCAGCTTCTCCATACTGCACCAAACTGTCAAAATAAACTTTTGTTTCCGGCCCTGTTTGGCTTAGGCACTTGGAACTAACCCTAATAATGGACGTTTGCGATTATCGTGTAGGATCCACGCAGGAAACAATTCGACTCAAAATTTTCCCCTTTTCTATACCAATTCAGCAATATTATGCATAGTTGTTCGCGAACCTATCGCTGTGCGTCACTCTGTGAGGTACCCATTTGTCAGACTTCTTTATTTTACTGATTTGCCGCAAATTATCTAAGATTGTTTTGATACTTACGTAGATGAAAAACTAACGCTAGCTCAACCATAATTAGAGACAAATCCACTTCCACTAGGTATCGCTTTCAGTTCGTGATTATCAACCTTCTGCTTTGTGCAGCCATGATGTTCGTCTCCGGGGTCATAATTTCTCAAACGAAATCGATTGAACCAATAACACACAATTCGTTTATTAGTAGTGTCAGGTCCGTCTATATGTATATGCACATACGTGTGCATATACATATATACGGACATGTGCTAAAATGTAATAGATTGTCGGTTCGGTTAAAATGAAATGCTTTCCACAGAAAACAAAATGTAAATCCTTATTGGCTGTAAGATATAGATGTTTATGTAAGATAATTAAAAGAACTTTAAAGAGCTGTGGATTTTGTTTAATAAATAAAATAAAATAAAAAATATATGTAAACATAACTTATCATTATTGTGTTTATATTTAAAAATATATTACATATAACCACAATTCAAAAACAACATTAGTTTCCTTAGATTCCATGGTTTTAAATATCTGCAGATACTACAGAAAAACCAAAACCCAAACAAACCGATTTTGAAAAAGTAATAACATGCCTTGGCCTTCTTGATTTTTTTTATGTATAATCAGTACGAGCTGCAGTTGTCGGTGCTCTAGCTCGGTCGTTCGGGCACAGTGCGACAGCAATATATACCATTAAATAATATTTCAACTATACAGGGTATTTTTGGAACGCTCCCGAAAACTAAGACAGGCGACAGCACCAAGTATACCTTTGATCATGGGTCATAAATAAATTTGATCCTGATGAAAAAAAAAAACATATTTTTACAACGTTTTATTAGCTTTATTCACGCGCCATCATGTTAGTACAGCTAAATGAAACGATAATTTCATAAAAAAAAATCATGAAAATACTGAAACATAAAACCAGCAGTGGAAACTGAATTGATATCACCTGACTAATGGAGGTTAATGTACGCGCGAACGGTGAAAAAAGAACGCTGGCCTTGAACTTGGGCACTGAGCGATTTATCACATATTGGCCAGTATTACTGTGCCTGCATGCTATTGGTTCCCGCGCTTTGTTCGCTCCAAAAATACAGTCGCATACACAGCTTACTTTGCGACTCGCGACGATGTTTTAAAAAGGAAGGAAAAAAAAATATTTATATCTATTGTTTTATGACTAAACTAGTGAACGAAAAGGTAAATATGATAGGAGAAGGTGAATGGGGAAAATTGTGCAGTAAAGTTAAAATTGTTGAGGAAGAATACTGAAAAAATTACCATGTGATCGACCTGATGACGGAAGCTCAAGCGAAGATGAAAGTGATGATGAAGTAGCATCCAGTAACACCAACACACCATCAACATCTGGCTTCCATGTGACCCAAGACGTCATAATGGACGGCGTGTCACCCTTAGCTTAAGTTTTTTTGTTACAAACTACTTTATATTTTACGATAGAAATAACAAACAATGCTCAAGTAAACATTTTCTATTTTTAATTCCCACCTCTTCCAAAGTTCTAAGTAGCTAGTAAAACACCTATTATGATTCTACAATAAAACAATTAATTACTATGATATTATAAAACAATAGCCCAATACCATGTAGTACTTTAGAACGCGACTGTACCCACACTCACTCCGCTGTCGACCTGTATCTAGCTCGGTATGAAACAATGCTGCGGTCATAAGAAAAAAAGGCGCATCTAACAATTTTCGAATAAATTACCATTCGACTCATGATAAGAAGACGCATCTACTAAATTTTTTTAATATTCACTAATATCAATATTTTAGAAATTATCGTCAGAATTTTAGACGTAGCTGTTGATCACAGATGACATTTTATTAGTAGAAAAGACTTATACAAATTCAACATAAAAGAAAAGACTTATTTAACCAGTTGCTACGTCATCTTTAACAATATTTGCATCGATTACTTAAATTAAAATTATTCTTGTCTTATTATTTTATATCTTATTATTAAGAGCTCATATCTTATTATTAAGAGCTGGTGTTTCACATGTGGTCCCATATAAATTTGATCGAGGTCAGACCAACAGTTTTTGAGTTATCCTTAATTATTTATATTAAAGTCGGTTGTACAAATGTTTTAATTTTTAATTATTATCGTAGTAAGTCTTGTATGATATCCCCTTTAAAATCATTACTCAAGAGTTGCGGGTTGTTATTTTTTGTGTCTCACTACCAATGCTTTTCTAATATTTACTAAGAAAAAAGTAGTAAATTACTATTAGCGTCCTTTCAACTTCAAATGACCTTTCCAAAATAATATGTAAAAATGTTAAATGAATGGTAGTTTTGTTTTATTTATTAGGTTGGGAAGACCCAAATAGTTATATGCGTCTTTCCTTCGATGTTTTTGTGTTGCCAGGTGTACTTTTTAATCTAAGATGAAAAGGAAAATTCGTTTTATTTAAATAAATAAACAAATTAAAAAAAAAATAAGTTCGTCCTTAAAATCTTCATGTCTCTACGTATATATTTCAATATAGATACCTTTTAATATACTTTAGACACGGGGTCTGAAAGAAAAATTCATCAATTTATTTTTTATTTCCATTTTACGTTTTTGTTAGTTACTTCCTTTTTTATTATGACAGCAGAATGCCTAACCCTATCGCCTCATGCTTGTGACGCAGTAGGTTTCAGCCTTGACGGGGTTCGTTCGTTTTAGTTTTTGAGACAGTTCCGTGTTGATTTTGTACACGCGTGCGCGAGCGACAGTTCAATCGTTTTGTTTAATAAATTTACTTGTGATTACGTGTTGATATTAAAGTTTTTGTTACGTTTTTGGATTCTTTTTTGTTTTAATAATGCCTAACGCGTACGTTTATAGTGGTCAACATGTTAGGTATCCGAACCTAGGTACACGAAGTATCGCTAAATAAATTGTTAAGACGTCGGGATGGTACAAGTGTGTCATACTGTGCAGTGCACAAAGTGTTGAAGCGTAACCAATGCGCCCATACAAATTGCACAAAGTGCAAGCTTTAGTTCCCGGCGATCACGACCGCCGACGAGTTTTCTGCCGTTGGTTATTATACCAGCAACAACGTGTGCCTTCCATTGAGCACATTATCTGGACGGATGAGTCGACATTTACCAGAAACGGCCTGTGGAACCGAAGAAATACACACGTGTATTCAGAGGTTAACCCGCACGCTGTTCGACAAACCGGGCACCAAACCCGATGGTCGGTTAACGTATGGGCAGGTTTATTTAAGGATCGCATACTGGGACCAGTGTTTCTGCCAGAGCGACTGAACGGACAGCGATACCTAAACTTTATAAATGAACAGTTGGTTGACATTTTAAACGACCTATCGTTGGCTGAATATCGCCGCACATAGTTCCAACATGATGGTGCCCCTCCACATTTCGTGAGGTTCATCCGTGAGCGCCTCAATGAGCTATTTGATGATCGCTGGATCGGCAGACTAGGACCACACGCTTGCCCACCTCGCTCACCAGATCTGACTCCATTAGACTTCTTTTTGTGGGGTATGTGAAAGAAAGGGTTTTTAATCGTGAATGTGATAGTGCTGAAGAAATGCGCCAAAGGATCGTGGATGCTTTCGAGAAACTACGTACGGACTGTGTCGAAGACCACACGATGATGACCCGCCTGCACCCAAATCTGCCTTGAAATGAATGGAGCACAATTTGAGCCGCATCTCATAAGACCACGGAGGATTTAGAGCAGTAAGCTGTTTCATAACTATTTTTTTTTAAATAACTTAGTACTAGACTAATCTGAATAGGTACATAACTGAATACATGAGAATAATAAACATACCTACACGATGAATAAAAACGCATGACTCCAACCTTGGTTACATTTCATTTAAGTATTTCTTCATTAGCGGGGAATCGAACCAGTTATTTGGGTTATTTAACCTGTAAATTCGGATTAAAGTGGCTACGTGGAGATAAGCACAGTGGCAAAATAGTAGGTTAAGTAGATAAGTTAGGTATTTAGACACGTGTTGTAAATTATTATATTGTGGGCTGGCCCGCTAGTTGCGGGCCGCGCGAATTTGTGTTCGCGCGTACATTGACCTTTATCTAGCTCAGGTCAGGTGATATCAATTCAGTCATTCCACTGCTGGTTTTATGTTTCAGTATTTTCATGATATTTTTTATGAAATTATCGTTTCATTTAGCTGTACTAACATGATGGCGCGTGAATAAAGCTAATAAAACCTTGTAAAAAGATGATTTTTTTTTCATCAGGATCGAATTTATTTGTGACCCATGATCAAAGGTATACTTGGTGTTGTCGCCTGTCTTAGTTTTCGGGAGCGTTCCAAAAACACCCTGTATACAGTGTAGTAGTAATATGCATTTGTATTCGGGTGATTATTTGGAAGCTAGAAAATAAATAAGGTTCAATAAATAATAAACAAATAAATAAACATAAAGTTCATATTCATTAGATTGCTACCATTTAAAAACAGATAAATAGTAAATAGACCAGTTATAAAACGCAATTTTGTATATATTTCAGTGGGTGACATCACGAGTGTTTCTCCACTCGGCAGTGTGCAGAATGATGGCCGGCGCTGCACCGAGGCGGACGCAACAATTGCTTGATGGCAGTTTGCGGCCTCGCTGCAGTCGTTCATCAATTATTTGTGGCAAAGGTATATTAAGTTTAAGAACGCCCACTTGCGATTTTATTTCGAAGCTCGCGTTGATTCGGTATTTTTTTATATAGTATAGTTTAGCAATAAAATTAAATTTAGCCTATAGGAAATCTATAGGTATTTGCCATATTTGCCTCGTTAGGTAGGCGGGTAGGCAACCACTGTATTTTTTTAAATATTTTCAATTGATATCGGCAAGATGCACCTGTGACTATCTTCTGTTTATTTCCCTGTGTCGCCCATTTACGACACGCACGGGATGATATGGGGTAGTGAGTTCTCTTACTACTTCACATACCCTGTGAGAGCATTCCTGGTCGAGCCGACCCATTCGTGCTTTAACCATAATATAGTTGCAACCTGGACCTACAAAATATACAGGGTTATTTTTCAAAGACACTATCGTACGACCGCGATTTATTAGAAAATTATATATCATTCAACTTCAGTGAATGTTTTATCTTTCCTAATTAAACATTATAACCATTCGAAATTTAAAGTGATATTTTCGCGACTATTTTTTCTGCGACAGCAACGCGCCGGGTACCAGTTAGTTTAAAATAACACTAACCATTCACAAAAATGTTTTCGAGATGGACGATCGTTATTATTCACTGCTTGCACACGTTGGTAATGAAATGGGTGATATCCAGAAGAATTCAGTAGTTTCTATACGTACTGGCTAACTCTGAACTCGAGCTGTATAATTAGTACTAGCGCGGAGGTTTCGCCTGAAAAACTCGATCACTGCGTTTTCGACAGCCGGGCTTATTACTGAATGATCACCTCGAACACTTCCATGTTACGGATTGGTGAACTGTACAAAGTCTAACAGGCTTTGATTAGTTGCAAAAATTGTTCTCCGATTGGGTGGTACACGTGCGTTAATTCCTTGTTTTTGCAACCACGGTAAAGACTCATTTTCATATAATCTTTGCGCACCACGTAAACTTTCATTGCTTAAAATGTAAATAATTTTAACAGTGGTAGAGCCACGCGGCAGCTTTTGCAGTCACACGGATGGGCCGGCTCGAACCGGGGTGGTACCACGACCTTACAGAATACCAGCGTGAAATAGAGGTTTACCTCTGCGTTTCGCTTGGTGAGTGCAGGTGCCGGAGGCCCTTTTTACTGGCAATGAGGCATTCCATCTTAGTCCTCACGGGTGACAACGCATCTGCATTTTGATTCGCAAACGAGGATAGATGTAGATGTCTATGGGCCGCAGCAACCACTTACCATCAGGTGGACTGTGTGCTCGTTTTTCACCCTTATCCTATAAAAAAAAAACACCGTAATATTTTATAGTATACGCGATTCGAATATTTTTGTTATGAAATTAATCTACGAAATTTTAAAAAAAGAACACGGGTACGTAATGAAGTCACGGTCAAGCGAATACTGTCGGTTGGGGCCGGCCGGGTGAACATACCTAGTAGTATAACAGCTAAGGGAAAGAAAAGAAGACGCGCTAAATCTGGAGTGCGAGCGCGGAACTTTCTAAACGCTACCGACTCCTTCCGAATTCAACACTCCCTTACGAATTCGTGCGTGCTAATAAAATAGTAGGCGCTACCTATTTATGAATCACAATCAATTAAAATAATGTATTTCCACACATTTTAAATATAAAAGATAAAAAGGACAATATGTTTGAGTTTTTTTGATATATTTTTTTCACCATTCCGCTTGTTTTACCTATTCTGAGCCTCCTTTAAAAATTCGGCCAGTTATTGCAAAATAACTCTGTATGTCAAGATATCGTGTTGAACTCTGTGGCGTTTATGGACCATCCATATATGAGAAGTTAATTTATAAATTTAAAAAAAATGCCTCATTGGTTGTTTCTTGTAATTTTTGCAGGTGTTTTTTTTATTTTTTCAGTTTTAGAAATACTTGTATATTTTATTTGTATATATAATATACTTAATATAAAATATAACAAATATTACAGAAAGAAATATAAACCTTTACATTTTCCTTACAAAAGAATTTACCCACTATGAAATCTGTCAAATTGCCACCTCATTTTAAAGTGGCTCCGCCCAGGTGAGATAAAAAGCGGTAGAATACGCTGATTGTTTGTTCGTGGGGCAGAGCGCGCGCTGGAGGGCGGCGGCGGCGCGGGCGAGCGCGCGGTGGCGCTGTACATGGCGTGCCGCCACCTGCCCGCCGCGCTGCTGGCCGCGCCCGGCGAGCGCGCCGGCATGCTGGCGCAGGCCGCCGCCACGCTGCAGCGCATCGGCCACCGCAGCCGCCTGCCGCACTGCTACCACCTCATGAAGTCCTTCGGCACGCTGCCCGCCGCGCTGTGACCGCACCACGCGCTGCCACACCGCCACACCAGACTGCCGCACTGCTACCACCTCATGAAGTCCTTCGGCACGCTGCCCGCCGCGCTGTGACCGCACCACGCGCTGCCACACCGCCACACCAGACTGCCGCACTGCTACCACCTCATGAAGCACTTCAGCACGATGCTCACAGCGCTGTGGCCCCATTACCAGTGTAGTAACGGGCCCCCGGCCGCACTGCTACAACCTTAAGCGTCTCCCACACAGAAGCGGCTTGCGGTGGCGGTCAGTTGTATTCGCTTGCAATGTAAAAGAGTCTGTAAACCCGTGCGCCCATATCGTGATTTGCAAGCGGCTGGCCGCGGCCGCATGCTCCGCCCCTTCCGCCAACGCGTGTGTGTTAGCGAGTACGCGGCCAGTCGGTGGCAGCAGCGCGATCAATTGCAAAAATTTTACAACAGGCCGCGTGTACAACGTGAAAAATGGTGCTAAATTCAGAGATTGTAATAGAAACAGAGCAAAATTATTCAGTACTTTATGATAATTCGCATCGTGATTACAAAAGCATTAAGATTAAAAACAAAATATATTATAATATTGCTGAATATAAGAAGACTTCATCACATGATGCTTAACCATGTTTAGTGACCTCTAATCGTAGCACAGATACCACAGCGAATGGCGCTTCAGGCCGCCGTTGCGACTGCGGTGGCGTGTTGTTGCAGCGGCTGGAGCCGCGGCTCGCGGTTAGCCGCCACCGCAAGCCGCTTGTGCCCTTTGAAGCCCTTCAAACATGCTGCCGGCATCGACGTGACCTCGTCGCTAGTGCGGTGACCCGTGCCGCTTGCCGTACTGCTACAAAAACCCCATGAAGTTCTTCAATATGCTTTTATTATTGTTAGTATTTGTTATTATAATTTTTTTATTATTTTAATCCTATTATTTTTGAAATCACGGTGTGAAGTATCATAAAGCACTGGATAATTTTGCACTGTTTCTATTTAAATATCTTTATTTAGCGCCATTTTTACGCGGTACACGCGGCCTTTTATAAAAATTTGCAACTGACCGCGCTGCGGTCACCGATAGGGTGTGCGCACGCTAACAAACATGCGGTGGCGGAGGGGGCGGGGTATGCGGTCGCGGCCAGCCACTGTAAAGCCGTGACATGGCATCACGGGTTTGCAGACGTACTTACATTACAAGCTAATACAACTGGCCGCTACCGCGACCACACCGCAAGCCACTTGTGTGTGGGAGACGCTTTAACCTACACCGTATCGAACTAGCTTGTTCTAGAACGCGGTCTCTGTCACTATGATATAGAAGTTGTTTTCCCATTAAATGTGTTAATTGTGAATCACAATCACTGTATCCATTCGGCTAGCAGACTAGCATTTTACACTATATTTAAAAAGTGACCCTTTATGGATTAGACTATTGGTGGTAAATCCCGTCCTTCCATAGTGACATAGACAAAACTTGTTTGGTAAAGACTATTATATTACTGATAATTATTAATGAGGTGCCTTCGTTGCAAAACCTGAATAGATGATTATTTGAAAATATTTAAGCTACGCTTTTGCTGAATAGGTTTAATAATGTAATCAAATTACAAATTTTTATTCAAGAAGTACTAATTTTTAAATTAAATCCAGTCATATCTGCAGATTTGAATGCTATTTTTTAAGATTTATACTCAACTTTACAAAAACTGGGAGAACCTAGGGACAGGCTATGCTCAAGATGTCATTTGTATCATAGCATACATATTTCTTCTCGCGTTAGTGTAAACCACGGAGCAAATACAAAGAGGAGACTAAGCAACTGTGCATTGTGATTCTAACTAGGTCCTGACGTCATCACAGTGGACGTGGCTTAACGTTAGTATTCTGACACGTTCGTTTTGTGCGTTTATGTACAGAAATCGCAAATCGGTGTATATTCGTAGTATTAAGAAGAAAAGGATGAAGTGTTGTGTTTTATCGTGTAAAAACTACTCAGATAGACGCTTTGATGCTATGGATGGCATCACATTTTGGCATCACACAATTGTAAGTAATTTTATACGTAATTTATTAAAATAGTTCTAGAAAAATCTCTGCGTCGGCTTTCAAGTATAATTAAATATATTCGACACTAGATGGCGACACTTTGTGTCATGGGAAATAAAGGTATGTAGAGCTCAGTATTGGTAAAATAATCATACGAAGATGCTGAAATTTATTTTGCATTCAGTCTTAAATAATTTTTAATTGCCAAAACATTATATTTACAGTTTTTAAAATCATTTTGTGAACAAGGCGCTATATGTCGTCATGGTAGCTAAACTACATTACAACATCGATATGGAACGATGCGAGTAGTTTTACTATTTATCGGTAGATGGAAATAGTTAAGAGGGTGGGTTTTAACACCCTCTCACCCCCGTAAATTGTCACGCGTTGTTACATAGTGAAATCACACATACACCTCTGTGTATTTGCTCTGTGGTGTAAACCTTACACGTGTTAAAAAGGAGTTTTGGCGGGAACTTGACCGGCGACAGAGTGCTACTCCTGTATTATTGTTTAAATTAATAATGGTTTGAAGTGGATTTTGTTATGTAAAAGTAGTGCGATTTTGTGTATTAAATGTCTGCGCATGTAAACTATTAGTGGAAACGGTGAAACAAGTGCTCTGATGGTGATGTGATTCTCAAGATAAGGTGTCTGTCTGCTTAGGCGCCTTGAGATGCCATCGCCAAATGTCAGTTGTCTGCTGGCTCAAGTTGCCATCAAAATCTCCCAAGGGCTTTTTTTTTATTTATTACAGAACAGTGCACACGGGTAAGGGTTGAAAATAGGTCGCCTGAATTGGGAGGTGGGGGTGGTGGGGGAGATGTAGAGTTGCCCCCCATTTCCTTTTCCTGCCGGACGTGTTTAGTTTTTTTTTATAAATTTTTAGAAGGTTATAATTTCGTAATGTTTTTGACAATATAAACCTGATTTATGTGGGTAGAGAGTTAGGGTAGGGGAAGCTCCACGCCACTCAGAAGTAGGAGCCCCGATTCGCGGGGCTCCGTTGACCAGGCAACCCTCGACTGCACCATGTTGAGTGGTTTAGAAAAAAATAACCACGAAAGGGATGGCGGGATCTATTCACTCGCTCAGTCGACCCCGAAATCCCCTTCTAACCTAACCTGTCCGAGGCGGGGTGCCGCAGATCCCGAGCTCGCTTCGCTCGCTCTTGCACTCAATAAAACACCAAAATATTAACTTTTATAAAGGCAAATAAAAACGTAAGGGAGCACATTCATGTAAACTCTGAAGCAACGGAATGACGTAAAGTATATTTGTCAAAGTCAACGAAATTGCCGGGGTTGGGTTTGAAAGTAAGTCGCCTGTATTTTTCCGGCCTAACGATTCATTTTACGCATTCTGAGATGACTTTGATAGATGCAACGTCAAAAACGTTAAAATTTAGTTAAATATACGATCATTCACGTTTAGTTAGTGATTTACCAATAGTTTTAAAAAATACTTCCACGCTGCTCCGGCAGCAAAAATCACATGGGGATGCTTCAGATAAACCCCCTTGACTCCCCCCCCCCCCCACTCCCACAGTGACAGAATCCTCAAATTCAGGCGACTCGATTAAGAGTTTATTGTTTGCTTATTTTGTCTTTAAAGATATTATTTTTAATGGAATTGCAAATAAAATTTGTAGACAGGTTTTCTAAAAACACATTTGACTTTTTATTCTTAATAATTATTTGTGTTATATTAATCTTCATTACCAGATTTTATTTTAGTATCTTTTGAATTATTAAATGTTTTCACATCCTCGAATAGAATAATAGAATAGAATAATTTTTTTATTCAATATAGATCACATGTGTAATTCTTATTGAAAGTCATTTTATACTTTTACTTTACCACTGGTACGAAAAAAGCCCTCTGTCCTGGGAAGAACCAGCAAGAAACCCAGCGGGACTTTTTTTTTAAAAGCATATTTTACATTAATGGTTGTACAAACTATATAAGTACAAAATTTATTTTAGAAACAGCTTGGAAGCGATCACCTCATTCCCAGGGGTTATTATCAACCATTTATTCATTTATACTATAATAACCCTTTTTATACAGTTTTAACTTAACAAAACATTTAAACTTGGTAATAGAGAGAGCCTGTACACTTTCCGCGACCTTGTTGTAATAGCGTATACATTGCCCCAAGAATGTATTACTGACTCTGTGGAGTCGAGAAACTTGTGTCACTAGCTTGTGTTTGTTTCTAGTGTTTACAGAATGTATATCACTTTTTTTACTAAAACTACCTTTGTTTTTGTGAACATACATGAAATTTTCGTAAATATACTGAGAGGCCAAAGTTAATATATTTATTTCTTTCAATTTATCTGTAAGAGACTCTCGGTTTTAGGTTGTAAATAGCTCTAATGGCCCTCTTCTGTAAAACAAAAATAGTTTCAGAATCAGCCGCTTTTCCCCATAGCAAAATCCCATAAGACGATATGCTATGTAAATTACTGAAATAAACTAATCTAGCTGTCTCGACACTAGTGAGAACTCTAATTTTTTTTACAGCATAGGCTGCAGAACTTAGTCGTAGTGTTAGGCAGTGGGATATATGGGGGTCCCACTGAAGCTTTGCGTAGAGAGTGATGCCAAGAAAAACAGTGGATTCAACAGGGCTCAATTTCTCCCCATTTAAAACACATTGGTATACAGATTTTTAACATTCGTTGTTGTAAATTTAACACAATTAGTTTTATTTCCGTTCAAATGCAGATTATTAACGTTAAACCAATGCACTAATTTTGATATAGCATTATTCACTTCGTCACATTTAAATAATTGACGTTTAAGTTTAAAAATCAAGGAAGTATCATCAGCAAATAATACTATATCATGATTATCCCCTACAAGAAAAAGTAAGTCCTTAATATACACTGGAAATAGGAATGGGCCGAGAATCGAGCCCCGAGGGACACCCATTAGTACAGGTGACCCGGAAGAACTTTTACCATTGATAATAACTTTCTGCATTCTGTTACTTAAATATAAAATAATAAATTTAAGCGCTGTGTTCTTGACACCATAACACTGTAGCTTAATGATTAATGTCTCATGGTGAACGCAGTCGAAGGCCTTGGAAAGGTCACAAAATATACCCAAAGCATCCTCTGAATTCTCCCATGCACAAAAAATATGTTTAATAAGCTCAACTCCAATGTCAGTTGTCGAGCGACCCCTTGTAAAACCGAATTGATTTTTATGTGGCAATTTATTAATATTAAAGAAGCTTAACATCTGATCTAAAATTATTTTTTCAAAATTTTTACTAAATATCGGTAGTACAGAAATTGGTCTAAAATTGTCGGGGTCTAATGTACTACCAGATTTTAACTTTACCATGTTTCATTAAATAAGGAAAAACACCATATTCGACGCTTGTATTAAATATAGTGGCTAGATAAGGTGCTATTATATCTATTATAGATAAAATAATTAACGGAAATCTCCATAAGTCTGCCGTTTTCTTAACATCAATAGTTTTAAAATATTTAACGATATCTTTTGGCAGTATTCTATGGAATTTAAAAGTATTTGAACAAGCCTTTACATTTTGTTTAAGCAATGATTCGGCGACAGTAGGAGAAGAATTTAATGATTTAGTTGTCAAAAAAGGAACATCAGTAAAATGTTTCTCAAAGCCATAGCAACTTCTTGATCGAGATCGAGTTTAATTATTGTTAATATTCAATTGAAAACCCGAGTTGCGCGGTTTGTCCTTGCCCGTTTCACTATTTATTATTCTTAAGGTCATTTTAATTTTGTTAGATGCAGTTTTAATTTTGTTACTTAAATTTTTTTTTTAATAGGAGAGGGGGCAAACGAGCATGCGGCTCACCTGATGGTAAGTGACTACCGCCGCCCATGAACAACTGCAACACCAGGGGAATCGCAGATGCGTTGCCGGCCTTTTAAAAAGGAGTACGCTCTTTTCTTGAAGGTCCCTAAGTCGTATCGGTCCGGAAAAATCGCTGATGGTAATCGATTCCACAAGGAGGTCGTGCGAGGAAGAAAACATCTTCTAAATCGCACAGTGGTGGACCGCCAATCATCCAGATGGTGTGGATGGTATCGGGAGTTCTGCCGCGATGTGCGTTCGTGAAATTTGGCGGCTGGGATTAATCCGAACAATTCCTCAGAGCACTCCCCATGGTAGATGCGAAAGAAAATGCAAAGGGATGCAATATCTCTTCGCAGTGCCAATGAATCGAGCCGATCGGAAAGGGCTCGGTCGTCGACAATTCAAGCCGCTCTGCGTTGGATGCGGTCAAGTGGAAGGAGCTGGCACTGGGGAGCCCCTGCCCAGAGATGGGAACAGTATTCCATGTGAGGCCGAACTTGCGCCTTGTGAAGTAGCAGGCGGTGTGCCGGCATGAAATACTGTCCCGCTCTGCTGAGCGCGCCAAGCTTTTTAGAGGCCAATTTGGCCTTCCCTTCCAAGTGACCACGAAACTGCACGTCATTCGATATGTCGACTCCGAGGATACCGATAACCTTAATTTAATATTATCAGTGCCGTATAATAACTGCCTCTCGAGAACCTTTCTTTCCCATCGGTTGTCGGTTCTTCGAGCTATATGGCTGGCCCATTGCCACTTCAGCTAACTAATCCGTTGGGCTATGTCGGACACTCTGGTTTTACTGCGGATATCCTCCACACAGAGAAACCCCGAGCATAGCCCTCTCCATAGCTCGAACGACTTTGAGCTTCCTCATACGGCCTGCAGTGAAGGACCACATTTCAGATCCATAGGTCATCATTGGCAACACGCACTGGTTGTACAATCTAGTTTTCAAGGTTTTGAGGTACGCCTGATGAGAAGATGTATCGTAATCTCCCTAACGCTGCCCAACCGAGTTGAATCCGTCGATTGACCTCTCGGTCGAAGTTAAACTTACTTAGTTGGACTATTTGTGCCAAGTAAACATACTCGTCAACAACTTCGAGCTTAGTGCTCCTAACAACTACCGGCATAGGTGTGACATGGACATTAAACATGATCTTTGTTTCGTACATGTTCATCTTACGACCTATCCGTTGGGTGACACTGTTGAGGTCATTGAGCATAGTGCTTAGGTCATCCAGCGATTCTGCCATAAGGAATATATCGTCGGCAAATCGAAGGTGAGTGATGTACTCGCCATTGACGTTAATACTGTATCCTTTTCAGTCGAGTCGCTTAAAAACGTCTTCCTATGCAGCGGTGAAAAGTTTCGGGGGTATAACGTCATCCTGTCTTACACCTCTCTGCAGTTGCATAGGTTTCATACTCTGATTCTGTACTCGGACTGCCAGCGGAAACCGGCTTGTTCGGGAGGCTGGAAGTCATCCAGTCTGTGTGCGAGGCGATTCGTAATGATTATCGAAAACAGCACGTAGACGCGACTCAGAAGGGAAATCGGTTTGTATTCTTCAAAAGAGCTATATCGCCTTTCTTGAAGAACAAGACCACCGTATTTCTGCTCCACGCCTCCGGATTAGTGCCACCATGGAGGACGGAATTAAAGAGCTTCTGAAGGCTTTAGTACTTTAAGTACCGGTTTTCCATCCGCTTGGGTTATTCACACTTGCGTGTGGCTCCAACGATGATGTGTACAGCTGCCCATAGAACCTCTCAATCTCACTCAAAATCTCAGGTGTCCCGGAAACGATGTTGCCACATTCGGTCTTCAGCTTCGACAGTTGGCTCTTTCTGGCAGACAGATCTCTGGCAAAGACGTTGGAGCCCTGGTTTCGCTCGATCGCTTCTTCAAAACGAGCTGTATTGAAGGTGCGTAAGTCACGGCGCATACATTTGGAGATCTGTCTGTTCAGTTTCCTGTATGCTGTCAAATCTGCTGAAGACTGCAGCTTCATCTCCCGTGTAACAGCCATGAGATTAAGAGTGTGATCGGAAAATTATTGGATTCTTCTGTGACGGGTCTTACAGAACAGTGTTCCGATCGCATGAACAGTTTCCGCAAGCTTGTTATTCATATCGTCCACTTCATTGCAGTCTTCTAGGCACTGAAAACGATTTTGTAACTCGAGCTAAGATTTCGGGGCTTTGGATTGGAGCATGACGGGGACGGAGCGTTGACTTCATTAGACGGTGAGATTTGTGGACGATAGATCCGAAAACTTCACGAAAAATAGAGAGTAATACCAAGAGTTATTTATGACAAATTTTATTAAGATAGAAATATTGATAAGATGAAATACATGGTCTTTAATGATTATTTTAAATTTAAATAACGCCACATTAATAGATCCTACCTAGACGAAACCAGAGCAGGCCGCTAGTTATAAATGTTATTTCAAAATTATTGGTACCTACTTGTGTATTCAATTATTTTCAAATATTTTCCCATGAATAGAAAATTTCCAATTAATCGAATAATATAACGATATACCGTTTTTAGCGGGTTTGCGCCATTGGTAATGTACATGTTGACAGTACGGACTTGATCTCTATCCGTAGGGACTGTACGATGCACCAGTACTACTAAGAGGATACTACGCATTCAATTTAAACCACAAACTAATAAGAAGATTTAAACAAAGTAACAAAACCTTGTGTTGTATATTTTTTTCATTGTACGTGACATTACAACATGACAAGCTTATAAGGCCTTCGGCCTTAGAGTATTTACTAGCATAGGGGAGTCTTGGGGGAGTCCTAATATAGAAACAAAATTCTTATAGCTGAACTTTTTAAATATGACGTTTAACATGGTACAAAATAAGATAGTTATATTATTCTCACCTTCTTTCTTTTACAAAGCTGTTGCCGTTTTTTTATTCCATAGAAATCTCTATTGATGTGCTTAGCGAAACAAAAAACGTCGATAAATTCATTTAGTCTATGATAGTAAAATTAGAGATTTTTAATTATTATTTTTCTTTTATTTACATTTTTAATTATTAACTTATTATGGTTTTCACGGGGAATAATAACTTTAATTAATCAACACTTGGTTTGCTTCACGGAACGTACACAGAAGGCCCTGCTACGATAGTACAATAACAACGGAACGACCGCGGTTTGCCTTCTCTTTTGTCGCTAGATCACAATTACCAATAAATCGATTACGAACGTATTACCCGTTTTCTTCTCTGCTCCCTCGAGATACTATCCATCATTAATTCGTTAATTACCACCTATCAAAAGTCCATTGCTGAAAATAGGGGGAATATTTGCCATAGTTCTCTCTCTTAGCAAGTTGCTTGGCAACCGCAATTTATTGTTTTCTTTTTGAGTTGTTATTAGGAAGATAATGTTACCTGTCTCCTGTTTCATTTCCCTATGTCGTATTTTACGATTCCTACGGGATGGTATAGGGTCTTAGAACTTCTAAGTAATATTATAGGTAATATATTATTTGGTTATATAGACTAAATAATTTTATACGAAAAGGACAATGTTTTGCGTCCGTACAATGTTCGCCTAAGAACAGTGAAAAAAAAATACCTTTTTAAGTCCGAAATTATGCGTGCGATTTTTCGCAAATTGGGCGATATTGATTTTAAATCTACATTCGAGAATCAATTATACCTCAGGGACCATTGTTTTGGTCAAAGGAAGTTGACCGCCTCTGAAGGGAATTTTATTTTCAAAGATTTAGCATCACTAGCACTGACAACATACAGCCTACCAGTGAGTAATGCTACAGTTGAGCGGGTGTTCTCAAGAGTAATCCTTATTAAAACTAAGCTTCGTAATCGCACGAATCTACCTTTATCATCGTCAATATTACGAATTAAGATGAGTTTAGAAGAGGATGGAGTGTGCTGTACAGAATTCGAGCCTGCTAATGATACGAGTATGTTAAATTTTAATTATACAATTTATGATAAAAAAGCCAAATACTATAGAAGAAAACGTAGAGGAACTATTCACAACTTTACATTTTTAATTAATAACATTTTTTTATATTTTATTATTTATGTGTGTAAAAAAGTTATAATAACGTTATAGTTAACGAAATTTATTTATTGTTATATATTTATCGTTAATATTTTATAATAAACTACAAAAAATATAAATAAAGAGTATTTTGAATTCAAATATATTGGGCGGTTTTTGTATTAGTTTGCAGTTTTTCCATAAGGTCGCGCGCAAAGAGAATATAGTCACTACCAAAGAGAATATAATTACTACGTTTAAGAGGCGGGACTTTCATAGTGTATGTAAATGTATGAAAGTACGCCAAGCTACTCTACTCTGCCAACATCAAGATATTATAACATTTAGTTTTGACAAACAGTGCTGACAACATTGATAAATTACAATAGTGCTGTAATTGTCTATACTCGAATAATTTTATCGATATTTTTACATTATAAAAGTTAGATCTCTATAGTCGTATTTTTAATTAGACGAAGCCAACTGACAGTAGCTAATGTCACTTTGTAAAATAATGTTGCCATATTTAAAGTAATAGTGATGCGTTCAGTTCTCGTTCAATCAGATGAATGAACAATGAGTGTGTATAGTTAATCATTTCAAACTATAAAAGAATATTATTTCTATTTTACAATAAAATTGTATAAAAGTGCTCTGATATAAGTTACTAGTAGTATGTAACTACAATCAGTTTTTTGAGGTTTTAAAAGCGCGGCGCGGCGACTACTGCCAACACCGATCAACGCCGCGCGCGTCGGTCGCCATTTTGTTTGTTATTCGGCTTCTAACCTCTGGTCTGATAGCACGAATGTTTTTTCTGCGCTCACGCTGTTTAGTTATTGTTTTTGTTAAGTTTTTCGTTACGTTGTGTTTGTGGTAATTGTTGTGTTTATTTGTTGCTATATTGTTTCGTACAAATGATATGGATCCTCAACCAAGCACGTCAAGCCAAAGCTTGTCTCCAAGAAAGAAGAGACCACGGATTGCTTTAAGCGTTACCGAAAAACTTATGATACAAAACGTCTACAAACACGTATTTGAGGAAAAAGCTGCTTCACTATTACCTATTGAGGCCCCCGAAAAAAAAGAATGTGTTTCGAAAACAGCTGACATTTTGGGAATTGGTGTGACCTCAGTTTACAGTGTGTTAAAAGAATGCAAAGAAAATGAACAATTTAAGTCTCCCGAGAAACGTGGACCGAAACACAGTTTCAAAGATAAATTAGACGATTTTACTTTTGCCGCTATAAGGCGAAAAGTACATAATTTTTTTTATGCAAATGAGTCACCCACCATTATAAAGGTAACTTAAACTTTATTCCTTCTACTGCATTATATTCTGTGTCCACCATAATGTTCTTTGTAAAACCAAAGTATTAGATTGCGTAGACTTCCTTACTCAAAACATATTTTTATTACTTTACAGATTCTTAAGGTTGTCAATGAAGACCCAGACTTACCCAATTTTTCTTGGAGTACATTAAGAAATGTTATGAAACATTTAAATTTCAAATATGTCACAAAATCAAGACACAGCATTTTAATTGACAGACAGGACATTATTCTATGGCGCCAGCGATACCTTCGAAAAATTAAAGAGTATCGAAGGGAAGGAAGGTATATTTATTACCAAGATGAAACCTGGATCAACGAAGGTAATTACAATTTTCTGTTTTCTTTACATTAAATTGTACTTTCAATAATTAATTGATATTTTTCACTATCTTGAAGGTCATGCACCGAAGAAGGCATGGATTGACCAGACAGTGTTATCGTCCCGCCAGGCCTTCCTAGATGGCTTGACCACTGGCTTAAAACAGCCTTCAGGAAAGGGCAAACGATTAATTATCGGCCATATAGGCGGGGAAGAAGGATTCGTAGAAGACAGCTTATTAATATTTGAAGCCAAAAAAAATAAAGAAGATTATCATCAAGAGACGAATGCCGATTCCTTTGAGAAGTGGTTTAGGGGGGTCTTGCCAAAACTAAAACCAAATTCCGTAGTAGTGATGGATAATGCCCCCTACCACTCCAGGAAACTAGAATCGCTGCCTAAAATGTCTTGGACTAAACCTAGAATACTAGAGTGGCTAACGAGCAAAAATATTTCATTCGAAGCAACAATGGTTAAAGCTACTCTTATAGACATTGTACGGCAGCACAAGCAAGAACATTGCGATAAGTATGTTGTGGACGAGATGGCAGCGCAGCATTGGATAATTGTTTTACGTCTGCCCCCATACCACTGTGAGCTCAATCCCATTGAGTTGGTATGGGCGCAGGCTAAAGGATATGTTGCAAGAAATAACAAAACCTTCAAAATGACAGAAGTAAAAAAACTTTTTGAAGAAGGACTTTAACATATCACACCTGAAAAATGGAATAGCTGCGTGTCTCATATAATTAAAAAAGAAGACAAAATGTATGGTCTCGACCACATGATTGACAATGTTACTGACAGATTTTTAATTAATGTCACCGAAAGCGATAGTGATGATTTTTTATCTGATAATGAATAAAAACAAATTATGTAATAAGCGATTTTTTTTATTCTCATTACCTACCTATAATTGTTATATTTTATACATCTATAGTTTCAACTACATGATGTATTGAAAATAGGACAGTCTTACAAGTTTCCTCGCAATATTTTCCTTAATGTTTAAAACACTCGGTATTCAGTATAGGTAGATATTATAGGAACATAGTCGTCGAAAACTCGTTGGTATGTACAAAGCACGACTAAAATTCGAACCCCGTACCCGATATCGGCAGTTCAGCACACTAACTATTCACTAGACAATCGAGGCAATTTCATTAATTCAGGAGTTTTTCAATCATTCACTTTGTCACAACACTATTTTTATTTCATCAAAAACTGACAACACAGTAAACGTCAGTTGACTTCGTCTAATTAAAAATACGACTATATACTAAATTATTTATGACAAATAAATGTTTTAACGTGGGGATTGAGTGAAAATGCCGCTGAAGATAAGAAATCAATGTATTTTAACACAGCAATTTATAATTATATCTCTACAATTACTATGTACAAAAATATGTATAGGGAAAATATAAAATAAAAAACCACTACTATACCAGTAATTAATTAAGTAAAAAATAAATGACAACTCCGTAGCGCAGTGGATAAACGTTTGACTGCGGCATTGCAGGACCGAGGCTTCGTTCCCGCACTGAACAAGTGTTGCTATGCTGTACAATAAATAGTCTGCGTCTGTGTTTGCGCCAAACGCTAAAATTTAAAATTACTATAACGGAGGCGCGTCAGCGCGCTTCTTCGATGTACCTAGCACCGGCGGGCACGCGGCTCGCGGGCGCCTCCCTGTACGCGCTGAGCGCATGGGAGATCGGGTATTTTTTGTCGTCAAGCGGCGGCCGGGCATTGCATTGCTGTGAGTCGAATCGAGCCGCG
This sequence comes from Parnassius mnemosyne, assembly GCA_963668995.1. Lineage (NCBI taxonomy): Eukaryota > Metazoa > Arthropoda > Insecta > Lepidoptera > Papilionidae > Parnassius > Parnassius mnemosyne. The sequence goes on along the minus strand of CAVLGL010000001.1, from coordinate 34,113,364 downwards.
TGGTTGCCTCTGATAGTGCCGATTTTGTTAACGGATTTGTGCAGCGACGAGGAATTGTGTAGTCTAGAACATTAGACGTCGGGTTGACTAATTGTTGAGAAGTTAATGTTTAATTGTACCGTTGCGTTAAGTGCCCTAAGGTCGCGTTCGGTTTTCGAAATAATTTGTTGCGGAGTGAACTTAAGTGAACTTTGACCTACCGGTCATCCGTCGTGCCGCGAGTTACGTTTTTTGATTATAATTAACGGGATTTAGTTGCGTCTTGAAGTTAGTTAAATGTACGATAAAGTTGATAGACTGACATAGTGAATTGAAGAAAGAAATAGTTCATTGCTGCCGCCGCTGGAGAATACCACGCCGGGGGGCGGTGCCGGAGTCAGGGTTGCTGCTGATTAAAAGGGCTAGTTCAGGTTACACAGATATACACTTCTCACACACTACTTACATTCACGATAATTAACACCTGAACGAGCCCTGTGAGCCTTCTTCGCCTCTCAACAGGTACGTACTGTTTATTTACCTAGCCTTCTCCCTATTGTGTAGTATGATAGGACATTTTCCATAAGGCATTTTGAGCCCCACACTTAGTTGTCCGTCGAACCTAACAGCTGTATGAGCCCCTGTATGGTAGACCTTAGTCTGAGCAACTAGGTGCGTGAACAGTCTGGATGCTTGTTTTGAACGTAAATTTTTTTAAAGGGTAAAAATATTGGGTTTCTTAACACTGGTTGGATTAAATTGCTTCTATGTAGAAATCGCTAGGCTTCTTCACAGAGATACCTATGTACATACCTCTCGCAGAGATCCTTTACTTATTTTCGCTTTGAAAATGAGTGCTCATTATAGCTAATGTTTGTAGATGAATCTATATTTTTTTTATTTATAACCAGGTAATTAAAAATAACCGAGTTTAGTTATATAATCTAATTCTTACCAAAATGTGACTTTAGAGGTATATTATCTTTTGCTACATGAAACAATCAATAATTATATAATAATAATAATTAATCACAGTTCGTTTTAGTTGGGTTCCAAATTCTCGGATTCGCAATGTTTGCCACAAATATCTTTTAACATGTGAATCTTTTCAATTAGTGCATGTGGAAAAATAATAGCAATAAAATCACATTTTATTCCAACAAATAGAATGTTAGCAGTCACAATAATTGATAATGTAGTTTCTAAGTACCTGTAGTTCGTTTCGAATTGCCATCTCATCGAACTATCAGATTTAGGAAATAGTGTGTTTGAATTTGTGCACACAATCGTACACTATAATGACCTGTCCTATGTAGATGGCTAGTCCAAAAATGTACTCGCGATAAATCTCATATTATAATTCAAGTTAAAATCATCACATACCTTTCTTTCATCATCTAATTTAACATCATTATGTTTTCCGCTTCATACACTATTTAATTGGCAAGTTTTATAATGCATATTTAGTATTTTAACAATTCTATAAATGAACAACGGATCCTATAGGAAATTTAAAAGCAATCCTAATAAATAAAATATATGTAAATGTAATTGTTTGATTTGACATTTGAATCTATTTGATTTGACGATGTCGTTAATAGACAAAGGTACGAAAAGCAGAAAGAAGAGATAACCATCATTAAAATTTGACGCGCTTCGTACATATATTTTTAAGTGCCACCAGCCCGTAGATAGAGACCAGCCTGGTCGCGCGGTTTCCTTTAGAGAGTAATTGTGTTCTGTGTTTAGAACATTTCTGTCTAGCAACCCTGTGTACATATTTAATATTTATTTAGAGTTTTGGCGGGAAATTGACCGGCGGCGGTTTGCTGCTCCTGTATTATTGTTTAAATAATGGTTTGAAGTGGACTTTGATATGTAAAAGTGTTGCGATTTTGTGTATTAAGTGTCTACGCATGTGAACTATTAGTGGAAACAGTGAAACAAGTGCTCTGATGGTGATGGATTCTCAAGATAAGCTGTTTGTTTGCATAGGCACCTTTAGATACCATCGCCAACTATCAGCTGTCTGCTGGATCAAGTTGCCGCCAAAATCTCCCAAGAACTGCACAATGTGACGCATCAACATATTGTGAAGCAGTATACTATGAAGGAGTGGGGAAATTACAATAAACCGAATAAAAATACTTAAGACTTGGCCTAAAGGTCTAGATACCAGGCCATAAACTCCAAAAAAAAAATATTTATTTATCTATGGTTTTGTTTTGCGGTTGTGTACCGTAGACAGAGGATTGACTAGATAAAGCATTCGCGTATGCTTTTGAGATAGAAATAGGCGGGAGGTACTTTCACTGGGTTACCAGATATTGTTCCATTTCCCCCGTTATGGGTTTATTTATATTCACAGCACTTACATTCATACAAAAAACTTAATTGTTACCATAAAAAAATGTTCTTTTATAATTCAAATGATTAATTCATTTCTCTTGAAAATACATTCTGTGACTAAAAACTACGGGCGGAAACTACGTAAAAACAGAATCATCATTCTGTATTCAACGGCGCATCGACGATTTTACTGGACATTCAATAAACTCTGGATTTCGACGGCACTAAGTGAAGACGCTACTAACACATAGTGTGATATTGCTAATAAATAACAATATGTTATGTATGTACTTAAATATTAATTAAGAATAAAAATATTAAATAATAAACAAAAATTTCATCGTGTCGAGTTTTGTTTTTAGCAAAAAAAAATTAATAATGTTTTAACATACCATTCCATCACAAGTTCAGTGCTGAACACAGACCTCCGAAAGGAAAGGCTTTCAACTTAGGTTTTGTAGTACAAAACACGGTTATGAGGCTACTCCCGCGATTTCCTGCATGTTTTGCTAAGTTAGTGTCTTGTGTGCGACAAGTTGTGGCGTACAAATTCTCTTGTACGCCACAACTTGCCGCACACAAGAAATGATATTACCCCGCGTCGTAAGCAATAATACAAAGATGGGGTGGGGCAGTAGCACTTTCCCGATGAAAACTTAAAATAATAAATAACTGCGGTGGCCAACCAGCATAATGCATATTTTCACGCAGGCGTGGCAACTATGGTAAAAGTCATCCTATGAGGATATCTAGGGAAGGCCTTTTTTAGGTGGGTGGGTAGGTACTTATTTATGGTTAGGTGGCTTAATCATATTACCTTATGGTTAAGGTGGTAAAATGTTTTAGTTAATATACGTTTTAAAGCATCAACAAGGGTTTGTTTTTGTAATATGTTGGTATATAAAATAAAAAGTAATGTTTTATAATATTCTATTTTAATTTACCATGCAGTGTAAGATTATCTGTTACCTCATATCATTCCATGGGTGGTGTATGAGGCGACATAGGGAAACATCAAAGAAAATAAACAGCAGCATTTTCCTGATAACAGCTAAATAAATAAAAATACAGTGGTTGACAACCCGCTTTCCAAGCGTTGAAACTCTTTCAAATAACTATAATCATGTTTATGTTCAACAGTGGACTTTTGATAGACTGTAAAGATATATATTATATTCAAATAAAAATATATAGAAATATAAAAAGGAAAAAGAACTAAATTTTGTGTACTTACACAACATTTAGAAATATTAACAACAAGCTATTCCCCGCGACTTCGCCCGCGTGGAGTAATTTTTCGCGAAACTCTAAAATAAAAGCAGCCCAAGTTACTCCTTATAACATCAGCTATCTGCCAGTGTATAAATATTGACAAATAATGACATTAATATTTATACGATACTACCTTCTCCACTAACACTTAAAACTTTATGGTATGGTATTAAAGTTCAAATTGACTTTTAAGTATTATTACGAATCTTTTGTATGGGAATATAGAAAAGTGTTGTTTTTAGACTTTTTCATGCAATTTTTTAAATTTTTCTCTCCGTAAGAACCATCTTCGTACTTCAAGGAATATTATGAAAAAAGAATTATCGAAATCGGTTCAGCTGCTCTCGAGATTTGCGCTTAGCAACACATTCAGCTATTCATTTTTATATTATAGATGTTACATTAAGTAAAACAAATGAAAACACAATTATATATTAAATATAATTCAATAAAATTAAAATAAATAAACGATTATTTATTAATTTTTCATCACATTAATAAACAACAAAATTAACAAAATTTTTGTCTTCTTTCTAGAGCATTCGTTGTTATTCTTGGTTTGAGCAGCTTTAATTTCTCAAAAATATGTATTTATAAACTTGATTTATACTTTGCATGGCAGAAATTCTTGGGTGCTGGTTGTTAGAATCGGATTAGAAAGGAGTATATATATATATATATATATATATATATATATATATATATATATATATATATATATATTATGCCTTGTATATAATATATTTTAATGGTATAAATAATAAGGTACAACTCCTAAACTATACTTAGATAGGTAATACTTATCTCTTGTCAAAAACATCTTTATTACATTATTTATGACAATTAAATAGAAATTATCATAATTGTTACATTTATTTCTTAATTTATTTACTTAAGTTATTTATATTATAAATTACATAAGTTAAGTATATTTAGTCCCCCTAAAACAATGAGGCTCATAATGTTTTGAGCATATACTGCTAAGTTTTGTTGGTTACCTATAATTACTACCAGTAGCGATTATCCAACAGTTACGGATAGCTGATTCCTTAGAAAAGCTGTGAAATAATATATTTAAAAGAAATTAATATATAAAATATATAATACACTTTTATATCAAGGCATTTAACAAAAAAAATCAAGTATGGGTATCTGTGAATAAATACAATACCTATAACAATTAATACAATATCAATTGATGTAATTAAATAGCAAGTATATGTAAATGTAATGATACAATTACTCATACCAAACATTTAAAAAAATTATGTACATATTAAGCTTTAGATATTGTTAATTAATACATTTACAGCCTAACATAGTTATGTCCTCCACAGCTGAACATAGACCTCCCACACAGTTTGTCTTCAAATAACTGCAGTTGCCAATTCTCCTGCTAAGCTAGGCAACTATCACAAAACCTATAACTTTTGACTTTTGATACTGACTAATGGTAACGGTGAGTATATTATCATCAAATTTTTTCTACATCATCAATTGAGAATATTATCTTATGTTGTTGTGTTATTGTGTACCTTACGATTAAGACTTATCTATTTATTTATTATTTTATCTATGTTTATATTTATTTTTATATTAGTATGACATATTTATTTATTTTTTTAATGAATATTGTAATGTAATTGTTGCTAATGTATAATAGAATTAGTGGAATGCAATAAAGTTTTGTGCATCTGATTTCAGGCAATACATATTTATATACTTTGCCCAATGTTTATGTACTTGAATCCAAACATGTTTTCAGGTTGATACTTACATATTATTTGTGACATCTATGTAATATGGAAAATGATGGAAGAGTTGTAGGGCAATAAGGAGTTTCCTTTAAAGCTGAACATAAAAGTGTATGTATATGTATAACATTATGTGATTCATATTTATGGACATAGCTACTAATCACAATAACAATTATTATTGAACAATGCGAAAACATTATTGTACTCGCTGATATCCCTAAAGTTTCTATAATCCTACTGAATCAAAAAGTACACGTTTGTTATGACTTTAAGCTTTCGAATGACCGTTCAAATTAAGGAGCATTATCATGAAGAATTTACAATTTGGGAGTCCAAATATTTGACAAAATACATCACAAAGTTCATTTAACACATGAAATGTTACACTTTATATTCAAAACAATAGATATTAGTCAGTACAAGTAGCAAATGTAAGCACAAAACATACTTACCGGTGAAAGGTAATATTATCAATTTTTCGTTGACTGACGCTGTTGCATCCTAAAATGCTACAACTTACCATCTTTTTCACCTTACCTAATAACTAAGACCCACAAAAAACACTAAATTCAATTACCTGTATGCTTATAATATCAATATTATTCAAAAGAGCTTGACACCGTTAATGTCAAATAAAGTAGGGAAAACAATCAAAAATGCATACCTAGAAAAAGACAAGAAATATAGATTTGCTTCTCCTTTACTCTTATGTCTAACTATATACGTGCATTCCTTTCACACGGTGATGACGTCACTGAATGTTTAGTCTATAAGATACTATGTCTATGTTGTGTACATACAACCTTCCTGTATAGGACAGTTACTATACTCTTTGATACAACCACAAACTATATAGAAACACTACGCGTAAACATACAACTTTATAATTTGTGGTGGTGGTGGCGCGTATGCATAAATTAGAACTATCTTTTTTTTAATTTTGATAAGAAGTACTCACAAATTAATGTTGAAAAATAAAATTAAGCCTTCATTTGAATTTTATAAATCAATATAATATAGATTTAGAATACGACAATATGGTAAGAGCGTTATCCTTTATCTTTGTTATTGATTTTATGAGCTATATAAACAAGGTTTTGTTTTTCGGCGTCTATGCATAAATTAAGATTTTAATCTTTTTTATCTTAAATAACACAAATTAATGCTGAAAGATAAAATTAATAATTGATCTCAATTTTATAAATCAATATATAGATTTAGAATACGACAATATGGTGAGTTATTCATGTTATTGATTTTAAATTTTTATAGTAAACCTGAATATAAATTTATTCATGGATCATAAGCCATAAGTGTGATTTACAATTAATCAAGTGAATTGAACAGAGTATGATTAATGCAACCCGTAAAGTTTAATACAGTATCTATTTAAAAAGCTTTTCCCTTAACCAAAGTTATTTATTATTGGTACTTTACAGACAACCGTCGCTAATTCTCAAAAGAAGAATGTGAATTCGAATTCTAATATCCAACAACCAGGAGGAGTACGTAAAAAATCTGGCCCTAAGTTTGAATTATCAGAAGAACAGCGTCGAGATATTAAAGAAGCATTTGATTTATTTGATACTGAAAATACAGGTAAAATTGATACAAAAGAATTAAAAGTTGCAATTCGCGCTTTAGGCTTTGAGCCAAAAAAGGAGGAAATAAAAAAAATGATAGCTGAAATTGACAAAGGTGATGGAAAAGTAGCATTTGAGGATTTTCTTGATTTGATGACGGTGAAAATGGCAGAGAAAGATACTAAAGAAGAAATTATGAAGGCTTTCAAGCTTTTTGATGATGATGAAACAGGTTTGTAGTAGCTCTACACATTTAATATTTCTATTTTACAAAAGATACTGTAAACATAAAGATTGGTATTTTGTGTATACCAGTTTAAACAAAAATCTATAACATATATTGTATATGTGCTACAGATTTTTGTGTTTGGTTACCATGTAGTGATGGTGTAAGTATATCTTCATGTGGGTGATGTAAGAGGTGACAAAGGGTAACTAACCAGGAGATGGGCAGTAACATCTTACCTAATAACATTAAGAAAATGAAAAAGCTGCAGTGTCAAGAATGGTAACTATGGCAATATTTTTGTTTTATTATGATTGAATATAATAATGATAAAAATTATATTTAATATGTATTTAAAAATATTTACAGGTAAAATATCCTTCAAAAATTTAAAAAGAGTAGCTAGGGAACTTGGTGAAAACTTGACAGATGAAGAACTCCATGAAATGATAGATGAAGCAGACCGAGATGGAGATGGTGAAATAAACCAGGAAGAGTTTCTAAGAATAATGAAAAAGACTAGTCTCTATTAAGAATCTCAATATGATTAAAATTTATGCATTTACAGAATTTTGATTTAAGAGGACTACAAGAGCTAAGTGACCTCGAATGATGCATGCACACATTTACACAATTTTGGTATGGCATCGAGCATCGGCCGACATTGTCAGTACACAAGCGTTTACGTACACATGCTTACGTATTGTGTTCAGAAATAAGAATTTGCGATTTAAAAAAAATATTGGTTGGACTAAAAAATTAAAACACTTTTACATAAATATGCTGCTTGTAGAATAATATATCTATATAATCTAGTATAGTTTTTAATCATCAAAAGAAATTTTAGAGGAATCTGTGAATTTTTCTATCATATGAAATTAGTAGTATCATATTTTCTACACACTATCTAACTATGCTAGTTAACTATCCTCAAAAATATATATTTACCTGATTTTGTTTACTGCAGTGGATTATTTACTTTAAGGCATTATAAAACTTGAATTTAGCTAATGTAGTCCCCATGAAGCTAATACAAAGGGGAGACGGCATAAGCAACTGTGCACTGTGATTCTAAGTAGGTCCTGACGTCATCATAGTGGGCGTGGCTTTAGTTAGTATACTGTCAGCATTCGTCCTGTGCGCTTATGTGTTGAAAAAATCGCAAATCGGTGTATTTTCGTAGTATTAAGAAGAAAAGGATGAAGTGTTGTGTTTTATTGTGTAAAAACTACTCAGATAGAAGCTCTGATGTTATGGATGGCATCACATTTCATTTGTAAATAATTTTACACCTAATTTATCAAAATAGTTCTAGAAAAATCTCTTTGCGTCGGCTTTCAAATATAATTAAATATATTCGACACTAGATGGCGACACTTTGTGTCATGTGAACTAAAAATATAAAGGTCCGTAGAGATCAGTATTGGTAAAATAATCATACGAAGGTACTGAAATTTGTTTTGCATTCAGACATAAAGAAATTTTAATCGCCAATATATTATTTTTATAGTTTATAACATTTTGTGGACATGCCGCCATCTACCGTCAAGATAGCTAAGCTACATTGCAACATCGATATGGAAAGATTCGAGTAGTTTTACTATTTATCGGTAGATGTAGATTAGTGTAAAGTGGGCGGGGCTTTGCAACCCCTCACCCCGCAAATTGTCACGCGTTGTTACATAGTGAAATTTAATTACAACGTCTCCTCTTTGTATTTGCTTCATGGTAGTCCCCTTAAGAAATCATGTTGATGTATTTTTTATTTGTCTGTAAAGTAATATGGGAAAGAAAAATATAATGTCTTCATACGTCAGTTATATGAGTATGTATTTATACAAAGTGCAAGCTTTACCTATATCACACAAATCACAATGCTTAAGCATTTAGTAGGTATATGAGCTATGAAAAAATAGTCTATACTTAAAAAACAGCTTTTAAAGTGAATAAGTAGCCTACTGCAGGTTACATATTTTCCTCATGCACAATTCCCCGTGCTTGGTGATGAAGCAAAACATATACCTGAATGCTAGAACAGCACGGGGGGGGGGGGGGGGGAGTTATTTAGTTTTGTGGCCCATCAGTGTAATAATATAGGAATTATTATAGGTTGTAACTTTATTTTTTACCTAGCCTATGAGCTACAACAGTTTGTGGAAAGAGAACTAGTAAGATATGGATAGTGCTTAATTAGATTTATTGTTGTGCTGATAATCACTGCCGTTTCCTTTAAGTTCAACTGTGTTTTGATACAATACATATTTCTTAGACTTCTAAATTTAAATTTCATTAGTTTTCCTATTATTCGCTTTTAGATTTTATAACTTTTCTATCACATATTTGAGTTGGCATTATTAAACCTAAGTTCACATTTTAATTTCTTAGTATAGAAGAGTTTAATTTAGAAGTTGTCTTATCTTGAATTTTAAGTGTTCATAGATTTTATAAGTCATTTACACCAGCCAAGAACCTTTTCGTTGTATTAGATATCACTCTCTTATATTTTATGTCTTTATATGTATATGTTTTATAAAATTAGATTTGAGACAAAACGCAACCATACTTTAATTTAGAATCATCATCATCATTACAGCCCTTCACAAGTCCACTGCTGAACATAGGCCTCCCCCAAAGAATGCCACAAAGCACGGTCCTGAGCCACCTGCATCCATCGACTTCCTGCATGTCTTACCAGGTCGTCACTCCATCTCGTGGGGGGACGCCCTACACTTCGCCTACCGGTACGAGGCTGCCACTCGAGAACCTTTCTTCCCCATCGGTTGTCGGTTCTTCGAGCTATATGGCCGGCCCACTGCCACTTCAGCTTACTAATCCGTTGGGCTATGTCGGTTACTCTGGTTCTACTGCGGATATCCTCATTCCTAAGTTTATCACGCAGAGAAACTCCGAGCATAGCCCTCTCCATAGCTCGCTGAGCGACCTTGAGCTTCCTCATACGGCCAGCAGTGAAGGACCACGTCTCAGTTCCATAAGTCATTACTGGCAACACGCACTGGTTGTACAATTTCGTTTTCAGGTTTTGAGGTATGTCTGACGAGAAGATGTGTCGTAGCTTCCCGAACGCTGCCCAGCCGAGTTGAATCCGTCGATTGACCTCTCGGTCGAAGTTGGACTTACCTAGTCGGACTATTTGTCCCAGGTAAACATACTCGTCAACAACTTCGAGCTTAGTGTTCCCAACAACTACCGGCATAGGTGTGACATGGACATTAAACATGATCTTTGTTTTGTCCATGTTCATCTTAAGACCTATCCGTTGGGAAACACTATCGAGGTCATTGAGCATAGTGCTTAGGTCCTCCAGCGATTCTGCCATAAGGACTATATCGTCGGCAAATCGAAGGTGAGTGATGTACTCGCCATTGATGTTGATACCGTATCCTTTCCAGTCCAGAAGCTTGAAAACGTCTTCCAATGCAGCGGTGAAGAGTTTCGGGGATATGACGTCACCCTGTCTTACACCTCTCTGCAATTGGATAGGTTTCGTACTCTGGTTCTGTACTCGGATAGCCATCGTAGCCCTACTGTACAAGCACTTCAACACTTCGATATACCGACAGTCAACTTGGCACCGCTGAAGGGACTGCAGCACCGCCCAAATTTCGACGGAATCAAAGGCTTTCTCATAGTCCACATACGCCAGACATAGTGGCAAATTGTACTCTTCGGACTTCTGTACAATTTGCCGAAGGGTATGTATGTGGTCTATGGTGCTAAAGCCCTTTCGGAAACCGGCTTGTTCGGGAGGCTGGAAGTCGTCAAGTCTGCGCGCGAGACGATTCGTAATGACTCTCGAAAACAGCACGTAGACGCGGCTCAGAAGGGAAATCGGTCTGTAGTTCTTCAAGAGGGCGTTGTCACCTTTCTTGAAGAACAAGACCACCGCACTTCTGCTCCACGCCTCCGGTGTAATGCCACCATGGAGGACGGAATTAAAGAGCTTCTGAAGGACTTCAAGTACCGTTCTTCCACCCGCTTTCAGTAGCTCCGCTGTAATTCCATCCTCGCCTGGGGCCTTACCGTTTTTAAGGTGCTGGAGAGCCATTCTAATCTCGCTCAGACTGACGTCCGGGATATCTTCGGAATAGTGTCGGATGAGACTCGCTCTTGGATCGTTACTCACACTTGCGTGTGGCTCCAACGATGACGTGTACAGCTGCCCATAGAACCTCTCAATCTCACTCAAAATCTCAGGTGTCCCGGAAACGATGCTGCCACATTCTGTCTTCAGCTTTGACAGTTGGCTCTTTCTGGCAGACAGATCTCTGGCAAAGACTTTGGAGCCTTGGTTCCGCTCGATCGCTTCTTCAATACGAGCTGTATTGAAGTTGCGTAAGTCCCGCCGCATGCATTTAGAGATCTGTCTGTTCAGATGCCTGTATGCTGTCAAGTCTGTTGAAGAATGTAGCTTCATCTCCCGTCTAACAGCCATGAGATTAAGAGTGTGATCGGAGAGTTTTTGTGTTCTTCTGCGGCGGGTCTTGCAGAACTTAGCTCCGACCGCATGGACAGTTTCCACGAGCTTGTCATTCATATCGTCCACTTCATTGCAGTCTTCTAGGCACTGAAAACGGTTTTGTAACTCGAGCTGAAAGGTCTCGGGACTCTGGAACAGAGCACGAGGGGGACGGAGCGTTGACTTCATTAGACGAGACCTCTCCAACTTAACGTTTAGGTTCAGTGTGCCTCTAACCATTCGGTGATCGCTACCAGTTTTCACCCTCGCGATCACGGAGACATCACTGAACAGTTGTCGTCTGGTCGTCATAATGAAGTCAATCTCATTTTTTGTCGAACCGTCGGGGCTCGACCAGGTCCACTTCCTGTGGGGCCGCTTCTGGAAGAAAGAGTTCATCATAAAGAGTCCCTCTTTCTCCATGAAGTCGGCCAGCTGCTGGCCCCTTGGGTTCCGTTGCCCTATTCCAAATTTCCCTACTTTCAGCTCACCGTTCTCTCTTGTGCCTAGTTTTGCATTGAAGTCTCCCATTAACACCGTATATTGGGTTTTGGAGGAATGCATGGCTCTAGAGATATCCTCATACATTTCCTCCACCTCCCCATCGGGGTGTGCCGAGGTTGGTGCGTAAACCTGTATGACCTTCAGCGAATACCGTTTGGTGATTCTGAGTATAAGGTACGCAACCCTCGTCGACACACTCCCGATCTTTACAACGTTGTTAACGAGAGACTTGTGGACGATAAATCCGACACCTCCTTGGGACAGATGGTCGCCCTCCCGGTGATAGAGCAAGTTGCCGGATTCGAGGATTACCGTGTCCTCCCCCTCTCTTCGGACTTCGGATAATCCTATAATATGCCAGCGCAACTTGTCTATCTCTTCTTCCAGCTCCACGATCTTCTCGTCAGTCCTCAGGGTGCGTGCGTTGTACGTTGCCAGGTCGAGTCGTCTAAGGTGGCAACCGAACCTCCACCGGAGATTCTTAGCACCCCCTGCCCCGCCGTTACCATGGTCGCCACCGTAGCCAGGAATAGCGGGGCCGCCGGGGACTGGGGGCCGTCTCTTAGTAACTTTATTCATTTGGGGGGTATTTGCCATAGTTGCCACGCTTGGCGAGCGGGTTGGCAACCGCAGTTTTTTTTTTATTGTCTGGCTATTATCAGGAAGATGCTGCTGCCCATCTCCTGCCTGTTTCCCTTTGTCGCCTTTTACGACACCCACGGGAGGATATGGGGTAGTGGTATTCTTGACCGCCACTACACTATTAATTTAGAATATACCAGTTTAATTAAATTTTTATCACAGGTACCTGCAAAAATTCTGCTTTGGCCTAACTAAAACCAGGCCTCTGTCAATCTTGCTATCTGCATGATATAAATACCTACAAACGCGCGTAACCTCAGGTTACATAAGTAGTAAGGGCTAGCGTGTTTTAACCGAGCGACATATTATTGAATTTCAAAGTTTTTTAACACGTAAATAGATTTTTTGTATACACTTATATAAGTGTATACAAAAAATACAATAAACAATAAATAACATTTTTGTTTATTGTTTAGTATATTTAGTTATAGGATAAAATAGTTGGTATAAGTTTAGTGCAATTGATATGTATATTTATGTTTATTATTGAAAATATGTACATACATTCTTTAAAAATTTTGAAAACATAATAATGAAAAAACTAGCAAATAATTTGCTAAAATTATTAACCAATATTCACTCCGTGTTAATGTTTTCTTTCCCAGTATGTACTTAAAATAAGATTTGGAGCTTTTCTTTTTTTTATATTAAAGTAAAACAGTTTTAAATTAAATAAATAAGCAAAAGGTACTATTTATCTACTGTATTTTTTTACTATTTGTTGAAAGCATTGGGTAACCACAAAATATCGTCCGCGACGTTGGAAGGGGAAAAGACACAAAGCCATACGGATACGGACACGCACGCAGCGATAAAATTTAATTTAGCTTGCGTGCATGATGTATCTAAATAATATAGGCTATTAAAATGCCCGCAATTAGTCAAAATCAAAGAAGTGCAACTTCTGTACGTAGTACTATTATTTATGTCTAGCCATCTCATATTTTGGTTAACCAAGAACTCCCATAACTAGTCTTGAACAATATTTAAAACAAGTGATAAAATTAAAAATTTTGTACAACCAACTTTAATATAAATAAAATGAGAACATCAATATAGGTGAAGTCAATTAAATACGCATTATTAAGAATAGCTCAAAAACTACTGGTCAGATCTTGATCAAATTTATATGGGACCACATGAGAAGCACCAGCTGTCAAATAAAGAAACATGAAAATCGGTTTACCTAAAAAAAGTTCTGAGGTAACACATTAAAAAATAGTTGAATTGAGTACTTCCACCTTTTTTGAAGTTGGTTAAATAGGAAAAAAAGAAAGAAAATATTTATCTAGAAATATTGTGGTGTGTTTCTCGCCTATTACCACGTTATAATTTAACCTTTGGGAAATCAGTTGTATCGAAGCCACATATTATTTCATAAAAATCATGTGTTTCATTCCATTATAATATGAAAATTAAAATCTATGTACCAAATCTATGTAGTGCTTGTTTTTATTTATTAAAATATTTATTTATTCCAGTTTTTTTTTGATTAAGTACGATACAGTATTTTTCATGTATAATATGCATTTTACTTGAGCACATTGTGAATTACAAGTTCACTATTAATTTAAATATGGGCTTATAGTTGTGCTTATTTCCAGTGATTTGTAGGAAATAATAATAACAATTTCTTGAATACTACATATTATTTTTGTCTAGATTGAAATTAACACTACATGTACACACTTAAAAAATTTAATTACTTTTATACTGCAAAAAGTATAATACTGGTCCATTTACCAACTGTTTTAGTCTTATGGATGCCATACACGATCAAGTTTACCGTCAAGTTTGCAGTGCATCCATATAGGCCACACACGTTCAAGTTCGCCGTCAAGTTTGCATGATACCGCATCAGTTGAAACCATGGCGTCACTAGTGACGGACGACGATGCGTTAGCCATCCTAGGCTTATTGCTCGCAATTACTTTGCAAAAACAGGTTAATGAAACTAAAAATATTATATCAATAGTAAATAGCAAAAAATGTGAAACAGACAAGTGACGGCTCCGTGGCGCAGTGACTTAGTAATGAGTTGCAGCGCTAAGAGCCGCGGGTTCGAATCCCGGACGTAACAAGTATTTGTATGACCTACAAATAATTGTTCTGGGTCTGTTCTATGTATGTAAACTGTCCCTGCGATACAGAAGAAAATCTTAGTGTGGAAGTAACGTTTTTTTAAAAGAGAGGAAGAGAGACAACTAATGTAATTAAAATTTTTGTACAACCGACTTCAATACGTATACGCATTATTACGGATAATTCCAAAAGTACTAGTCAGATCTTAATCAAATTTATATGTGATGTTTAAATTATAAGCACCAGCTTTCAAATAAAATAGAATCATCAGAATCGATTCACCTAGAAAAAAGTTCTGAGGTTACACACATTAAACAACAGTCGAATTGAGTACCTCCTCCTTTTTTAAAGTAGGTTAAAATGGTAAGTAGGTAAATTATCTGAGTTTCAAAGACGTTCACGTTGTTATAATATTAATTTTCCTCGATGTTGCATATTAACCGTCCTCACATTGAACAATAAAGTTTTGGCTTAGCAATGAGTTGCAACGCTGGGGACGCGGGTTTGAATCCTGCACGGAACAAATATTTGTATTTGTATATGTGTAAATGTTTGACCTCGTGCAATTTATGTTTGTTAACTGTCTCCACGATACAAGAGAAAATCCTAGTGTGTAGGTAATGTTTTTTTAACAAAATAAAAAAAAATATTTATACATTGCATAACACTTCGGTGTATTCTACTATATACCGCGTGTGCGCGTCTTCGCTTGCCGAAGCCGACTAACGTCATGCATACTTGACCGCTCATACACACGGTCAAGTTTACATGACGCTGCAAGCTTGATCAAGTCGGCAGAATCGAAATTCAATTTTTGCTTCAAGTAGACTTGTCATGCACACCCATAGCCATACACGGTCAAGTTTACCGGACGCCGCTTCAAGCGCGCTGCAAACTTGACGGTAGACTTGATCGTGTATGGCTGCCATTATGGTCATCTTGGGTTACTGTGTAGGTATTCACTTCACTTCCTAAATAAGTCAATTGAAAGTATTAAAGCAGGGAAAGTTTTAGAGTAAACAATGTACAACCATCCTCAAAGAGGTCTTGGTGTGCACTGGTTAGAGCAGTTCAAGCATTTGAACTATTCAAATTTGTTTATTTTTCTTCATAAGATGAGAAAGAATACAATTACGAAATATGTTCTAAAAATAATAAGTTTTTTAATTTGATATAATTTTTACACATGCATACAGTTGTGTTAGTGCCATCTGCTTGTTTGCTATGCTTTGCTGCGTGCTATGCTTTTCTTATTGAGTAAAATGTTTCGTTCTGTCTCAACACGGCACTTGACAATATGAACAATTTTTATAAAATGATTGTTTTTGCACAATAATTATATTTCAGTTGATTTAAGTAGATTCAATAAAGTTAAAAAGTACTGCGATGTCAACTTAAAACATTTATGTCATAGTCATTGCCTTGTAAAAAGGCAAGATAAAAATTTTTTGAGTGGCTGCCTTGTACTGGTATGCAGGGTGTGGATTGGCCCTCACTAGATGGGAGTAACAACCTGGTAAGGCATGCAAGATGTTATTGAATACTTTTCTTAGGGGCTGTTTTATAGCAATATATGGGTGAGAGGCCAATGTTCAGCTGTGTACTTTTTGATGGGCTTAAGTTCCAACTTTATCATAATAATCAGAGCTGTTTTGTAGAGATCTATAGGGAGAAGCCTATTTTGTTGCACAAATGGATTAGCTCAAGAACTGTACTTTCACAGAATACAAGCATGAAATAGGAGCTTAATGTTTTTTTTTATAAAAGAGGGGGCAAATGAGCATGCAGGTCACCTGATGGTAAGTGACTTATGTCCCCCATGAACTACTGAGGAAAATGCAAGTGCATTACCGACCTTTTAAAAAGAGTAGGTTCTTTTCTTAAAGTTGTATTGGTCCAGAAAAATCACCAGCGGTACCTATTGTTTCATATGGTACAAGTCGCGGCACGTAAGTCTAGTGCTGAACGAAACGTGGAGGGGACGCGCACGAATTGAAATGCATGAATGCGACTGGAGAACCAATCAGCGGGTGCGAACGATAAGCACGAGCTAATCAGCGCAACTTAATAACGGTCACTACTACCACTCGTGTAGAGAACCAGGGACCCTTTTTACTGTAAATGATTCATTCCACTTTAGCTCTCAGGGGTGACAACAAATTTTGTATTTTGATTCCTAATTGAGCAGGTGTCTATATACCACAGCATTTACTTACCATCAGGTGGACTGTGTGCTTATCACACATATAATTAAAAAAAAAATGTTTGGTTGAAAATGATGGTATGGTACTGAATAATATGTATTACTTTTTCTTTACTCAATAACAAAAAGATTAAATTGACCAAAAAGTTTATTTTTTATAAAAACAATATAAAAAAGTGTAGAGATTTCATCTTATACCTAATAACAGAAACTCAATTAAACTAAGCAGATCTTTCTACAACGGTCCCTTCGGGTTGCCCAAAGTAAGCTTTTGAACACATCTTCACAAAAAGTCCAATTTCAACAACTCCAGGAATCATTTTTACTGATGTATTCACTTGTTCCCAATCTAAATCTTGGTTTGTAAACATCCAATCTAGTATAAAATTACCATTATCTGTGACAACTGGCCCAGCTTTTGCTATAGCAGAACGTAATTTTATCTCTCCTCCATACATTGCTAATACTTTATTTTTTATAGGAACATAAGCCATAGGAATCACTTCAATAGGAATTCCTTTTTTATATCTGTCACCTAGTTTTACAGAATCTTTGGTGTAATCAGCTATGACTATCAGTGCCTTAGAACAAGAAGCAATTATTTTTTCTTGTAATAAACATCCACCTCCACCCTTTATCAAGGTCATATTAGAGTCCACTTCATCTGCGCCATCGATTGTTACATCAATAATTGGGTTGGTATCAAGTTCTCCTAATTTAAGGTTATGTTTCAAAATTAGCTGCTTCGCTTGAAACGACGTTGGTATACACACCACCTTAAGGTGTTCAAGTTCAACTCTTTCCGCCAGACGCTGCACTGCATATACAACAGTTGAACCACTACCTACACCAAAAACGCAGTCACTTTTTACAAATTCGTCCACCGCGCGAAAAGCAGCCACTTGTTTTGCTTTTTCTAAAGACATTTTCCTTACATTGAAGCTCAACCAACTAAATATATATCTAGTGGTGTTACGTCTTCCTATTCTCAATACTTTGCACCCAAATAACATACATAGGTAGTTAAATAAAGCTATTTTTAGAGTTCACAAAATGCATGTGCACTGTGCAGTTAATTTTGTTTTGTTCACATAATATTGTTAGTGTTCACATAACTGGCTTTACGGCTCTGGGTTCTAGCCCTTCTGAGTCTGAAGTTACAATGTATAATTATCCTATACTAAGAAGGCACAGATACACTGCTTCACACTATGTTGATGCATCACATTGTGCAGCTCTTGGGAGACTTTAACAGTGGTAGAGCCACGCGGCAGCTTTTGCTGTCGCACGGATGGCCCGGCTCGAACCGGGGTAGTACCACGACCTCACAGGAAACCAGCGTGAAGTAGAGGTTTACCTCTGCGTTTCGCTTGGTGAGTGCAGGTGGCCGGAGGCCTTTTTTACTGGAAATGAGGCATTCCATCTTAGTCCTCACGGGTGACAACGCATCTACATTTTGATTTGTAACAGACGATAGATGTAGATGTCTATGGGCCGCAGCAACCACTTACCATCAGGTGGACTGTGTGCTCGTTAGTCACCCTTATCCTATTAAAAAAAAAAGATTTTGACGGCAACTTGAGCCAGCAGACAGCTGACATTTGGCGATGGTATCTCAAGGCGCCTAAACAGACAGACACCTTATCTTGAGAATAATCACCATCAGAGCACTTGTTTCACCGTTTTCACTAATAGTTCACATGCGCAGACACTTAATACCCAAAATCGACCACTATTACATATCAAAATCCACTTCAAACCATTATTTAAACAATAATACAGGAGCAGCAATCCGCCGCCAGTCTAGTTCCCGCCAAAACTCGTAGGTATATGGATGTGGAGGAAGCGAGAAAGGTGTGTGAGGATCGTTCCAAATAATAATAATAATAATAATTTTTATTGCTCAAAACAATACAATTTAAACTAAATGGTGAAAGGAGTCCCCTTTTAAGCCTGTGACAGGGGGCACCGCTCTTTCTTAAGTTTATAATTATCATGAAGCTGATAGTTTTAAAGCAATACTACAATAAAATTAAAACTAAAATTAAAATTAAAACTTTACCCAGTTCATATATAAAAAAATTAAGTAAAAAGAAAAGAAAAAAGATGTGTGTGTGTGTGTGTGTGTGCGTGCGTGCGTGCGTGCGTGCGTGCGTGCGTGCGAGCGTGCGTGCGTGCGTGCGTGCGTGCGTGCGTGCGTGAGTGCGTGCGTGCGTGCGTGCGTGCGTGCGTGCGTGCGTGCGTGCGTGCGAGCGTGCGTGCGTGCGTGCGTGCGTGCGTGCGTGCGTGCGTGTGTGTGTGCGTGAGTGTGTCTGTGTGTGTTTGTGAAAGTGCACTAGCCATATGAATGAAATACACACCACTATAATGTGGATATTCTTTTTTACTTTGTCTAGTCAAAGTTTCTGTTTGCTCATAGTTTTTTGTTTCTAACCATTTTTACAAAAGCTTTTCACAATCAAGGTATGTTTTACCATATATATATATAGGTATTTGTTACTACTTTTATAAAGATACGCCGAACGAGCAATATACTGCATGGTAGCAAGAGTAGTATTTGATTTCGGAATATCTATTATTATTTGCCTTCTTTTTGTAGCCTTAACTGGGTCATATATAATAGTTTTATGCTTTTTGAGGATGGTTTGTGATATATATAGTTTCCTAACTGAAAGGAGTCGACTACTTTGGTATAGTTTCTCTGTCGAGAATCTTCGCTCTTTGAAAAACATAATCTTTATGAGGCTGCGCTAAGCTCGTTCGAACTCAAGGTTTTAGCAGCTCCACCCCATATAGGTATGCAGTATATAAGTATTGACTGTACCAGAGATATATAAATATCCCTGAGAAGACTTCTATTCATATCTCCTGGCTTTGTATCTGCTTTTGGCACTACATGCCGCAATGTCTTGAAAATCCACGTAAGTTTTCTTATTTTTTTTTATTATTTTTTATAGGATAGGGCGACAAACGAGCACACAGTCCACCTGATGGCAAGTGGTAACTGTGACCCATAGACACCTACATCTATCCTCAACAAAGACTCAAGATGCAGATGCGTTGTCACCCGTGAGTACTAAGATGGAATGCCCCTTTGCCAGTAAAAAGGGTCTCCGGTTCTCTACACTCACCATACGAAACACAGCAGCGTTAAGCTGCTATTTTACGCTGGTTTTCCGTGAGAGCGTGGTCCCTCCCCGGTCGAGCCGACCCATTCGTGCTACAACCATAATATAACTGCAGCATGGCTCTACCACGTAGAGCCATGCTGCAGTTATATTATTTTTACACTTTATTCTTTTAGTGACGTGTTCAAGATGTGTGTACAAAGACAATCTTTGGTATAATAATACACCCAAGTATTTTACCTCTTCTACTTTATGCATAGTAGGTCAATGGCAGTTTTGTCTATCTGTTGTACTCTTACATTTATGTATATTTACCTCAAAATGGTCAGGTTGAGTGTTGTTGTTAATGCTAAAAGAAACGTAACTACTTTTAGCAGTGTTTAGTGTAAGAAGATTACAACACAGCTATTTTCCTATTTGCTGCAGACCCTTTTCTGCGTTCTCTTTTAACTTTCTTCCAGGAACTCCCAGTAAAAACAACGGCAGTGTCATCTGCGTAGGAGAATATCTTAGCGTTCTTGATTGTCATGTTACACAGATCATTTAAATATATTAAGAAAAGTGTGGGTCCAAGAACACTTCCTTGAGGGACACCGAACGACACGTTTGTGCTCTCACTGATATAATTTCCCAATTTGACCATCTGCTTCCTATCTGTCAAATAGTCACTAAACAGTCGAAGTGGGGTTCCTCTAATACCGATCCGTTCCAGTTTGTGTATAAGGATAGGAAGAGAAACAGTATCAAACGCCTTTTGCAAATCTAAGAATGCTGTCATGCATTTATTATGGTTATCCACTTCTCATCACTTCTATCCCAATGGAAGTCCATAGTCTCTGCCTACCCCTCTGGGTGACAGGCGTGAGTGTTTATATATTTTTTATCATAAATTGGTAGAATTAAGATTTAGCATATCATTTGTAGGCTCCAGTTTCGTACAGCACGCTCCATCTTCTTCTAAACTCATCTAAAATCGTAATATTGACGATAATAAAGATAGATTCATGCGATTACGAAGCTTAGTTTTAGTAACGGCTACTGTTGTCTGTATGCTCTCAGTGCTAGTGATGCTAGATTTTTGAAAATAAAAATCTTTTACAAAGGTATTCATGGGTACTCAGCATCGAAGCAAAAGTATCGATACCAACGAGGAATCGATTATTTATTGTGTCCCTAGTCCCTGCTCATTTATTATCGTCGAACAACACTATTATTTATTTTCCGTTTCCTTTCTGTTCTTTTTTAATATATACATTATGAAAGCATTATGGCGGCTATGCACGCTCGTCAGGACCATGAAGTTGTCAGGACATCACGAGACAGGCTGAATACAAGTGTGTACATGGTGAGTCGCGTCCCGTCTCGCGGCCCTCGTTCACTCTCGGAAGCGTGTCGGCTTTTGCGCTCGACTCGGGAGTCTCACGATGAAAACGAGAGCGCGCCTGTGCACACTCGTTCGTTTAGTTGCAATGGTTCTGACCATCCACCATCTTCTTCTTCGCCATGGTTTCGCAATTGTCTTTTTATGGTAAATGTGTAAAAAATTATAATACTAGCACAAAGGAAAACGCTGCAACAGCTTCTTCTTGGTTCATCGCTGCGGACATCTGGAGTTTGAGTGATACAACGAGTGTGTACATGGTGTAAAAAAACCTTTACCTCTCGTGTCGAGCCTCTACGCGACGAGAAGCACGCGAGACTACGAGACGAGCGTGTACAACGGCTATTATATTTTAATGTGACTTACCAGTTCTTACTAGCGATGGGTAGTAGCTGCTTTTTTGAGTAACGAAACGAAACTATCTTTCGCTTAGGCTTTTGTTACATCAATAGAGTGTAACTGAAAAACGTGGCGAATGAAACGGAAGCCGTTTCACGAGAAAGCTTGTTTCGTGTTCCCGTTTCGTTAAGGTTACTGTTATCGAGATTTTAGTGTTAAGAAGATTTATATTGCAATGATATTTCATTCATGCCTTATCCAGGCTTAGGACTGGCCGGTGACGAGTTGATTAAGAAACAATTAATACTTAAATTAGGTAAATATTAAAATAATAAAACATATTATATACAATTGTATTCTATTCCTAACTTACTACAAATATTATTATTGTTGCACAAAACAAAATTTACTAGATTAGCAATCACGCCTAAAAACAAATCGTGTCATCAAATACTAAACGAATTTAGATTGGGTCAAGGCCACGCAAATTGAAGCAATTCGAAAATATTTTTTATTTAAAAACATGCACACTTACTTTCTGATTTCTAATATCACATTTATCTGAAGGTAATAGAGTCATAGGTCAAATGCAAAAGCAATGTATTTGTAGGTGGGTGTGAAAGAGACGAAACGTGTCACCCGCGCTCACTCGACATTCAATGGCCGGTGGTATTTCAACAGTCGAAGGCGCTGCCGATGCGCCGCGAAAATAGCCGAATAAACGATTAGTTACATTTCGTTCTGATCGCTCGTTCATGAAACGTGAATCGTAGTGAACCGTGTTACTGACTGTAATAGATAGCTTCGTTGGACTGCAATAACCCGCTACCCGCTACCCGCTATCGTATGAATAGATAGTTTCAATAACTGGTTACGTTTTGTAACGACCACTCCCAGGTCTTAGGTAGGTTGTAGATTCAGTAGGTAGGTAGGTCTTGCCTTGCAGCTGCACGTATATATATATATATATATATATATATATATATATATATATATATATTGTTACGGCGTGCAGCTGCCTATCCAAGAGTAGGATCTTCCCGGCCCATGAAGGAAGAACCTACAAGCAGATGCAGGTCGGGCCTCCTAAGGCCAAAGTGGAAAATCTCTAATAACAATAAACATTAAGGGGGAGCGTTCTACCCTACTGCCATTCAACAGGGAGAGTATTAAAACCGAGCTTACTTACCTATATCCAAGACGACTGGTCCCTCAGGGTTCGGTCAGGTCGCATGTGGTTGTGTGGTGCATGGGAAGTAAGGGTCAGTGATGTGTATCTGTGTTGATTGAGTGTGGTAGACCTTATGAGACCGTTGCCGTTGGCAGCAGCTCGGACTTCAGCACCGCTCCAAATTGTGGTAACCTTCCGCGGCGCCGTCCACAGTCACTTTCTTCGTTCATCACGATGACAGTCCATTAACTCTATCGTACGATTAACTAACTTAAAGAAGCCACTAACTCTCGTTTGTTATAAAGCTTAACACACAAAACGAACACGGAGTGTCGGTATATATGAGATCCCGTTACTATAAGCAAAAACGTAACACACCGCACGAATACGAATGTCCGGATCAAAGTTCACTACCGCTTCGCATTATTTCTAAAATAGTAGTTAACATTGTCGAATGCCCTCATACAGATTCTGAGTTAGACACTATAAGTCCCGAGAAAGGCTATCAAACAAGGAAAGCGCGTTACAAATCCTAGACAGTATATTTACTAGACGCATATACTATGCCGCGTTCCCGCACAAAAATAGACAGCGTGCTGACGTTAGCACAGCTTGCAGACGACTTCTTTTTCGCCCTTGCGCGTTCTCAACACCCACCGCTCGACCGACGTCAAAACCGGTATCGCGCCGAGCTGAGTGCCATCTCGCATCGATTCTTGACATTAGCGCTTGGCGCGAACATATATATATGTACAGGATGTTAGTGAAACGTTCCCGAAAACGAAGACAGACGATAGTACTAAGGATACCTTTCATGATGGGTCACAAAGAAATTCGATCCCGAGGAAAAAATTATCTTTTCACAACGTTTTTTTTAAACTTTAGTCACGCTCCATCACGTTAGTACAGCTAAATGAAACGATAATTTCACAAAAAAAAAATCATGAAAATACTTAAACATAAAACCAGCAGTGAAACTTAATATAAAATCAGCTGACAATAGCTGATAATATTCTCGTGGACTCCGAACTCTTATCTAGCTCGGTGCGAAACAATGCCTACTCACTCTACCTTTCCCTTTCACACACGCGCTACCGCCGCCCGGCCGACTCGTGTCGTCTCGCAACAGTTTAATCGTTTTGTTTATTACATTGTTACGTTTTGTTTTTCTTGTTTTGTTTCAATAATGCCTAACGTGTTAATGTGCCTTGGAGAATCTCATAAGATTTAGATCGGTAAGCTGTTTCATTCCAATTTTTTTTTAAATAACTTATAGCTGAACTCATCTGAATAGGTACATAACTAAATACATCAGATTAATAAACATATATTAACCTTGTTAACATTTCATTTAAGTAATTTTTTTATTAGCGGGGAATCTAACCAGGAATTTGGTTTATTTAACCTGTGAATAAAGTGACTAGGTGGAGACAAGCACAGTGGCAAAATAGTAAGTTAAGTAGATAAATTAAGTATTTAGACAAGTGTTGTATATTATAAGATATTGTGGTACGATCGCTAGCTGCGGGCTGCGCGAATTCGGCGTCCACGCGTACATTGACCCCTAGTCAGCTGATTGTAATTCAGTAATTCCACTGCTGGTTTTATGTCTATGTATTTTCATGATTTTTTTAAATAAAATTATCGTTTCATTTAGCTGTACTAACATGATGGAGCGTTAGTAAAGTTAATAAAACGTTATGAAAAGATGATTATTTTTTCCTCGGGATCAAAGGTGTTCTTAGTACTATACCTACCTAACAACATGTTATGTTATATAATATGTACGCACCGTAAGATTCACCAACTAAAGCAGGCAAAGGACGTATATCATACAGCCTAGTTTGATAATTTGTCTCAATATGCTGATGCGTCACATAGCATAGAGCAACATGGACCACTGGCGGAGGGGCGTAGGAATATCCAGGTATTCCTCTTTGTAAAAGTATAAGTACGCGCGGTCCTTGCATTCATATTTATTTATTTATTAATTAATTAATTACAAAAACAGTAACAGCATCATAACAGGACAAGATCAAGACAATGCTGTATAAAAACAAACAAGAACGGATAAATATAACTACTGACATATATATATATATATATATATATATATATATATATATATATATATATATATATATATATATATATCTTAACTTGGTCTATCTAACTTGGTGCCTTGTAGTGGCGGTCAAGAAAATCCACTACCCCATATCCTCCCGTGGGTGTCGTAAAAGGCGACAAAGGGAAACAGGCAGGAGATGGGCAGCAGCATCTTCCTGATAATAGCCAAAATTACAATAAAAAAACTGCGGTTGCCAACCCGCTCGCCAAGCGTGGCAACTATGGCAAATACCCCCCAATGAATAAAGCAACAAACAGACGGCCCCCAGTCCCCGGTGGCCCCGCTATTCCTGGCTACGGTGGCGACCATGGTAACGGCGGGGCAGGGGGTGCTAAGAATCTCCGGTGGAGGTTCGGTTGCCACCTTAGACGACTCGACCTGGCAACGTACAACACACGCACCCTGAGGACTGACGAGAAGATCGTGGAGCTGGAAGAAGAGATAGACAAGTTGCGCTGGCATATTATAGGATTATCCGAAGTCCGAAGAGAGGGGGAGGACACGGTAATCCTCGAATCCGGCAACTTGCTCTATCACCGGGAGGGCGACCATCTGTCCCAAGGAGGTGTCGGATTTATCGTCCACAAGTCTCTCGTTAACAACGTTGTAAAGATCGGGAGTGTGTCGACGAGGGTTGCGTACCTTATACTCAGAATCACCAAACGGTATTCGCTGAAGGTTATACAGGTTTACGCACCAACCTCGGCACACCCCGATGAGGAGGTGGAGGAAATGTATGAGGATATCTCTAGAGCCATGCATTCCTCCAAAACCCAATATACGGTGTTAATGGGAGACTTCAATGCAAAACTAGGCATAAGAGAGAACGGCGAGCTGAAAGTAGGGAAATTTGGAATAGGGCAACGGAACCCAAGGGGCCAGCAGCTGGCCGACTTCATGGTGAAAGAGGGACTCTTTATGATGAACTCTTTCTTCCAGAAGCGGCCCCATAGGAAGTGGACCTGGTCGAGCCCCGACGGTTCGACAAAAAATGAGATTGACTTCATTATGGCGACCAGACGACAACTGTTCAGTGATGTCTCCGTGATCGCGAGGGTGAAAACTGGTAGCGATCACCGAATGGTTAGAGGCACACTGAACCTAAACGTTGAGTTGGAGAGGTCTCGTCTAATGAAGTCAACGCTCCGTCCCCCTCGTGCTCTGTTCCAAAGTCCCGAAACCTTTCAGCTCGAGTTACAAAACCGTTTTCAGTGCCTGGAAGACTGCAATGAAGTGGACGATATGAATGACAAGCTCGTGGAAACTGTCCATGCGGTCGGAGCTAAGTTCTGCAAGACCCGCCGCAGAAGAACACAAAAACTCTCCGATCACACTCTTAATCTCATGGCTGTTAGACGGGAGATGAAGCTACATTCTTCAACAGACTTGACAGCATACAGGCATCTGAACAGACAGATCTCCAAATGCATGCGGCGGGACTTACGCAACTTCAATACAGCTGTATTGAAGAAGCGATCGAGCGGAATCAAGGCTCCAAAGTCTTTGCCAGAGATCTGTCTGCCAGAAAGAGCCAACTGTCAAAGCTGAAGACAGAATGTGGCAGCATCGTTTCCGGGACACCTGAGATTTTGAGTGAGATTGAGAGGTTCTATGGTCAGCTGTACACATCATCGTTGGAGCCACACCCAAGTGTGAATAACGATCCAAGAGCGAGTCTCATCCGACACTATTCCGAAGATATCCCGGACGTCAGTCTGAGCGAGATTAGAATGGCTCTCCAGCACCTTAAAAACGGTAAGGCCCCAGGCGAGGATGGAATTACAGCGGAGCTTCTGAAAGCGGGTGGAAGACCGGTACTTGAATTCCTTCAGAAGCTCTTTAATTCCGTCCTCCATGGTGGCATTACACCGGAGGCGTGGAGCAGAAGTGCGGTGGTCTTGTTCTTCAAGAAAGGTGACAACGCTCTCTTGAAGAACTACAGACCGATTTCCCTTCTGAGCCGCGTCTACGTGCTGTTTTCGAGAGTTATTACGAATCGTCCCGCGCGCAGACTTGACGACTTCCAGCCTCCCGAACAAGCCGGTTTCCGAAAGGGCTTTAGCACCATAGACCACATACATACCCTTCGGCAAATTGTACAGAAGTCCGAAGAGTACAATTTGCTATATATCTGGCGTATGTGGACTATGAGAAAGCCTTTGATTCCGTCGAAATTTGGGCGGTGCTGCAGTCCCTTCAGCGGTGCCAAGTTGACTGTCGGTATATCGAAGTGTTGAAGTGCTTGTACAGTAGGGCTACGATTTCTATCCGAGTACAGAACCAGAGTAGGAAACCTATCCAATTGCAGAGAGGTGTAAGACAGGGTGAAGTCATATCCCCGAAACTCTTCACCGCTGCATTGGAAGACGTTTTCAAGCTTCTGGACTGGAAAGGATACGGTATCAACATCAATGGCGAGTACATCACTCACCTTCGATTTGCCGACGATATAGTCCGTATGGCAGAATCGCTGGAGGACCTAAGCACTATGCTCAATGACCTCAATAGTGTTTCCCAACGGATAGGTCTTAAGATGAACATGGACAAAACAAAGATCATGTTTAATGTCCATGTCACACCTATGCCGGTAGTTGTTGGGAGCACTAAGCTCGAAGTTGTTGACGAGTATGTTTACCTGGGATAAATAGTCCGACTAGGTAAGTTCAACTTCGACCGAGAGGTCAATCGACGGATTCAACTCGGCTGGGCAGCGTTCGGGAAGCTACGACACATCTTCTCGTCAGACATACCTTAAAACCTTAAAACGAAATTGTACAACCAGTGCGTGTTGCCAGTGATGACTTACGGAACTGAGACGTGGTCCTTCACTGCTGGCCGAATGAGGAAGCTCAAGGTCGCTCAGCGAGCTATGGAGAGGGCTATGCTCGGAGTTTCTCTGCGTGATAAACTTAGGAATGAGGATATCCGCAGTAGAACCAGAGTAACCGACATAGCCCAACGGATTAGTAAGCTGAAGTGGCAGTGGGCCGGCCATATAGCTCGAAGAACCGACAACCGATGGGGAAGAAAGGTTCTCGAGTGGCAGTCTCGTACCGGTAGGCGAAGTGTAGGGCATCCCCCCACGAGATGGAGTGACGACCTGGTAAGACATGCAGGATGTCGATGGATGCAGGTGGCTCAGGACCGTGCTTTGTGGCATTCTTTGGGGGAGGCCTATGTTCAGCAGTGGACTTGTGAAGGGCTGTAATGATGATGATATATCTTAAATTATTATCAAGACAAATAATCATAAAAAAAAATGAAAAATCTCACAGACCCTGTGCGCCGTTTCTTCGGAAATAATATTCAATAATTTTAAAGCACGTAATATAGGTGCAAATCTGAACAGATTAGTTCTCGCGTGCGGCACCTTAAAGGTAGAATGTGGGCGACGCCTAGCCATCGCTCTATCAGGCACAAACAGCTGCGATGCCTACGGTACCTCTGGATATTGTAGCTGGCCACGCAGGACTCGCCACAGTTACTTGCAGAGCGGGACGTCACGCCTCACACCAAGCTGGCTTTACGCGACCATGCCGATCAAAAACAAGCTCGGGTACATCAGAGGGTAGAAAGGATAGACGCTGTACACCTTTAAATAAAGGAACCGCGTGAATTTATTTTGAATGTATTCCACCATGTTGATATATTTATCTTCATGCGAATTCCAAATAATTGCATTCGTTTCTAGCCGGCTGCAAACAAGTGCATTGTATAAAATTTTAATCATCCCCGTACTAAGAAAATCCCTGCAATTTCTTAGGATAAAACCTAAGTTTCGGAAGGCCTTACCGCAGATATCTATAATGTGCTTACAAAACGTTCGAAATATATCAATAATTATCTTCATGCGGATTCCAAATAATTGCACTCGTTTCTACCCGGCTGCGAATAAGTGCATTGTTTAAAATTTTAATCATCTCCGTACTAAGAAAATCCCTGCAATTTCTTAGGATAAAACCTAAGTTTCGGAAGGCCTTACCGCAGAATTCTATAATGTGCTTACGAAACGTTAACTCCGCTACCATCTGCACACCTAAGTCATGTAGACTAGTTCGACTAGTTCGCCTCCCTTCGGGAACACGTGCATTCTGGTCTCTCGCCAAGGCTATCCAAGGGAATTTCTGTCAGCCATCTCTGCCATCTCCGCACAGGGTGGAAGACTCTCTGGCCCACGACGCAAAAGAGAAAGCCGACCTTTTAGGCTCCCTTTTTGCGTCCAACTCGACTGTTGATGACGGGGGGAACACACCGCCGACCATGCCGCGGTGTGAGTGCTCCATGCTGGATGTGCGGTTCTCACAGCGCTCGGTTCGCAGAGCACTCCTCTCCCTTGACATTCACAAGTCGAGTGGGCCTGACGGAATCCCCCCAATTGTGCTGAGGACGTGTGATCCGGAGTTGGCACCGGTCCTAACACGTCTTTTCCGGTACTCCTAATCCCTAGACGTAGTCCCGAAATCATGGAAGACAGCTTTTGTCCACCCGATCCCTAAAAAAGGGAACCGCTCAGATCCTTCCAACTACAGGCCTATCGCTATCACCTCCTCGTTCTCCAAAGTAATGGAAACCATTATTAACAGCCAGCTCATGCGGTACCTTGAGGATCACCAGCTGATTAGTGACCGCCAGTACGGTTTCCGTCAAGGTCACTCAGCTGGTGATCTTCTAGGTTATCTAAATCATAGATGGGTGGAGGCATTGGAGTCCAAGCGGGAGGCTGTGGCCGTTAGTTTGGACATAGCGAAGGGTTTCGATCGGGTTTGGCACAAAGCTGCCTTCCTATGGGCTTCCCGAGAAATTATGCAATTGGATCACCAGTTTTCTTGCAGATCGGAGCATCAAGGTCGTAGTAGACGGTGCATGCTCCGATTACAAGCCCATTAACACTGGTGTTCCACAAGGTTGCGTGCTATCACCAACGCTGTTTCCTCTGCATTTCAATGATATGTTGCAAACCGGTAACATTCATTGCTGTGCAGACGACAGCAATGGTGATACTTTATACACCGGCC
This sequence comes from Parnassius mnemosyne, assembly GCA_963668995.1. Taxonomy (NCBI): domain Eukaryota; kingdom Metazoa; phylum Arthropoda; class Insecta; order Lepidoptera; family Papilionidae; genus Parnassius; species Parnassius mnemosyne. Next base: position 34,083,128 of record CAVLGL010000001.1, on the reverse strand, counting down.
GTGCCAATATTTCTCGGGAAAACTTCGCCGAGTACCGGAACAAACTTTTGTCTGAAGCCGACACTTTGTTGAACAAAGTCTCAGACTGGGGGCGACTAAATCTAGTACAGTTCAATCCCCAGAAGACACAAGTTTGCGCGTTTCCGCTTAAAGGAACCCCTTTTTCATATCTCCTCAGTTTCAAGGCACTCCCCTTGTTGCCTTAGCCAGTATAGGAATTCTCGGTACCGACATATTGAGTAACGTGCAGTTTCGTGATCACTTGGAAGAGAAGGCTAAATTGGCGTGTAAAAAACTTGGCGTGCTCAGCAGAGCGGGATAGTATTTCATGCCGGCACTTTCAACTTTACAAGGCACAGGTTCGGCCTCACATGGAATGCTGTTCCCATCTCTGGTCAGGGGCTCCCCAGTGCCAGCTCCTTCCACTTGACCGCATCCAGCGCAGAGTGGCTCGAATCGTCGACGACCGAGTTCTTTCCGATCTGCTTGACTCACTGGCACTGCGTAGAGATGTTGCATCTCTGCGTATTTTATCACATCTATCACGGGGAGTGCTCTGAGGAATTGTTCGGACTAATTCCAGCCGCTCCATTTCACCATCGCACATTGCGACAAAACTCGCGATACCATCCATACCATCTGGATGATTGGCGGTCCACCACTGTGCGATTTAGAAGATGTTTTCTCCTTCGCACAACGCCCTTGTAGAACTGATTGCCACCAGCGATTTTTTCGGACCGATACGACTTAGGGACCTTCAAGAAAAGAGCCTACTCCTTTTTAAAAGACCGGCAACGTCCACTGAAGAAGAGGATTGAGTCAGTAAGCATAGGGCGATGACAACAATAATTCACTTTCTACAATTTCAAGTCAAATACTGTCATATATATATTTTTTTCATTCATAAAATTGTACAATTATTAATACATATTGAACACAGCGCAAACCACTGAGGTTTAGTTGCTGTGTGTACGTTCGCTATGCTTAAAAAAAAAGAAGAAGCAAAGTTACTATACTTATTCATGTAACTATTCGATCTTTGCTGTCCAAAGAACTCACTAGAAAGATCTTTAGTTTGTTTTTTAAATTTTTTTCATTAATAGAGTTCCTAAACTCAGGATCCAATTTATTTATGATTCTAGGAATCAAGTATACAGCAGTGCGTCTGCCGTAAGTGTTCCGCGCGGTTGTCGTGACTAACTTGCCGCGGGTGATCGCCCGAGTACCCTTATTATGTTCCACTTTTATTTTAATGGAATTATTAAAAAAATCTTCCTTAAGAAGTTGGAGTATGAACTGGTCGTGCACGGGTAGTACGTTGCAATATTTAAATAATTTTATTTCATTTGATGAAAATTGTTTTTTTACGTTAGGTGAGACCACTTGTTATAATATTCTTATTTGTAGATTATATATCCTATCCAGATATGACTTGAAAGTTCGCCCGTAACTGGATAAGGCCATAGTTGACTATAGAGTTAGCAAACGCGTTATATAAAGCTAATAGTGTCCTAAAAGTCATTTGTTTTTTTATAATTCTTAAGTTTGCGAGGAACGCTCGTAATTTGTCACATAATCGCTCAACTTGGGGGACCCAGTTAAATGCACTATCAATTACTAATCCAAGGTACACGTGAGAATCTACTATTTTAATTGGTGGACACCTACAGTGAATGTAATTCGAATTATGAAGGCAACTGTGATGATGAGCTATAAGATTGTTCGATGTACTTTTCTCTCTAATATAAGGAGATCTTATGTGTAGCATCTTAGTTTTAGCTGTATTCAACACTAGGCCTGAGTCATGACACCATTTATTTAAGTTGTTGAAGTCGTATTGCAAATTATTTAATGCTACTTGTGGATCTATTGCAGCAGATATGATACACGTGTCATCTGCGAATTGATAAGATGTACAGTATTTAAGTACATTAGTCATGTCGTTAACATAAGCCAGAAAGTGCAGTGGACCGATCACCGACCCCTAGGCCGTACCTGTCGAGACCGATACGGGCTTACTTAGGCATTCATCTATTTTTACTCTATAAGTTCTATCTTTCAGATAGTCTTGGCACCAGTTTAGTATTACACCTCTGATTCCAGTATTTTCTAGCTTAGTTGTTAGTTTTTTATGATCAAGCGAATCAAAAGCGCGGGAGAAATCAATAAATACTACTAAGACGTGAACTTTTTCGTTTAAATAACTATTGATCTCATCCGTAAATGTTCGCAGCCACGTTGCAGTGCTATTACCGGCTTGGAACCCATATTGGTTCGTACTAAGTATATTATTTAGCTTATAAAAGTTATGCATCTGTTCACAAATATATTTCTCCACTATTTTGTCGATAGCGGGTAACAAAGTTATGGGCCGGTAATTTGCTACAACTCTTTTAGAACCCATTTTAAAGATAGGTCGCACACAACCAGTCTTTAATCTTTCCGGGTATCTACTAACTAAAAAGCTTGCGTTTATAAGGTTAGCGATGGCAGTGCATAATTTGTCATCTATCTTTTTGATATCTAATACATTAATCCCGTCTAAACCTGGGGCTTTCCTTGCATTACGGTTCTTAATTAAATGAAAAATGTTTTTTTTGGGGGTGCAGTAAATCTGGCAAATTCACTGCACGATTTCTCCTCAATATCGAACACCCACTGCACCGGTCTCAATGGAGTTTCCACTTTGAAGTGTTCATGATGGGGCTCACTCTTACCATCGATCTCCCAGGTAAGCATGATGCAGTTTTCAGCTTCTTAGTTTTTTCCAAAAACCCTTAAAATCTTTTCTTTGTGGTGAGTAGCCAATATATCCATTTTTATTTGGTTCTCATTGTCTTGACACCACTTAAGCTTTGACTTAAAACACCTCCTAGCTTCTCGCATTCTGTGATATACATATCCCGCACTGGGCTTACCATACAGCAACCACATTTGGAAACTGCATCGTGCCTCTTGATGGTCCTCCTTTACGTATCTATTCCAGCCGATAACTAGTTTGCTTTCTTACTACGCTTTCTTATCTCATAGCTAGTTTCAGCAGCTTCTTAAGATGTAAACAATATTTTTATACCAAATATCAATTACAGTCCTATGATCTACATTTTTACACACTTTATCCGCACAAAACCTAAATTCTACTGGAAAATCAATATTTCTTAAATTATTACGACATATTTTACCATATATATTAAACTGATCGACGCCCCTCCCACTCTACTTCACCTTATTACAACATTTTCTTTATATTACGTTTTAATCGGCAGCTTGCCTATCTTAAAATCTACTTCCAGTGGAAAATGATCTGACTAATAAGCATCAAAGTATACCTTACAATTTAACACACATTGCCAAGCTGCCTCTGCCTCTGTTACTAGACAGTGAACAAGCCATCTTCGGCAGTCCTATTTAATGTCAGTTATATAAATGTATGTCTGATGTTATTTTTAAATGGACCACGTCTGCACAGAGCCACCTCCGCTCCTCACAGAAATTAGATAACTCGTTATAAAATATTTCTCCGGGATGTGCATTAAGATCACCAAGAATAATTGCAGATTCAATTTCGTAACTCTCAATTACAGCGTTTATTTCACTTAACACCTCTGTAAACTCAATTAAATTATCTTTACTGTCTGTAAGCATATACACCAAAAAAACCCAAGAAAACCGCTTATTCGCACATACTTTAATAGCTGTCAGTCTAACACTATTGCACGGAATGATAGTAAGTGACGAAAACACACTTTACTTCCACATTACCGCCACCCCGTGATAGGGTCGCCCTCGGAGTATGCTGGTTGATGTGTCCACCGCTAACTTGCTTGTGTATTTAAAGTCACTATCAATATTCTCTACATATGAAATGTAATGCGGTAATAACCATGTCTCCTGAAGAGTAATTACGGGTGCCGTCTTACATAATTCCCTCACCCCGTCCACTGATCTCGTAACTGACTTGCAATTAAAACTAATAACTTTTATACTGTGATCATCATTTATATCCATGCTATACTTTTTATTAACTTTTATCACCAGCCTCACTCAAGCTAGGCAAGCCAGTAGCAGGTAATTTCCTGTCATTAAAATTAATAAATCGCCGAAACGAGATACCTTCAGGCCAAAAATTCTTGTCCAGGATTATTTCCGTCATATGCCTGGGAACAAACACTTTATAAGACTTATAGTTTTGACGTTTTATTTTAATTTCCACCAGTTGTACAGCAACATTCGTTTTGCATAAAATATAATCGGCAATGTCCTGGGTTGAAGTCCCTTTATCAACATTGTTTATAAAATTCTTATATATTTTGCTGCTTTAAATTTATCTGCAGGATCCTTCGCCAACCTCTGTAATCCAATTAATATTTTCTTAAGTCTTTCCCTCTGCACCATAATCCATTCTTTATCCCTTTTAATCAGAAATTCGACTCCTCCCCGCGCTACTTGTGAGAATGTACTTCGTTCGTTAAGTTTACTCATTGGTGTAGTGCCGCTCGCTCGTTTCGCTACACCTGTAGTTGAGGCCACCAGCATCTGCGCGCACGCATTAGTTTCGGACTGCGTCTGTGCGGAAACCACAGTACTCGTAGAGCCCTCTACGCACTCGCCCACGTCTATTATGTTCGCTTCAATTGCTGTTGCTTGCTCGACAAGGACAGGTGCATCCGTAATTGCATGCTGAGTTTTTATGTGCGACGCATCCAGCCGACATTGTAAGACACGCCAAGTTACTGTATTATTCTCAGCTGTTGTAAATGCCGTTTGATTTGAAGTAGCGGTTTTTTCTACCGCCAAGTTTATAAAACCAAATGGCCCGCGATCCAATTCAAGGTTATAGTCCAGGAAATGAAGCTAAAAAATGATAAAACCTCGCAATTTTTTTCGTCCAGCACCGATTTGTACAAAAATTTGGGATTAGGCTTATTTCACCCTCTAGTTCATTTTGTATATTGTACTGTTGTACGCTTTTTGTTTTTTAGGGGTGAAAACTACTCCTTATTGTCAAAAATTATAAAATAACATTAAAAAGCTAAACATGGGTAAAAATAGTTAAATAATGATTGTTTCATGCTTTAGGATACAATTTCATAATCTTTCAACCTACCCTTGTTAAAAACTACCCTTGAAAACATTGAAATTGTCAGAGCACGTGCTACTGTCTTCGAACTTTAGAATACACTGGTGAGAAATCAACGAAATATACACTCACACACACATACACGTGAGCAAATGTTTCCTCTTCTCTGTCTTCCATTAAAAATCGAAGAAGTGGAACATATAACGTATAACGGCCGAATATACCGGTTATGTAGATTACTACGCTCCTAAGGGGGTAATTCGAATTTTTTAAAAAAAAATGATCGGTTTTTTAAGCATAGCTCCTTCATTTTAGGTGACAGAATTTTTTTTTCAGAAACCATTTTGTATGGCTTTTCGAGAGCCATAAGACTATATGAATTAAATTACTTAAGATCTCTTAAGTTTTAAATGGGGATAGTTTAAAGCGCTTGAATAAGGTGATGTTCGATCGTAAATGTAGGTGTTAAATGGCTATATCTCGCCGAATATTCACTGTACAAAAAATCTGCACACATGCAAATTTTTGTCATTAAAAATCTACAATTTAATACTATATCATTTTTTTCGTATCTTTAGTATTTTGGGAGATATTTTTAAGAAAATGGTTAAAAAAAAGGAAATTGCAAAAAATCGTTTTCTATTTAAACTCCAATTTTTCTAAGATTAGGCATTTTAAATTGGTCAAACTTCGTGGATGTATTAATAGTATATTTATAAAGAGAATCACAGAAGGGTGGCGATCAATTTTAATTAGGGGGTACTTTGGAGGTTGTTTTCACATATTTTTTTCGTACAAAAAAGCGGGTACCGATCTATTTTGCTCATAAGTCGGTCAATTTTCATGCTAGAGATATTTTTTTTGGTTTGAAAGCTCTAATTAAATAATTTAAAAAAGATTCTATGAGCTTTCTTCGAATAATGCAAATTTTTCTCGTTATTTCGCTTTAAATCTTCCAATTTATGCATTTGACGAAAAAAACTAAGCATTAATTTGCTGTATCTCAGTTCGTATTTGTCGTAGAAAAATTATAAAAAAAGCATTGTTTTTGTTTTTTTAAAAGCTAAAATTTGGCTCTCCACACTTTTTTTTGATAAAATGCATATTTTTAGAGTTATTCGCAAAAAAACCATTTAAAAAAGTCGATTTTGTCGTCAAAAAACTGTCTTCAACTTTGAATAACTCAAAAAATATTAGTTTCACGAAAAAAACGTATATAGCATTTTTTTCTTAGAAATTACTTTTTCCGTAGATTCCTATAGTTAAAATGTAATAAAAAAATTCCACTCCCGAGATGGAGTGGCAACCACCCCCAAGGCTCTAGCGTACAGCAGCATGATATAGACAATGATCCTTGAGCTATTCCCTACCTTTTGTGAAAATTTCAAGTAAATCCATGGTGAAGGAAAAAATTGCGAGCCAAAATGCTTCATTTCCTGGACTATTATCTTAATGTATGTGATTTCGTGCCTCTCTTCTTATTTAAGGAGTGTTTCACTTGGTAATTATTAAGCAGTGATCCTTGCTTCATATTATCGATCTCCGTTTTTAATTTGTTAATATGTTCAACCGTAGCCTGTTATAACTAGAACTTGATCGATTAGGATAATTATGTCTTTCAGTAATCTCGTTACATCGACATGGTCAAATGTAACCGGTGGTAGTTTTCGTAACTCTCGGGCTAGGGATCTCGGGGATTAGTTCTGCTGATGTACTCTTGATAAGGGAGATAGTGTCCTCGTGATCCCACTGTATTTTTCCATCTTCTTTGCCATTCGTCTTTATCTTTTTTACCTGAAGTTTGCATTGATTGATCGAGTAAATCTTTTGTGGCTGCAATCTCTTCAAGAGAAAACGCAGTTGCAAACAACTATGCTTTCTTCATTCATCACATATACTTAATTCTGAATAAATGTCAAAACTTCATTAATGACAATGTTACAGCTATGAAGAGTATATTAATTAATGACTATATTATGAAGAGTCAGAATGTGTCAAAGAAGGCACGTATGACAATTCATAATGCTGTGTTAGTCCCTACTTTAATGTATTGTAGTGAAAGTTGGGTCTGGCAGAAGAAGCATAAGAGTAGAATAAATGCTGTAGAAATGCGGTCATCAAGGAGTATCCTAGGGCTGAATCTGAATGACAGGGTCAGAAATAGTGTGATAAGAGAAAAGTGTGGTTTGCAAGATGACGTTGTAACCAGGATTAAGAAAGGAATGCTTCGGTGGTTTGGTCATGTAGAAAGAATGAACGAGGAAAAAGTGACAAAACAAATTTATGTTTCAGAAGTGAACGGCAGAGTCGGGAAGGGACGCCCTAGACGAAGATTTATCGATCAAATCGGCGATACATTGAAAATGGGCCAGATTAGGAGTACCCTTAACCGACGAGCGTGTATGCGTAGATATATGGATGTAAAGGAGGCGAGAGAGGTGTGTCAGAATCGAACCAAATGGAAGTCCGTAGTCTCTGCCTACCCCTCTGGGTGACAGGCGTGAGTGTTTGTGTGTGTTTTCGTTACAGCTATTACATTTTACTACTTTCACAGACATTGTTTAGAACGCCACACAACTCTTTCACGTTAAACGCGTATTATCGAGGCAACGTACGCGACAAGACTGTGTGACTGACTTAATATTTTCCTGAGATTAAAATTCTTAGAATTGTCGGTGTGCGAGGCCCTTCGGGCCAAAGTACTTTGGTTTCGGTTGTTCGGACTTGGGTAGTCGCCCACGTCGCTCACACCTTGCGCCGCCTATATAGCAGAGTGCCCGCTATAAATTTCATTGTACGCAAGCAACCTGAATTTAATTCCTCTAAGCCAGGTGCGTAGGATTTAAATCCATCTAAAATATAAAAAATAATTGAAATAATTGATATAATTGATGCAAGGTTAATTTTATTTTAGAATGGTTTAAAACACAGCAGAGTTAATCAAATTGTAACGTTTATTCTTATATACATTATAATTAAAAAGAATTTAGATCCTTCGACAATTGATTTAAGCTTTGAAGCATAGACTCCTGATCAGTAAGTAAATTTTTAACCAAAAGAAAATGTGACGATAAGTCAAATTGCGTATGTTTCAATTCTTTTCTTGATTTATGAATTGTTTGGATGTTTTTCTGAGAGGTAGTATTATAAAGCTCCTCTTGAATTGGACTTTGAGAATAAGCAACAGGAATATTCGATAAAAAACCTATTTGTTCCTTATATTTTTTTTGGCGTTTTAATTTCATATTTTGATAACGGATATTCTTGAGTTCGTCAGTAACAACTTTTAAATTGCTTTCTAGTATTTTCAACTTGTTTTGGTAAAACCGAATTTTTTGTTCTAATTGCTTACATTTCTGATTTTCATTGTGGAAATCAGCATAGTACTGACCGCAGTATAATATTATTTTTTTCAATTTCGTAAACAAGTTTAAATCTTCTACAGGTTCGTTACGAATATTCTGTACTTTTTCATAACCCAAGTGAATCCAATTGTGGAGATTGTCTATCTTATTATGGACCATAGTGTTTTCTTTAGTTAATTCTTCTATCATTTTTTGGTAGTTTTTGTTCTCTATAAAAACTTTTGCAGATTCATTTTGAACAGTTTCAACGAAATTCTTTGTTAAACTTGATTGTTTCTCTTTAGCCGATATGACAGTTTTTGCTACAACTGGAATAATATTAAAGAATTTATCTACTTGCATTTGTGACTGTTTTATATTTGTAATTTATACATTTGTTTCTGACTTACAGCATGCTATTTTGATATTTTCACTTAATTTTTTCATTTGCTTATTCTTAGATATCAAATTCAACTTATACATTTTTATGATATCAAATATATCATTTTTGGGGTAAGAATCGTTGTAAAAGTGAAATCTGAAAGAAATATTAGGTATCAGCATAGTATTTAATAACTTTTAAATGTAAATATGTTACTTGTTTTATTTAAGCTTAGACCTTTTGTTAGTGGTAACCGTAATAAATAAAAATTTCTTATTTCATTTTCAAGATAATTCTAGTCCAGAATGATAAAAATTAAGATTTCAGTTTTGTGTTAAAATTAGCCTGACTAAATAGTTTTGTCTATTTTGAAGATAAGCCGTGGTAGCACCGGGGCTAAGCGCTCGCTGTAAATTTCATAGTACGCGAGCAACCCGGGTTCGATCCTCACCGATATCAATGAAATATTAATGAAAAAAAAAACCTATATGTCTGAACAATAAGAAAAAAGTATATTTCGAAGACATATGAAGTTCGCCTACACACATTGGGGCATGGCGATGTACATTTCCTTGACCTAAAACCCTCTCAAAAATGAGAGAAGGCCAGTGCCCAGCAGTAGGACGTAAATAGGCTGTAACATTAACAATATAACATTAACGTTTTGAAGATGTCTGGTCAAAATAATATAAAATAACAAACTAAAATACATTATTGAGATGAATAATAATAATAATAATAATGTCCCCCAGACCGAATTACGGTTACGACAACCATTCTCAACGGAGACTTTTTGCACAGGAGAGAGTTATATTCGACGTGCATTTTCTATTCCCTCACTCTCATAATTCGCTTGGAACGGCAATCCGTCATAACCGAAAAGAGAACCAACGGATTTACGTGTTTTGTTAGCGGTGTTCCACCCCCGTGCCTCCGGACTACTAAGAATATATAAAATTAAGAGACTAAATCAAAAATTCACATATCAGTAAACTAAGAACTCAAAAATGTCGTCGATATCGACTCGATATGTTTTCTGTGACGAAAAAATAAAGATTGTTTTAATATAATATAGGCCATACTTGCCCAAAAATAGCCTTTATGGATTGGCCTTGACAGGTTTTGGTACCCCAATTGACCAAAAGACCCAAATTAAGGATTAATGACTTATTTTAGTAATAAAAATTAAAAATGTTAGGTAAGTATAAATTTCATTATCATTATCAGCCTGCGGCAGTCGACTGCTGGATATAGGTCTCTCCCAAGGGGCGCCACTTAGCCCAATCTTCGGCTACACATATCCACTTTCTACCAGCCACCTGGCGCAGATCGTTGCTCCATTTGGTTAAGGGGCGCGGTCTCCACTCCATAACACGTCTACTCCACCGGTCCATTGCCACTTCAGTTTACGAACACGGAAGGCTATGTCAGTAATCTTGGTTTTCCGGCGGATTTTATCTGCAAGGGGAACTCCGAGCATGGCTCTTTCCATCGCTCGCTGAGCGACTTTGAGCTTGTGGAGTAGTCGTATCGTCAGTTTACACGTTTCGGCACCATAAATTAGTATGGATATAACGCACTGGTTGAAGACTCTTGTCTTCAGAGTTTGCGGTATGGGTGACGAGAAAACCGGACGAAGCTTTCGTTGCAATATCTGCCACAGGTAGGTTTATTTCTGGACAACTTCGAAAATTTCGAGTCTTCGCGCGAGTTGATTTGTGATGACTCTCGAAAACTCTCGATAATTTTAGCATAGTCTTTTCAATTTTCTTGTGAAATAAGCCTTTGGGGTTCTCTGACCTCGTAAGACGCAGTTAAAAAGTCGGCAGTGCTCTTTTAGCAAGGGTTGACTCCCAGCCTTTAAGAGCTCCATTGTAACTCCATCTTCTACAGGGACTTTTACATTTTCAAGTTGGCCGAGGGCCAGCTCAACCTCATCAAGGCAGAGGCTTTACCGTAAGCACTTTGACATCATGTGCCTGCAGTTTTGCGATGTGACTTCTCCCAAGCTCCCGAGCATAGACTTTGGATCCCTTGTTTCACTCTATTGCCGTTTGTATCGTAATTGCATTAGAGCGACGTAGGTCCCGCCTCACAGCTTTCCCCACAAATTTGGTTAGTGTCACCTGTTCCGATGGCGGTGCTGTTGTTAACTCACGTCTTCTTTTCATAAGTTGAAGAGTCTCATCTGAAACTTTCGACTTTCGGCCCATATGTTGCTTGCTACAAATCTTGTTGCGGATTTTAGTTTCAGCTGGCAGCGTTGGGAACAAGTTACCGTTTGAAGCAGATTTGGTCGAATATCGATTTTACCTTTCAAGCGTAAAATCGATATCAGAGTGCCTCAGACAAGTTGGTGATCGCTTCCGGTATTAAATTTGTTGATCAATGAGACACATCGATGATTATGTGTCTTGTGTCCATGACGAAATCAATCTCGTTTTTTGTAACGTTATCAGTACTGAGCCAGGTCCACTTCTTTTGGGGCTTCTTCTTGAAAAACGAATACAATGCTGTTAGTGACTATCCTGTAAAAGAGTAAACCTTCTCCGCCTTGTGAAAGACCATCTCCCTCCGAAAGTAGAGCAGATGGGCCGATTGTAGGGTATGTGTGTCCTCTTGATCTCTTCGGACTTCACTTTACCCTACAATATGCCAATTTATATTTTCCAGCTCGGCTTCCAATTCGTAAATGTTTCCATCATGCCGCAGAGTCCGTTCATTATACGTCGCCAAGTCCAGTTTTTGCATGTAATCTTTCCTCTCCAGGGGATTTTTCGCAACTCCTATCCCATCATTGTCATGACCACCACCACGGCCAGCAATAATGGGGCGTGTTTTTGTGGTGCTATACTTAGGAGGATTTGCCCTTAATTGCCACGCTGGGCAAGCGGGTTGGCGATCGTAGTGCCAGACTAAGGACTGGGATGATTATGCCGCCTTTAGTCGGAAGCCTAAAGGTCTTCTTTTTTTTAATGGCATTTATCTCTGTCGGCTCGTACGACATCCTCGGGATGAGAGGGAGTTGCAGTTTTCTAGGCCGCTACCACACAACCTCTAGTCACTGCTGCACAGCCTATAGATTTGTTGATTTAATATACAAAATTGCACAATAAAATTTGTATACACAGATAATTAATTCTATTTTCTTTTCATTGACTGTCTACCAGCCCAAATAGTTCACTGTTAAACATGGGCCTCTCATAGTGGGGAGATAGTTGACTGCAGCGCCGGACACATATCTCTCACCTTTGACGTTGCTTGCCGTTGCCGTGGCTAATTTTCATCCGTTTTTTATGAAATGATTTTATTACCAATTTTCTTTAATATAATATAAGATAGTACTTAGATATATAATCTATAATAATACGGGTAATATATACATTAGAAATAGAGTGCTGTACAGTTCGTTAGATATTTGCCGATATTTTTATTATCAAGTTGTTAGAAAAAAGATGGCGTTGTCTACCTCCTGTTTCAATTTTCTTCTGTCGCCTTTTACGACACCCATGGCCGTACTATGGATGTGTCGAGTTATGAATTCTCATATACAGCCACCATAGGGCACCATTAATGCTTATGCATAGGATGTTGAGAAAATCAGCCATCAGACTGTTATGCACTCAGTGGAGACATTTGAACCGCAACGGTGTCTTTGCATCCATGATAAAAACAAGTTTATGAACTCTGTTTTTTATTATACGCTTTATGTTAGCTTAACGTGTAGATGGACTGTATGTATGGAAGTATCTATGTATAAATGTGATGAAATTTTGTAATTCAGTTTTCATCCACTTCCGACGTCTGAATAATCTGAAATTACGCTGACTTATAAGAATCAATGACAATACATTAATTTCATAATGATTACTTACTTTTTAAAGAGTGTTTTCATACAAATACTACTAAGTGGTAGTGGTCTTGTCCCCTACTCCTTAGAATCTACTTCATATCATATTCTTTTGATTTACCTACGAAAACAATTATATCGATACTTGCCTCTGTATTTCTTGAGTAATAGAAGACAGTGATTGTAGCATTGTGTCCTTATCAACATCTATATTTTCATAATTGGGCTTTGAATCTAAATCAATATATTTCCCATCGCTTGACATTATAATATTATATCTGTAAATATTGAAAATTGTCGATTTGAAATAAATTTTGATTATTTAGCAAAAATTTAATTTATCATATCAGTAAATAGTAGTGACAGTAAAAAAGTAAAAATGTCAGGGCGCCTAATTTCGTCAGCGACTTATAATTCTATTAAACTTAATGATTATATTCTCTTTGAATTCTATCTCTACCAAACAAATACGATCTGGTGTTGCCATTCTATGAATAACTAGCTGTTATTTGCGACTCCAATCGTCTTTAATTTTAAGCCGACTATATTTTATTACTGAAATTATACTAACTAAAAGAACCCTCTATTGCAATACACTTCTATGTAGTTTAGATTAAATATCTTATTCAGCAAAATTGTGCAAATTTTGTTCCTAGAATCAAGTGAGCAAGTTATACCGCTACTTTCAAGGTTTGATTTTCCTATGCAATTAGGTTTGACTCGAATATGAAAATGCTAATTTTGGTGGGAATTGTAATCGTTTAAAATCGAATGGAAGAGTGTATGTCGTAAAATAAATGCGTGTAAGCACAGTCTCTCCCTTAGCTTCTCCTGATAAAATTGTGACTTTTTATGCAATGCATCTAAATTGAAAGCCATCCGGCTACAGCTGTTATCATCATGTTGAAATATTCTGGTTTAAATACGCCATTTAACGAATATTTAGGGTGCGCATAATCCTCTCCATGACAGCTCACTGAGCGATTCTAAGTTTCCTCATACGTACAACAGTGAAGGATTACGTTTCCGATCCATGTGTTTTCACTGGCAACACCCACTGATTGTACACACATGTTTTCAGATTTCGAGGAATACGAAGATATGCTGTAATCTCCCGAAAGCTGCCCAGCCGACTTAAATCCATCGATTGACTTCTCGGTCAAAGTTGGACAATTGTACCGTGAATTACTCTACTGTATCGTGGAGGCGGTTTACATATATTTGTATACAATATAAAAATACGAAGGGAGAACATCCAGACTCAGAATAATTATTATTTGTGGGCCATACTATTCTCGGCCACTTATTCCGTGTGGGATTCGAGACGATTAAAGCAATAAAATAATCTATATAATACGTGAAAGAGGATGTCCTGAGAGACTCACTCATCTAACAACACACAGCTCAAATCGCTAGACGTAGAAATCTGAAATTTAGACAATAGCTGCCTTTTATATAGTAGGCATCCACTGCTGCGCTATTCAATCAATCAATCAATATTTTTTATCGTACAATATGCACCTATACTTATTAGAACAAAAACAAGATGAAATTAATAAAGAAGATACAATAGACAGTATTATCGCTTTGAAAGTGATTTCCTCAAGACAACCTTATTATGCAAAGAACTATCTAGGAAGGAGGCGTACATAAATTATACAATAAAGTTAAAAAATTAAATAAAAATAAAAACCATATCATATTGTTATGACATTTTAGAAAAGTAGGATAGATACAAAAAATATTAGTAGTAGGTATGATCGGAAATATTAGAGTTCCAAGTAAAAGTATTGAGCAGATTTTTGAAGTAAAAAATAATTTGACCTCGGCAACTTAGCAAATATGTAGAGGTAAGGAGTTCCATAAGCGTACAGCTGTAACAGAGAAGGAGGATGAATGTACTAAGAGAAAGATTGTTATAGCAGTTTCACTATTAAAAAGGCATTAGTCCAACATAAAATCTGCGATCATAATCATTTTTAAATATAATAAAGTTTCCATATGATAGCTTGAGCTCTCTGCATTATGAAATCTCTTAATATGCGTGGCTCATGACTGCTTGAACTTTTCTACTGTGACGCGGGTAACACCGCGGGACGATAAGCTAGTGTCATATGAAACGTTAAAATAAACAAGTTTAATAACACTTATGTATGTTCCAGATACGATGGAAATTATAAATAATAAGCATTCAAAATTAAAAACAAATGATACTTTGTTTGCATATCAAAATGATATTTTTATCATGAGTGTATGTGTGTATGTATTATCTGAAAAAAGTCATATTATGGAAATACGTAAATTAAATATACTAAAGCAATAAAATTATTAAGAATAATTGTTGAAAAGGTGTTAGCATCTTAGGAATAAGTTTAGGGTTTAATCTGTAGTGTTTCATAAAAGTTTAAATTGATTTTATGATATCTATTATTGCTTTATTACGTTGCAGTCGCAAGATACAGCAGAAAGCATTGAACGGAAATTAATTTATTTGAAATCAATCACTGATTTGAATCAACTTACACAATAATTATTTTTACATATTATGACGTTATATTTTTTATTGCCGTACTTGTTATTAAGTTACGAACTAAGTTATAAACGCGCATCTATCTAACGGTACGGCCAGCCGTACTTTATTCAGTAGCGCTAGCCAATTTTCCGCCAAACGCCGCGTCGCCCGGCGATCTGCTATTTCGTTTGTTCACGAGACAACTGCTTCGTGTGGTAACCATTTCACGCTCGATTTCTGCCCCGCCACTATGAGCAGGGACGTAAATCTATGTTCTTCCTGAAAAAGGGAAAAGGAAAAATTAAGTGTACATTGGAATAATGAAATTGTTGATTGAAGCGTCAGTAGCCTAATGGTAGGACGCGGACCGCGAACTCGAAAGGTCGTGGGTTCGAATCCGCCATTCGACTACTGTCGTAAACCACTTCTAACACAAGCATTTTAAGTTACCAGAAGTGGTTAAAGGGAATATTAGTAATGTTTAATAACATAACTAGTATTTAAAAAAAAATTCTAAGTGTTATCATATAAAAATATCGTGAGAAAACCGGCATGTCTGAGAAATTGAAAAAACTAGCATGACCGAAAACACGCATCAAAGTAGCGCGGCGATCTCTTCTTTGCCCTACAGGAGGCCTGTGTTCAAAATGGGATTAGTATAGGCTTTAACTTACATTGGTACACATCATAGAATGCAAATAAGAGCAACGCTTAATTTTCATTAATTAATTCATTCTTTACAGCTCTTAACGTGTCCACTTCTGAACATAGGCCTTCCTCGAGGAACGCCACAAAGCACGGTCCTGAGTCGCCTGTATCCAATCAAGCTTAATAAAAACCATTTATTTCGATACTACAAACAGACACTTCAATTTCTTTTACATGTATAGATATCCCAATCAGAAGACAAAAGTCACACATAAAAGTCCACAACAATAGTAATATTCATTAGTTTCTCTTTCATAAACGTACTATATTGCCTTGCATTCGTTGTGTATTAAAATTGTTCTTATGAGTGTATTAAAATTGTTTTTTGATGTATATTATTTAAAGTTCAGGACTAAAAAGTTATTTTAATGTGATTTTCTGTAGCATCATAATCAAGCTTTAAAAGATATTTAATAACATAGCGCCTTCATTGCAAGGTTTATTTGGTTAGGCGTTTGATAGTTAATAGTATACATGTCTGCTTAGCACGACTCACTGAGTTGAAGTTCGTCGTTTTGTGCTGTTTCTATATTCCCATAAATATAATAGTGTATAATTTTCAATGTGATTATTAATAAAATACACCATTAAAATTGCCTTGATGAATGAAAATGATTCGCCGATATATTCTAAAAGGATCCCGATCTTCTTACTTAGCCGTTATCCGCACGGTCGGTTTATTTCAATTTCCTTCATAAAAGACGCTATTCTCGGATTTGAAGTAGATTTATCATGGTCGGATAAAGCGGGCACTTTTTGTGCTTTTCTTGTGTCTGGATCTGACCCGAGATCTGTCCACTTAATGTGAATAATGGTGCGCTATGGAAAACGAATGCGAACCTGAACACAAAAGACAACAATACGAAGCGATTTTCAAGATTTGATACAGGGATTTCAGCGAGATAATAATGTATTGCTTACTACGTGTAAGGAAATACCAGAACCTATCATCGCATCGGTATCCGAGTAATAAAGGCTAGTATTCTATTATAGTTACAATTATATTACAAGTATTGTTTGCAATTGAAGTAGGTCGTAACAAAAATTTAAGTTTTAATGCAAGTGTAAGAATATATCAAATAATATCGCAACATCTATGAATATATGAGAGATTTATTGTGTTGCCTCTGCAGGAGTTAAATGTAACCCCTTTTCTAAACAAACAATAAAAAATTGTATTAAAAATGAAATAACGCGTGGATATATAAATATTTTTATATCTGACACTGCTTTACAAATCTGATTCCTGAAAGCGAGACTAGTATGTAATCTGTTATAAATAATAGAGCTTTATACTAGTTAAGAAAATATATATAAAAATCAATGTACAGCAATAAATAATTAATAATAGTATAGTAATCAATTAAAGAAATAATGTAAAATAATTGTTATCCTACAGTTGTCCATAAACAGCACAATATCTATGCAAAAAACAACTACTTATAATAGAAAATATTCACGGTATAGATGCATTTAGATATTTAATATTCACCGTTATAGTGGAATCGAGATCAAGGCGATATCTGTGGAATGCGAGACGTCTAGAGATAATCGATTCCTCTGAGGCAAAACCTCTATAGAGCCCGAGGGTTGCACTCTAGTTATATACGATGTATCCAGGTTAATATAATCACTAACTATTCGGCCATATAACTACTCATTCGGATTAACTCGCTGGATAACTCAATTACGCCCCGTACTATATAATGCTGCCCATATATCGCGTATCGGTTTACGTATTTCTCTTGTCTGGACCGCAATCGACAAAGGGTAATACGGTTCACTCCACGTGTACTGTTTTGTAATTTTGCTGAGCAAAGTAAATTGTTGCGTAATTTTCATGCTGTAAATTTCGCTATAAGTGACCTGGAAAATTAGGTAAAAATTTTAAATCAAGGGAAAACAGTTAAGCGATAACCATTTTTTTTTAAACTAGTGACCCGTCTCGGCTGCCCCTGAAAAAATTATAATTTATAATCTGTAATTTTTAAAGAAATTGATAAAAAAATGGTAATTGATGATCATTTTATACATTATTTACCATTTCAAAAAAAAAAACTCCAAGTTTTTAGGATAAATCACTACTGGCAGGCATTGCTATCTATCTGTTTGTGAAGTTTTCTCACATTCGGTACCGCCATTTCGAAAATAAGTCCGGATAGACAGACAGGTAGAAAAACAGACAATCATTTTACAAATGGCTGTTCATGTCCTAATTGCATGCAAATACCAGCCTAAGAGCGATATAAGGCAGCTTTTTTCACATTACAGACAGACACTTCAAGTTTATTTGTACGTATAGATTTATATTTATGAATTCTTCGTTAGGTTTAAACGTGAATGTTACTTTAACCATTATCTGAAATCTCACTACTAACTTTTACTTCTAACTTTTGTATAAGGTTTTTTTAGATATCATGATGACATTTATTATGACTGATTTGTCTGAAAGTAATTTGTGATTGCTATAGTATATATACTTAAAACATTAAAATGAATGTAATGCATATAACTTGATTTATTATTCCTGGTCGGTTGTAAAGGTATCTGGTACAAGGTTCGGACACAACGTAAATAGTTAAAGCTACTGCTCTAATACAATTTGTAGTAAACCATGATCCCGACGCTAAGGTCGCATTATCGGATTGAAAAAAACTGTTACATAGCAATTAAGATAAATCAAAAATGTAACTTAAACGATTGTTTTAAAGTCGAAATTTGTTTGTATTGAGAAAAGTGAGTTAGAGGGCGAGTTTTACAATGTTCATGTGACGGCAAAACCTTTTTGTTGAGTCTTTTGTGTTGGGAATCCGCGATGCCCCAGGGGTTAAGGGGCACGATTTCCATTACATGAGAAAGTTTTTCGAAGTTTCTTTTTAAAATCTTGCACTGCATTAAATTATAATTTCTTTAAATTGCTCTCTGCGCTTGTGCTGGAAACTTTAATATTTTAAAATATTTTTTAAAGATTTTACTTTCGCTTTTATTTATTTGTTATTGCCTCCGGTACACACACTACTGAGCGTACATTTATATAAAGTATACACGTAGATCGAAAACTAATTAATCATTTAATAATTTTAACCGACCTTAAAAAACGAGGATGTTCTCAATGAGAGTGTAATTTATGATTGTATGTTATGCGACGACTTCGTTGATTCCTAATCGATGTTAGTAATTCTTTTAAATTGAATATAGGGGGAAGTGGGGAGATTGATGCATAAAATTTCGGAGTCACTTTTAATACGCTAAATACTTAAATAACGTTAAATGTATATTTGTTATGTTTTCTCCATAACTACATTTTTATAAATATTATAAAAGTAATCAAAAGTAGATATCTAATTAATGTATAAAAAAATAAAAAGCTTTAAAAAAAAAGGGATTTGTATCTTTGTGCTACACTACTTGGGGCACTTTGACACTGTTACGAGCTTGGTGTTCGGGACAATTAAAAACTGCCGATTGAATTACCAAAATTGACACTTTAATTACAGAACACTAATTACAATTAAAACCATACTAATAATAAAACACAATTGTACTACTGATCACTTTAGTTCGCAGTTATTTCGTTTCGAAGTATTCGCTTATATCGCCAATTCAATACTGACTCGGTCGCAGTCTATACCGGCCTTATATAGGCCCTCAGGTAGTAGGCCTTCTACTATAGAAACATCTAGAATGTTCGAGTACATATCGGTCCCGATATTTCTAGAAGGATCTTGACTCTCCTAATTCTGCTACTTGATACTAGAGGCCGCCAGTGGTAACTAGTGTTGCCATATACGAGAAATTAATAGTGGCGAGCAACAGTACTTACTAAAATTTGTATAGAAATGGTATTAACTTGAAAGACTAGTATGCTTTTATTGTTCAAAAATCACAATCAGTCCTTCACGTTTGATGAATAAATCATATTTCTACTACACCTTAAAGGCACTTAAATTTACTAAAACAGTTTAGTAAGATAATTTTCGTCAGGTGTTTTTTTAAATTAGTTAAGGCAGATATAAAATTACATCTTGGGAATTAACACTATTTTGGTTTTCTATAATCGAAAAAACAAAAACGAAAGATCTTGGTTTCTTTCTGGGGTAGGACTTTCAGCCGACAAAATTTGTTCTACTTACCTCTGTGTCCTTGCAGCCAGAACTTTAGGTGTCGATAAAACAGTAGTGACATCAGTCAAGGTTGATCATACTGTCAGGAGCAAATGTGTACCGTAGCATTACAAGCTGTTCATTTACTGCTGTTCTATTTATTGTGACACTTTGTGCTGTGCTTGTGTTTTCTGGTTTTCTGAGACTAAGCTCCTGGTTCCTCATTCTAAATCCTCTTGACCAGTCTTTTAAATTTATTTTTCTTCCATGATTCTGGATATTTTCCGCCTGAGTATTCGTCAAATTCATAGGCAAAAACCAAAAGTTGCTGTAAGGAAAACCCATAGTGCATTTTGCTACAGTGTAACAAATATTCTGTAAAAAACTTCTCTTCTTGTTTCGAGAATATTTGAGGAACAGTGTATTTAGACACAGTTCTATGATGATGATGCTTGATTAGCAGATTTTTCTCATGCAGCGATTGATTTTTTTTAGACTTTCAAACTTGATAACGATGTCAAAGAAGCGAAAAAAGTGTGTCAGGTCATCATGCGAAAAAAGAATCCGTAGTATCTGCCTACCCCTCTGGGTGACAAGCGTTAGATTTCATGCATGTATGATACATATTCGTACTACCACTTTTAGGATTTATATATTATATCACGATAGAAAGACGAGTTGGTGGGCACAGAGCCAATACTCTCTAACAATACTGCTTGCCTTCGTCAGCCTGTGGGATTTGGCATCGGCATTTTCAAATGTCTGAACTGCTATCTGTTGGTGGTACTTCGTAAATGTATTGCGATACTTACGGTATGATATTCGGTAGTGAATTATCTTACAATGAATTGTAATACAGAGGGAAATGAAACAAGAAACAACCCAGCAGCATCTTCCTGATATCAACTTGAAATAATAAAAAACTGCTGTTGCCAACCCGCCTGCCAAGCGTGGCAGCGTAACATATATATCTATATTATAAATCTGTAGGGGATCTATGATGTTCATCGGTGAAAAGCTGTAATTAATGAATAATTTAATTTACAAATTTATATTATCGTTCGATTAAAAAGGCAACGAAACTTAAAACTATGTGAAATTTTAAACGAAATACTTTGAATCTCGAGAATAATTTATCGTTATTATAAGTGTTGGGTATAAAAGTCACGCAGAACATCTGTTGAACAATTTCTGAAACTTTTGTGTAAGAACAAAGTAGAAAGTGTGTCCTTAGGGCTCAATGCGCAATGTTTTCAATATGTACAGTTGGTCATGTGAATTCACAATTATACATTTTACGGCTATATTATTATTTACATATTTAACTAATATTATAAAGTAAGATTTTAAATTATTACTTCGTAGTTGATCTTTTCGATTGTATATAACCTGTATCGTTGCAGGTGGTTGCAGGCAATTACTTGCTCCATTTAGCGATCGTTATTTGAAACGAAGAAAAATAAACCGTTGTAAGAAGCCAATGAAACAAGCCGATGAAATAAGTCATGCAAATCTTGTTATTAGATGTTACCGCCACTGCAATCATTACATCTCCGTGATCGAAGCATCTAAACGTTTTTACGAATTGTAATTAATCCAAATAAAATTATACTATTAAAAAAGAACGGTTTTTACAAGGAGTCCCTGAATCTACCGTTACTGAACATATTGGTCCTTCGAATCGGATATTGAAAATACGTGGTCAATAAAGAAAAATCGAACATTTAAATTTATCGAAATAAGTTAACAGTTTTGGCTTTCATAGTTTTAATCTAATCGCGCTATCTATTTACTGCGTAATAAACTAATAAACTGAAAAAATAACTAACAAAATAAAGAAAATGTTACAGAATACTTATTCGTGCAGCATTAGAAATTGTAAGACTTAATTAAAATATGCAGATTGGTGGCCTCTACCGGGATGATTCACCATAATTGTTATGTTTGGCAAAATTACTAACTAAACTTTCTTGATACCTACTATGTTCAGAAAACGGTGATTAAGAAGACTTTTCACTTTAATATTTGGTGTATAATCTACGGTTGAATATATTGGGTGTCTATGGTAAAGTAAAAAATGACTTTCAATGAGAATTACACATGTGATCTACATTGAATAAAAATATTCTTTTCTATTACTATTAATCTACTCTAATCTACTCTACTCTACTCTACTCTATTCTACTCTATTCTATTCTATCTGTATAGTAATCATTTCAGTTTCACAATCTTCTTTTGGCATCAAGTTATCCGAAGTAAGTTATTAAAAATTAAGTTTACTGTGAAATCTTTATCTCTATTTGATGAAATAGTTTCTGGCATTGTTGAATAATTAACTACTAGTACTGAATAAATCGTTAGGATTACGTTAGTATAAAGATAGCGACAAGTTATACTTAATAGAATCAGGCGTTACTTTGCAGAAATCCATTTATTAAAGTTGGTAAAAATTACTTTGCGTACATCCGCTTCTTAAAATAATGTGATGTGTCTTTTTATTCACGTTATAAACGTGAATAAAGCCGTGCTGCAGCTATATTAGTAGTATAGTTGTTGCACGAATGGGTCGGCTCGACCGGGGAAGGACCACGCTCTCATAGAATACCAGCTTAAAACTGCTGTGTTTCGTATGCTTAGTGTAGAGAACCGGAGACTCTTTTTACTTGAAAGAGGCATTCCATCTTAGTCCTCACGGGTGACAACGCATCTGAATTTTGATTCGCAAGCGAGGATAGATGTAGATGTCTATGGGCCACAGCAACCATTTACCATCTGGTGGACTGTGTGATCGTTTGTCACCCTATCCTATAAAAAAAATGTTCGTTATACTCGTACTACACTACGAAGTTTGATGAGGGCTATAAAGTGTTGAAATTAACTTAAAGGGTAATGCTATCTATTATTTGGCAAATATACGAGCCTTTAGGTTTACTTTTCCCTACAGTTATTAATTAAAATAAATATTTTTACAAAAGTCGTGTACCTTCAAGTCAAATACCTTGATTGGGACACCTCTGTAAGGTTACTAAACCACAACTTGCTATGAGCGATTATGCACAAAATAAAGAACTACATATGTATATTTACCGAACGTTCACAGAATGCTTATAGAGCATGTGCTTACATCCGTACTTATAATAATAATTCTGAAGTAATTGTAAAGCTTCTGTGTGCAAAACGCAAATTAGCCTCCTATCGATTAGCATACAAAGGTTGGAACTATGCGGTGCTCTCCATATATATTTATCTATGGTGCTCTCATAGGTGCAAAACTTTATAAAATGATGAAGGAATCATTAAAAACATTAAAGTTAACCAAGTTCACTATTTCTGGATCGATTATATAAATTGATTGAGTTAGAATGTCACCATACTTATTAAAACAAATTGTATAA
This sequence comes from Parnassius mnemosyne, assembly GCA_963668995.1. NCBI lineage: Eukaryota > Metazoa > Arthropoda > Insecta > Lepidoptera > Papilionidae > Parnassius > Parnassius mnemosyne. The sequence goes on along the minus strand of CAVLGL010000001.1, from coordinate 34,059,754 downwards.
AACCGTGTCAGGGAAATAAAGGAACTGACAGACAATTCAATTTGGTTACACGTTTCGAGCAAGGAAAATTCAACAACCACTAACGCTAAAATTATAATAAGACAAAAATACATTGTCGATATTGTTAGTTAAGTAAAGAGAAAGAAAGAAACTTTTCCCCCAAGTATTTCTACCGATAAAGTCATGGCAAAGAGTCCAGGAACAGTATTAACTGTGCGAGTTCAAGTACGAGGTTTCAGCTCTGTGCTCAGCAATTCGTCTACCCAGCATGATACAAAAAGCCTACGGCTCATACCCTAAAGTAAAAAATAATTTTAGTTAATTATTTAAGCTAATTATTGTTCTATTAACATCGTTATCAAAGCAAATGGTGTCATTTATATTGCAAATATTTTCGCTGTGGTAATGCCAGGTAATTCCGTCGAAGAGGGTTGTTAACAATACAGTAAAAACGCCCACCGTAATTATGGTCATTTCATTTCCCATTTCATTTAACTAAAGCGGAACAGCGTACTGCATTGTTTTCAATTAATCAATGGGTTTATTCATAATGATTATTAAACAAAAATGTCACAGAGCCGGAATGTACATTAACAGTAAGTATTTACATTTAATTGCGTGCTGTACTTTAAATCTTCTGTATTATTACTTGTAAATATGTTATATTATGCGAGAATGTGTTGGAGCTATTTCGAACGTACTTATTAAGTACATTTGCATGAGAATACATTAATAATTACAAAATAAGTACAAGTCGCAAATTCTTGGTAATTAATTGTCCTTAAATTTATTTTATGTAGACCTCTTAGTTTATATAGTATACGCACAATGAGAAGTCGATCGAGATATCATAAGGCAAAATCCGAAAACTACTTTAGGAGTTACGGCAAAGAGTATAATAAGTAGTAACGAGTGTATACAGAAATGGATAGTGACCGACCGGATGTCAGTTTTTGACCGAAGCCGAAGCCGATTGTTCGGCTTATGTTGTAACCTTCGGCCGAAGCCGAAGGTTTAGATGTGTTGTAAATAAGCACTATCTATAAGTAGGGATAACAATGCAAATTATGTACTATTATTTTAATGTGCTAAAACGATGGCAATATAGCAAGTGCCAAGTGGTAGCGGCGCTAGAGGATCTCATCACCCCATTTCATCCCGTGGGTATCGTAAGAGGAGACTATGAGTAATTCTAGAAAATTATATTTATCTTACGATAGAAAGCGGTATACAATCTCATTTTCGCCAAACGTAAAATACGCGCAGACTTGGCGACTTTTGTGACCGTCAATTGTCCTGCCAAGCGTGACGATTATGGTAAATACTGCCTACAACTGGAGAAGTCCATGTCTATCGGTAGAATTTTACGGAATGTTGAAGAAGAAGATATAAATATTTTTGGTTTATATACAAGAAACCTCAGGTTTTTCAGTTTCAGTTCTCAGTTTTAAATTGCAATAAAATCCAGTTAAATATTCTGTTGACGACTAATAGACGGCCACTTATTTCAATCGGTGTATAGAATGTTACAGAAACATCTAGAATTTCTTGGTGCAGTATATGAAAAAGCAATAGTTGGCTAACACATCATTCTCGAAGAGCACTTCGGCCGCTCTTCAAGAATTTTAATTACGCCAAAAAGTGACTGAAGCAGCGCACACTATAATATACGCAAAGATGGGCGAAGGCGGTCTCTCTTACGATATTGCCAAACATTATTCCCGATGATTTATAAATGGAATTATCTGTATGATGAACCTTATTGAAGACAACTTCCTACAATAAATGTGAAAGAATTAAAAAGGCTCATAAAATGGATCCCAGATTGACTTTGCGTCGTCTGGTAAAAATACTGTGCTCTAATACTAGAATAGCAAAACAGTTTAACGCTATATTAAAGTCTTGGGAATATTCAGTTTGATTGCCACATGAACTGACGCCACTTTAGCTTTAGAAGAGAGCCGACGTGTGTATGAAACTACTTACTTACCGTCATACCGTGCGGCTACTGGCTGCAGGATATTGTTACGTGGGATGAAAAGTGTGTTACGTTAGTTAATTTTTCTCGTAAACACAAATGGCTAGGAGATGGAGATACGGGCATATTGATTTCAAAATCCGATATGATTCGTAAAGGTCTTTAAAGCGTATGGTGGGTAGTAGAAAGGATCAATTACTAAGAACTGCTGCCAACAGAGACTACGATTAAGGAAAATATTTACTGTGAACAACTGGATTATGTCTGTGAATGTGGGTGGAAGAGGAAGTTCATACGGTTTTTATTATATATTTTTATCATCTATTATATCTTCCATGGTATATTGACGTGTACCATTTGTTTCCGGAGTTTCAAAGCTAAGATAGGCTAATTTAGTCAAATGAAGGTATATGAACGACGCCTTTCTGTGTCCGAAAAATTCACTGCTGAACGTATGTCTATCCATAGATTGCCTTACAAGGGGGATACTTGTCATAGTTGCCACGCTTGGCAAGCGGTTTGGCAACTGCAGTTTTTATTTTTAGTCGTTATTAGGAAGACGCCACTGTCCATCTTCTGATCTATTTCCTTCTGTTGCCTCTTACAATTATCATAATAATATTAAAATAATAATAAAGTTATAAATATATAATATCCGCGATAAAATCCGTAAAACTTAGTTTCATTTAAATGTGTAGTGTTCGCGTGAACATAAGAAATCATTATTAAAATCATTATTATAACAATGATTATATCTACAAAAATATAGTTGTATATTTTAAGCAATTAAAATTACTGAAAAGATTATCCTTCGCTAGACGTGTCTGAGATGCAGGCAGCCACGTGTGGAACGAGGGTTGGAGTGAATTTTCTGCTCCGCCGCGCCGCGAGATGAAGAGACCTCTGGAAAACTAACTACTAATAGCTGCGAATATAAAGTCCGAATATAGGTACCCGCTTCTATGTTTCAAGGGACCGGAATGGAATGCAGATATGCATTATTGTATAGAACGCTGGGAGAATAGAATGTTATTCAGAGTTCGCTTTAGATAGTTTAACTATAGACTTTAAATGAAGTGCCCTCGTGCTTGTTCCACATGGTTAATATGTAAACTATTACATCGCTCATGATAAAGCTAAGATAGGGATCTCCACAACAATGGACGGTGCGTATATTTATTCGAAACAGTTTTAAAATGATGAAGTAACTTTTTTATACAAACAAAGTTCACGAAAATTTGACAAACGGCATTTGGTAACTAAGTAGGTAGCGGGTCTTCGGTTTCGGATCCCGACCGATAGCTAAATTTGTGTAAGTAAAATAAATTGTTAGTCCCTTTAATAGATAATTATTATGTATAGAAGCTTCGTAGTATTAAAGGGAGTTTACGGAGCATTGGCTGCTCCGTCTGCATGCTTCAATTTACTCAGTGGATGGTTTTCGTTATATATGTGCTTATACCTCCGAAAATGAGAAAGCCTGATTATTCGTTTGTCATTTAGTATGGCGCGACAACTTTGTGTAAAAATTTACTAATAAATCCTATGATTTCGACAAATCAATCATTAGAATATGATTTTAAAAAATCATGTTCTTACAAAAATAGTTTTATTTAAACCGACTAAACGTATATAATTAAACAGATTATTAAAAATGAATTAATATGGACATCTTTTAATTGTGTGTGAAATGATCCTAAGCGTGAAAAATATTTTAGTCGATGAAATTTAAGGAAGGTGTTCTAGGTAATTTGAAATTATAAAAACTGTACTGTAGGATCTCAATGAATCTGGAATCAAAAGTTTGGAGGAACATTTGTGGTTGCTTCGTTGCGCAGTTTATGACATTAGCAAATAAGTAACAAAAATATCCTTCACGCGCAATGGAATTATTTAAATTTCTTTTTGGGGAGTTTTAAACAATTGTTTTGAAGTATAACCCCACTGGCCCGATTTTTTTTATTTATATACTAGTGACCCGCCTCGGCTTCGCTTGTGTAGAATCTATACATGTGGCGGTATTTAGATTTAAGATAATCATCAAAGACTATTTATTTAATCAATTATTCGATTTATCGAAAAAAAAAAATAATGTCCTTATTTTTCAAATCAAAAACGGCCTATAGACCAGTCCTGGTATTGTTTTATATCTGTTCGTGAGGTTTCATTACAATCGGTTCAGTCATTTTGAAGATTAGCCCGGACAGACAGACAGACAATATTTTAAAAATGGTTATTCATGTTGTAACACGAAAATTTTCGTGTACATTATTTTAGCATATTTACGTTATTACATGCGATGAACAGACTTCAGAGCGCCATCTAACGTCATTAGTCCGAAGTAACTAGAAACGTATATTGACGAATCGAGCTAGCTAATTGCATGCAATTGACCTTTCGTGTTAGTTCGAAATCCTACCACGGATCGACGGTAGCGTGTACCGTGTAGCCCAAGGGAGGCCTAGTTCTTTTTGAAGCGAGCCGTCGTAATGATCGGACACGCACATATAATTTTTGAATCGAAACGCCGGAACATGAATTTAAAGTGACGACTACTTGGGCGTACGGCCCCTTAAACACAATGTCTACGGGCAGTTTAATGTGTTGAAACACATCATCCCATAAATTGGGTCCTTAGTCCTTAGTCCTTAGTCCGTACTTTGAGTATGGTCCATTATCAAGTTTAACAATGTGAACGAGGCGAGGCAGCTGCAACGGGTGGCTATATTGGGACTGGGCGGCCAGGAGACCGCGACCGGCGTACACCTGGAGGATATCTGTTGCCTCACTGCTTCGCGGGATTGACCATAAACAGTGTAATATTGTGTAATCCACCAGGTTAGTCAAAACCTCAGTTCGTAGGGTATTTTAAAGTGAAAACTTGATATTTAGAGCTATACATGTGAACCGTAGAAGGAAATAAACTACTTTTTGTCTGTATGTGGTGTATCTTTGAATTTTCATTTACTAATCATCCAACAACAGGCGCCCTGGGATACTTTTATTTTGATCCTCGAGTCCCTTGACTCTCCGATAACCGTAGCCGGTGAGTAACGCCCTAAAAAGTGTTATAAAGTGGCTACCCAACGTTGAACCTTAAGTTGCTGGATGTTAGTAGATGAATTAACCTTAAGGGGCTACTCCATGCGAACGACCTTGAGCATTTGACCTAAGCGTAGCTGTAGCGAGCGGCTCGCCGGAAGAAATATGTAAGACGCCACCTATTGTACGAAAGTAGTATTATTTTTTCAACATCAATAAACTATTTTATGGAAATACACATAGCGTACAAAGATAAATGTATTTTAATTTTTTTATTCTGTATATATTAGTTGCATTATATTAGAATTATGTATTTTCATATATTATCTAATTATGAAATTTTATAATTAATTATATATTAAAACTGAAGCATTGAAAATTGTGAGTTTAAAATATACCTATTCACTATAGGTAAATAAATAGATAGCTCGGCTTTTGTACAAATATTTGGTGCAATAAAAAATAAATAAATAAATAGGATGTTTCGCATATGTGTTTTTGATTATTGTTAATTTTTACGTGTCACGTATTGAAAAGTTACCTACTAATTTTTAAACTGAGCACCTTGTAACTTAGCCTGCTTATTACTTATGCTAGCAGATATTATCCTCACCCCAATGATTGATGAGGATGAAAATCAATTTTATTTCTACATACGTAATTATATTTATTTATACATAAGGATAACTTTAATAAAGGTAATACAAAAATCAACAAGAAGTATAAGGGTTCAATCTTTCAATTTCAGTTGTAAAAAAACGTTACCCCCACACTAGGATTTTCTCCTGTGTCGTGGAGGCAGTTTACAAACATAAATATTGCACAAAAACAAACATCCAGACCCGGAACAATTATTTGTAGGCCATACAAATACTTGTTCCATGCGGGATTCGAACCCGCGGCCCCCAGCGCAACAACTGATTGCTAAGCCACTGCGCCACCATGAAGCTAATACAAAAACTAACTTTGTATTTGCTTCATGGTCGCCGGGTAAAGTGGTAGGTAGCTAGGTAGCTAAAGTGACCATACGTCCCGTTTTGAACGGGACTGTCCCTTTTCTCGGTCTCCTGTCCCATTGTCCCCAAACAAAGCTCCGGGACACAAAATTGTCCCGTAACTCGTTGGATGGAAGTATTCAAAGTCAACAATCTTCAACATATTTTTTTTTAATCGAATATATTTTATGTCTACCTGGTACGAATGCTCCGGTAGAAAGAGTATTTTTTTATTTTGCATAAATTGTGGACGTCTGAAAGAAACACTTACGGTTCCAGAGTTCTAAAGGCGATGTTGTTAACAAAGATAACAATAAAAAACTTGAGCAGAATTTTATTCTTATTTAAAATCATCACCAACTTTATTAAAGCAAATTTAATCCACTGACAAATGTAATTAATAATTAAAAAAAATATGTTGCATTTAATAATTACCGTCTATACCGAATATAATTTTATAGTGAACACTAATTGTATAAAGTTATAGTTTTTAGAGTATAAATAAACCCATGTCCTGTTATGAGTTAAAAAATAAATGGTCAGTTTAGTCTTTTTAGTTAAATTTAGTTTTAAAAATTTTTAGTTAATAGTAAAAAGTAGGTATATTAGTACCTACTTAGATACTTTTTACCGAATTATAAGTATAGAACACCTTATGTACTCAATTATTTTTTGAAAAAGAAGAAAAAACAAGCAATAAATAATATACTATATTTTAGCAATAAACTATAACTTAGTAATACTAATTATAACTTAGAACATAAATGAAAAACTCATAACTGACTTTTTGGCCCGACCCAGGATTCGAACCCGGGACCTCATGATCAGCAGTCGCACTACTACAACCACTAGACCAACGAGGCAGCACTATACCTAATAAGATATTGTGGTTGGGTGATAATATTGAATTAGCCTTTTATAGTGTAAATTATAATATTTGTCGAAATTTTAATTATGGATTCGAACCTTACATGCTAATGGTGCTTCATTTTTTTATTTGCATTTACTTCAAAGAAAATACACGCAAAAAGCTTCATCGCGCAGTAAAAAGCACAACAAATATATGTATAACTAATACGAAAAATTATACCCAAAACAAACAAATAATACTACCTATAAATAACCTAATAAGTAATAATATTATCGACTCATATGACGTGGCGTATGCGTTGGTCGACGCTCTAACGACACGGGCTTCACGTCGAAGAGCTCAGCGCTCACTGACTTCAACAAGCCCGTGAGCAGTAAATATGCCCAGATTTTAAAATAATTTCTTAATAAAATCAAATATTGGTCTTTTGAAAAAAAATTTACTATAGAAATGTTCATTAATAAATTGCCTATCCATTGGTGTAAATCGCAAAATAAAATAATACTTACTTTACGAGGAGATGCATGTTATCAATAATAATTTCACATTTATGTGGTTTCGTTGTAAGGAGATTATATTAATATTTATTCCTTTAAAAAAAAATTGGATATAGCTTTTATGGAATCAAGATTATGTAGAAATATAATGTGTTTTTTATTTGTTGATATATCTTTTAAATAAAAAGTAGATAGCTTCTAAAAACCGCCCAAATAACGACTGGCGCGACATTTTGCTCAACCTGCGCCTTAATTGTAACTATTTAAGCTGTTAAAAACCCATTTAATATGAAAACTTAGTGAAATTTAATGTTAACATTTTTTTTTCTGATGTAGGTAGATTTAAGTAAGCTTGAGAACAAAGAAAGTTTAACTTGAATGTGATTTATATGTACTTAAATGAATTAAAACTTAACATAATAAAAATATTTGTGCTATTTTAAGTAGATATTTTTAATATCAACCGATTTAAGACTTTCTTGTAACCGTCAGTACATTTTAACAAAATGTCGATCCACAAGTATATAGACTCATTACATAAAGATGAAATCAGATATGAACTCGCCATTATTGGTATTTCCACAGATGAAAATGTAACCACCGATGCAGTGAGGAAGCAGATCCGCCAGGTGTACAAACTCGCACGCCGTGGAAGCATAAAGTGTGAACCACTCCAGTCACCCAGTATAGCCTCTGAACTAGAGATCTGCACCCCAAAGGTCGAACTTCTGGAATCCCAGCTGCAGGCGGGTAAAGTAGATGATCGCAATTTGACTCTTAAACTATTTCGTCGTGCAAATTATTTGATGGATAGACTAGCTCGCATCTCTGAAAGTAGTTCGCATTTGTCAGATCTTCGTAGTCGTTTGATTAGCATTTTGAGTGTCATAGACGGTGAAGATAGCGACACGGATGGTGAGTACAAGGAAACCCAGGCACAGCCGTCTAACCAGAAAGTGGAAAGTAACGTGATCTATGTGAAAGATAAACCCTTGAACCTAAATACATTTAACTTAAAATTTGACGGAACCACGTGTGTTCGTGTATTTATTGAACGTCTTAAGGAACTTAAAGAGGCTCGCAACATTACTGAAGCTCGCATACTTTCAGCTTTTTCTGATCTTTTAGAAAACTCTGCTTTATGTTGGTTTAGAAGTAATAAGGATAATATCCACTCATATTCACAATTATTGAAATGCTTAAGGGACGACTTTGATATTCCCGATTTAGACTATAAACTATTAAATGAAATAAGGCAGCGTACACAGGCCAGACACGAAACGATAGTAGTCTATCTTTCCATTATGCAGGGAATGTTCTCGCGACTCACTCAGCCGTTGTCGAGTAGACAACAACTCGAAATCTTGATGCATAACATTAGACCAGAGTACATGAAAGATTTAGCTTTACATGATATAACCTCTGTAGACAAACTTAAACTTTATTGCAAACAGTTAGAAATTGCGCGGTCGCGTGCGCAACAATTTAGTGAACCTAACTTGAATAACTTTAAAATTACAGCGGACTTAAATAAACAAACGCCGCGATCTCACAGTAAACAAGTCTCAGTGCTGAATGAAGCTGGCTCTTCGAGGCAATTGGATAGGGAATGCTTTAGGTGTGGATTAAACACTCATTTCACCAATCAATGCAATTCGAAAGAGTTAGTGTGTTTTAAGTGTGGATTAAAAGGTGTTAAGCGTTCAGATTGTAGTAATTGCAATTCAAAAAACTAGTTAACACGGAACTATCCAACACCTTTAATAAAAATAGGTCTTATACGTCCAATAATGAAGAGGTAGTTCTGTTTAAAAAAAATACTAGGGATATAAGACCATACTTAAAATTAAAAATATTGAACTTACAAGCTTTTGGCTTATTAGATTCGGGTGCAACTTGTAGCATTCTTGAAAATAATGCGCATTTGATCTTTTTAGAACACGGATTTCAACTCAACTGGTTTGACACTGAGCACTACGTAAGAACTGCTGATGGTACGAGATTGCATTGCTTGGGGTATATGTCCTTACCTATTGAATTTAACAATAATTTCAGAGTGATTAACTTTTATGTTGTTGCACAAATAACTTCACCTATAATTCTAGGTGTTGATTTTTGGCAGGTGTTTGACTTAGGGAGTGACCTTGTATCCGAAGTACAGTTTGACCGAAAGTCGGAGTCATCAATATGTAATAGCATAAATTCGGTTTCTCTTAATAAAGGCCTTGAAGAATACGAGTCTTTATCCATAGAACAAAAACAAATCATGGATAAGTTAGTCCAACAGTTTGATACAATTAACACAGTTAAAGTAGGTTTGGGACGTACCAACTTAATTCATCACGTCATAGACACAGGAGATAGCAAACCTATTAAGCAAAGGTACTATCCATTATCACCTGTTAAGCAACTAGCACTTGAAAAAGAATTGGATAGAATGCTTAGTTTGGGAGTTGTGTCACCTTCACAGTCAGCTTGGAACTCACCTGTAGTAATGGTTCAGAAGCCAAATGGGGACCTAAGGCTTTGTCTAGATTGTAGAAAATTAAATGCAGTTTCCAAACCCGATGCGTATCCTCTCCCGTATATAAGCAGCATATTGGACCAGCTCCGCGACGCGAAATACCTAACGTCAATAGATCTTTCCGTTGCGTATTGGCAAATACCCTATGATAGCGAGCAATCAGCTGATAAGACCGCGTTCACAGTGCCACGTAGGGGGTTATTTAGATTCAATGTAATGTCGTTTGGCCTTGTTTCCGCGTCAAGCACAATGCAGAGATTAATGGATAGGCTATTTGGTCCCGAATTTAACAACAAAGTATTCTGTTTCCAAGACGACATAATCATAATATCCAGCACTTTCTCAGAACATGTGCAGCTCTTGCATAAGGTCTTCGCAAAACTCAGGGACGCAAACTTGACTATAAACATGGATAAGTCTATCTTTTGCCGTAGAGAACTTAAGTACTTGGGATATTTAGTTGACAAACATGGACTTAGAACTGATCCGGGAAAGGTAGATATTATATTGAATTATCCAACTCCAACTTCCGCTAAAGAGGTTAAAAGGTTTCTAGGCATGGCAGGCTGGTACAGGAGGTTCATTAACAATTTTTCGAAAATTAGTAAACCGTTGAATAAATTAACTAGCAAAAATGTCCGCCTTGAATGGACTACGGAGGCAGATGAGTCATTTAACCACTTAAAAACCGCTTTAGTGTCTGCTCCGATACTTAAATGTCCAAACTTTGATTTGCATTTTTCTATCCATTGTGACGCTTCCTCAGTGGCTGTGGGCGGAGTCTTAACCCAGACTTATGACGGGGTAGAACATCCCATAGCATACTGCAGTCGGTCTCTTGCCAAAAATGAAATTAATTTTTCCACATCGGAGAGAGAACTTATGGCCGTGATTTACGCATTAGAGCAATTTAGATCTTATGTAGAAGGTACAAAGTGTAAAATAATAACCGACCACGCCTCGTTATTATGGTTTAAAAATTAAATAACCCATCAGGTCGCTTAGCCAGGTGGAGCATGTGATTGAGTCAATTTGATTTCGAAATAGAACACAGAAAAGGTAAATTAAATGTTATTCCAGACGCACTAAGTAGGATTCAAGTTGATGCAATCGCTACGCCAGCAACCAGTGATGCGTGGTATAGACATGTATACGAAGATTGTCAGGCCAACCCTCGCAAATATCCCCACTTCATGGTAAAAGACGATAGATTGCTTAGGTACTCTAAAAATAAATATGAGTTAACGAATGAGTTTAATTGGAAGTTAGTGGTACCCGAGGAAGACAGGTTAGATATTTTAAAGAAATGTCATGATGAACCAGTTAGTGCTCATTTGGGTGTCTTTAAAACCCACAAGCGTCTTAGTCTTAATTATTACTGGCCCAGCATGTACCGAGATGTGAAAGAATATGTTAAAAAATGCGAGATATGTAAACAATACAAACCCGTCAACACGACTAGACCTGGTTTAATGGGAAACCCGAAGGAGGTTAACAAACCCTGGGAGGCCATATGTTGCGATTTGCTAGGCCCATTTCCGGTTTCTCGCAATAGGAATATTCACTTAATTGTATGTACAGACTATTTTAGCAAGTATGTCATGTTGCATCCTATACGCATCGCAACAGGCGCTGCGGTCGCTAAGTTCATAGAAGAGAAAGTGTTCCTAGTACATGGCGTATGTAAGACTATCTATATTGACAATGGCCCACAGTATGTGTCTAATCAGTTTAGGCAACTGTTACATAAATATAACGTACCCAATATCTATTATAACCCGCGTTATCACCCACAGGTAAATCAAGCCGAAAGAGCGATTAGGAACGTAGTTAACGGTATATCATGTTATGTAGGTACCGAGCATAAACGATGGGACGAGAACATCCCACAGTTGCAATGCGCACTTAATTCAGCCGTGAATGATACCACTAAGTTTACTCCGTATTTTCTTGTGCACGGACGGGAATTCATAATAGATGGAATGTTACACAGCTTAGATAGCCCTCAGCCAGTTCAAAGATCACAAGTAACTCACGGTGAACCACAAGCATACAGTAAAAAATTAGCGGAATTAGACACCATATTTAAAAAGGTACAAAAGCATATTAAAAATGCTCATTCTAGAAATGAAAAGTACTATAACTTAAGAAAACGACATGTTGAGTTAAAAGTAGGTCAGATTGTATATAAACGTACCCATTACCTATATAATGCCTCAAAGAGATTTACGGCTAAACTAGCACAAAAATTTCAAAAATGTGTCATAACAGCGAAATTATCACCTTTAGTGTATACCTTAGCCAGCATGGAAGGTAAGACACTAGGTAATTTTCACATAAAAGACATCCTTAAACAAGATGACTAATAGTTTTGTAGAATGTGAGTGATGAGTATGATTGAGTGAAAGAATGTAAGAATAATAAACATTTTCAAAATTCATTTCCACCGGTGAACTTTCTGAGATAAATAAGCTGTGATTGTATTGATGAACGAGCGATACATAACTAGTAGGTCATCTTATGTTGTGAACATCGGCGCGAGTTAGATAAGAATTTGTTCTTCATGTCCGCACTCTGGACATTATATAAGAAAATGCATACCAGCCGTTTCTTTTAACTTAATATGATTAAACGTTAATTCACTTAACTTAATGCGAGATAGATATTTAACTTAACTTAATACTTAAAATGATTTCCAAATCACTTAACTACTCAACTTAATAAATAAGAACACGTTCGTTTTTCGACTACTTAGAGAAAAGTCGAGTTGAAACGTAAACATCGTGTGTAGGCTTAGTGCACTGTAGGTATTCGTTTCTGTCCCGTGATGTTACGTCACGCACCGCATGAATGGTAATAGACTATTCGCGAGTAGGATTCGGGAACGTAATTATTCATAGGCAGTTGTATTTCATTATTGTAAAAAACATGTAGGAATAAATGTAAATAAAGTTGCATGCCATTAGGTTAATATAGGTATAACAATTAGTGTAGTATTTTCTAACTTACAACACAAGTAGGTAAATTTGTTGTAGTGTTTTTTGTGTGTTAACAACACAAGTAGGTAATTACATTTTGAGGTTAAATTGTTTAGTGGAATATAATGTTACTAGGTATACAGATACAGAAATGAAAATTAGGTAATAAGTAGAGTAATAATGAGCCTTGTGTAAGATTAAACGTCGTAATTAAGTGATTAAGTGATGGCTTGGTACTTGTTAGTTGTTGGTGCATGGGTGACTTGGAATTTACTATCCGTGCGAATGTTTTTAGCCAGATTGGATAAGAGACGCATTACAACTTCTTCACTGTCTTTGGTATTCAGTCGTTATTCTGCAGGTGGCACGAAATGTCTTCGGAAAAAGTATCTTCATTACGAAGAACTTTTTAACCCAAGCAAAGGGGATGTGTAACACGAAAATTTTCGTGTACATTATTTTAGCATATTTACGTTATTACATGCGATGAACAGACTTCAGAGCGCCATCTAACGTCATTAGTCCGAAGTAACTAGAAACGTATATTGACGAATCGAGCTAGCTAATTGCATGCAATTGACCTTTCGTGTTAGTTCGAAATCCTACCACGGATCGACGGTAGCGTGTAGCCCAAGGGAGGCCTAGTTTTTTTTGGAGCGAGCCGTCGTAATGATCGGACACGCACATATATAATTTTTGAATCGAAACGCCGGAACATGAATTTAAAGTGACGACTACTTGGGCGTACGGCCCCTTAAACACAATGTCTACGGGCAGTTTAATGTGTTGAAACACATCATCCCATAAATTGGGTCCTTAGTCCTTAGTCCTTAGTCCTTAGTCCTTAGTCTTTAGTCCGTACTTTGAGTATGGTCCATTATCAAGTTTAACAATGTGAACGAGGCGAGGCAGCTGCAACGGGTGGCTATATTGGGACTGGGCGGCCAGGAGACCGCGACCGGCGTACACCTGGAGGATATCTGTTGCCTCACTGCTTCGCGGGATTGACCATAAACAGTGTAATATTGTGTAATCCACCAGGTTAGTCAAAACCTCAGTTCGTAGGGTATTTTAAAGTGAAAACTTGATATTTAGAGCTATACATGTGAACCGTAGAAGGAAATAAACTACTTTTTATCTGTATGTGTATCTTTGAATTTTCATTTACTAATCATCCAACAACAGGCGCCCTGGGATACTTTTATTTTAATCCTCGTGTCCCTTGACCCTCCGATAACCGTAGCCGGTGAGTAACGCCCTAAAAAGTGTTATAATGTCATAGTGGCATGTAAATATCCCCCTCGGTTCAATAAGAGGCAGTTATTACAGAAATTTTAATTATTTAGAGAGATTTTAACGATATTAGTCTATTAATATTTTAATCGTAGCACGTGTCGGTCACTATAATGCAGGTGATAGGCGTTATTCCATATTAACATCAAAATAGATTAGATAAGTATGCAAAAGAAATAGCAACACTATTTAGGTACCGTGATGTCAGCTCACTGGAAAGTACTAATAATTGCTTATTTTAGTGGAATAACCACAATGAAGTGAAACACAAAAAATAAGATAACAAATTGAATGATTTCTTGCTTATTTTAGTGGAATAACCACAATGAAGTGAAACACAAAAAATAAGATAACAAATTGAATGATTTCGACAGAATCCTTCAACATGACGACTGCATCGAACAGCAAACGCCGATGTTCACACTTGTCGATGCGATATGTATTTCCTATCGCCTGTTTCCATCAAATTTACAAGGAAATTAGATCGCGTTTTTGTAATTCTAACAATCACATAGGCATCACCATGTATGTCAACTGTTGTAGATTGGTCTTCTCCAAATTTCGTCCACCATGTCTCCTAACTTTTATTTCTCTCTTTACTTTAGAGTCCACTCCTTACTAAACGGTCTAGATACTCGTAGTGCGGTAATTTGACATTAATTAATAGAAGAGTAATTATACCAGCATTCCATTTTATCATTTCTATCATTCTATCATAACATTCTATCATTCCATTATACCATCCAACAAGCCTAACATAGTAACTAATATGTATAAAAATTGGTTACGGAATACACGTATTAAATAATTTGGAATTATATTTTTTATAGAATAAACGTGACAAACAAGCAGAACACAGAACAGGACACCTGATGGAAAATGGATGTTGTGGTTCATAGAAATATATATCTATATTCCATTAAGAATTAAAATGCTGATGCGTTCTCACTAAGATGGAATGCCTTGTTTCAAATATAAAGGGTCTCGCCATACTAAACACAGCAGCATTGAGCTGCTGTTTCACGCTGGTATTCTGTGAGAGTTTGGATTTTTCTCCGTCGACCTGACCCATTCGTGCTACAAACATAATATAACTGTACCATGTCTGTATCGGGTATAAATAATAAATAGCTTTCAATATTTCACGTTCCATTAATAAAAAGAAAAACTTAATACGCTTTATTACAAAAAGTAGTTTGTAGTTAGTCTTAGGTTTAAACTGCAGTCTGAAAGTTCCGCAGAAATAATGTGAACAAAAAATGTAAAATATGGAATGATATGATATGACAGCGAATGTCGAATTTCGGGAAGACGTGGCTCCGCGGCTAACGGACTTTTTAAGTCAGAATAAAGATTATTCTTAAACCATAGTTTTGTAATAAGACTGTATGTGTTATAATCGCAAATACAAAAGTTTATTTAAATGCCAACAGGGCGTTGAGTTCCAAAATATGAATACTATTTATATTTCGCCCACAAAACGCAATTCGATTAAAACACACTGTAAATCTCTGCCGAGTAAACAAGTATTTGCGTACGATTCAAATTCTCCTAGCATTCGAACGCAGAACAGAGCGTTTCACCTGCCATAGTTTATTACCTATTCAGCGGACTCGCACAAATAAAATTGTATAATGCATAAGCGAATAGCCTATGGCTAGTTTGATTTACGAGGGAGCGGGTGGCCGCCCGCCCGTCGAGTCACGCGTTGAATAACTAACGTAGGGCTATTCAAATGCCGTATTCTGCACCACCTAAATACTTCGAACATATATTCGCTTGTAGAACATTGGATTCGTATTGTTATTGTGCATGGTTAAATCTTAACTCCAGATAACATACATATATGCAATATGTGTGATAATGCACGATGATGATGTTGATGGATGTGTTTTTATGAATAAGAAAGTGTGATCAATTTTTACTTATCTAATAGTAATGAACGATTGGCGGCATTGAACATGTTGCTATTTGCGGGCGGACTTTTGGATTGAAACCCATGTAGGTAGCATACTTTTGGAAGTGGACTTGTGAAGAGCAGTAATAATGGTGATGATGTTGATGTTATTATTCTTTCTGGAAATGTTATTGAGGTACATATGTGCCCTTTTTGAGCGGAGAGGATTTTTATTATATTTATCTATTAACCATAGAATACAATAATACATAGAGTATTAACTGTTGCTACGTCTGTTAGTGAACCTGTATCTATTGAACGATTTCACCGATTGAAGTAATGTTAACTTTATATGATTGTTTTCTTGAGATGATGTGTCATCGCTATACTAAGATCCTATAAATGGCGCTATAGTGTTATTAACAAATTCCAAAATTATGGAACATAATGACTTTTGTCTTTGGCCTTTATTATACGTGCGCTGAAATAGGCTTCTCTCTTTATTGAGAGATATTTAAAGAAAATCACAAAATCGGGGGCGCTGTTTTCGAGTTGTAACTAAATTTTCTATTTACACTATAAATAGTTCGGAGTGAATTCAGAGCGAAAGTCATTGCGCCATGTACCAGAAAGGGTAGAACAACGTCTGTTGGGCTAGCTAGTTATATTAAACTCTGGATTAATTACGTGGTAGAGCCACGCTGAAGTTGTATTATGGTTGTAGCACAAATGGGTTAGCTCTATCGGGGTAGAACCAAGCTTACACAGAATAACAACGTAAAATACCAGCTTAATCACACTGCGTTTCGTATAGTGAGCATAGAGAATCGGAAACCCTTTTTACTAGAAACGAGTCAATTCATCTTAGTCCCCAGTCTTAATCGAAGATAAAATGTAGATGTCCATTGGCCACAACATCCACTTATCGTCAGATGGAATGTGTAATCGTTTGTCACCCATACGATATAAAAAAAATACCTTATCTTTACCTGGTATATTTTTTATCTTAAAAGCCGAAAGAAGAAATGAAACTTCTGGTAAATCACACGGTGGTGGATCGCCAATCATCTATGTAAAATAGATGATAGCGCAAATTTTATGGCGAATTTGAAAATTTGCGGCTCGAATCTCTGTCAGTGTGTCGGCATGAAATCATTTCCCGCTCTACTCACGTACAGAACGCATAGATTTGTATTGACCAATTTAGTCTTCCCTTCCAAGTGACTGCAAAACTGCTAAGGATTCTGGCTAATGCAACAACGAGTGATTCTTAAAATTAAGTAGATACGACAAAAGTGTTCTTTTTAGCGGCAAATGCGTAAATCTATGTCTTCTGGGAGTTAAACTGGACTAGTTTTATACATGTTTTGCCCCTAATCTGAGACTTTGTTTAACAAGGACTCGATTTCTGACACAAGGTGCATTGGAATTTATTATGCTAAAAAAAAGAACGTCAATACCCGCATATTGAAAGCATTCACTCATTTTCTTCATCTAAGCGTTTTGTATGGAATTAACGTGCAGCGAACCCAGCGGTTTGATTCTCAGTTACGTGAATCTTTTAATGCTAAAACGAAAAATATTTCTACTATTGATGTGCGTTTTTTAGCTTAGCTTTAGCTTTTTTAGCTTCTTTAAAAACATACATACACCCAGATTTACAAAGATCCAGACTCAGAACAATTATTTATAGGCCATACAAATATTTTTTCCGTGCGGGATTCGAACCCGCGGCCCTTAGCGCTGCAATTCATTGCTAAGCCACTGCGCCCGGAGTATTGAAACGCAACGGACACAACTATTTCGGGACAAGTAACTGTCTGGATAAATAGTATGCATAAATGATAAACTAAAATAATAAATAAATATGGACGATCATCAATATGTCCTGCGTGTTTGGATTAGGACATGATTCGAAAGTGTACAACAAAATTTTAGAAAGAACAAAATGAATATTGGGTGATCAGTGTTTATTCTACTTCAGAACCAAATAATCGATATATTTTCAACGATAAAACACTGTAATAATAATTTGTCTTGTCTCCCTGATAAATAAATATAAAGTATTTAGTACATGGAAACATAGTAATTTGTTCTATAAAATATAACGAGTGTTTTTTTTATACTAAACTCTGAATTCGAGAGCTACTGCAGTAAATACGAAACTCAATTCTGGAAGTTGTTTAAAATTTATGTGCGGGTGCTTATTTTATTTGATCACAAACATTGTTCGAATTACAAATACTCGTTATATGGTCAAACCTTTCACCCTCGGTATGTGGCCACTGAAATCCCCTCAAGGACTGTCCTACATGGATTTGCTTTTAGGCGGGAATTATTAGGAAATACTACAGCTTTTATATTGGTGACTCAAGTAAATCGTTGTTTGCACTAAAAGAAAAAAATATATTTAAATTAGAAAATGATGTTTAAACTGTAGAAATTGCTTTCATTGATATGTAACGAATGAATAAATTAATGAAAAGGAGTGATTCAAGTAAATTGCTGTTTGCATTAAAAAAAGAAATATAAATGAATTGGCTAAGGATGTTTAAGCCTTAAGAATTAAGAAATTACGTATCAAAGATACCTACTTAATTATAAAAATCCTCACTAAAGAAGAGACCTACATTTTGGAAGAAAAAGGTTTTACGTGGTAGAGCCATGCTGCAGCTATATTAGTAGTATAGTTGTAGCACGAATGGGTTGGCTCGACCGGGGAAGGACCACAGAATATCAGCGTAAAGTAGCAGCTTAACACTGCTGTGTTTCGTATGGTGAGTGTAGAGAACCGGAGACCCTTTTTACTGGAAACGAGGCATTCCATCTTAGTCCTCACGGGTGACAACGCATCTGCATTTTGATTCGCAAACGAGGATAGATGTAGATGTCTATGGGCCACAGCAACCACTTAGGAGTACCATCAGGTGGACTGTGTGCTCGTTTGTCACCCTTATCCTATAAAAAAAAGAAAACGTAATGAAAAGATTTTCCTTTGCTAATTGTATCGAAAAATTGAGAGGGTTTGTTTGGAGTTTGGTGACCTTAGCTTTATTCTAGTGTTAGTTATTGTACTATGATACCTTGTTGGTATAGTGGTCGTAAACGCGAATGCTGATCATGAATGAGGTCCTGGGTTCGCATCCCGGGTTGGGCCAAAAGTCAGTTATTGGGTTTTTCTGCCAGCTTCAAGGAACTTTATATTCAAGAAATTCTCAGTACCAGCTCGGAGGCAAAAAGTATTCGGTGTTTCACCCCCGTGCCTCATAAAGCTTGTAAAGACGTTGGTCCTGCTTTTGATCTCTCTCCGGTCGAGACGGATTACCGCGCCATCGAACTATGAAAGCGATGGAACAGAGAGTGAATCTGTTCTTGTGACAATGGATCACATTATAAAAGATTTTCGATAATAAATAAAACAAGGAATTTAAATAAAGTCCTTTTTAATTTCAAATTTATAAATTTTTACTAAAATTTATTTGCATTACATAATCAAAATGTTATTTTTTAAAGTTTCAATTTCTTTTTATTAACTGTATTAAAGTAAAAGCTGAAAACTTTGAAAAGATAAGATACTTATTGAAATGGAGTGATCGGAACATAACGGGCTTAAAAAGAAAGCTAATCAGTTAATGGAGTCAAGCAAGGTGGCGTTACGTCTTGAAGATCACAATCTGGGTCGATCCGGTGTGGAAGCCTCGTATTTTAGAGAAACTTGGCACTCCTAATAATTTACTAGATCTCTGCAGTTTCATTTCGTATTGATTAGCTTTGATGAATACATGGATAAAGTTTTACTAATTGACTTAAAGCTTAACAATATTTTAAATTAACAGCTACGTAATTTTATTAACGAAAGCTTTCGCCGTCGCGCCGCCTGAGTTTCAAAGTGAACATAAAAATGTGAGCAATCAACGGGCCAGATGTTTTTGTCGAGAACGTAAATGTGAACGGCGTAAATTGACAATTAAGTTCGAATTTCGATACCTTCAAAATATATGCAGTAAAATTTATAGGTACTTAGAACCAAACAATAACGTGAAAGTGTATAAAATGGGATCGAAAAGCGTGAACAGTTGGCAAAGGCGTTTCGCGATGATGACAACGTTAAACATATTACGTATTTGTTTTATGACAATTTTATCTAATAGGTATCCATAATATTTTGGATCGGTATTCATGAATTTGTCTTATAACGAGTATTGCAAAAATTTAAGAATTTTTAATCTTAATTTTGCGAAAATTTTTGTGTCAGTGAAGAAGAGAGAAATGAATGATTTCTTATCTTTACGTACGCGAACATTTTAACGATTTTATTGCGTATTAGCTAGCACATCCACGAATTCATGATCTCAATAGGCACATATATATTTATATAAGTATTTAGCATATAGTCTGTGATACCACCGTACATTGCATATAGCAGTATTTTGACTGTGACTGTGCCAGAATATGTATTCTACGCACAGCCGCTCAATTCTTTAACAAAAAAAAATTGCAAAAAATGTCTGATTATGGCAACTAATTAGCAACAAATTAGAGCATAATTTTCCATATTTTTTTATTCGATTGTGCCATCATGGCTGTACCAGCTTCAAGGAACTTTATTTTCAAACACCACAGCCCACCAGTGACCATGGGTGCTGTAAATTGCTCGAAACGTCGGGAATATAAAATAATATATTATACGCAATAAAATACGTAAAAACAAGTTATATTTAAATGATATTTGTAATTTATTGTCATTTAAAAAAGTGTAGCATTACTTTGAAGCAGATGAAAATTCGTCTAATAAACTTTGTAATTTAATTTATTTCGTTTAATATATCTGTCGTGGCTTTTAAAATGTCACTTAGAATCCAACAAATATTTAATGAAATTTGTATGTAGGTAATATATAGCAGCCAGATTTATCCCTGGGGTACCATCATGTGTTCATATTACAGAAATTCGTTTTAAATGTAGCTTTAATTTTACCTGATCGTAAGGTCGTTCTTTTAAAAATCATTTTGTACGTTAGACTTTAATTGTCGTTTATTTTTTGGCAATCAGACTTCGTAATGTTTTTTTTTATGTCCTTGTGAACAGTTAGTGTAATCGTTATTTGATGGCAGCGATTCATTTCGTATCCGTTCGCAAGCAACGATAAATTGTGATGATATTCTTATAATAATGTACAACAAACGACATGTCATGATTATTTTGAAATTAATTTGGGCTATCAATTATGCTTTCTCAGTTATGGTATATAACGTTAAAGAGTGAAATATTTACTTATAAAATTTAATTTATGCAGTCTCGTCACTTTTTATGACTCGCCAGAATGAAGTGGTTATGACTTATGTGGGCGCTGACTAATTCATCATTATTATTAAATTGTAAGAAACTGGATAGGTGACGTCTTTAGCAGTCGCTTCACTTGTCGTTTTCTCCTAATCACTCTTTGATATCGGTATGCGTAGTTTGTCAATAAAATTATTTTCAACTTTTATAATTTTTATTGATACTAAAAATTTAATGCCGTGTAGTGGCGGTCAAGAATATCCACTACCCCATATCCTCCCATGGGTGTCGTAAAAGGCGACAAAGGGAAACAGGCAGGAGATGGGCAGCAGCATCTTCCTGATAATAGCCAAAATTACAATAAAAAAACTGCGGTTGCCAACCCGCTCGCCAAGCGTGGCAACTATGGCAAATACCCCCCTATGAAAGTAACAAAGAGACGGCCCTCAGTCCCCGGCGGCCCCGCTATTCCTGGCTACGGTGGCGACCATGGTAACGGCGGGGCAGGGGGTGCTAAGAATCTCCGGTGGAAGTTCGGTTGCCACCTTAGACGACTCGACCTGGCAACGTACAACGCACGCACCCTGAGGACTGACGAGAAGATCGTGGAGCTGGAAGAAGAGATAGACAAGTTGCGCTGGCATATTATAGGATTATCCGAAGTCCGAAGAGAGGGGGAGGACGAGGTAATCCTCGAATCCGGCAACTTGCTCTATCACCGGGAGGGCAACCATCTGTCCCAAGGAGGTGTCGGATTTATCGTCCACAAGTCTCTCGTTAACAACGTTGTAAAGATCGGGAGTGTGTCGACGAGGGTTGCGTACCTTATACTCAGAATCACCAAACGGTATTCGCTGAAGGTCATACAGGTTTACGCACCAACCTCGGCACACCCCGATGAGGAGGTGGAGGAAATGTATGAGGATATCTCTAGAGCCATGCATTCCTCCAAAACCCAATATACGGTGTTAATGGGAGACTTCAATGCAAAACTAGGCACAAGAGAGAACGGTGAGCTGAAAGTAGGGAAATTTGGAATAGGGCAACGGAACCCAAGGGGCCAGCAGCTGGCCGACTTCATAGAGAAAGAGGGACTCTTTATGATGAACTCTTTCTTTCGGAAGCGGCCCCACAGGAAGTGGACCTGGTCGAGCCCCGACGGTTCGACAAAAAATGAGATTGACTTCATTATGACGACCAGACGACAACTGTTCAGTGATGTCTCCGTGATCGCGAGGGTGAAAACTGGTAGCGATCACCGAATGGTTAGAGGTACACTGAACCTAAACGTTAAGTTGGAGAGCTCTCGTCTAATGAAGTCAACGCTCCGTCCCCCTCGTGCTCTGTTCCAAAGTCCCGAAACCTTTCAGCTCGAATTACAAAACCGTTTTCAGTGCCTAGAAGACTGCAATGAAGTGGACGATATGAATGACAAGCTCGTGGAAACTGTCCATGCGGTCGGAGCTAAGTTCTGCAAGACCCGCCGCAGAAGAACACAAAAACTCTCCGATCACACTCTTAATCTCATGGCTGTTAGACGGGAGATGAAGCTACATTCTTCAACAGACTTGACAGCATACAGGCATCTGAACAGACAGATCTCCAAATGCATGCGGCGGGACTTACGCAACTTCAATACAGCTCGTATTGAAGAAGCGATCGAGCGGAACCAAGGCTCCAAAGTCTTTGCCAGAGATCTGTCTGCCAGAAAGAGCCACCTGTCAAAGCTGAAGACAGAATGTGGCAGCATCGTTTCCGGGACGCCTGAGATTTTGAGTGAGATTGAGAGGTTCTATGGGCAGCTGTACACGTCATCGTTGGAGCCACACGCAAGTGTGTGTAACGATCCAAGAGCGAGTCTCATCCGACACTATTCCGAAGATATCCCGGATGTCAGTCTAAACGAGATTAGAATGGCTCTCCAGCACCTTAAAAACGGTAAGGCCCCAGGCGAGGATGGAATTACAGCGGAGCTTCTGAAAGCGGGTGGAAGACCGGTACTTGAAGTCCTTCAGAAGCTCTTTAATTCCGTCCTCCATGGTGGCATTAGACCGGAGGCGTGGAGCAGAAGTGCGGTGGTCTTGTTCTTCAAGAAAGGTGACAACGCTCTCTTGAAGGACTACAGACCGATTTCCCTTCTGAGCCGCGTCTACGTGCTGTTTTCGAGAGTCATTACGAATCGTCTCGCGCGCAGACTTGACGACTTCCAGCCCCCCGAACAAGCCGGTTTCCGAAAGGGCTTTAGCACCATAGACCACATACATACCCTTCGGCAAATTGTACAGAAGTCCGAAGAGTACAATTTGCCACTATGTCTGGCGTATGTGGACTATGAGAAAGCCTTTGATTCTGTCGAAATTTGGGCGGTGCTGCAGTCCCTTCAGCGGTGCCAAGTTGACTGTCGGTATATCGAAGTGTTGAAGTGCTTGTACAGTAGGGCTACGATGGCTATCCGAGTACAGAACCAGAGTACGAAACCTATCCAATTGCAGAGAGGTGTAAGACAGGGTGACGTCATATCCCCGAAACTCTTCACCGCTGCATTGGAAGACGTTTTCAAGCTTCTGGACTGGAAAGGATACGGTATCAACATCAATGGCGAGTACATCACTCACCTTCGATTTGCCGACGATATAGTCCTTATGGCAGAATCGCTGGAGGACCTAAGCACTATGCTCAATGACCTCGATAGTGTTTCCCAACGGATAGGTCTTAAGATGAACATGGACAAAACAAAGATCATGTTCAATGTCCATGTCACACCTATGCCGGTAGTTGTTGGGAGCACTAAGCTCGAAGTTGTTGACGAGTATGTTTACCTGGGACAAATAGTCCGACTAGGTAAGTCCAACTTCGACCGAGAGGTCAATCGACGGATTCAACTCGGCTAGGCAGCGTTCGGGAAGCTACGACACATCTTCTCGTCAGACATACCTCAAAACCTGAAAACGAAATTGTACAACCAGTGCGTGTTGCCAGTGATGACTTATGGAACTGAGACGTGGTCCTTCACTGCTGGCCGTATGAGGAAGCTCAAGGTCGCTCAGCGAGCTATGGAGAGGGCTATGCTCGGAGTTTCTCTGCGTGATAAACTTAGGAATGAGGATATCCGCAGTAGAACCAGAGTAACCGACATAGCCCAACGGATTAGTAAGCTGAAGTGGCAGTGGGCCGGCCATATAGCTCGAAGAACCGACAACCGATGGGGAAGAAAGGTTCTCGAGTGGCAGCCTCGTACCGGTAGGCGAAGTGTAGGGCGTCCCCCCACGAGATGGAGTGACGACCTGTTAAGACATGCAGGAAGTCGATGGATGCAGGTGGCTCAGGACCGTGCTTTGTGGCATTCTTTGGGGGAGGCCTATGTTCAGCAGTGGACTTGTGAAGGGCTGTAATGATGATGATGATGATGAAAAATTTAATGGCACTTTCATATTTTTTAGCCCTTGATAGACAACAAACAAATGTACCATACAGTCTATATCGATTTTAAACTTTGTGTAATCGATTTATTTTGGTAAACATTATATTTTTTCCCTGCAGGTGAATAATATATTTTAAAAGTCAGGAATACAATTTATTTTTTTCATCAAATTAAACGAAAAGCTCATGAGGCGTGTGCTTTTGGATTTTCCAAACTATTTTTAACTAACTGCGGTCATGTAGCTGCAACACCAACTCTAATCGCTCAACTATAACTGGATCCTAGGAACCTTAAAATCATACTAAAACACACAGATAGAGAAAAATTTAATAAATAAAAAATTGTCGTCTATTGTGATCCTATTTTTAGCCAAATTCAAAAAAGGAAGGGGTTCTCAATTATACTGTATGTTGTTTGTATTAATATTATGCGCTGTGGACTCAAACGAAAAGATGTGAAATCCATAGAGCCGTATCCGTATCCGTATATTAATGACGTTTGTAAGGAAGTTTGCTCGGCCTAAGTTTATTTTTAAACTAAGATTAGCCGTAGCATATGGGGCAATTGAAGTGGTTGCAAAAATGAATTTATTACGTGAATACGAAAATTGTACAGAAGACAGATGAGTACAATCTACCACTAAGTTTTGTTTATGTGAACTATGAGCCTCTGCTTTCGTAGAAATTTGGGCGTTGCTACAATCTCTTCAACGGTGCCAAGTTGACTGTCAATATATCAAAGTGCTGAAGTGTTTGTACAGTAAGGTTAGGGTGGCCATTCGATTCATCATCATCATCATAATCATTACAGCCTTTCAAAAGTCCACTGCTGAACATAGGCCTCCTCCAAGGAATGCCACAAAACACGGTCCTGTGCATCCATCGACTTCCTGCATGTCTTACCAGGTCGTCACTCCATCTAGTGGGGGGTCACCCTACAATTCGCCTACCGGTACGAGGCTGCCACTCGAGAACGTTTCTTCCCCATCGGTTGTCGGTTCTTCGAGCTATATGGCCGGCCCACTGCCACTTCAGCTTATTAATCCGTTGGGCTATGTCTTTTACTCTGGTTCTACTGCGGATATCCTCATTTCTAAGTTTATCACGCAGAGAAACCCCGAGCATAGCCCTCTCCATAGTTCGCTGAGTGACCTTGAGCTTCCTCATACGGCCAACAGTGAAGGACCACGTCTCAGATCCGTAAGTCATCACTGGCAACACGCACTGGTAGTACAATTTAGTTTTCAGGTTTTGAGGTATACCTGACGAGAAGATGTGTCGTAGTTTCCCGAACGCTGCCCAGCCGAGTTGAATCCGTCGATTGACCTCTCGATCAAAGTTGGACGACAAATAGGCCGACTAGGTAAGACTATTTGTCCCAGGTAAACATACTCGTCAACAACTTCGAGCTTAGTGCTCCCAACAACTACCGGCATAGATGTGACATGGCCGTTAAACATGATTTTTGTTTTGTCCATGTTCATCTTAAGACCTATCCGTTGGGAGACACTGTTGAGGTCATTGAGCATATTGCTTAAGTCCTCCAGCGATTCTGCCATAAGGACTATATTGTCGGCAAATCGAATGTGAGTGATGTACTCGCCATTGATGTTAATACCGCATCCTTTCCAGTCCAGTAGCTTGAAAACGTCTTCCAATGCAGCGGTGAAGAGTTTCGGGGATATAACGTCACCCTGTCTTACACCTCTCTGCAGTTGGATAGGTTTCGTACTCTGATTCTGTACTCGGATAGCCATCGTAGCTCTACTGTACAAACACTTCAGCACTTCGATATGCCGACAGTCAACTTGACACCGCTGAAGGGACTGCAGCACCGCCCAAATTTCGACGGAATCAAAGGCTTTCTCATAGTCCACATACGCAAGGCAAAGTGGCAGATTATACTCCTCTGTCTTCTGTACAATCTGCCGCAGGGTATATATGTGGTCTATGGTACTAATGCCTTTTCGGAAACCGGGTTGTTCGGGAGGCTGGAAGTCGTCAAGTCTGCGAGCGAGACGATTCGTAATGACTCTCGAAAACAGCACATAGACGCGGCTCAGAAGGGAAATCGGTCTGTAGTTTTTCAAGAGAGCGTTGTCGCCTTTCTCGAAGAACAAGACCACCGCACTTCTGCTCCACGCCTCCGGAGTAGTGCCACCATGGAGGATGTAATTAAAGAGCTTCTGAAGGACTTCAAGTACCGGTTTACCATCCGCTTTCAGAAGCTCCGCTGTAATACCATTCTCACTTTGCCGTTTTAAGGTGCTGGAGAGCCATTCTAATCTCGCTCAGACTGACGTCCGGGATATATTCAGAATAGTGTCGGATAAGACTCGCTCTTGTATCCTTACTCACACTTGCGTGTGGCTCCAACGATGTCGTGTACAGCTGCCCATAGAATCTCTCAATCTCACTCAAAATCTCAGGTGTCCCGGAAACGATGCTGCCACATTCTGTCTTCAGCTTTGACAGTTGGCTCTTTCTGGCAGACAGATCTCTGGCAAAGACTTTGGAGCCTTGGTTCCGCTCGATCCCTCCTTCAGTACAAGCTGTATTGAAGTTGCGTAAGTCCCGCCGCATGCATTTGGAGATCTGTCTGTTCAGTTACCTGTATGCTGTCAAATCTGTTGAAGAATGTAGCTTCATCTCCCGTCTAACAGCCATGAGATTAAGAGTGTGATCGGAGAGTTTTTGTGTTCTTCTGCGGCGGGTCTTGCAGAACTTAGCTCCGACCGCATAGACAGTTTCCACGAGCTTGTCATTCATATCGTCCACTTCATTGCAGTCTTCTAGGCACTGTAAACGGTTTTGTAACTCGAGCTGAAAGGTTTCGGGACTTTGGAGTAGAGCACGAGGGGGACGGAGCGTTGACTTCTTTAATCGAGACCTCTCCAACTTAACGTTTGGGTTCAGTGTGCCTCTAACCATTCGGTGATCGCTACCAGTTTTCACCCTCGCGATCACGGAGAGGCATAAAGAAGTCAATCTCATTTTTGTCGAACCGTCGGGGCTCGGCCAGGTCCACTTCCTGTGGAGCCGCTTCTGGAAGAAAGAGTTCATCAAAAGAGTCCCTCTTTCTTCATGAAGTCGGTCAGCTGCTGGCCCCTTGGGTTCCGTTGCCCTATTCCAAATTTCACTACTTTCAGCTCACCGTACTCTCTTGTGCCTAGTTTTGCATTGAAGTCTCCCATTAACACCGTATAGTGGGTTTTGGAGGAATGCATGGCTCTAGAGATATCCTCATACATTTCCTCCACCTCCTCATCGGGATGTGCCGAGGTTGGTGCGTAAACCTGTATGACCTTCAGCGAATACCGTTTGGTGATTCTGAGTATAAGGTACGCAACCCTTGTTGACACACTCTCAATCTTTACAACGTTGTTAACGAGAGACTTGTGGACGATAAATCCGACACCTCCTTAGGACAGATAGTCGCCCTCCCGGTGATAGAGCAAGTTACCGGATCCGAGGATTACCGTGTCCTCCCCCTCTCTTCGGACCTCGGATAACCCTACAATATGCCAACGTAACTTGTCTATCTCTTCTTCCAGCTCCACGATCTTCTCGTCAGTCCTCAGGTTGCGTGCGTTGCCAGGTCGAGTCGTCTAAGGTGGCAACCGAACTTCCACCGAAGATTCTTAGCACCCCCTGCCCCGCCGTTACCATGGTCGCCACCGTAGCCAGGAATAGCGGGGCCTCCGGGGACTGGGGGCCGTCTCTTTCTTGCTCTCATCATTGAGGAGTATTTGCCATAGTTGCCACGCATGGCGAGTGGGTGGCAACTGCAGTTTTTTATTATAATTTTGCTGTTATCAGGAAGATGCTGCTGCCCATCTCCTGTCTGTTTCCTTTTGTCGCCTTTTACAACACCCACAGGAGGATATGGGGTAGTGGATATTCTTAACCGCCATTACACGGCAATTCGATTACGTTACTATTACAATACTATTCGACACAGCCCACCTGATGGTAAGTGGACGCTATGGCCTATAGACATCTACATTTATCCTCTACTTACAATCAAAATGCAGATGCTGTATCACCCCTTAAGACTAAGATAGAATGCTTTGTTTCCAATAAAAATGCTTTCGGTTCTCTATAGTCGAGTCAAGCCATTCGTGCTACAACCATTATATAGCTGCAGCGTGGCTCTACCAGGTTTCCAAGACATGAGTCGTGGTCTTTCACTGATGAACGTATAGGAAAACCTCAGGTTTCTTAATGAGCTATGTAGTGGCTATACTCTGAATTTCTCTGCACGATAGAATCCATAATGAAGATTCTCACAGTGGAATCAGAATAATCGGCATAGCCCAACGGATTAGTAAGCTGAAGTGGCAATGGGTCGGCCATATTGGGATGAAAGGTTCCCGAGTGACAGCATTGTACCGGTAAGTGAAGTGTAAGGCGGACTGCCTTACACTTCACTTACCGGTACTCACTAGATGGAGTGGCGACCTGGTAAGATAAGCAGAAAGTAGAATACTACACATTGAATTAAACAAATTTTACAGATATTATCGTGTTTTTTTTAATACCCGACATTTTGGTAATTGGTTCTAAAGCACTCGAAATGACGGGAATTAAAACAAGTTAAATTAAACGCGATAAAATCAGTGAAATTAGTTATATTCAATCGTTTCACATAAATCTCTAATGTTCCTTTTCCGTCGAAATTTCATTCCTGAGAAAGTTTTGCAAGAAGGAAGAGACCACGAGAGAATTTCATATGATTTTTTTTTATTTCTCAGTCTCGCAGGTATTTTCACAATAATTGTTTTCACCAACTAGCATGTTATTTATTAGAACTTAATATTGCAAATAATAATTTTAGTGCTATGTAGCGGCGATATCGAACTTTGTTTGTTCGGGTACTATTCAATTGCAAAAATTATTACTCTCTAAGCTCTTCCTTCTTATAATATTATTATTCGTTTTTATTCCCTTTCTTTTCGTATACACTCGTTTTTCTTATATTATACTTAACGTTGAAAATACAAGACTCAAACTGATGATTTGGGTGTGATAGAGGAGGACGCAGCGTAACAGCTGCGCGTGACGCAACTCTCCGATATTATTATTATTTTTTATAGAATAAGGTTGACAAACGAGCACACAGTCTACCTGATGGTAAGTGGTTCCAGTGGCCCATGACATCTACATCATTCTATTTTCGTTTGCGAATTAAAATGCAGATGCGTTGTCAGCCGTTAGGACTAAGATGGAATGCCTTCTTTCCAGTAAAAAAGATCTCCAGTTCTCTACACTGAGCATACGAAACACAGCAACATTAAGCTGCTATTTTACGCTGGTATTCTGTGAGAGCAAGGTCCTTCCCCGGTCGAGCCAACCCATTCATGCTACAACTATACTATTAATATAGTTGCAGCATGGCTCTACCACGTATAAAATTATGTTATGTTTGATAAAAAAAATCAACTGGTAAGCAGATGGGTACAGGACTAAGACAGTTTGGATCTTAGACTATAACGTACCGTATTTCACAAAATCTTTCACAAAGTAGATTTATATTGCATAATTTCAGACAAATATTTATACCCTCTGAATTATATTGTACATTCACGTAAGCAGATGGTAACTCATTCAACAAAAAAAGAAAACATTGTGCTAACGATACTCCAAGGAAGATACAAATACTGTAAGAAATATTTATGGAGGTTTTTCGGAATAGAATCCCTGAGGATAGCGGAACGCGACGGTTTGCCCTCTGAAAATAAAGAAAAACACGTTTGAAATCCCCCGCTACGCATAATTCTTAATACAAGGATTACAGAATAGCTTCTTAAGGCTTTGGTGCTAAAACAAAAGATAACAAGCAATTAGGACTTGGTCTTGAAAAAAAAAGCACAATAAAGAAATTTATTATTGAATAGAGAATTATTAAAAAGTCGCGTAAAATCCGAGGCCTTCATTTTAATTTGTTCTTTTTTTTATTGGATAGGGTGACAAACGAGCACACAGTCCACCTGATGGTAAGTGGCCACTGCGACCCATAGACATCTACATCTATCCTCAATAAAGACTCAAGATGCAGATGCGTTGTCACCCGTGAGGACTAAGATGGAATACCTCGTTTCAGTAAAAAGGGTCTCCGGTTCTCTACACTCACCATACGAAACACAGCAGCGTCTGCTATTTTACGCTGGTTTTCAATTGTTCATCTTTTGCATTTAAAATTTCCAGTATTAATTATATATATATATATATATATATAGAGAGAGAGAGAGAGAGAGAGAGAGAAAGTTTTTATAACGGGGCGTTTTTTGTGGTTCGTAAAACTAATATTAAAACAAGCAGATTAGGAGCTTGCTTACGCTTTTTTGCGTTCACCTGTGCCTCGTAAATATTGCCCGCGACCATAAAATGCATTAGTAAAGTCTGCTATGAATAATGCCAGACCTTTACCTTTCAGTGCGCAATATAGCGTTATAACATACGACTATAGGTCACGTTTATGTCCGAAAATAGATTTTTCAATATTTCTATTATTTTTATTGAAAATTGAAGTTATTATATACATATTTTTCGAAGTCTAAGCAACTTTTTTCGAGAACAATTTAAGAAGGATTGTTTGTGGCTGTTTCTTAAGGTTTCTTTTTCTATTATATATCTATACAAATAAATAAAATTGAAGTGTCTGTTTGTAATGTCAAAATAACAGTTTCTTTACTAAATGCATATGAAAGTATACACGGTACTTACAACAAAAACATAATCTTTAAAATTTTTGTCTGTCTGTCTGTTTGTTCCGGCTAATCTTCGAAACGGCTGAACCGATTTCAATGGCAGAAAGCCATTAGAAAAAGTATTAGGGTTCCGGGCAACATAATTAAAACCCTAAATTACACGCGGGCGAAGTCGCGGGGTACAGCTAGTATTCTATAAAGTTGTTTGCTAAGATCCCTATAGTTGTTAAAATAACAAATATTTAGAAACTACAAAATACAGGAATATGGTAGTGGTAGAAGTAGATAGTTCCCAAAAAAATTGCTCTAGTATAATCTCCTTTACTGCCTAGGAGTTCGTTCCGCTTACATATTTCAGCCACCAAATAGCAGTGCTTGCACTGATCTATTCCAGTCCGAAGAGTCATCTTAGTGCTCAGAGGCGAAAACGCATCTGCGGCCTTCTTTGTTTGACCTTCTATGTTTTGTCTTTGGACCTCCCTGGTACCTGCAGTTGCCAGTTAACATCGGTGAACTGTAAGTTCGTTTGTCACTTCAGTTTTAAAATAAATTCTAGGGAAATACAGATTGTTGGACTAAATGTCAATAAACAAAACATAATCTACACAAATATATGAATAAACGCACTAGAGCCACTATGGGGAATTCAGCCACTGCTAGCTCTAAAGATGTTTTAAAACACTTAGGGAGAATGTTGAAATCAGATTTAGAACACACAAGAAAGTGTGACCATGACTGCAGTTTTTTTTCCAACAGCCTGAACGAGGGCCAGTCTTTGGCTCTTATGAAGTACAGAACATTATTTCGGAGCTAGGCTTGATTGTTCGTGATTTGTGACCAGGAGTAGAGTTTCGTTGGAAAATCCATCGTACATTTTTATGTGATACGAGACCACTACAGGATCAAATACAATCTATTGATAAAATTTGACCGAAGTCTTTCCTTCTTTTTTTTACATAAATCAAGTATCGTGACCCCTTGGTAGGAAAAACCCCCACTAAACTCGTTTGAAAAATTGATGAACTTTTTAAACAAGTTGGCAGGCTTCTCTAGAGTTGTGAGCAAACACTTTGCCATTTAGCTTTTAGTAGTGCTCTTCAATCGTAAAATTTTTATTGCAGAGTGTCCTGTACCTCTGCAAAAGCCCATCGCTGTACATGGATTTTCTTTTTTGTAGGGAGAATCTGCCTTAATCGTCTCTAGGCTTGGCAGACGGATTGACAATCGCATTACCAGATGTTCCACAACTTCCACACTGCTGTTTGTCGTTGGTCGGGGTATTTTATATCTGACGTTAACGAGATGTTTGTGCTACCATTTGGTCTCAGCGTAAGAAAATTGATCTTCCCATTTCGTACCGTGTATGTTGATAGAGGCTACTATGAAAAATGGTAGAAAGATTTTATTACACCTGTTAGATGGCATGTACATCATCTATATTAATATCTTTAGGCCTTGTTTGATAATTCGAATCTTTACACACGGTAATATATTTTGTTTACTTATAGGACTTCATCGATTCTGGCTTTGGCGGAGTCCATAGTACATCTGGTCCTAACAACACGATATCGCACCGCTTTTTTATGATTGACAAACAAACACCTGAGGCCTAGCTTTTAAGGGTCTTAAAAATGACTGACGGCTTCATACCTACGTTGTGCTAAGCATTTTCACTCATCAATGCAATTCTGTTTGCTTCACTACACTATTAAACGTATTCCAAGTTTCAATTTCAGAAAAAGATATAAAAGCTTTTTTGAATTGTAACATCATTAATAGCCAGGTAGAACTAAATACGTAATATGTGTACTATATGAATCGATATGGAACAATATTAACTTTGTAACATTGAAAAATACGCACAAATCAGCGCATGGTTAATTAAGTAATGGGCCTCTAGAGAGTAATCGTGAAGGGCTTGCCTTAATTAATTAATGACCATTCATCCTTCTAGGTTAGTCCAATATTACGAGTTTTAATGCTGCTTTGAGGGTTCCGGTCAAAAACGTAGTGATACGATAAACGGAGTGAACGAGTGATATGTTAAATTTTATACACTTTAAAATCGAACAACGAAAGTTAATTTAACGCATGCATATTTTTTGCCTTGGTTATGCAAAACTGCAGCATTATTATGGTTGTAGCACGACTAGATGGGTTGGTTCAATAGAGGAAAGACTGCGCTCTCACATAATACTAGCATGATATAGCAGTTTAATGCTGCTGTGTTTCGTATGTTGAGTGTAGAGAACAGGAGACCCTTTATATTTGAAACGAGGCATTAAATCTTAATTCTCAAGAGTAACAACGCATCTTTATTTTGATTCTTAATCGAGGTTAGATGTAAATATTTAATGGCCAAAGCATCCACTTATCATCAGGTGGACTGACTGCTCGTTTATCATGCATGTAAAACAGCGCAATAAATAAAAAAAAATATTATATTATTTTTAATACTATATTAATGTTTATAAAATAATTTCTAATAAAAAATACTTCCTAAAATATTTCTTAACAACCCAAAAATAATGTTTTTTTACTGGAGAAATGTGACAAACGAGCACATAAATCTACTGATGGTAATGATGGTATGTGGTAGCTGTGGCCCATAGACATATACATCTATCCTCGTTTGCGAATCAATATGCAGATGCGTTGACATCCGTAAAGATTAAGAAGCAATGACTCGTTTTCAGTAAAAATGCTCTCCGGTTCTCTACACTCACCATACGAAATATAACAGCATTAAGCTGCTATTTCATACTGGTATTCTGTGAGAGCGTGGTCCTTTCCCGGTCGAGCCGACCCATTCGTACCACAACTATACCAGTAATATAGGTGCAGCATGGCTCTACCACGTCAAGTTTTCATTTCTGATGTGCAGGCATTCGACTGACAGTTTTTATTTTGAACCGTTATTAGAAAGACGCTTCTGCCCATCTCCTGATTTGTTTCCCTCCATCGCCTCTTACGACACCTAAGGGATGATATGGGGTAGTTCATATATTTACTTCGCTACTACATCTGCTGGGATTCTATAATTAATAAAATTAAATCTAAACCCAAACATACCACTGCAAGACACCAATATACTGTTAACTCATTCTGCGTAGATCGGACCAAAAATTAATATAGAAGAGCTGAAGGTAGCCGGGCTAACTATGACATCGGTACGTCAAACACCTCAGTCCCCCACGTGACCATGAGTGCTGTAAAGCACCCGAAACGTCGGGAATCAAAAATAATTTAACTAAGTATAATTAAATGTGATACGCGGTAAAATTTATTTTATTCAATTCGGCAATCTTATTATAAATTCTTTATAGGATAGTGTACTTTGTGAAAACAAAACGATATTTTCCGAAATTCAGATCTTAGTTGTATCACGTAGTCACATCACAATGCTTAAATCTTTTTACCTTTTGAGAATACACAAACTTGGAGTGGACTTAGCTCCACGTTGCCGTGTAAATAGTTACAATAAAATATTTATCACCTATTTTGAAAATGGAATTTAGATATCGTAATATATTCATAATTACGATATCTCTGGAACCATAATAATGTATATAAGCCATCCTCGGCACGAAATGGGGCTATGAATTTTCTTACGCCGCGACCACACCATAATACGTGTGTATGTGTAGAAACATGTATATGTTGCAGGTTATGATAAAATCAGTTTTTTTGATCAAAGAACCCGGAGAAGATAAAGTTATTACTTAATCTTAACATTAACCTGAACAAATCCAGGTTTACGATTAATCAATTCATAGTCCCATTTCGTGCCGAGGATGTCTTCCAATTGATGACAAACTATTTCTTCGTATTAATGGTAGTATAATCATCTCGTTAACGCCGTGTTTTGAGGCATTTCTTGTGAGGGGCCTATGTTCAGCAGTAGACTTTTATGGCATTATGCTGATGATGATATATAAAACATACACCCGAAAAAAATAACTCTCCTTCTGGTGCAGTTGGATGCTTTTTTATTGGATACATCGCGTATAGATAAGGTTACCATTTAGAGAAAAAGACAATAATCATTCTACTTACCACGTAAATCATCATATATACTGAAATAAAATATAAGCGTGATTCCAGTTCGCTCTTGACCATCTTTTTATGTATCTTAACTAACAATCGGGTTGTTTATTTTCCTGCGATATAAAACCCGGCTATAATCGGGTAACGATGAGAGCAATTAGATGCCTCGTAAAGGAACTTGTAAACACGGCTAGGGTGTCAAGCTACACGACATGATTGGAAGAAAACACGCCGTTACTTAGAGAATGTCGGCTTCGTCGCTAAAGAAGACATTACGAAGCATAGCTTAATTTAATGTGATCTGTATTAACGACTTGTTAATAGATGTTTGAAGGCTATGTTTATTTATAAAGCTGAAGTGCAAATGAATTTACAATCTACTTGATGACGAGTGGCTTCTGAAGCCCATATACACCTGCAACCAACTTAAAACAAAGGAGGCAGCAGATGCGTTGTCACCTTTGAGGACTAAGATCAAATGCATCACAGCATGTAATTATATTAGCTCTATATAGCCTTCAGATCGGAAGACAGCAGTGCAGGCCGTGGTCTTTTGGGGGTAAGAGAGTAGTAGTTTCCTTTCCTACCTGGGAGTCCAGACGGACTCCTATGTAAGAAAGGTGTCTTACTATTTAGTAAAATATCTATTCTTCTTATTTTTTCATCTCTATCGCCTCCGTAAAGCCCACAACTAGTCATGGCTTCTCCCGTTGCAGGGACGTTTTTATACGTGGTAGAGCCATGCTGCAGCTATGTTAATAGTATAGTGTTAGCACGAATGGGTCGGCTCGACCGGGGAAGGACCACACTCTCACAGAATACCAACGTAAAATAGCAGCTTAATGCTGCTGTGTTTCGTATGGTGAGTGTAGAGAACCGGAGACCCTTTTTACTGGAAAAGAGGCATTCTATCTTAGTCCTCGCGGCTGACCACGCATCTACATTTTAATTCGCAAACGAAGATAGATGTAGATGTCCATGGGCCACAGCAACCATTTACCATCAGGTGGACTGTGTGCTCGTTTGTCACCCTTATTCTATAAAAAAAGGGAAGCTTTGCTCTATACCTCATGCTTGACTGATTGACGGTCGCAGTGTTGAACATTTATTGAACATTTGTTGAACATTTGTGTGAACATTTCGTACATTTGAAGCTGCTACCCGTCGCCGAACCAAGTATTTTACGTTTGACATAAAGGATATGGTAAACCGTCATCTATGTTAAGCTATTCCAAATCGTAGAAAAAAACTTAGTTTCATAAATGTACTCTGAAAGAAAAGAAATAAAATGAATTAAAATTTATTGGAATCTCATTCAGCTGAAATATTGGAGCAGCTATATTGAGGAAGTGACGACATTGTTATTATCGCTTCAATTCTGTTGGAGCTCTGAAACAATCTTTTCATTACAATCGGATGCTGGGCAGTAAAACCTCGTCTGTTATGATTTCCATTGACGATTTTCGTCTTTAGATTTATCCGTCCAATTTCACGTTTCATCTCGAACCTTGCTAACGAAAAATTGTAAAAAGCGTATTTGTTTGAGGAAATTTTAGAGCGCCGTGTTTCTATAGAGCAAAAAATATATTTCGTTTTGGGATATGAATTTCCAGGGCGAAACAATTGGCCGTAGTTTAAACACTGCTCAGGTACTCGCAGTTCAAGAGGGCGGAAGCGAAAATTTTAGCTTTTCACAACGATTTTTTTTGTCGTATTTACTCCTAAAACAAAGCGTAATGACCCGCACGCTACGCATTTGTTCACGAACAATCCGAATAAGCCATTTTTCATCTCGAACAATTGAGGGCGGGCCTCCATACAATTGGCAGAGTATTTTGTCAAGCATTTGTCGTACGAGTAGGATTTTCGAGTGTACGACATTCTAAGTGCACTCCATACGCCTATACATACATGTCGTTACGAAAAGAAGTTAGCATTTGTTTTCAGGATTGAAACTAGAAAAATTTTATTCGTTTTTATTGTTACCTAACAAAATGCAAATAGCTCTATTCGAAAACGCTGTATGATTTTATGCATAAAAGAAACGTTAGTGAAATTGAGGATATAGGAGGAATTCTTTTTCAATTGTAAATATACATGCAATTGGGTCCTTAGTGTATCTAGATAGGTGTCATCCTAAGAATTTTTTATTTATATAGTTGGTGTGGAAGTTATTGTATGTTATAACTGGAATTCTTTAATCTCTTGATTGGCTTTTAACGTTGCCTTGGGAGGTAAAGATACATATTTTTTGTCATTGATTGTAATGAAGAAAATATATCCATGTGGTAGCGGCGTAAGATCCATCAGCTTATTTCATACCGTGGGTCTTGTAAGAGGTGACTATGGGATATGCTAAAACAATCCAATTGCTTTCAAGATATGGCAGTTTGCCCTGTGTGCTCAAGAGAATAATAGTGCACGAGTGTGTACACATGCACAGATGAAGTACAGATGCACTCTATATAAGTTTCCCTCACTCTCACAGTCTAATAGCACGGCAATACAACATGACCGGATAAAGATCAGGTCCAAGATCAACTTCATGTGCTTTGCAAGGCATGGGGGCCAAACAGCACCCACTGTCTGATTTCGGGCAGGTACCTACTGACAATTTTTGACAAAAATCTCAATAAGTGTTCTTTGTAACTATTTCTTCTAATTGATGGTACAATCATCTCGTTAACGCCATGTTTTGAGGAATTATTGAGAGAGAATTTTATGGGTTGATGAGGTACAAGAAGAATACAATACAAAAGAAGAAGTATATTCTACAGTAAAGCAAAAAATAAGACAGTGAACGCTTTATAACCAGGAAACTCAACTTGAGAGAAAAATACAAGGCTCCTCACAAGATTCTGATGTAAGGTGTCTATGAAAGATAGAAAAAGGGTAGGATTGGAGGGAATGTCAGAAACACACAATCGCAACATATACAGACCGGAAAACTAAAAACTGTGTCTTGCATAAATGGTAGGATTCAAACTTCGGATCTATAAACGAAAATACCCAAGTACTTTGACGACTAAGCAATGGGTAAGATTTTTGATGTGGTAGTTTTGTCATCTGATAAAGACAATGAGATATATTCTGGTAATTTTCTTACCTTTATGACACCAATGAACATATGATGAAGAATTCTCGCGAGGAATAATGTATCAAATTACATTATAATAAGATTGAAAGAGTGTTCTGAGAACTACATCCTGTGTCCTATTTCTTATTAATGAAGATTACCAATGATTGATACATAATTACACCTTTAAAGAAAATTTACGGTGGTCTTTATTTTAAATGTACAATTACCAACAGGTAAGTAATTTAAAACAAATTGAGAAGGGAATCTTATTATATAGCATAGCCAATAGTTTTCAATAGTATAGTATAATAATATTTTTATCATTTTCTAGACATTTTTTAGATGTTTGTGAACTAAAATTCAGATAAAATATTGAATCTCACCAAGACCACTCGATACAGTCGTTATTGAAAAAAGGGTTTATTCCTCTGTGAAAGCAATACAAGAAAACGGATACGGACATTATTATACTGTTTGAGCTTCGGGTCCTAAGTATTTGCTTGGGCCATTATAATATGCTGATAATATTTTTTTAATTGTCATTACGAAGTAAATATTATTAACCTTATTCATAAAATGCAACGTCAATTTAAGTAAGGGCTAATCAACGAGTATTATATATTATATTATTCTTTTACGTTTTATTAACAGCTTTTGAAAACATATACCTATTGTTTGTGTTATTAATCACCTGAGAAAGCGTACTGGCCCCGCCGATAGGTCATAAAATCTCGCCTCTTATGATTTTCATGGCGGCTCGAGGCTGTACGCTGGAATTTTTCGTTTTATTTTATGATGGCGCGCACTGTCGCGAAGAAATATTGGCTCAGCGGAATAGCTCGTAAAGAAAACCGTTTCCTTTCCGCGGGGTTACCCACCGCAACTACACAGCCGCCT
The DNA here is from genome assembly GCA_963668995.1 of Parnassius mnemosyne. NCBI lineage: Eukaryota > Metazoa > Arthropoda > Insecta > Lepidoptera > Papilionidae > Parnassius > Parnassius mnemosyne. Next base: position 34,020,243 of record CAVLGL010000001.1, on the reverse strand, counting down.
ACTAACATTTAATATTAGCTTTAGCATACTTAAACATACACATTATAAATATTGTCCTTGTAATTATTAAACAAACATAATGTTATATTGTTGTCGAATGTAATAATCTTATTTTGGTTTTATATTTTTCTTCTATTTTTGGAATCTTTTGTGTAAATATTGGACTACTCAGAAATATAATTATTTATTTTAGTAATATTCTTATTTTTTTAATAAACTTTAGTTTTGACGGCTTTGATGCGTTGCTGCGGTTTGCAGATTTGATTTTTGCATGAAATTAGTATTTGTATGGCCTACAGTTGCTCCGGGTGTTATGGATTATGCTGCAATTGTACTTACTGTTTCTTTCACAGCATAATATCTTACGGAATTTTGATATGGGGTAACGCGACTGATTTTGAAGCCATATTTGTTTTACAAAAGAGAGCCATACGTGTGATTTATAACTTAAATTGTAAAGAATTCATCACAGAAATTTTAAATTTAATGAAAAAAAAATTAACTTTGGCATCACAATATATTTATGAAAATGTAATGTCTTGATAAGAATAAAAATTTTCATACTTTAAATAATAGGAACAATTATAAGCTTGTAATGCTAGTTACTAGACTCAGAATTATTAATTTATTTATGGGGCGATGTATACGCTTTTACAAGAAAATTCCAGAAAATGTTCAAAGTTTGTCAATAAACAAAAGTTTTATTAAAGAACAACTGCACAAAAAGGGTTATTATAATATCGAGGACTACATGAATGAAATCACCACCACGCTAGGTTTCTTGCTGGTTCTTCCCAGGACAGAGGTATTTTCCGAATCAGTGGTAAATAAAAAATGAATTTCAATAAGTATTATGTAATAATCTATATTGAATAAAAATCATTCTATTGTATTCTATTTTATTTTATTACATTGGTTTATGTATAGAATGTTGCGGGGCCTCAGGAAGGTTAGCTTAACGTTCGGAGTCAGAATGTAAGTGGCTGCGTTTACCACTAGCGGGTTGGGGTGTATCTCAGCCCTCTCGAAATAGCGCCGAGACATATTTTCCTTGAAGTATTCAGGATCGTCGGAAGTTGAAGTCTCTGTGTAGATCAGAGTTTCGCTGGTAGCACCGGGCTCCGGATGCTATGCGAATGAATCTATTTTGGATGATTTGAAGGTCTTACAAATTACTATGGCTTACGTGCGCGAAAATTACTCTTGCTTAAGACATGATGGGTCTAACGCATGCTTTATAAAGGTGGAGCTTGTGTCTTAAGGACAGTTTGCTCTTGCTGTTAACTAGTGGTTGGACGCGACTAGTGACGAATTTTGCACGGTTACGGATATCGCGAATGTGCTTCGTGAATGTCATACCATGGCCGAATGTAACCCCTAGGTATTTTTTGGCTGTTGGTTGCCAGGGGATCTGGTGGCCGAACAGGATGATCGTAACTAAAGATTTCTGAAGGTTTCTGATTTGACAATTGAAAGTTGAGATTCTTTGAAAGCGTATTGCTACACTTTTCTCAGGATACTTTGATTCTCCATAAGCGTAACCAATCCCCTAGGCGGTTGACGGCTGTTTGGAGCATCTTGGTTAGGTATCTTTTATTGGGATGGGCGACGAAAAGTGCAATGTCATCTGCGGAAAGATCAGTATTCACTACTGGGCGCTTCGTAATGTCACTCGTGAAGAGTGTGAAAAGAAGTGGGGAGAGGAAGGAACCTTGCGGGACTCTAGACTTGAGGGGACGCTTTGCAGAGCGACTACCCAGGCAAGAAAGGCTCTGATGATGTGGATGAGCGTATCAGATACGTTGAGTTTATACAGCGTGCAAGCCGTCGTGCCAGAATTTGTCAAATGCTTTTGTGACATCGAGGAAAAGCGCACCGGTAATGGTGGTTCTGCGACAACTTTGTGAAGGTTAAATCCTTTTAGAATATATTCTGTGAGGCGATGTAATTGGTCCGTGCACGAGTGTTCGGGTCTGAAGCCAAACTGCTCGTATGGAAGAACACGCCAGTCTACGATGGTTTTGGTCTGAAAGATCTCACCTGCGGGCTGGCCCAGCTGCAATAGGACTGGTCTATGGTCCGAATCGAGTTCTAATATTGTTTCAATTGATGATATCGACAAACAGACATCTTTGAGTATCGTTACGTCGACGAAATCCGGTTGGTGACTGGTAGCGAATGGGTAGCAGGTTGGTTGTCTCAGGCGCGATAACATCGAAGTTTAGTCGCTCGGTGAGATCGAACAATGCATTACCATTGGGATTGCTTATAAGCAAGTTCCAGGAGGAATTCTTACTGTTTAGGTCTCCGGATAGTATGACACTAGAGCCTAGGTTAAATTATTCTGCAAAGTCTGATTCAACTATGAATTTGTGTGGCAGTAGGTAAGCCGATACGATGGGAAGTGGATGGCCAGAGAGAGCTACCTTACATATAGAAACTTCTACATTGGTTAACGGGGGGGGGGGGGGTCGTTTGGTACGCAGTGCAGGGACCTTTTGTAGTAGATCAAGGTGCCTGCCGCCTTTAGGGCTAATCAACTTATTATTTTTAACTAAGGTGTAGTTTGCGATCTTAGGATCGCAATGGCTAGGTTTCAAAAAGTAACATTACGTCTACATCATGGTTGTGCAGGAAGAGCACGATCTAATCTTTTTGGTCTTTGAGGCCGTTCGCGTTAAATAACACGACAGTCAGAGAGCATGGTTTAGTTCTACCGAGATTTTGTGCTGCCATTCTGATATTTAGAAGAGGTGATTTGGCGCACTGGAAGGACCAGATTGCGTCAATGAGTCCTATATGCTCTATCGTAGTGTCGAGCTTGTCCTGAGGTGAGGTGGCTCCGCGGAGTTTGCGGGCCAAGGAGGATAACTCAGCAACGTTGATGTTCCTGAAAAAGCCGTAGACTAAAGAGAAGTCAGCGGCGAAGAAGAATGAGCCTTGTGGGACGGGCTTCGTTTTTGAGCCTGGGGAGGTTGCACTGGCCGTAAGGCGACTGGTGCTGGTGGCTTTACCCAAGCGTTGGGTTTTGGCGCAGAGGGCGCGGTAAGGTTAGCACCATGCTCGGCCTTCCCGGCGACTGGGGCGGGCTTGGTGGCGATTTGAGGCGAGGAAGTGGGCACTGTGGACGGTGTGGTTTTGGGGGCAGGCAGCCGAGAGCGAGACACACTAGCTTGACCCGCGCGTCCGGGACGGCTTCTACCTCCACGCTGCTTCCTTCACGCTTTTTGGAATACCCTCCATAGTTCGCTGGGTGTCTCTCTTCGCGGCAATTGATGCAGCTCGGGTTTCAACCGTCTTGGGCGTGCGGTGGCAGTCAGTGGAGCCGTGGTCACCTAGGCACTTGATGCACCTAGGCCTAGCTTAACAATTTTTGGTTACAATTGGCCCCTATTTCGGGGGCTTCAACTGCAATCCCCGTTAGATTGCAGATGGGCCGAACGTTAAAAATCTCCTTGCCTTCCGGATACTAGTCTAGTATGACAAGGCACAGATCTAAGAAGCTTTTTGTTAATCTGGTGGTGCATTCTGTGCACCTCACGGACGGGAGATTTCGATCTGTGAGGTCTTTAAGGATATGTTCCGTTTTGAGCTCCTTGGGAAGTCCGCGGACGACTACGCGTAGGTTGCGCTCTTCTGGGAGGATGAAAGTTTATCTGATGGGCGCGCAAGTGGTTTGTAATGCTGCAGAATTCCTCAGTCGAGTTGACAAACATTCTGATGCCCTGATTGGCATTTTGTACCTTAGGGTGATAGATTTTTTGGAGTCCAACCAGTAGGATAGGTTGCTCCATTAAGATTTACCTTGGATGATTATTGGTAGCGGCGGCTTTTCCCTATTTCCACGACGGGATTCTTTCACTGCAGGCTTGGTGGCAGGCTTAGGGAGTTGAGTGCGTGTAGCGGTGACTGGCTTTTTTGCCGGAATGGCGGTGGGGGACGAGAGGGCTGAGTTAGGTTTGGTTGCCTTTTTAGGGACGTGCGTTTGTGTTTTTTACCCTGGATGATTGTGAAGTCTTCGTCTTCGGGATTGAGAGGGACGCACGTTTCGGTCTCCATGTCGGAGCCTGATTCGGCATCCAAGAAGAGCAGAGATGGGCCTTGGGTGGACATCGCGGAAGGTGCGGGGGACGCGGCGTCATAAACTGTGTCTATGGACACAAGGGTTGTAGGTCCGGTGCTCGGCGACAAGAGGTCGTTGGTCCGCACGGTCGGATAGTCGATAGAGGGCCAGACACGCTGGGTGGATGGGCCGGATAGAGGCGCGGACTCGAGCGCGGGCTCGGGCGCGGGATGGGCGTTGCGCTATGCAACAAAAACAGCCCAAATGTCGGGGCAGGCTCAGCTAAAAAGTCGGCTAGTTCGTCGGTTGTAAATGACGCCATCTTGTTTACTATGCTAACACAGCACAATGTGTACCGAGCTCCCCCAACTTTTCGCGGGTGAGGTGTGTGCCTAAAACAAACACCCATACGCCTAGCGCGTTGGTACGCTAGGTTGTGTACCTAACTGTTGCTTAATGCAACAAGTAACACAAAAATTTAAAACGATGGTCACCCCTAAGGCGTCGGGTGTGTTTCATTCTACTTACGGTTACTGATACCAGTACCAGAAAGCTAGCAAGGAGAGTTACTCACAAACACTCTTTGCACCACAACAAGCGTCCGATTCACTTCACAACAACCCGGGACAGCGTGCTTCGCGCACCACAGTGAGAACACCAAGGCAGCAACTAATCACAGAGCACCAAGTAAGGCGGTGTATAAGGAAAAATAATTTAAATTTAAATTTTGCGCATGACCTATGAGAGTATAGTGACGGGAGTGAACTCGACCGACACGTCCGAAGTCTACAGAGCCCAAGCGCAGCACTGCACTGAGATTCTTTTAGAAAATATATTATATATATTTTTATTGTTAACAACTTTTGAATTGAACTTGCGAGTTTCAATTGTTTTTGATTACTGGATATTTGAGTAAATACTGAACTTATGTTATCCTCAGATAAACGTCAGCACTAATACTGTAGGGTTATTCTTTTATATCATTATCAAATCTGTAAGCGGGAATTATTGTCAAAATCGAAATATTTTTATTTGAAATATGCCGTGTAGGGGTGGCCTAACAGAGTCTATTAACACATTTTATCGAGTGGGTCTGGTAAGAGATGTCAATGAGAAATAAAACAGGTGATAGGAAGCAGCATATTCCTGATAAATATTAAAAAAATATAATATTTGCGGTTACCAACCTGCTTGCCAAGCGTGACATCTATGGAAAATGTCCTTATGATGCAACATAAGGGTGTGGTCTATGTTCAGAAGAGGACTTTTTGCTGTAATGAAAGTTAACACGTTCGCGTGAGCAACGTCTTACAACGTCGTGTTGATAGAATTATGAAATGGCGCGACGTCATAGGACGTCCTCTAGATTGTCATATTTATTTCCGCGGATGAACGTTGTGCCGTTTGTTGTGGTATATCGGACCTGCGTGGTGGCGGCAACGTTTATAAACGTCGGACGTGAAGAAACGTTGCGCCACATAACACAGTTCTAAGACATACGTATTACGGCGGGACGTCTTGGGACGTTGTTTAACTCTGTATGGGAAAAAAGTACAAACATTTAGAGATGAGGTTACTCACGCAAACGTGTTAAGGAAGTTACGCCATCGCTTCAGGAAGTCCCTACCGCGAGAAAAATTGTCAAAAGAAGACAATTTTCCTCCAAACAGTTACAATTCAACTTTATAAAATATTATACTACACTAGCTCGCCAGGCAGACGTTGTTCTGCCCTTTCCAACGACCGTTCCTATAAAAATCCTTAAATTCACAATAAAGAATTTTGAGGGTCATATCGGGATATAAACTATCCTATCTCTCAAGTTGGACAAGTGTGCGAAATTGCATTGAAATCAGTTCAGTAGTTTAGGAGTCCATCGCGAACAAACAACGTGACACGTAATTTTTATATACAAAGATTAGCTAAACTTGGCAGACTTTGTCCTGCCTATGTATATAAATTTTAATGAGAGTCTGTTGAATGGTATAGAAGTTGATGTGCTGGTGTACCATCTGCTGGTGAGTTAAAGCAAAGTAGGTAGCATAAAAACTTTCTCCATGAAAAAATACTTATAACATGTACCAGCTTTTATGGTGATGGGTCAAACGGTGTGTTTAATAATCATAAACATATATACCAACATTAACTTTTATATATACTATAGATGCTTGTGTAAAAAGGTCCAAAAATTCTCATTTTGTTCTTTTAAAATTTTATTTATTGTATACTACTGTTTAACACATTGTAAGAATTTTAAAGCAAATATATAAATAAATGTATTATATTTCACCATGTATTAAGCATGGTCGGATAGAAGTACTTGTCGCAGGTCCACCACAAGTTTCCAAAAAAGCACAAATGGTCATGTGAATATCTTAGACCAATAAAGAAAAAAAAAGGCGCAGGGCCATTTTTCATATTTCATTTTTCTCTACATTTCAATTGAAGCCGAATCCATGTTCAACTTCTTGACATATATTCAAACACTCATCATCGTCGTCATCTAACAACAGTCCGCTTATCAAAAGTCCAACACTGAACATATGCCTTCCACGTAATCTGCGCTTCATAGCGAGGACATTTGTCATAGTTGCCATGCTTGTCAGGCGGATTAGCAACCATAGTTTTTTATTTTCTTGATGTTATTGGAATGGCGCTGCTGCCATTCTCTTGGTTTGTTTCTCTTATTCGCTTCTTACGACACAAACGCGACAATATGTGTTAGTGGATATTCTTACACTGCCACTACACGGTTTATGCACTTTTCTTTTTTCTTTCTTTAACAACCCCTTAGAGTCCTGTGCTGGACATATTTAATATTATACACCAAAAACATGTTGTTGGTTGCAAATGATTTAACTGTGTGTTCTAACGTAGCGAACGTGCAGGTTTAGCATGGTTTTGGCTTGATTCTAGCTTTAATTGTAATGTACGCAGCGCTTCGTTATTTTTCTTAGTTGGTGTCATGTGAATACGTTAAATGTAATGTAAGCTACAAACGGTTTTCTGCCAGTCATAAGCTTATTTCTGAGAAGCAACTAACTAGTAAACTTTAACGTTTCCAAAATATATTTATATTATATGAAGTAGAGTAAAATATAAAGAATTTTATTTGTATAAGACATATACCTATAAATTGCACATGGACTGACATTCAGACCCACCACCAGATCTAATAATTATTCGTAGGCTATACCAATATTAGCGGCTCTGAAGCGCCACAGCCAAGCGCACAGGTCTCCTTTTATTTTTGAGAGGGTTTTAAGGCAAGTAAGAGTCCGATGCGTGTTGGCGAACTTCACATGTCTTCTAATATTTTTGTAATATTAATGTGATACAAATAGGTTTTAATATGTAAAATCAAACAAAATTATTTTATTTTTACTTATTTTATAATAATTTTATGATAAGTAAAAAATAAAATAATTATGTTTGATTCTACATATTAAAACATATTTACATATATACAATACAATACAATAACTTTATTTCAGGCATCAAGGACTTAAAAATTAAAAACATTGGCCCATATCAATATATACCTTAACCGAAAAATATATATAAAATATAGACATAACTTAACACTATTTAGGGAACTTTTTTCTTTGGCGCATCCCTGTATCGGCGAAACACTACCCCAGAGGGCCATAAATCGGGAGCGAGGAATGTCTCTTTATGTTTTGCAGGAACCTGGAGTACGTAGGATTTGAAGTTCGTTGACCTATTAGACTCCAGACGCTGCAAATGTAAAGAGATCGGATCCTCAATGCGGCACCGGCTTCGTTCTTCCACGAAGCGCAGGACGTCTTCTCCCGACGTACTTTTGTCCAAACGGGAGATGTAGAGTTGTATGGTTGGCTCCACAGCACGCAGAGTTGTACTCGCGTTTATTTTCGCGGTCCCACGCTGGTTACAGACGGGTCGCGACCGACGTCTCTTCTCAACAAGAGTAAACCCGTCCTTATCAGTCTTGTCTTGGGTCACCACTGGAACTGATTTTATTTCCACATTCTTCCGCTTTCGACCACAAGACGGTGCCGGTTGTAAAGATTTTCGGGCAACATCCGCAAACGTCTTCCCTTGTTTTGAGGTTGGCTTCGGCGGAGGAGTACCAATGGGTTCAGTCAAGGGTTGAAGTGGTGATGCAATGACGACCGAGGTCGCCCTAGTTTCTCGGTCATCAACCCGCTGACAGACGGTATCGCGTGACGGAGTCGCAATCATCGGTGAAATATGACTACTATTACGGTTACCGCGTGTCGTATTCACATTCTGCGACGGCGGTGAATTTGCAGATGTTGCAATTATGTTGCGCAACATATTGACTTCGTTCCTCAGCTCTGTTGCGGCTCGTTCTGATTCCTCAAATTTGGAACGGATGTCGGTAATATCGGCTCTCAACGTGGTGATGTCTTTCAACAATCTGGTGACGTCTACGTGATCGAACGTCACGGGAGGCAGCTTGTTGAGATCACGCGCGACGAAAGTTGGGATGTCATCAGGGTCGGTCTCATTGAACAGCCTGAAGATGTCTTGCAGGTCTTTCTTACCGCGTCCATCCCTGTGACGTGTGATAAGACGGATTTGGGTCACGGCTGAATCTACTAACACCTTCTTCGCTTGGATGATCTCGTCCTCGGTGAAGCTTGTCATCAGTATCTGCTTCAGAGACACCTGGTCCATGACGTCCAATTTTTGTTGAACAAAGGCCAGCAACTCGTGGATTACGACGGTTTCGGAACGTTTAGGTTGACACGCCATTTCGAATTATTTTTGCGCAGTAGGTATGCTTACGCTACAAAAATACTGTAAGTTCGGCATTAGAGCCGTCACGTCATTATGAAGCGACTGCACTAACCGGTAGTAGAATTGCAACTGACATATATAACATTAATATTACAAAAAATATTTCGAAGACCTGTAAAGTCCGCCGCATGCACTAGGGTAACGCGAAAGACATTTCCTTGCCTTAAAAAGCCCTCTCTTAAATGAGAGGAGGCCTGCGTGTAGCGGGGGGACTATCATAGACGGTAACTTTACTTTAAATATTTTAAAACATATTTATTGCAGCACTAAATATCCATCCGACTTAACATTATGCTGCAGTGTTTAACAAATACTTTTTAGGTTATTTTTATTTTAACAATAATTGTTTTAATAAAGATTTAAGATTACTAACATTTCTGTTTTAAACGGAAGGGTACCGGATTCAGGCGGGTGGGTAGTGCGGCACTCGGGATATTTTACCGGTTCGCTTCACCGATCCCTTTTTATCGCACATCATTATTCAAGTTAAATGGACAGGCCTGGTCAGGTTAGCGGATGAGTAACGAAAACTCGAGAGTTGAAAGCAGGGATAATAAATCGGATATGGTTAGAAACGGATCACTTTCATCTATGCGAGCTTTTGATGATGGTAGGAATCCGATAACAAATTAAACATATTTTGAAATCACCGCTCTTAATATCACGTCAACAGAACATAATTTTACCTTATAATGGTATTAAACATGAGAAATTGAATTTCTAAGGCCCGGGTGTAGTTTTTGCTATGACAGTAGTAAGTAAGAAGTGTAGGAAGGAATATTTTTTTTTTTAGGTTCTAAACTCAGCTACATACGGTGTACCCTGCTAATTAAGAGACTCTGGAGCTGAAAAATAGCTTTAAAGTTTTTGGTTGGATTTTTCTACGTCAATTCATAATAAATCATCAAAAGTCAGACTGTTTAAATAGTGCAAATGTGTCGACCCTGTGATTTCTAATCCACCTGCATAGCGTGGTCAGTATATGCAAATATTTTGGGCAATGCATGTCAGCTGGTGTCTTGTTGAACACACTTATGTGGACTGAAAAGGCTGTTGTTGGCAACTGCAACAACCTGCCATGTCACCATAATTACAAACCTTGCTGAAGAGGTCCGTTGCTGAACATATTTCTTTTCCAAGCACGCTTGGTGAGTGCAGATGGGCGGAGGCCTTTTTTACTGGAAATGAGGCATTCCATCTTGGTCCTCACGGGTGGCAGCGCATCTACATTTTGATTTGTAATAGAGGATAGATGTAGATGTCTATGGACCGCAGCAACCACTTACCATCAGGTGGACTGTTTGCTCGTTTGTCACCCTTATCCTATAAAAAAAAATAAGGGATGAAATTCCATTCAATTTATTCATTTAATTCCAAATTACATACAATTAAGTAAAACGGTGTTAGTAAGTAGCATTTTGAATTATTAGATAAACTTATAATATAAACTATGCATTAACTACTGGGTATATGCTTTTTACAGCAGTGAAATATTGCTCCCATATTTACACAAAAACTGATAGTTTTTAGTTTCAAAATAACAAAAGTCTTGTAACAATAAAACAGAATTAAAGATACATTAATTGGCTCACTGCAACGATCTGTTACCTAAAATTACATTAAAATATTTTGTTCAATCTTCAATCAATCAATTCTTTTTGTTTGTCAAGTACTCTTTAAAGAATTACAGATATAAAATAGAAATCATACAAATAGAACGAAAACATTATCTTCCCGTTTCTCTACATTGAAACAATCGAGTGCAGCATAGCGTGGAGACAAGTGACGTGGCTCCCTAGATCCCTCCGCTGTCAGTGTTCGCCGAGAGACGCCGCGGACCATTTACGAAAATTCAACAATCACATTGCATTCCTCTCGAGGTCTTTTCATACGTCACTTTCATACGCTGGAATTTTGATGTGAATCCTGATTGATGGTAGACTCAGAGAACTTTATTAATACGAAGAAAATAATTTGCCTTTTACATATACATTTTAATTTTGTCTGACATTTGGAAGAGATTTTTTTCTCTTTATGACTGATCTAATTTTTTTCATCATCATCATCATCATTATTACAGCCCTTCACAAGTCCACTGCTGAACATAGGCCTCCCCCAAGCAATTTTAATCTAATTTTTTAGTATAACGTATTGCTTATTGCTGCCAGATAAATTATTTCTTTTTAAAATTATATGGAATGTTTACTGTTTTATTTTATAGAGAATATACCATGCGTTTCTTATAGTTTATCGCCTCCAAATCACAAGCGTGTCTCTTCTCCGCAAAAAGGAGACCGCTCACCCTGTTTCATACTTTCTGAGATATATCTTTGGGATACAATGACTACCTTCAGTTTTTAAGATTTGAGATTTCTTTGACAGTGGCTCTACCACTGTTTTTTAACAGTGGTAGAGCCACGCGGCAGCTTTTGCTGTCGCACGGATGGGCCGGCTCGAACCGGGGTGGTACCACGACCTCACAGAATACCAGCGTGAAGTAGAGGTTTACCTCTGCGTTTCGCTTGGGGAGTGCAGGTGGCCGGAGGCCCTTTTTACTGGAAATGAGGCATTCCATCTTAGTCCTCACAGGTGGCAACGCATCTGCATTTTGATTCGCAAACGAGGATAGATGTAGATGTCTATGGGCCGCAGCAACCACTTACCATCAGGTGGACTGTGCGCTCGTTTGTCACCCTATCCTATAAAAAAAAAAAATTTGATGAGCCCATGGGCAAAGTAGCTACAAGGAAACTAGATGTCTTTTCAAAGGTAACTTTTTGTTGACCTTTATTTCTTTGAAACCAGCCTTCCGGTATTCTATAGAATACACACCGGAGTGCATAGGAATTACGCAATTTAATTTCTCGTTGCCTTTTCCACTATCAGACTATCAGACGCTCAACGGGTCTCCCATTTTAGTCGACATTTCACACTTTGAACTAAACAGTTTGCATTGCCTTTCGTAATATGTGCAGGAAAGTAGTGAAATAATTTGCCAGCGTCTTTCATTCCGTCTAATTTCAATGCGGGTGTATTCAAGGCAAGAATAAAAAGGCTTTGGTTCCCAATTGCATCAAGACAGTGCTATCTACCAACTAGGAATGTATCACTTACCACCAGGTAATATTGTAGTCAAGCATTTGCTTATAATAAGTAAAAATAAAATCTAAAGTCACTTGCACGCGTGGCACCTTGCACGCGTGGCACCCTGCTCACTGTAAAACGAAACTCTAACAATCATTTAATAAATGAACGAAACCCCAAATCACATTACTGGAGTACATATGCAGTGTTCTGAGTGTAGGTCAAACTTTCAAGAAATGCGTCACAGTTCACCTGATTGTAAGTGGATGCTGTAATCCATAGACTCCTACATCTATCTTTGACTAAGAATCAAAATGCAGATGGAATGCCTCATTTCCAGTGATAAGGGTCTGAAAGTAGTTAAAATTGTTGTGCCTGATCTCCGTCTGCGCGGAACAACTTATGCCGCTTTTCAATATAATCTCAAAGTAAATAATTAATTTATAGTAGTTATGATATTAAAATACACACGGGTCACTGCACTTTACGCTTTTCTGTAAGCGATGTAAACAGTACACAAAGTCAAAGCAGCGTAGCGCTTTTAGGTGTGCTTTTAGCTGTGCGGTCGGCTCAGTGTTCTCAGAAGTTTAAAAAAAATTGCATAACATAATATGCCTGATCAAATTTGAATCATTTAATTCAAATAGTACATGTTTAGACAACAATTTTAAGAAACATCTCATATGTACAATAAAGATAATAAATAAAAATAAAAATGGTTAATGAAATTCGGTGAAGCTAGACATTATTACGCACGGGAAGCACATAGTCATCAGTCCGTCTCGCCATTAACGTAATAGTTGTTGCTGACCTGAAATATGACCTACGTGCTACCTTAAATGAGATCTCATAATTAACGCGTAAATGAGTTTACCTAAGTAACAAATGATTTTTGTGATATTAAACGTTCCACGAAGTAATGGTATTACATTGTAAGTAAGATAAAGCACTATTAATATATCTAAATAATTAATAATGACAAAATTAACTTAGAAAACTTGGTCTATTTTGGGAAAATGTAATAATAATGTCAATATAAATAGGGTCAGGCATACCATAGACCCCATAGCCAAGTCACATTAATCATTTGAAAGCAAAGACCCTTTTTAAGTCCTTTTGATGTTCAGACAGGACTGCGTGATAGTGATCGTGATCTTAGAAAACCTATCACTCAGATATTATACTTTTTATATTGTCTTTACCTTAATGTTTAGTTCTATTTTATATCCTATATCTGGGACCTATAAAAAACAATTTATATACGAACGTGAACACTTGCATACCAAAAATTTGGTACTAAATTAGCACATGTACTAAACGAGCACAATGTGCACTGAATTTTTGGCTAAAAATATTGTATTTTTTTATAGGAGAGGGGGCAAACGAGCATGCGGCTCACCTGATGGTAAGTGACTACCGCCGCCCATGAACAACTGCAACACCAGGGAGGGAAACGCAGATGCGTTGCCGGCCTTTTAAAAAGGAGTAGGCTCTTTTCTTGAAGGTCCCTAAGTCGTATCGGTCCGGAAAAATCGCTGATGGTAATAGATTCCACAAGTAAGTTGCGCGAGGAAGAAAACATCTTCTAAATCGCCGATCGTGATGGGGGGGGGGGAGAGGGGATTGGGCCTCCAGCCACCTGCACTCACCGGACGAAACGCAGAAGCAGAGCTTCTATTTCACGCCGGTATTCTGTGAGGTCGTGGTACCAACCCGGCTCGAGCCGGCCCTGACGTGCAACAGCAAAAGCCACCGTTAAAAATTGTATTGTATGAGAGAATTTTGAAACAAATATGAAAATTCTGTACACACAGGTACAATGACTGTGATTTACACATAATATTCACTACAGACAAAATACGAACATTTATAGTATTATCGTACATAAAAAATTACTCAGATTGTCGAATAAAAGCTTTTTGTGAACACTCATCACGGTATGGCCATGAGACGATTTTCTACCACAGTACTTCAGGCAGGACTTCTAAGGGATCACTCCATATTACACGTTATACACGATATTTAATGTGGTTTGATCGGTATCAAACAATTTAAAAAATTCTCATTTTGGTAAAGAAAGTTTCATCAACAACAATTAACTCTCTTGAGTTATTTAAATTTAACAATATTTTTGTAAAGTTGGACGGAGTTTGAGGAATAGCACCAGTTGTAAAGTAAATTAATATAAATGGTGGTGCTATCTTCAAAAATTACTTTCAGAGAAATAATTATTACACGCAATATCGGTCTTTTTAAATTCGGTACTGGTACTTTTTGAGAATATTGATATACGTTTTTTGAAAAATTAATATGGATATACTCAGCACGTTAATGAGTACTGTGTCGACCCATTTGGCATTGATAATGTTGTTTATTGTGATAATAATGTATTAATGACCGAATTTCGGTTACAGTGGCCAGTCTCAACCTTGAACAGCCATCTACGCAGGATAGGATTTCAGTACACAGTGTGTGCGCAAGCACAGATGCACTCTCTATTTCCTCGATCTTATAGTCCAATAGGTTGGTAATCCGACACGATCGAAAGATATTAAGTACAGGAGCAAACGATTTACGTGGCACGGCGATGAATCACCACAAACGAGAATTTCGTGGCAGAAAAACCCAATGACTGATGTTTTTGGCCAAACAACAGAAAATCAGTGAAACTTCCGACCATTAGACCAATGAAGCATCCAACTTTAACTGACTTTGGTTGACTGATTGTTATTTGTAACTAGTTAGTAAGATATGGATTTAATATTTTTGTATTGATTTTTTATCATCATTCAATCGCCAGGATCTGATCAGTTTATCAACATGCACAAAGTGCAAGGCACGAAGAATAGAATATAGAGTACAAATGATAGCACATACATTCTAAAACTGGTCTTTCTGCTGCCATTGCCTAAAATACACTGACTTTTATATATGCACTATACACCGTAACATAATGAGGCGATTTGATTTTCGCCATTTTGGCGCTGACAGCAGAAGTGAACGTCCACGGAACTAATAATAGAGATAAGACAGTGTGAAAAAATATATCGATAAAAATTATATACCCAGGCCTACCCGTAACGTCCATTCTATTTATGTGTCATATTAATATAATGCTATACAATAAAAAATGTATCAATTAATACCTAGGACGCAAGCTTCATACGTCATATAAAACCAAGATTGACGCTGCGTTGATCTATCTACGTTTTTATTCGTAACTACAGAACTGATTTTGTTCCAGGTATTGACTGTATTGACTATTGAACAATGATAAGCCGCTCGTGGAAAATTATAATTTAAGTTGAATAAAACAGAATTGTTACAAAGGGAATTGACATATTAAGGAATAAACTTTAAATATCGTTTCTTTGTTTACAGGTAGGAGTTTTAATTATTATTGTAATAGTGTAGTTTGGTAAGGGAGCTTAGAATTAATGAAATATAAAACTTTGTTTACTTAGCAACACAACATAGTTTATTTTAGTCAATCCTAAAAACAAGATACCGAACGTTTTATAAAACGATATTTTTGGTTATAAAATGCATATAAAAAGATGGAAAAACATTCTTTTGAATTTAAAATATTACCTGGAAGCGATGGAAAGCCAAACACTTTTTCTATAACCTCAATAACCACAAAAGAAAATAAAATGTATGCAATATAAATAGAGCTCCAACTAGCTAGTCCTCATAGAGAAATAATAAAAACGGCTGCTTATAATAAAGTGAAAACTAGTTTACGAAAAAGATACCAGATTAGAAGAGTCTGGATAACTATGACAGAAGAACTTAAAAGAACGTACATAGATGAGGATGGTAATTTGCAATTTGGGGATCAATTTCTAGAAGAGTTGAACCAAGAAAAACTTGTTGACAAACATGTCAAAAAGAAACAAGTACATTGGAAAGATTATTTGAGAAATTAGTAGAAACCACAAAGGAAAATAGACAGCAGAGCCTAAAACACATTGCAGAAAAGTTTGTGATTGAAAAATTTACAAGCAAGAATCCTAATCAAAACCAGTGGATTGATATTTTTGAAAAAGAATGCATATGCTTTGATGTGACTACAGATGAAAAGAAAATTGAAATACTCAGATTGTTTGTGGATGGTTCTTGCGTAGACTGGTACAGCTCAATGATTATAAAACTAACAATGAACTCGGAGTTGTTGACATCGAAAAACAAATTCTGTGAAACATTTGCATACAAAGGATGGAACCCTAATTGGGCTACGCTCCATTATTTAAATACAAAGATGGTTTGTTTTTGGATTATGCTATGACAAAAGAAAAACTTTGATTGGGTATGAGGAGATCAATTGACACAGGTACCTTGGTGGATCTTATTGCAGCTGGCTTACCATGAATTCATACTTAATAAAATTGATAGGGAAACATCAGATACAGTGGATTTGTTTAACGAAGTAACCAGATAAGAACGAAATGAAAAAGTTTTCCAGGTAAGAAAAAATATGCAAATCTAAGAACTGATGATAAAAATGAAGATCACAATTTGTGTAAGATTTGTGAAAAATTAAATAAAGGTACCGTTTTAATCAAAACAAGATGATCATTAGACATGTAAAAAATTCCAGTTAAATGAAACTGATCCAAAAAACGAATAGAAACACCAAACAGTTACAGAAACACAGTATTCCATGATACTCTTCTCATTTCTGGGCCGGGGCTTGCCAGTGCGAGCTCCTTCCGCTTGAACGCATAGAGAGCAGAGCGGCTCGAATCGTCAACAACCGAGTTCTCTTTGATTGGCTCGATTCACTGGCGCTGCATAGGGATGTTGCATCCCTTTAAATTTTCTGAGTGTGCTCTGTGGAATTGTTCGGATTAATTCCAGCCACCAAATTTCACCAACACACATGGCCACAAAACTTACGTTACATCATTTGGATGCTTGGCGGCCCACTACCGTGCGATTTATTAGGAGTTTTCTTAGGAATCGTTTACTATCGGCGATTTTTATGGACCGATACAACTTAGGAACCTTCAAGAAACAAGTTTACTCCTTTTTAAAAGGCTGGCAATGCATCTGCAATTCTCCCAAGTATGTAGAATTATATTAAAATTTTAAAAAGAAGGCTATCTCATTGACTGGTTGTACTGGTTGTACTGGCTGACATAGACGTTTTACGTTACAACCAACGGCCGTGTGCCCCGGGCACAGGCCCACCAGATTTCTTTATTGGTATGGGTCCAGTATCGTTTACTGTTTCACATCTCTAAATATTACATTCTGTATAATATTTTTTATCGATAGCACCTATCGATAAACGTTGTCAATCATTAACTCTTTGGTGACGTTACTGGATAACAAAGATAAATGTTCTAGAATAATCTACAAGAAATAATGAAAATTAAAAATTATGGGCTAATTATACATTATACTTGCGATAATAAACCGAAATCATATTCAGTTTTTGCAATATATCGGAACTTACAATATACAATATATAATATACAATTACTTACACATATACTTAGGACTTACAATATATAACATACAATACCTTAATGCATAATCGGACATATTTTCTATAAAAATATTTTTTTAAATTTAGGAAACGAATGCGTCTTGAACTTTTGATGATGTCACTAAGAGTAAATGACACACATCCGAAATATATCCTATAGGACATAGTAAGACGTGACCATGTTGTCTATTATTACTACTTAAATATCTTTGTTAGCAACACAACATAGTTTATTTTAGTCAATCCTAAAAACAAGATACCTAACATCAATATATGTATATTCACATCCATCTCCCTCGGCAGCCCCGTCTCCAAACCTGAACTACAATAGACAGATCTATTGTAAAAAATTGCGGTAAAAGTACGAGGCGACTGGTACAAGGCGTATTGCGAATGATATTATTGTTAACTGTCAACTGGTGTTTATTACAGGGCTTGAAACTTGGAAATAATTTCTAACCGAATTCTGCCGGTTTTTAGTTTTCTCCCGGATTTGAATCTGTC
This sequence comes from Parnassius mnemosyne, assembly GCA_963668995.1. NCBI lineage: Eukaryota > Metazoa > Arthropoda > Insecta > Lepidoptera > Papilionidae > Parnassius > Parnassius mnemosyne. The sequence goes on along the minus strand of CAVLGL010000001.1, from coordinate 34,002,292 downwards.
TTTAAACATTGTTGAACGGTTTTCGACAAAAATGGCACATTAGGGGTTTGCGTTGAACAATCATTGCACAGTTTATGTAACTAATCTTAGTTTATATGGCTGGTAGTGCCTAAGAGCGCGACAGTGCCTGTGCCATTCAGTTATATGTACTACGTACCAGAGAAGCCATTCCAAACAAAAATGGTGTACTACTCTATGTCTCGCGCATGCGCGGGAGTAGTAGTCGCGCATGCGCGAAGACTATAATTTGATTAAAAATAAGATATTAATATAAAATAAATATAAGAATTAAATGTAAAATATCTTAATTTAATCTAAACAAACATATTTCTAAATATAATGTAATAATAATTATTTTATGGAATTTACAAATCTTCAATTTACGCAATATTTGGTTTGTACGGATTGCAGTACAGTTCAGTTGAACATAGTCGATGCTCGGAATGGCTTCTCTAGTACGTAGTACATATAACGGCCATTGCCTGTGCCGTGAGGCCCGGTCTCACTCGTTGAACGCCGGTAGATCTGGTTTCCAATGACACGCTTTAAACTATCGCAATTCAAACAAAATTATCGAAAAACTCGTTATATTTTTTTAATAACTGGTTATTTGTAAATTGGTCCTAGGCCCGGTTTATATTTAGAGTTTATCTATACAAATATTGATGATTGCGTGGAATTTAATCACCAAGTTTATCGTTTTATGTATTCGTTTGATTTTTGTATAATTTTTGCGTCAAGGTTAAAGTTAAACAAGTACGAGTATTAACTACAATATATCTTCAAAATTAAAATATTATGATTACCTCAAAAAAAAATTTGCATATTTTTATGTTGGGTGGTAGTGGCGTAAAAGAATCCACGTCCTGTGTTAGTGACTAATATAGGAAATGCAAGAAAAATCCCATGGTTTTTGATAGATGATGGTGTACCATCTTGTTTACGCCAAGCGTAAAACGTCCAGATCCACGCAGAGCAGCAGTGTCCAAGGTGCGAGATGTCCAGTACTCCGTACGGTCAATCCGCTTGCCAACTGCCAAGCGTGACGATTACGACGTACAACTATAGTAGCCCATGTCCAGCTGTGGTCTTCTACGGGCAGATGATGATAAATTTTATTAATAAAATCCTATAATAACTTTTCGCTTTACTTAAAGATGTAACGAAAGAAATAACGGAGGCACCTGAAGTAGTTTTAATTGCAAAGTAATTTTTGTTAGCCGTAATGATTTGCTTGCTACAGCCCTTGTACATACTCAAACCAACATTTAAGAGGGCACTTACGCCGTTTTTCTCTAGAATCAACCGAACCGTATCGATGTTTTGCGCTGATGTAGTTTGAAGAGCGAAATTAAAATTTCAGAATTATGTTATAATGAATGAACGAAATTTAAAGTTATATTGATGGTTAATTTTTTTTTAAATACAATGCATACGATGCATTATACTTAAATTAAATATTTGAATGCACCTGATGGTAAGTGACTACCGCTGCCCATGAACAACTGCAACACCAGGGGAATCGCAGATACGTTGCTGGCCTTTTAAAAAAGAGCTCTCATGATTTTTTAATATTTCTTAACGCATATATATCATCATCATTACAGCCCTTCACAAGTCCACTGCTGAATAAAGGCCTCCCTCAAGGAATGCCACAAAGCACGGTCCTGAGCCACCTGCATCCATCGACTTATCTTACCAGGTCGTCACTCCATCTAGTGAGAGAACGCCCTACACTTCGTCCCCCGGTAGAAGGCCGCCACTCGAGAACCTTTTTTCTCCATCGGTTGTCGGTTATTCGAACTATATGGCCGGCCTATTGCCACTTTAGCTTTATAATCCGTTGGGCAATGTCGGTCATTCTGGTTCTACTGCGGATATCCTCATTTCTAAGTTTATCACCCAGAGAAACTTCGAGCATAGCCCTCTCCATAGCTTGCTGCGACCTTCCTCATCCGGCCAGCAGTGAAGGACCACTTCTCAGTTCCATAGGTCATATTTTCCATATCCATAGGTTTATATTTACGGATTATTAGAGGCGTTACTAATTTATAAAATATAAAAATCTTCTTTATTTTTAATCAAATTTTACCCGTGTCTCCACTAGCGTTCAAATAAAAAAATATCTGAAGGTAAACTGTCACATTGGGACGTCGAACAGCTCAGTCCTTCCGTGGCCATGGGTGCTTTAAAGTGCTCGAAACGTCGGGAATAAAATTCACGATAAAATGGGTAAAATTATGGTGATAAATGAATATCATAGGACTGAAATTATTTTTAATTAATTTAAATAAAAGTTGTAAAACGATTTACTGCAATATACGTTTTTAGACTACATTAAATGGTTTGCTTTTTAAATGATTTCATTTAGGGAAAACGTGAAAACTGTTAAGCCCTTGAAACGCGTGAGCAATCTACGTAAAATCAGACCGTGGGATAAACATACCAACTCCAAATAAAATCTCGCTACTTTTAAAGTTTGAACATGGAATTTGTTGTCATTTAAAATCATGAAGCAAATACAAAGAGGAGACGGCATAAGCTACTGTGCACTGTGATTCTAAGTAGGTCCTGACCTGGGCGTGGCTTTAGTTAGTATACTGTCAGCATTCGTCCTGTGCGCTTATGTGTTGAAAATCGTAAATCTATGTATTTTCGTAGTATTAAATATATTCGACACTAGATGGCGACACTTCGTGTCATGTCAACTAAAAATGTAAAGGTACGTAGAGCTCAGTATTGGTAAAATAATCTAAAAAATAAAATAGAAGGTGCTGAAATTTGTTCTGCATTCAGTCCTAAAGAATTTTTAATCGCCAAAATATTATTTTTATACTTTTTATAATAATTTTGTGAACAGGCCGCCATCTATCGTCAAGGTAGCTAAACTACATTGCAACATCGATATGGAACGATTCGAGTAGTTTTACTATTTATCGGTAGATGTGGATAGTATAGTGGGTGGAGCTTAACATCCCCTCACCCCGCAAATTGTCACGCGTTGTTACAAAGTGAAATCTAATTACAACACCTCCTCTTTGTATTTGCATCATGTTTAAAATGCTACTTATAATGGGAATTGTAATCATTTAAAATGAAACGATAGTTTGTTGGGCTCTCCCTTGCCTTCTCCTGATTAAATTGTGGCCATTATGTTTGCCATCTAAATTGTGACTCATCGAGCTACAGCTTTTATAGTTTTGTAAATTATAGTTAACACAGTGCATGAAAAGGTAAAAAAAGGCCTATGATAAAGTGGTGAGGAATGAATTGTGGTCAGCACTGTCCGTGAACGGTGTGAACAGTATCCTCATACGAGCATTGCAATCTCTTTATAGGGATTCTAGTGCTTGTGTAAGGATAAACGGGACATACATTGAATGCTGAATGGTTTAATATCGAAAAAGGTGTTAGACAGGGATGTGTAGCGTCACCATGGCTGTTTAATCTGTTCATGGACAATTGCTTGACAGATTTAAAATGGAATGAAAGTGGGTTGAGAATGAATGAGTTACTCGTCAAATGTTTTCTCTATGCTGATGACCAAGTACTACTTGCGTCTTCGGCCGAGGAGTTGCAGGAGATGGTAACTGCTATGAGTGGAGCTTTTGTTAGAAAGGGAATGAAGATGAATGTAAAGAAGACGAAAGTGATGGTGTTTGAAATAGATGAGGCAGTGACAGACTGCAATATCGTGATTGGAGATGAACAAATTGAAAAGGTGAAGGAGTTTGTGTATCTGGGTTCAAAGTTTACGAGAAATGGAAAGTGTGTGAATGATATCGAAAGAATAGTGAATGCAGGAGACATGGTGAATGGAGCTTTGCATTCCTTTATGAGCAGTTGGAAGGTGTCTAACAAGGCTCGTTTGGCTGTGCATGAGGGGGTGTTGGTTCCGACACTCATGTACGGAAGTGAAAGTTGGGTATGGCAGAAGAAACATGAAAACAGAATAAATGCAGTTTAGATGAGAGCGTTAAGAAGTATGATAGGAGTTAAACTGAGTGACAGGATAAGAAATAGTGAGATAAGGAAACGTTGTGGTCTGAAAGAAGATGTAGTGACAAAAATTGAGAAAGGTATGCTGAGATGGTTTGGCCATGTCGAGAGAAAGAATGAAGAACATTTGACGAAAAAGGTGTATAAGGCGAGTGTAATGAAAGTGTTGGAAGGGGTAGACCTAGGTGGACGTTTCTAGATCAAATCAGGGACGTCTTGAAAAAAGGCCAGGTCAAAAGTACCCTAAACCGAAGAGCATGTATGAAGGGAATAATTAAAGTGGACGAAGCGAAACAAGTATGTGAGGATCATAGCAAGTGGAAAGAAGTGGTCTCTGTCTACCCTTACGGGAAAGAGGCGTGATTATATGTATGTATGACAAGGTTATTTCAATTTATTTGGAAAGTTATTTCCGAAGAGGAAATCCCACCGAACCTTAAAGCTACACAGATACGGTATTGTGGATAAAGCTGTGATACGCAACGATTCTGGTCGGAGTTCGCGCCGGAGGAGCAGCCGGTATGACAGCAAAAAGGCCAAGTTTTGTTTTTCATATAGATTGCAAGATGAAGTATCTTCATGATCCATCAAGTATCATGTCACTGGCGAACAGTAATGAATAACTTGCGTTATTATTAGGATTATTGCAAAAAAAGAAAAACAAACTCAAACGGAATGGTTTACATGATATAAATACGAAAAGAGTACCGTTTAGGAGAGTATGAAATTATTTATTACTAAGTCCTCTTACTCTCCCCATGTAGTGGCGTGTAAGAATACTCACTACCCCATATTTTCCCGTGGGTGTCGTAAGAGGCAACAGAGGGAAACTGAGGCAGAGGATGGGCAGCATCATCTTTCTGATAACAGCAAAACAACAATAAAAAACTGCAGTTGCCAACTCGCTCCCCAAGTGTGGCAACTATGGCATGATAGTAACGAAGAGACAGTTCCCGGCGGCCCCGCTATTCCTGACCACGATGGCGACCATGGTAACGGCGGGGCAGGGGGTGCTAAGAATCGCCGGTGGAGGTTCGGTTGCCACCTACGACGACTCGACCTGGCAATTTATAACGCACGCACCCTGAGGACTGACGAAAAGATCCTGGAGCTGGAAGAAGAGATAGACAAGTTGCGCTGGAATACCATAGGATTATTTGAGGTCCGAAGAGGGAGGACACGGTAATACTCGAATCCGGCAACTTGTTCTATCACCGGAAGGGCGATCATCTATCGCAAGGAGATTTATCGTCCACAAGTCTCTCGTTAACAACGTACTAAAGATTGGGAGTGTGTCAACGAGGTTTGCGTACCTTATACTCAGAATCACCAAACGGTATTCGCTGAAGGTCATACAGGTTTACGCACCAACCTTGGCACACCCCGATGAAGAGGTGGAGGAAATGTATGAGGATATCTCTAGAGCCATGCATTCCTCCAAAACCCACTATACGGTGTTAATAGGAGACTTCAACACAAAACAAGACACAAGAGAGAACGGTGAGCTGAAGGTAGGGAAATCCGGAATAGGGCAACAAAACCCAAGGGGTCAGCAGCTGGCCGACTTCATGAAAAAAAGGGGACTCTTTTGATGAACTCTTTCTTCCAGAAGTGGCGCGAAAGGAAGTGGACCTGGCCCAGCCCTGACGGTTCGACAAAAAATGAGATTGACTTCATTATGACGACCAGACGCCAACTGTTCAGTGATGTCTCAGTGATTGCGAAGGTGAAAACCGGCAGCGATCACCGAATGGTTAAGTTGGAGAGGTCACGTCTAATGAACTCAATGCTCCGTCCGCCTCGTGCTCTAATCCAAAGTTCCGAAACCTTTCAGCTTGAGCTACGAAACCGTTTTTAGTGCCTAGAAGTTTGCAATGCAGTGGACAATATGAATAACAAGCTCGTGGAAACTGTCCATGAGGTCGGAACTAAGTTTTGTAAGACCCGCCGCAGAAGAACACAAAAACTCTTCGATCACACTCTTAATCTCATGGATATGAAGCTGCAGTCTTCAGTAGATTTGACAGCATACAGGCAACTGAAGAGACAGATATCTAAATGCATGCAGCGGGACTTAAGCAACTTTAATACTGCTCGTATTGAAGAAGCAATCGAGCGGAACCAGGGCTCCAAAGTCTTTGCTAGAGATCTGTCTGCCAGAAAGAGCCAACTGTCCAAGCTGAAGACCGAGTGTGGCAGCGTCGTTTCCGGGACACCTGAGATTTTGAGTGAGATTGAGAGGTTCTATGGGTATCTGTACACATAATCGTTGGAGCCACACGGAAGTGTGAGTAACGATCCAAGAGCGAGTCTTATCCGACACTATTCCGGTGATATCCCGGACGTCAGTCTGAGCGAGATTAGAATGTCTCTGCAGCACCTTAAAAACGGCAAGACCCAAGGCGAGGATGGAGTTACAGCAGAGCTTCTGAAAGCGGGTGGAAAACTGGTACTTAAAGTCCTTCAGAAGCTCTTTAATTCCGTCCTCCATGGTGGCATTACACCGGAGGCGTGGAGCAGAAGTGCGGTCGTCTTGTTCTTCAAGAAAGGTGACAACGCTCTCTCGAAGAACTACAGACCGATTTCCCTTCTGAGCCGCGTCTACGTGCTGTTTTCGAGAGTCATTACGAATAGTCTCTCGCGCAGACTTGACGACTTCTAGCCTCCCGAACAAGCCGGTTTCCGAAAAGGCTTTAGCACCATAGATCACATACATATACATACCCTTCGGCAAATTGTACAGAAGTCCGAGGAGTACAATTTGCCACTATGTCTGGCGGATGTGGTCTATGAGAAAGCCTTTGACTCCATCGAAATTTGGGCGGTGCTGCAGTCCATTCAGCGGTGCCAAGTTGACTGTCGGTATATCGAAGTGCTGAAGTGCTTGTACAGTAGGGCTACGATAGCTATCCGAGTACAGAACCAGAGTACGAAACCTATCCAATTGCAGAGAGGTGTAAGACAGGGTGACGTTATATCCCCGAAACTCTTCACCGCTGCATTGGAAGACGTTTGCAAGCTTCTGGACTGGAAAGGATACGGTATTAACATCAATGGCGAGTACATCACTCGCCTTCGATTTGTCGACGATATGGTCCTTATGGTAGAATCGCTGGAGGACCTAAGCACTATGCTCAATGACCTCAATAGTGTTTCCCAACGGATAGGTCTTAAGATGAACATGGACAAAACGAACATCATTTAATGTCCATGTCACACTATGCCGGTAGTTGTTGGGAGCATTAAGCTCAAAATTGTTGACGAGTATGTTTACCTGGGACAATTAGTCCAACTAGGTAAGTCCAACTTCGACCGAGAGGTCAATCGACGGATTCAACTCGGTTGGGCAGCGTTCGGGAAATTACGGCACATCTTCTCGTCAGGTATACCTCAAACCTTGAAAACGAGACTGTACGACCAGTGTGTGTTGCCAGTGATTACCTATGGAACTGAGACGTGGTCCTTCACTGCTGGCCGGATGAGGAAGCTCAAGTTCGCTCAGCAAGCTATGGAGAGGTCTATGTTCGGAATTTCTCTGCGTGATAAACTTAGAAATGAGGATATCCACAGTAGAATCAGAGTGGCCGACATAGCTCAACGGATTAGTAAGCTGAAGTGTCAATGGGCCAGCCATATAGCTCGAAGAACTGACAACCGATGGGCAAAAAAGGTTCTCTAGTGGCGGCATCGTACCGGCGGACGAAGTGTAGGGCGTCCCCCCACTGGATGGAGTGACGACCTGGTAAGATATGCAGGAAGTCGATGGATGCAGTGGGCTCATGTGGCATTCCTTGGGGGAGGCCTATGTTCAGCAGTGGACTTGTAAAGGGCTGTAATGTGATGATGATGAAGTCCTCTTACAAAGAGCGTACTCTTACTCATTTCAATTTAAAGTTAAACCTCGTAGCAGCCTTGTACTGGTAAGACAAGGTAGTGTAGGATCTCTCCACTATATGGCTTACGATCGTGCTTCCTGGCATTCCTTGGGGGAGGCATATGTTCATCAGTGGGCTTACGATGGTCTATAATGATGTAATGATGATGAATGATAACGTTTTGTGCCATATTTAGCAAAACGGAGCTTACCAGAAGGTGTCCTTAAAATGTTTTATGATACAGTGACAATGACCCTCTCTTTGCAAGATCAGCACGAGAGTTTGTCTAAGGAAGAAATGTTAATTTTGTCATGAAGTGAATGCCAAGATTGGCCAAATAGTGTCTCAACGTGAGACCTCAAACACTACGTTGACTTTTGAAAAGACAACAACGTTTATTATCTATATTTCTGGCGACGATGGCTTCTAGACATTAGGATCACTTTCGCAAAACCATATGGGAGCTTAAAAATGTCAAACAGAACTACCTATCGATAATATAATGGGAAATGTAAAATGAAAATTTTACAAGTTATGTTGTTGATAGTGATTCAAAAAAAGTTTTGGTTTGCAGTATTTAAGAAGACTACTTTTAAGATAATCATAATTTACTAGAATTATAAATTGTAGGTCATCTATTGGACTGAATTATAATGCAAACGAACAGCAATAGTTATAAAAGTATAGTTCAATTGATACCTATAAATTCAGTTCCACGGGGAAGCTTTATTCGTTTACGTAAACTTTGAGATTGACTCTAACAAGGCTTGGAGAGGCGGAGAGCACGCCGGTGATTTCTACTCTTAAAATCCAATTTAAATGCATTCCTCTGTGCCACAGGAGGCTCCGCCGATACGCTCCAGGGGCCAATTAACTTATTCATCCTTAACATTTCATTGCTCAACTTTGGTACCATTTTCTGTTATTGTGGCATTAACATTTTATACAGGTAAGGAAATAATCGAGTAATGAGAAGTATATACATTTATTAAACTTCTAAAATCTGTACATAAATTACTGTTATAACACATTTACACACATACATGTATGTATGTTTATAATATGATCTTGAATAATTAGTGCGTTTGAACACAATTTCAGAATATATCCCATATATCTTTCCTAACTTCATTTTAAAAATTTCAGCACACACGGCGATATCAATAGTTCCGAAACTAATTCAAATACTCTTAGAATAACTAATATTATATCATTAACTTATCCATCGATGTTCGTATGACTGCCGTGTAGTGGCGGCGTGAGAGAATCCATCACATTATTTCTCCCCGTTGGTGTAGTAAGTGCTGCCTATGAGAAATACCCACCGATATATATGTACAACACAGCAAACAAACTCAATAAAAATACCATAAAATCTTATGGGTAGATGATATACATAGATGGCGGTATAGCTATCTGGGGGCACGGCAGTGCCCCCGCCAAGTCGAGCAAAAAAGCGGCACGGCCGTACCATCCTTTTCTCGAAGCAGTTCAGGCCATATTCGAAACCCTATAAAACTAGAAGCCTGAATTTTTAGTAACCAAGTAGTCATTGTAAAAACTCGTTATATTTCAAATTTAATTAAATTTGAACCAGTAGTTTAAGAATTATAACTAGTCAAAGTTTCTTAATTTTGTCACTCACTGACTGACCGATCATCAAAACTTTAAGATACTTCTAGCAGACATAGAAGCTTCAAATTTGGAATACAATTATTTTTTAGTATATAAATTAAGGAAAAACTAAAATATTTTGCAATTTCGGTCCAGTTTTCGAGATCCACCAACTGCATAAATAACTTTGTAATCCCATATAAATATATTACAAAGTTACATTTGCAGTGAATGAATCAGTGTACCTATACATGTATAATATAATAGAATAATGGGTGTATATATGTACCTAGATATAACTATCTACAAAAAAATGAAATGCCATCAAAAAAAATATAACTTGTAAAAAAACCAAGTCTCGCAACTCAGGTTTCTACCGTAAAAAGTTGTGAGATCCATGTAATACCAAGTCGGTTAATTTATTCAGTCCCTACTTAAGGGTCCTTCTGTCTTAAGTTATTACGTAATTAACTAACCTAACATCATCTTATAGTAACCATATCAATATTAAAAATCTTTTATGTTTTAAATAAATAAATTGACTTGGCAATCGCACAAACAATCAAATATAATATGTACTACTTGAGAGCTACATTGTGTTTTCATGCGATGGCCAAGTCAATCTAAATATTTAAAATATAAAACTTTATTAATATGGATATGGTCACCATAAGATGTTATTAAGTTAGCTAATTACGTAATAACTTAAGACAGAAGGACCCTTAAGTAGGGACTGAATAAATTAACCGACTTGGTATTACATGGATCTCACAAATTTTTACGGTAGAAGAACTGAGTTGCGAGACTTGGTTTTTTTACAAGTTATGTTTTTGATGGCATATTGTTTACGCTAGATATAAAATGACTAGACAGGCAACGGGCAGCAGCGTTAAAGTGCGACATGTCGGGTACTGAGATCTTTAAACCGCCTGCCAACCATTAGGATTTTAAGGCAACTACTACGAAAGAGGCCTATGTCTTGCAGTGAACTTTTAGGGGCTGATTATAATGATAACGATGACTAAAATGTTACACAGTATTTTATTCGAAATTATAATTCCTTTAATTGGATAGATATTAAGATATTTTAACTGTAATATTTGGATTATTTATAAATACTAATACAAGATCATACGCACTAGAGCAATGCTGCAACTGTATTATGGTTGCAGCACGAATGGGTCAGCTGGAGGAGGACCACGCTCTCACAAAAAAACCAGCGTAAATAGCAGCTTAAGGTTGCTGTGTTTTGTACGGTGCGTGTAGAAAACCGGAGAATTTTTTACAAGAAACGAGGCATTCCATCTTAGTACTCCAGGGTGAAAACGCATTTGCATTTTGATTCCTAATCGAAGATAGACATAGATGTCTATGGGCCACAGTATCCATTTACAATCAGGTGGACTGTGTGCTCCGTTGTCAGCCTTATTCTATAAAAAACAGATAATTTATTCACTAAAATAATTGGAAAGATATATTCACAAGGGAATAAGTTTCTTATTAACGTTATCAATTGTTTTAATCGTCAAAAGTCATTTAATAAAATTGCATATTTAAAGTCTAAAATTATAGCTAACTTTTTTAACGTCATCACCTTGGTCCCTTCGAAAGTTTTAAAAAGTCATTTAAAATACAATTTAAATATCCTAATAGAAACGATCGCACTAAGAAATGTTGCAAAGTGTAATGGTTTCAGGTGAAATTAACGCAGAAAAATAGGAAAAGTTAGAACGAGTTTCCCGCGAAGGTTTTTTGCCTCTAAGTAGCGTTGTGATTGTAAACTGCTAAATTTATAATTCCATTTTCGAACTCCACTCCAATGGAAAGTTTAAGCCGGTTCGTTATTTTACTTGCAGGTAATACTTATACATCAATCTTCATTTATATATATATAAATAAAATTGATTTATCTGTATGTAGTATTAAAATAACTGGCTTCTATTAAGCTCAGAGGGTTATTTATATGCTATTATGACATACATCAATTTTAAAAAGTTTTGTCTGTCTGTCTGTCTGTCCGAGCTAAACTTCGCAATGGCTGAAACTAATGTGACGAAACTTTACGAACAGATAGCAATTCCAGGAGAGATTTGCACTATATTTTATCTGAAAACCCTGGAGTTTAAAAAAAAGAAAAATAGTCAAAATAAATGGTAAATAACGGTAATGGTAAATAATAGTAAAATAAACTTATCTTAAATCTATATACCGTCACATTAATAGATCCCACACTGCCGAAGCCGGGGCGGTTCGTTAGTTAGAAATAAATTCAATAAGTTGGGAATATGCAAATAACAGACCGGTTTTCCACGTTGCATGGTTTATATATAACTCGTTTTAGTAAAATAAAATGTATTAAAGTCCCAAATAATTTTCGAATTGATAATAAGTTACATTAGCCTTGAAACTGATGTTGCCTTGTCTCAACTGAAATTATATTAGAAGTATCCATATATTTTATTTTTATAGAAAAAGAAACTTTTTTATTCATTATAAATAATACTTATTAAAAGCCGCTCTTATATTTAATGTAACGTTAGTTCAGAAACAAAATCTTTGCCTTGGAAAGAACCAGCAAAATACCCAGTGGAACTTTAAAAAAACGTTTACAATCACATATGGCACACAATTAACAACACAAAACAAATTAGAAATAGCTTTGTCGCGATTACCGCATTCCCAGGGGTTATTATCATCCATAAATTCCTTAATATTATAATTAACCCCTTTATATACAAACTAACTCTATCTAGTGAAAGGATGATCTATGATATGGTTACCGATACGAGACTACTACTCAACAACTTTCCTTCCTCATCGATTGTCGATTCTTCGGGCTATAAAGACACTTCATTTCACTTCAGGACACATAAGAACTATATCATCAGCAAATCAAATAAACCTAGCAAGCTAACAGCATAGCAAAGTGGCGAAGCAATCAGCTTTGTAGCGGTTTCTAACGGTTGTCGTTGAGCAATCAGTTTCAAAATAGGAGGTTCAGATGCCTGGGTGATCAGTAATCGATTGCTGAAAACAGAATTTGAAAATTCGAAACCGTTCTCGAGATAATCGTGGGACAGACGGACAGACGGACAGACGGACAGACATTTTGAAATCAATAAGTGACTTCACAAGCTTCGCCACTTAATAAGAGTGATATCCCGCCATTGATATTGATATCGTCTTCTTTACAGTCCAATACCTTGAAACGTCTTCTAATACAACGGTAAAGAGTTTCGAGGACATGACATCGAACATACAATACATTTTAACAAATATTGCGAGGCTAAATTTAATATACTGTTAGGAAGAGAAGAGATAAAATAAACAAACAAAAAATAAAATAAAAAAGAATGGAGGCTAGAACCAGAAACCCCCACTCGTTTCTGCAGTATAAAGTTCACTGTATGTGCTATGCACAAGAGATCATTCTACGAGTATTGTGGTTCTGTTCGTTGTATTAATACTTCTAGTGTAGGCAAGGAAGATCGTATTGCTGAGAGGCTGCTCTGTGTTACTTTGAGATAGGTAGTGTTGCTATTGGTTTGCATACTTTGGTATAATCTTGTAATTACGTCCCTCACGTTACACTACTGTGTGATTGTGACGGGGACATATTATGGTAAGGTTGAACTGTATTTTCTTTGCATTTTTTTTCACGTTTTGATAAAAAAAAATTAAAAAAAATATATTAAAAAAATATTGAATGTGTAGTGCAGTACGCTGTTTTGTTGCTGATAATGATTAATTGCGTAAGCAAGAGAGCAAGTTGAGCATCCGCTCTCACACTTTTATTAATTATTATTTTGAACTATTAACCTCTAGAATAATTTCTAATAGTATTTATTTCTTTAAAGTTTTGTGTAAGAGACTACAGATTACCCTTACGGTCATCTTGTAAAACAATTTTAATTTCAATATCAGTCGCGTTTCATCTTATCAATACTCCTTATGATATATTGGATAGTTGGATAGTTTTGTACTCTGTTTCTCTATTCGAATATCCTTCGTAGCCTTGCTGTACAAACACTTCAGCACTTCGATATATCGGCAGTCGCTCTGAAAATGTCCAAAAGAATGAAACACGATGAATGCAGAACCGACAGGTCTACTTTCTGCAGTGGACTTGCGAAAACTTAAGCGATGACTATGATATATTTAAGCTATAACGATCTCATGTATCATAAGATTACAGCTTACATAAGTCACACGAAGACTCAGGCTGCCTCTGATTTTTGCGAGAGTTTCGGTAACATTTAATTTTAGACCACCGCGCTGCTCAACTGCATATTGGTGGATGTTACCAGTCCACGTAACATCTTGTTTCTGAGATATGCAGATTTTATCACAAACTGACAAATCGGCACTTAAAATTGTAATTAAAATTTCATTGGTGCCGGCAAGATTACTCGTCGCTTTTATTACGAGTACTTAATTAGAATAGAATCTGATCTCTAAATATCATTCCATTTTAAGGAGCGTATGAATTAGACAAAAGAACAGAGAGTTTATGACTGGTAAAAATAAGTCTGAGCATTTTATCAAATGTATATTATTTCAATTTCTATTGATTATTTGTTAAGAATAAATAACATTCTTAATACTCATGCTCCTTCAAAAAATTAACTCATTAGACAATTAATAATAATAAATAGCTGTATTAAAATTTGTTAAATCTAATATATAAAATATTGAATCGTCATTCATACTTTTTGGGTAAGTAAATTTAATGTTTTTTAAAGTATTTCACGAACCCTATTTATTTGAAAAGGTTGAGATGACCCAAGCAGATTTGCGAGATAGCCCGGCGCCTTCTGCGGATTACTTTGCAAGTCCTTTATAGAGAGCGGACCAGTATCATCACTACTTAAGAATATTAAAATCCCTTCTATTTGTGTAAGGAGCTTGTTTTCTTGCTGACGATGAAGCATTTTTCGAATAATCCTTATAATGCGGAAATGATTTGGCTGACCGTAGATACCGTTTGAATTTCTTCTGTTATTCTTTATCTAAGACTCCATAATATTGTATTCGTAATATTTAGTATGTACTACTAACTTATAACATTAGAAAATTGGGGATGAAGCTTGTTACAAGATCTGGGTCACGTAGGAAGTGAAGAGATTATGAGCTTTTTAATATTTTTAAATTTTAAAAATTTTTAAATAATTAAAAAATTAAGATATCACATAGTCCTACGTGTCCAATTCCAATTCCTGTTTCTGTACGCATATCATCGTTCATCAACAATGTGTGCTATTTTGGGTCAATTACTTTTTTCATTTATATTTCAGGGACTACGCATGCTCACACCAACTTAAACCCAATGGTGATTATCTTCGCTGCATATCGGCAGGGTCATGGGATCGCTTCCGTATACATTCGTGGCTCCACTACGTTAGCCGCCCCTTGGTGGCTCCTCACCTTCTTAGGCAAGGCGTGCGGAACACGAGCGGGATCCTATATGGTCTCCATTTCCACCTCCGTAACGGATTCCCCCAAGTCAGTTACGAGGAGGCCATGGGCCCCGGAAAATTGATCCACTTAGAAGAATCAAAGTTCACAACCTAATTGGCGGATCTGATCTACGGCATAGTCGTCGACCACGATTCGGTCGCAAAGGGTAAGAAGAGCGACCCTACCACCACTGCATGAGAGGTGTGCCCGTCAGGGTCGCGAAGAATAAAGCAAATATCTAAATACCATAGTAACTCTCCCATTTCCTTGCGACTCTACCTCGGCTAGAGTGGGCAGAATAGAGGACATTTTCTACTCCTACATTCCTTACTACATTCCTTACCTAGTTACGAGTAGTATTATTTACTTACCAGATAACTTTTACTATAATTTTTATAACATAATAAAACATCATAAAATTAAACATTACTACCTCATAGTATTAATAATCTAGATTAGCAACCAAATAAAACAAAGAAAAAAAAACGGCCAAGTGCGAGTCGGACTCGCGCATGAAAGTTTCCATACCATCGTACAGTATTTAATACTATGCATGCAAACAAAAACACGTTTCTACTGGGGAAGCCCCCTTTTTTATTTTTATTTGTTGTTATAGCGGCAACAGAAATACACGTTCTGTGAACATTTCAACTGTCTACCTATTTCGGATCATGAGATATAGCCCACTGACAGACAGACGAACGGACGAACGGACGAACAGCGGAGGCTTAGTAATAGAGTCCCGTTGGTCCTTTCACAGTTGGTACAGAATCCTAAAATACAAAAGGAAGCAACCTCAAACTACGCAAAATCTCGGATTCGAACATGTTGTTGACAATAACGATTTGGAGATCCGATAAAATGTTTTATTGATTGGTTAGATACCGAGATAGGTTTCGAAACGAATAATAATAGAAAGATTTAGAATGAGAGCATGAAATCTAACAAACTTTATAATGTAAATTTTGTTAGATTTCGTATGTATGCAGATAAAATTTCATTGATATTTAAGGTCACTCAATAAACTGAGTACATCGGTGAAGTAAATAATGCTCTAAATAAGAATATAGATTAGTTTATAATACTAAAAAGCTAAATGTTTTAAATTCATCATCATCATCGTTCTGGTTCGTTTAATTAGTATTGCCTAATGTTAAAAATATATAAACTTACAGTTAAAAGTACCAACGCTACGTGTAGTCGTGGTGTAAGAATATCCACTCATATCGTTCCGTGGGTGTCATAAGACGCGATAGCGGGAAACAAATTAGGAAATGGGCAGCAAAATTGAGGTTGCCAACCCACCTGCCAAGCGTGGCAATTATCCTTTTTATGAGGCAATCTATGATTAAGGCCTATTTTCAGCAGTCGACATTGATAATCACAAAATGTTAAATAAGAGTACAAATAAAAAAAACATAGTATTTGCAGGGTTCCCATTAGACTAAACATAGTAATGATGCCCGCATATTGAAACGTTAACTAATAAACTCAGTTCAGATGTATGCTGTTAGTTAACGAAGTTTCATCATCTTACGAAAGTAGCCACTCTTAGTTATTTAAGTTACTTTTGCAGTATTTAACGAATATAACCACTGCTAGATTAGTTCATTTTAATTACTTTCACAGAATATAAGGAATGTAGTCACTGCTAGGTTAGTTTATTTTAGCTACTTTCACGGTATTTAACGAATGTAGCCAGTGCTAGATTAGTTTATTTTAGTTTTTTTTTACGCGGTAGAGCCATGCTGCAGCTATATTACTGGTATAGTTGTAGCACGAGTGGGTCAGCTCGACCGGGGAAAGAACACACTCTCACGGAATACCAGCGTCAAATAGCAGCTTAATACTGCTATTTTAGTATGGTGAGTGTAGAGAACCGGAGATCGTTTTTACTGGAAACGAGGCACTCCATCTTAGTTCTTAAAGGTGCGAACGCATCTGCATTTTGATTCGTAATCGAGTATAGATGTAGATGTCTATGGGCCACAGCAACCATTTACAACCATTTTCCATTAGTATTAAATTTGTGCCATACCATTCATCAGATTGCGGTAAAACTTCGTCAGCTTATAGCTTGCACTTCCGCGAAGGTTATAGGCATAGTAAAATTAACTTACAATATGGTGATTATCTTCGCTGCATATTGGCAGGGTCATGGGATCGCTTCCATATACATTCGTGGCTCCACTAACGTTAGCCGCCCCTTGGTGGCTCCTCACCTTCTTAGGCAAGGCGTGCGGAACACGAGCGGGTTCCTATATGGTCTCCATTTTCACCTCCGTAACGGATTCCCCCAAGTCAGTTACGAGGAGGCCATGGGCCCCGGAAAATTGATCACTTAGATGAATCAAAGTTCCCAACCTAATTGGCGGATCTGATCTACGGCATAGTCGTCGACCACGATTCGGCCGCAAAGGGTAAGAAGAGCGACCCTACCACCATTGCATGAGGGGTGTGGCCCGTCAGGGTCGCGAAGGATAAAGCAAATATCTAATTACCATAGTAACTCTCCTTTTTCGCGTAGGTGGCGCGCGTATCGTACCGATAAATTTAATTGAAAGTAATATATCACTTAACTTCAATTAATTTATTTGATTCTTAATTAAAGAATATAATGGCAAAATACTCAAATGCTAATCAATTTTAAGATGTCGTTAAGTCTACTGGTTTACAGTCACTTTGACTATAAGTGATAGAGACAGCACGAGACTTAACGGTGTCTTAAATTGAGTAGTGTTCGAGTATTTGGGCAAAGTCTTCCAAATCTGAAACGATATTTTCACAATTATTTTTTCTGCGGCAGCAACGCGCAGGGTACAAGCTAGTATATAATAAGAAAAACTGTAAAGACAGCAATTTTCCTAAGAGGTTTGATCCATCATTGATACATATCTTCAAAAATAAAAATGATGCTTGGGTTAATTGGAAAAAGTACGGAAACTTATCAGATTATTATAGCATATTTGAATTGTACAGAAAAACTTTAAAAACTCAATCTAAATTACATTACACTCATTATATTATATTATTGATACCTTCGACAATTGTGTAAAGCAAAATATCAAATATTTCTGGAAATACGTACCAAATTGCAAAAGCAGTCTAGAAACCCCGTCGGAATTTTTTTTAAAGATAAATTTGCTAGTAACCATAAGGGAGTATGTATCTTCTTCATTCACAGACGATTTGAATTATGATAACATTAATATACCAAGTAATAATAATTCTGATTTCATTATCAATGACATATCTACAGTCAAGTATGGCAACTTTACCTATGCAAGTTAACTTTGCCATCAGGGATGTATAGATACAAAAGTTACGATTAACACCGACATCGTAACGTTTTTCGAGATGTGCCATTTTTGGATGAAAATTTAATAATTAATTGACAGCATTGTTTTCAATATGGCAACATGAGAGTTAATTTTAACATTTTATTTTAACGTGGAATTGTGCCGGCGACGTAACCCCTTTGTTCAATGCTCCAGAACTTTTGTTGATTTTGTTTAAAATACTGAATGTAGATACGTAATGTATGTATGTATGTATCTATATCTCTGTAGTAACAATATATTAATGGTTATGAAATGTAATATTTCGTCTTTGACGTGGTGGTTTTAATATTTTTCTATAAAACTGACTTTACAAAACTATACTAGTGATGCCACGATGTGACTGTTACTTTACCATGTTTTGCTACTACCAAGGGTTGTCACTTTCAACCTATATTTTAACCAATTGCGACGATTCAAGGAAAGGGTTCTGTACTTGACATTCTATGTATGTATGTTTGTATAGATGTTTCACCGTAGCAGACTATTACACCGATTTTACCAAATGAGTTGTCATTCGATTCATCTTTATCACAAGCGAAGGAAAAGAAAAGTAAAATCTATATTACTATTTCTGCATCATCGGGTATTAATAATACTACTCAGTATTATTCATATTTTAAACTTAGTGTGTTGATATTAATCTGCACTCAAAGAACACTGTCATTTTTAATGATTATGAATGTTTTGCTATTGTGGGAAAAGAATATTTAGGTTGGCTACAATTATTTTTTTACCCGATCGTAATAAAATGATGATGATGACTAATAAAAACATGAATATTTGTTAAAGGTGATTGTGACAATCTTTATTTTAGATCTATAGTTGATTTAAGCTCATAATTGCACTAATTTGATTATTGATTTCTTATGCGAAAACTAGACATTGAATAAAACTGTGTTTACGGATTTTATCGCGTTTTGTTTTTTTGAATATTAATTTTTGGTCCCTTTGTTATTTGTAAGAGAGTATAGACCACAGAAGAATAAAAATACCATAGAAGAATAATAACGACACTAGTTTTTAATATGATCTTACGTCCTTGTCGCACTTACACAAAATTATGTATGCTATCCAGCTTTTATAGTAATATTGAATTCGTTTTCCATGTTTTACCCATTTATATGTTATAATAGTTTTAATTTTTTTCTAGAAAACAGTGCAATGCGAGTGATATTGTTATGATTGGGGTTCAAACCTCTACAAAATACAACACCTTACTCCCTTCCAAACAAAAATTCTTCTGCCAAACGATTGTATGAAGAAATTATAAAATAATGCCATGAACGTAATCATAGACAAAAGAGCATAATTATTGTTACTAGATTGTGGTTCGAGACAATTAAAAACTTTCGAGTGAATTACCAAAATTGACACTTTAATTACAGAACACTAATTACAACTCAAAACCACACTAATAAAAACACAATTGTATTACTGATTACTTTAGTTTGCAGTTCGAAGTATTGCATTGGCGATACAAGCGAATACTTCGAAGGGATACAACTGCGAACTAAAGTGATTAGTAGTGTGCACCTTAAAACTTTTAGGATAGGGAAATACACCTTAGAAAAGAATCACTCAGTAAAGGCATGTTTCGAATCCGAACAAACAGCGATGAAGTTTTTTTTTTTTATAGGATAAGGGCGACAAACGAGCACACAGTCCACCTGATGGTAAGTGGATGCTGCGGCCCATAGACATCTACATCTATCCTCTGTTACAAATCAAAATGTAGATGCGTTGTCACCCGTGAGGACTAAGATAGAATGCCTCATTTCCAGTAAAAAGGGCCTCCGGCCACCTACACTCACCAAGCGAAACGCAGAGGTAAACCTCTACTTCACGCTGGTTTTCTGTGAGGTCGTGGTACTACCCCGGTTCGAGCTGGCCCATCTGTGCGATAGCAAAAGCTGCCGCGTGGCTCTACCACTGTTAAAAACGTAAGAGTTACTACGTAAGAGGGACAATATAAAAAAATAATATAAAAATATATGCAGATCAAAGTCTTAATCAGCTTTACTACATGAAACGTCTGAAAGAGGAATTGGTACGACGCCAACATAGTGGTGAAGAAAACATTACTATCAAATATATAAAAGGCACACCGAAAATAACCATGCAGCAGCCAAAAACTAAACCTACATTGGGACAACAATGTTGATGTAAATAGACGTGGCAATATTAAATGTGCTACACTAGGTAATTAACAACAAGTAGCTCCAAGTTTATATTCACTCAACTTTTTCTATGCTAACGTACGAAGTATAGACGCACTTGGAAAATTTGATGAACTCAATGTATTATTAAATCTATTCTGAAAACTACACATTTAATACTCCTAACTGAAACGTGGATAAAGTCGGATAATGAAGTAAAGCTGTTACAATTGGCTGGATATAATTATTACTACAATTTAAGATCTGATTGTAGAGGAGGTGGTGTGGTCATATATATCCATAATAGTAAAGACCACACCATCACTTATAATTACTACATAGGAGGCAGTAACTACTTCTGGATATTGCTCAACAAATTATCTCTTAATATTGGACTTAAATACAAACCGGGGTAGACTAATTTTAAATAATTTATTAATACATTTGTGAAATAACTTGAACAATACAATAGGTTATAATAGGTATTATATTTGGATATTTTAATATAGATTTACTGTCAATCGACCAAACTACATTACAATATAAGAATAGAATTGACGAGGCAGGGTATTATATCATTAACAATCATGTATACACCAATTTATTTGAAGATCATTTTAATTTTTATTTACTAGAATTTGCGATGTCTGACCATAAACGAATTTACCTGGAGTTGTTAAGAAATACCCTGAAAAGAAAAGTAAAGATAAAATACGATGCCGTAGATTTCAGACAGCTACATACATGTGTAGCAGAATTGAAATAAAATAATAATGACCATGACTACTCTAACTTAGAAACAAACATTAAAGAAATAATCAAAAATTGCAAAATTTCTAATAAATAAATTACTCAACTTGCCTAAACAGAACAGGACAACCAAATAAATGAAAATTAAAAAATATATATCAAAATAAAAATATATATAGGTTGAATTACATACATCACAGAAATAAATTAACAGTGAACATAAATCAAACGAAAAAGAAATGTTCTTATACAGTTTTTAAAAACTGTGAGAAAAATTCGTAAAAAAATGGCGTCTTATAAATTCGCTGCCAAAGAATAAAAATAAAGTCAAATTATGTACCCTTAAAATAGAAATTAATTCGAAAATAGGAACAGATCTACAGGAAATCTGTGGCTGTTTTAATAGCTATTTTAATAGTATTGATAGAAATTTAAGTAATAGCATCCCTGCGAAATATCATATTATACGTCATTCAGATATAAGACAAAATAGCGCTAGTAAAGAATTCTAAAGCATAGCGCCAATGACAACTATTGAGGTGATAAAAATTATTTCATGTTTAGACTTTAACGTAAGTGCAGGTGTAGATGGTATTACTACCAAAATATTAAAATTTACAAAATTTTTAACTATCGATGAATTAACTGCCTTTGTAACAAAGGAAAATTCCCAAATTCCCTAAAAATAGTAAAAATAACACCCATTTATAAATCAGGTTCCAAGTTGGAACTGGGAAACTACCGTCCAATATCAGTGCTGCCTGTCATCTGAGTTGAAAGAATAATCTATAATAGGTTATTTACATTTATCTTCAATCTCTATTTTTTTTATTTGAAAGCCAATACGGATTTTGGTCACAAATCAATACCTTATCAGTTACAATTGATCTAGTTACTTAAATAAAAAAATAATATAGATTGAAAAAATATTGCATTAGGAGTTTTTATTGATCTTAAAAAGTCTTTCGATACAATAAGTCATCCCTTACTCTTAAATAAACTAAAAAATATTGCAGTAACAGGTACTGCATACAATATATTGGTATCAGGAAGTTAAAATTAATCAATGTGAAAGTGAATATTGAGCCCTTGATCTATATAATGATATACACAAAGCGAAGCTGCAAGGTCATCTTACCCTATATGCGGATGATACTTGTCTGTTTTACCTTGGTCGTTCATTTTATGATATCATGTACCAGGCTTAGAAATATCTAAATTTACTTTTTCACTGGTTCCAATACAACTTACTCTCAATTAACTTATCTAAAACCTGTTATATACTGTTCGCAGCAAAAACAAGAAATTTGAAGAAAACATTAATTTATATATAAATGATGAAGCTATACAAAAAAATCAGGAAAAGTATTTAACACACATTGATTATAAATAAAATTACTTCTTTAACAGGCGCTCTGCGTAAATTAGTAAACTGTCTGCCTAAACAAGTCCGTTCCAATATATATAACTCTTTAGGAATACCACATTTAAATTATTTAGTAGGAGTTTGGGGTAATGCAGCGACGTCTGACCTCAAAGGTCTTCAAACTTCACAAAATAAAATTATAAAAGTCTTATTTCATTATAAATACTTAACACGGGCTAAAAGAATTTACTTTGAAAGAAAATTAATGAATTTAAAAGAATTGTATGCTTTTACGACTTGCATTTTAATACGTAAACTTCTAAATGGTCAAATACATTCTCAAATAAGCTTTACCAAGAATAATCAAATACAAAAGAAAACGTTACGAAGTACTGATAACATATACTTACCTATTCCCAGGACCCAATATGGAAATAAAAATCAGATGTATGAAGGAGCTAAATTATATTAACGCTTGAAAGGCAATAATTGCCAAGCGACTAGAGCATTTTAAAGTTATTTCTTTGGAAAACCAAAAACTCGTAAAAATCGCCTATTAGTCATAACTATTTGATTCCAACGAGTTTTAGATGCACATTAAAGGCTTGATAAACTGGCATTGAAAGATTTTGAATTTTATCCCTTTTTACTGCAACCGAGGCATTCCATCTTAGTTCTCACGTGTGACGACGCATCTGCATTTTGATTGAAGCAACAAACTATGAATTTTTTCGCATTATGCATTTTGATTGAAACAACAAAAATGAAGCAACCACTTACTATCAGGTGGACTGTATGCTCGTTTGTCACCCTATTCCTATAAAAAAATCCATACTTTATGAAATAGTGTCGGTTAGTAATATTTTCATTAAAATCACAATCTGGTAAAAGTTACTTACCGCTATCAAAACATTATTAGAAAACAAGTAAAATTAGCTGAACCTCATTATATTATAATTGGGCTTGAAGAAAAATGACGCCCTGAAATAACGCATGTTTGATATATAGGTAAAATGATCTAAATAGAAATGAAAAAACTTTGCTGCCAGGCAATTTTAATCATAGTAAAAATTAAATAAGGTTAGTGTAGGATTTTTTGAACAAGTAACAATGGATTATGGTTTAACTACACAAAGTCAAGGACTTTCGGACAAAGGTATTCGACGGACGTCGTCGTCATCATTATCATTACAGCACCCTTGTAGTAATCTACAGTCACAGTAACCACTACTAAGTATGGCCCTCCATCTGATGAGGAATCAACTACAGCATAATCCACCACTAGTGCGGGTTGACGAAGGTTTTAGGCCAGTGACTAACCCTTTGTTAATGACGTTTAGATAGAATTGTAATATACGAATATTGCAGACAAAGCTCTCGCAAAGTAGATAGCTGATCTTATAAAGATAGGGCTGTCGTTGAATATTTAAGACAGCTTAAATCAACTGTTCGTAAAAATAATCTAAAATGATTACTAATATACTAATAGTATTAGATACAAGTAATTTCAAAATCAGTACAGGTAGGTAAAACACAATTTCAATTAAGAAGAAAATTGCTATCAACGGTTTAAAATAAAATTTAAATAAAAAAAATCCGCTAAAATTTCTTAAGTAATGCATACTAAAGGCAAAAATTACTAAGTTTATAAAGATAAAACCAAATACCTACCTAGTGAAAAATATTCATAAAATATTCATTTGTATATATACATGCTCACTGCGCAACCTAATTGTACTAAAATATAAATTAACAATAAACTTCTTTAAACCAAAACATAAAAAAAGAACTTCGGATTTGTTTCTACTGTGGTGAGCAGAACTGGCTTATCAAACGACCTTATCCAGTGCGGTCTCACTCCAAACAAGTTACGTGAATTTGCTTGTGTGAGAAAATTATAAAACCAAGTCAGTGCAAATCTTCATCTCAATTTAAGTAGTTGTGGTATTGTTTTATTTGTAAGTAATAAATAAACAATTACAATTTTATTATGATTTTGTAATATTAATAGTAACCAATAACTTACTCTTAACGTTTTATTTTTAATTAAATATCTATTTAACTGTTTTTTTGTTTATTTCAGTCATAATCTCAAAAATGAATAAGATCGTGATATTAGCGCTGGGCTTGCTGGTCTTCTTAGCACTTACGGAAGCTAGATCACATTCCTCTAGGTAAGTTATTTTTTTATTTAATTGCTGGTTAAATGTATTCAGACATTGAGTAAATAAAAAAAATTAGGAAAACTCTTTTAACGAGTAGGCTCAGAGAGTTGTGGTAACTCAGAGGGTAAGCGTTTGCTGGAATTTCCCAGTACCCGAGTCACCCGGCTTCGTTCTCCACAGGCACGGATGAATTTGCAATTTTAAGTGCTGATTTGGTAGTTAGTGAAGTAAAACATCATGAGGAAACCTACATTTCTGAGGAATAAAAACCTTTCAAATCTTATGCAGTCCGACAACACGTATTGGAGCAAAGCAGCGTACTAATTTTTCCATAACCATCTCAAAAACGAGAGGAGGAATATGCCCAGCTGCGGAACGTATATAGGCTGCAAATTTAGTTTAATTTATTAAGTTGAGGGATTAAGTATGAAATTGCAAATTGAGGAAAGAAAATACTTTCAAAAAAAAATATTCAGTTAAAACACTGACCTCTATTATACAAGTAATTCAAAGTAATTTCTTATTTTGTCTTTACTTTTCTGCTGTGTCCTTAACCGTTTAGTTAATAATAATGAGCGAATGAGCTGTCAAAACAAACTTTTATTATAAAATTTGTATAAAAATACCAGTAAAATACTTCTTTATTTTTTTTTAAATAAAATTTATCTTTGCTTATAATGGACCTCCGAACAAATTTTGTGGAATTTTGAAAGTAGTATTCAAATTATACGATATAGTAAATTATTAATGATCGTGATAACAAACCAAATTCGTCATCCTTAAGTGTAGTTCGTTACTAAAGGTAATACCTACAGTGAATTTAAATTCATAGAACTGACTTTAGATTATTTTAGGACATTTTGCTGCCACTGAATTGAGCTCCTGCGTTTTTTCTTTATAATTGTCATAAAGAATCAACATTTTATAACGTGCGTGAGATAACGTAGTCCAGAACTCCTTCATTTCAATTTCAATAATTGAAAGCTTTGACCCATGCTTCTTTCCACAGGTCAATCAGTTCCACAGAATAAATTACTCCCTACCGAGAGGTCAATTCTTTTACGTTTTTTTAGTTTTCACACACTTCGAACATAGAACGATTAGAACGATAGAACATAGGTTGTTGGCTTTATTGTCAACTTGGTAAGGTCTTCAAAGGTCAAACTCAAATTAAATCCGGTTTATAATATATTTTTAAACCACACCAAATAATTATATTCATAAAAACAAATTATTATTAACAGGAAAAACTAATGAATAAGCCTGATGTTTTTATTAAGTTTCACATTACGTAATATTATAAATAAGCCCAATGATTTTTTTTATTGTCGCTGACTTTTACCAAAACATATCGAGAACGACGTAACGAAATGATTAATTTTCTTGATCTTTAAAACTATGCAGAGTTATAGAGAAAATCTTCGGTACTCCTCGTTTGCAAATTAAAAAATAAGGAAGAGGTTCTCTCAGATTATAGATTGTTATATTATCATCTGAGGAAGTATTACTATATTCGACATGTATGTTATTATGTATGTTCACTGATGTCTCGGGAACAGCTAATTAGACGTA
The DNA here is from genome assembly GCA_963668995.1 of Parnassius mnemosyne. NCBI lineage: Eukaryota > Metazoa > Arthropoda > Insecta > Lepidoptera > Papilionidae > Parnassius > Parnassius mnemosyne. The sequence continues at coordinate 33,975,997 of CAVLGL010000001.1, read as the reverse complement.
AATGCTTATGAATGGTGGAGATATAGAGGTGAAATTTTTGTTGTAACAATTTTAGACGACATGTAGTTGTTACCATTAACACACAACATTTTTGTAGCGATTGTGTTCACTCTAAAGCATCAAAAAATAAAAAGTAAAAAGCTTGTATATTATTTTATTATTTTTAGTTTTTGAGTTTGAGAAGAAATCAGTGAACACACATAAAAAACATACGTGTCAAACTGTAACCTCTCCCCCATTTTTAGCTTTTGGTACTATGTTTTATGGTTATAACAAACGACTCCCTGAGCTACATAAACTCTCACACCTGAGACCGAAGTAGAGACTACGGACTTCAATTTGGCATGTTCCCGACATACTACTTTTAGGGTTCCGTACCAAAAGGGTATCCAATAGGACCCTATTACTAAGCCTTCGATGTCCTTCCGTCCGTTCGTCTGTCCGTCTGTCTATCAGTGGGCTTTCTCTCATGATCCGTCATAGGTAGATAGTTGAAATTTTCACAGAAGTGTATTTCTGTTAAAACAAATAATAACAATTAAAATAAATAAAAAAAATTAAAATGGGCCCCCTACTAGAAACGTATATTACAATGGTACGGAACTCTTTATGCACGAGTCCAAGTCGCACTTCGCTGGTTATTTTACATCCATACATTAACGCATTCATGTTTGTTCGTTAATAAACTCTTATATTTTCAATAAGTCTCAAATTTAGTCGATAAACTTCCATCTAGGGTGTCCCTTGTCGAATACGTTCACTTCTGCAGCATAAATTTGCTATATCACTCTTTCCTGATTCTTTCTTAATGCTGGTTAATAAATCTTCTTGCAAATCACACTTTTCTTCTTGAGTTACACCTAACATACATCCTAATAATCGCATTTCTACTGTATTAATTTTACTTTCATGCTTCTTCTGCCATATCCTTTAATTCCATTAAGGTAGATACTAACAGCGCTATGAATTGTCATATGCACCTTTTTTGCCACATTTTGTCTTCCCACAATAGAATAAAGAACTCCATTTATATTAAATTTATTAAGGTTTCTTATATTTAGGAAGGGTTTTTGGTTTATTTCGAATAAATGTGTATTGCATATCTCGGATGCGAAGCGTAGAGGTATAGGAGGTATAGAATTGGGTCTAGTTGGCTACTTGACAAGCTTACGTGACACTCACTATATAGCGCCTTAATCATTCTTTCACACTAATATGTGACGACAAGCACATTAATATTGAGGGCAAACACTAACAAATAAGCATAATGCTTTGTTAATTTCTGAAAATATATTATTACCAATAATGATTAAAAAAATCCAGTATCATTTTTGTAGCAATTTTGTAAATAAATAGAACTATGTATAATGATAAAAGAAATATTTCAAAATTGTTGGGTTTTAGAATGAACATTGACAAGACGAAGATGCCCTTGTCACATCCTACTTCCTACTAATATTATAAACGTGAAAGTTTGTGAGGATGTATAGATATTTGTTACTTTTATGAAACTTTACAATTATATAGCTCGTACATCAGAATAACACATAAGCTATAACTAATAAAGATATTTTGTAAATTGGCCAAAATATAACGATAAATGTGAAGTAAGTCGGAAAAAAACCACGACGTCGTCTGAACACGCATCACGCAAAAACCTGTGAACCGATTTGGATAAGACTTTCTCTGGTAGATAGCTGATGTTATAAGAAGTAACTTAGGGTACTTTTACTTTAGGGCTCCGCGAAAAACGGAGTCGCGTGGAATAGCTAGTTTATTATAAGTTTACCGTCGGACAAATTGCTAATCAACAATTCTAATTCAGCTTTCCGGTTTTGGGAATGCGGTGAGGCTCAGCTCGGGGTCTCACTGCTGATAGATAGATAAGGCTTTTATTTGTTTTTTGAATCACACACGTAAATTCAGTGATCAAATTAGGTAAAAAGTAACGTATTACAAAAAATTACATAATCTTAAGATCTAGCAGTTTATTTGCTTTAACAAATGGGTCCTAGCTCAGCGATTAACATTGCTGTGAGAGCAAACACTAATTTTCTGCTATTAGCCTCGAGATGATGAGACGAAAATGAGCACAATAGTATAACCACAGTGTAAATATGTATGAATGATGTGTCCTTCAGCCCTAAAACTTCGGGTTCAATTTTGTAAAATTACTGAAGGAGCGTGTAAATGCGTAAGATTGCGTACAAGTGAAAGCTAGTAAAAGACTTAGACAGCCATGATGAGTTATCAGAAAGAATAGCAGAATCGATGGATAGACGTGGCTCAGGGCTAGACTTTGTGGCAATCTGTGGTGGTGTCGCATGGTCAGCAGTGGACATTTGAAGCGGCGTTGTTATTGTTATGATAATGACGGTTAACAATAAGAAATTACTATACCCTATTTATTTTATTCTTAAAACACATATGTAGGTATAGCATTGTAGGTGTTATAGTAATACTAGATAATACCCACTCGCTTCGCTGAGCGCACGAATGTAAGTTGTCAAGAAATTTTTTTTGGTTGGACTATCGTAAAATCCGTTCTTAGTTCTTTTTTAATAGAATAAGGGTGACAAACGAGCACACAGTCCACCTGATGGTAAGTGGTTGCTGTGGCCCATAGACATCTACATCTATCTACGGTTACGAATCAAAATGCAAATGCGTTGTCACCTGTGATGACTAAGATGGAATGCATCGTTTCCAGTAAAAAGGGGCTCCGGTTCTCTACACTCACCATACGAAACACAGCAGCGTTATTTTGCCATTTAACTCTGGTATTCTTAGAGAGCGTGGTCCTTCCCCGGTCGTGCCGACCCATTTGTGCTACAACATTACTACTAATATATGTACCTGCAGCATGGCTGTAACACGGAATATACGGAATGTACGGAAGTGAGCATCTACATTGCGAAATGAGTAACTATACTAAATTTCAAGTCAATCGGGTGTATAGTTTTAGAGATCTTGTGATGAGTCAGGCAGTCAGTGGTATTTCGCTTATACAGAATATATAGATAAGAATCTTCTTATAACGGTTAAAAGTTCATATTACCTGATATAAATTATGTAGAATCATATTTTAGTATTATGGGGGCAGCCTATGTATAGCAGTGGACTTTTGTGGTAATTATGATGACGATGATGATATTTCAAGCTGACACATTACCGAGTTGTATATTTTAATCAAAGATTACATCAAATATTAATAAAGACATTGAAGATGGTTAATGTCTTAAATTTTGCTAAATATTTTTTTCTTTTTAAAATTCATTTATTATATGCGCTACCATGTTAGACTCGCATGATATATTGCATGTATGAAAGTTCTTTCCAAAAATCACTTACATCTAAAACGAGCCACCACAACGATATCCTTGGATACAATTTTAATATAACACTTGATATCATACCAAAGAGTATGGTAAGATTTAAAGGCGTTAGTATAAAAATACTTGTTAGTTATTTTACAATAATTTGTTGCTACTGGACAGAATTGATAGACATTTATTTTGTGATATGTTTTCAGAAAGCAGAGCCACCACTCATCATGTGGTAATAGCAAAGACAACGACAGCAGTGAGGTAGGTTATACTATTAAATATTATCATAATCTGTTTCTTATGCGCATTATTATTTACTGGTGCCTTTTATAAGAACTTCTTTTAATACAGTTTTAATTCTTGCTCTATACAATTTAATATGGTTACATAACAATTTTAAAATTACTTCTCTTTAGGTCTAATGGTAATAATTGGACCTCAGAAATGTTTCAACCTACAAAAATACAAAGTTGCTTAGACTTGCAAGATAAATGCATTTTTCTTGTGGTTATCATCGCCCTATTATTTCAAGTTCATCATTGTAAAGAAAATTTAGTTTAAGTCGACTTACGGCACCCACCAAATAAGATGGGATAGTGAATTTTCTTAAGCGGTGCCGTTAGATAACGCCAACGGAGTAAACAATTTGAATATCTATTATTTACTTAATGATTATCGCTAATGATATTTTCAATCTTAGAGACGAAAGAGGTTATCACTTGTCACAGATTCTAGTAATTTAGAACGAAGCATAGGTCAATGCGACGATCTAATTTATAACTAATAAGAGGTTAAATAAGTTATTAAAACTATTTTGTAATTTAGTGAGATAAGTTTTTTTAAATAGTATTGTTGATTCATTCTTTCTAAATATTCTCGTGTATTCGTAACTTATGTAAAGAGTGTAACACTTTTCTCCCTTTTAGTGAATATTAAAAGCCAACTGAAGATGTAGGTGTTTGCAATCTGTTGTTTTACATATTTTTCTCTCTCAACCATTCCACTGTCCTGGGCGTCATATAAGAACATTTGGATTGTTTAACTTATGTGTTTTTTGCGGACATGGAAGTTGTTAAGAGCTGTTTACTATACGCGTGTGTTTTGTTTAAAACCTCACCACTACACGGGGAGTTTCTCTTGTACCGTGGAGGCAGTTTTCGTACACAATTTGCGCAAGGACATACAAATACTCGTTCCGTGTGGGATTTGAATCCGCGGCCCTTAGCTCCGTAACTCATTGCTAAGCCAATGCGCCAGGTATCCATCGAGCGCGTATTTATGTTTCCAATGACTGCATATAGTAACTTATAATTCTGATCGTTTTCTCACGATGCCGTAGATTGACTACTATCAATGTATTCAATTTGGTTTTGAACGTTAGGGTCCATTTCGGATAGGTCAATACTTTCCCACATTATTTATAACTGTAGGTTCTGGTCGTTCACACATAAGCATAAGAATCGTTATGACATTGTGGATTCGTTTTGTGCATTTTATAGCACATATTGAAAATTACTATCGGTAAGTAGGTAATTGCGAAATGTTTTGTAGGATTATATGGAGACAGAATAGTTTATTTCAAGTATTTTAATTTAAGGTTAAGTTTGTATTATTTTAGTTAGTGAAATTAATGACCTCTTTCTTTTAAAAATATATTCTTAGCTATTAGAGCTTTCTCAATAATATTTTTTTCATATAATAAACGCATTACTTATCGAATCTATGTCTTTTTCCGGGACAATATTATTAGAAAGGATTATTGAGAACCAGGAAGGAATGCTCTCACGTATATGACTTGACAATTAATTAAAGGGAAAATAAAAATTGATAATGTTGATGAAATTTCGTCTTGAAGTATTTTGATTTTACATTGTATGTGCGTTTATTAACGTGTCGGGATACTCGAACGAGCTGAGATCTTGTTTATGCATATCAACTGATATTTTAAGGATATACTGTTTTCTTTGGAGGATTTGCAATTTTTTAAAAAACAAAAAAAATAGGAGAAGAAAATCTTGCTGTGGGGTAGCGAAACAGTTTTCGAAGCATCACTTTCAATACCGCTCTTTAGTCCCTTTCTAAGCGTATTAAGTAACACGATGCCGATATGCTCCACACCACAATGCAGTACTTGTATTATATAATAAAATCGAAATGTAACTGATATGATAAATATCGTGTCAGTTATCGAAGCAAAAATAAAGATCTTGTATAAAATAGTTGCGTTTAGAATGTTGGAAAAAATAATTTATATAAATATAACTGATAATATTTCTTACTATTCTATTTTTATTATATTTTGGGTGTGGAAATAATAAACACTACTTTTTATTATTATAATAATTTCGGAAGTGTTTCATTGTGAACAAAGGATGGATTCAAATTGAATTTAACAAATATATTCACACTTTAAATACTATGAACAAACACATGCTTGAAATGCGAGTTAATAGACTCCACAGAATTAGTCATTCATTTAAGAGGAAATGTAATAACCCTTTGTTGTTTATGATGTTTAACCAAAAGTCTTGTGAGATTTTGTTGTTGGTAATATTAAGTTTGTCCATCAACAATAAATAAAAACTGTATAAAAAGGGTTTTAATAATATTAAGGAATACATGACTGAAAATAACCCCTGGGAATGAGGTGATCGTTACCATGCTGATTCTGTTATAATTCCCATAAATAATTGTAAAATTATATATTTAAAAAAATCCCGCTAGGTTTCTTTCTGGTTTTTCCCAGGACAGAGATACTTTCCAAACCAAGTGGTTAATGAAAGAAAACTCAATAAGTTTATGTATCTATATTGAATAAAAATTATTTTATTCTATTCTATTGGTCCTAGTATATATTATTTAAATTTTATTTTAAATTGTGAATGTTTAGAATTTTAAATGAAGCAGTAAACTGAAATACGAGAACATAATTTTGTCTTTTTCATATATATCTAACTACTGATATATAGGTACATTAATATATTTTAATGCGAAAGTTTTTACTTAAGAAATATTAACAATTTATTTACGTGCGTTATTCAGCATTAGGATATAAGCTGAATTTTGTCATGACAGAGCTAAACTCTTAAAGCTTTCAGAGAAATTATAGTAATTAATTAGTACACTTAATTATAAAGCTTCTAAGTAATGTTGTACGACTAGATTATGCAATGTATAAATTACCACCTGTGATAACTTTCTACCTTTTCTAAAAAAAAAAAAACAATTTACACTTATCTCTAGTATAAAGTCGTGAAACTTTTATTTTATATGAAGAATGCATAATTGTACATATTTTCTATTTCAGAGCAACGAGAGAAGTAAAAAAAAATGTGATGATTCATCGTCTTCCTCATCTTCATCGTCGTCATCAGAAGAAGACGATGATAAATGTGTAAGTGACTTAATATCGATTATGTTAAAAGAAAAAAACGTTGTAATGTTTAGTAAAAATCCTATTTTGGCTAGGAAGCGAACCTGCTCATTTTATGGAAGTGGTGTATTACCTTGAATGCTTGACGTAGGCGGAGGAGTTTGCTTTGCTCTATCATTTCATCATCGACTTTCGCGGCGTGGCACCATCTATCTTTGCTTTCAACTTGATCCTTATAAGTACTTGTGAACTGAATGGAAGGTTTTCTATGTTTTTATTTTTTAATTCATTTAAAAGAACTCCAACCGTTGTGCTATCCAGGAGGTCCCTCTTTTTGAGCGCTGAGTTATCGGGCGCGTTGTCATGGAAAATCTCATGTCTGTGAAGTCATGTGTTCGATCGCTTGTTGCTAACAGTAGTGAACACTTCTGGCAAGTATTTGGTAGTATACCTATACCATTCGTCATTGGTGCTTTTTCGATTTTGTAAAGAAATTTACATCAGATACCCAAAGAGAACAAACTAGAGGTAAAAATATTGTCTGGCCTCATCGATCGCTTTACTTTGGTAGGCGTTGGTTCATTTTGAAACAGGCAAACTATCGAATGGTGCTTCATTTCTGTACTGAATTGATAAATTCTAGATTAAAACGCTGAAATCAAGCTGCTTTAAATCTAGTAATCGGCTCATAGCACCATTCGGGCCCTGCTTCTTAGCATCGGTGAGGTTGAGCAGCACCCAACACATGACTATCTTCCTCAGGCAAAGGTGTTCGTGCAAAATCTCATCAAAACTTCTCGATCCAATCTGGAATATGTACTGTACTATTCATACGTAATTAACATATTCTCTTCGTCTCTCTTCTTTTTTTTACTGTTTCGTTTCCTTCTGTAACTGCCGTGAAATAAGGGCGACCACTTCGTTCTTCATCTCTCAAAGGGTAATTGACTTAGAAGGCTTTTATCTGTAAATGAGTTTTGAATCCTATCAAACCATTAGTCCGGTTTTATGCGACGTTCAAATTTGTAAAAATTAATCGCGTGAATATTTTTCCGAGCCAGACCTATTTTGAAATAACACATGATATTTCAGTCTAGCACTTAAAATGTGAATTTATATTTAAAAGTGGAACTTGGTTTATTCAAAATATTATATTATAACTGGCTGGTGTTATATACAAAACCCTGCATGGCCTTTTTACTTAGATTTTATTAGTATTAACATTGTTAGTAATATCGATTACTTAGACAATTCACAGGCTACATTTTTTACAAAATGAACGAATTCTCTCCTAGCTGAAGTAAAACTTTTCTAAAATATTTAAATTTATTTTTCCCCTAAACTGATGATAAGGGCATTTTGTGAACATTTTTTACTTATAAATAATTCACATTTTCTTTATAATGCTCCATCTAAATATGTCGCCCTGTTATTTTTTTTTGAAGACCATCTGATAATAAATAAATACTGTTGTTAATAGATATCTACATTTTTCATTCTCCATTACGAATCAAAATGTAGATGCGTATCACCACTCTGGATTTAGATGAAACACATTATTACGAGTAAAAAGGTTCTTGTCACTATAAATACGAAACATAAAAATATTATTTCATACGTGGTAGTCATGCTGCAACTATATAAGTAGTAAAATTCGGTCGACTCGACCGGGGAATGACGACGCTCTTACAGAATACCAGCGTAAAATAGCAGCTTAACACTGCTGTGTTTCGTATGGTGAGTGTAGAGAACCGGAGACCCTTTTTACTGGAAAAGAGGCATTCCATATTAATCCTCACGGGTGAAAACGCATCTGCATTTTGATTCTTTATTTAGGATATGTAGATGTCTATGGGTCACACCAACCACTTACCACTAGGTGGACTGTATGCTATTTCACATACTATGCTATGCTATTTTAACATAGGACTTTCTTTGTTGAACGGACACATTCGTGCTGCAATCATAATATACTGCGACGTAACTCTACAATGAAAACAGTATATATTATCAATTAATTAATTATAACGTATAAAGTATATAAAGAACTTATTTAAAATAATTTTCATTCTGAGAAAGGTTGGCCCATGTGCTACGTGTGTAGACGTTCATCTCTAAAGTAGCTGTGTTGGGACCGGACCGGCGTCAGGGGCGACTGAATTAAGTTAGTGGCGCAAATATGACTCTTTGAGATGTGACTAAGTGTTTATGGCATTTACTATAAAGACTTTCTCTCCTTGGAATCCTTGCGCGGCGAAATTTCTGAAAGAACTGTATGCGCGTCTGGTCGTAGCATTTGAGGGGTATAAGAGTGCTGATTTGCGGTTTTTCTCTTCAAAGTGAAGAATTGTTCGGATTAATCCCACCTGCCAAATTTCACAAACGCACATCGCGGCAGAACTCCCGATACCATCCACACCATTTGGATGATTGGCGATCCACCACTGTGCGATTTAGAAGATGTTTTCTTCCTCGCACAACTTCCTTGTGGAATAGTTTACTACCAGCGATTTTTCCGGACCGATACAACTTAGCGACCTTCAAGAAAAGAGCCTACTCCTTTTTAAAAGGCCGGCAACGCATCTGCAATTCCCCTGGTGTTGCGGTTGTTCATGGGCGGCGGTAGTCACTTACCATCAGGTGAGCCGCATGCTCGTTTGCCCCCTCTCCTATAAAAAAAATAAATTATATTGAAGTCGGCTGTACAAAATTTTAAATTATTTAGTTAAATATTTCGACGATACTACAAAGATCGTTAGTTGTTGCGATACATTCTAAAGTAACTAGTACTACGTTCTCCAATCTATCAGCATAAATGTAACATGGCGTTTATGTTAAATTAATATAAGCACATGAGTTTTAATCAATTATAAAATATACCTCTAAATTTAAATCTAAATCCAACTCTCCTAAAATTTTACCCAGAATCGATATATTACTATTAACTTACATACATTTAACGTCCATCTGCCGCAAATTTAACCTATCAAAGCGTTTTGCAGACAGGCAACCTAAAATGACCAGTAAGATGCCGCTGCCCACATTCTTGATTAAATGTGACAATTTTGTTATAAAGTTGTATGATTATCTTTCACGGTGCCTCTGTACACCAAATTTTGTACTAGCAATGCGTGTTCAGAGTGGTGACCTAAAGAACCGAAACGTGGTCCTTGGTAGACGTGTTTACTATGTGTTGTAAAAGGATGCTCTCAGTGAGCCTTAAAGAGATAGCTTCTTCCTCATTGATCGCTCAAGTTTTCTCTGAGAAATAAAATTGTAACGAGGATATCCACAGTAAAAGCAGAATAACTGGCATAGCCTACCAAATCCGTAAACAGGTCAGTCAGCGGAGAAATTTAGAGCGATTTTTTCCAGAGGCAGATCGATGACTTGGTGGCGCATGCGTGCTTATGGCTGTGATTTTTAGTAATTTAAAAGAACAATCCATAATCAGCAATCGGTTTAGGGATGGTCTGTACTGATATTGAATAAAGATGGTTATGTTGTTGTTTAAACATGGAAAAGGAGAATAGCAAATTATAATCACAAGTTCCTGTATTATAATATATTATACTGTTTATATGTGTGAGTTGTAGACTATTATTTTACTTTATTGCTTGTTTGTTAAACTTTTTTCGTAGTAGGGCCACGCTGCAGCTATATTATGGCTATAGCATGAATGGGTCGGATCCGCTAGAGTGGGAATTCACGGAATATGCGTATGGACTCACCATATGGTTATTCCGTAGAAAACCGGAGACCCTTTTTACTGGTAACAAAGCATACCAGATTACCCTCAGGAATAACAAAGCATCTGCATTTTGATTCTTAGTCGAGGATAGATGTAGATGTCTACCGCGCATCCACTTACTATCACGTGATCTTTGTACTCCTTTGTCTATTCTATAAAAAAAGTTAAATTTAAAGTTGAAGTCGATTCAGATCAAGAACTTTATCATTATTGTTTTGAAATGAATACGATTTTGTTTATTATCTACACAAGGTACCTATGAACACGTTGTTAGACAGGCTATCATATTATGTAAAGATTAGAAATGCCCGTTTGATCTATTTAAACCTCAAACATTTCACTATAGTATTAAACAGTAAAATGGCAACTCAAACACAATATTGCAATCCAATAAATTAAACCAAACAAGAGTTATATATATTATAACATTAAATAATTCAAATTCAGCACGCTATATACATTCTTTTAAATACCAAAAGTTTGTGAAGATTGTATATTAGCTTCCAACAGGGCTGGCTGTAGTGTACGCAGCGAAACACTCCAATTTGTTTGCAAAATGTTCGTGTTACGGCGTATTTCTTCAAGCGAGCTTCAATTGCGGCTCTAATGAGCAATAATGATGAAACTGTTCCCCTAACTTTTGCCACGTTAATTTTTCCACTTTAATAGATATGTAAGAGAAGCAAGACAGTCAAGCAAATACGAAATATTATTATGTTCGAGTTAAACGTTAATTATGTTAGTAATAATGCATAAAGAATTTTTAAAAAGTTTATTAATTTCGATCATTGTGAATAATTTTATTTAATGTAATAAAAGCCCATTACTTTAAGGAAAAATTACTTTTTGGGGGCGGTATAAGGTAACCCGTCACACACAATTTAAAGACAAAGAACTCACGACGTATTTTACCTAGTTTCTCATTTAATAAGTTTTTTTTTTATATTAGAGGTTGCAAACGACCATACGGCTCACTTGATGATAAGTGTAGACACCACCGCCCATGAACAACTGCACAATTGAACAACTGCATCACCAAGGGAATTGCAACTTACCTATAGAATTTCTGCTAGACGTATCTCCGTAAATTGCTAATGAACAAGCACCCAAACCCCGGACCAATTATTTGTAGGCCATGAAATTGCACAACAATTGAACATGCTTTAGCTACCTAAAGCTAAACGCGAAGTTACTGTGGTATTGAGGCATTAAAACTGAAATATTTACCACTGTAGATATTTTACACGGTAGAAACTACATAATTTAGTACTCTACGTATAGAATGGATAGTCTGACTACGCATTACCTCTTTGCGTGTGTCTATCTTACGCATACAAGAACCTTAAAAAATATTTTTACCAAAATTTCAAGCTTTCTGAGAAGTTTATTATAAAAAAAACTATTTGCTTTATTTAGACGTAATCAAAAACTACATGTGAATGCGTATGAAAAACAATATGGATGGTATGCAATACACATACTATCAATATGGGTACTAGCTTGGATGATAAAAATACTATGAAAATTGTGTACAAGAGCATGTTTTGGTAGAGTTACACTTCAGTTGTACTATGGCTGCAACATAAATGGGTCGGTTCAACAACACAGAATATATTTTTTATAGGACAGGGTGACAAACGAGCACACAGTCCACCTGATAGTAAGTGGTTGCTGTGGCCCATAGGCATTACTAATCAAAATGCAGATGCGTTGTAACCCGTGAGGACTAAGATAGAATGCCTCTTTTCCAGTAAAAAGGGTCTTCGGTTCTCTACACTCACCATACGAAACACAGTAGTGTTAAACTGCTATGAGCGTGGTCGTTCCTCGGTCGAGCCGACCCATTCGTGCTACAACTATACTACTAATATAGCTGCAGCATGGCTCTACCAAGTTTCAATGTAAATTGTATTTCATTATGCACCAAAATGCACTGCCTCATACGATCTGCCTCATATATTTGCCAAAGTTGCCACGTTTGACAAGCCGGTTGGCAACCACATTTTTTATTTGTAGTCGTTATTAGGAATACGCTAAACGCCTAATTTGTTTCCCTATATAGCCTCTTACGACACCCACGGGATGTTATGGGGCAGTGGATATTCTTACACTGCCGCTACACTGAAGCAGTGCGGCGGATTAGTTACTCCATAGATTTAACTCTATAATGAGAGGAGTCCTGTGATCATAAGTGGGACGTATATAGGCTGTAAGATTACGTTACGACACATTAATAAAGATACTATATTATGTATATTAAGTTAGCCACTACGCTACTGAGTCGTCAGATTATTTTAAAGGACTGTATGAGTTATGCTTGTTTTTCTAATTAGTTCTAAAAGATTGCTATAAGAAAAAGGCGTGACGTTCTTAATGATGGATCATACTTCCAAAATGATGAGAAATTAGTTCGCCTTCCTTCGGGAACCCGTGTATTCTGGTCTCTCGCCATGGCTGTCCAAAGAAATTTCTATAAGTCATCTTTGCACAGGGAGGACGACTCACAGGCCCATGCCGCAAAAGAGAAAGCCGACGTTTTAGGCTCAAGCGACCTTTAGGGATCAAATTTTAATTAAAGTCATCCTATATTTTAAAACATACTAATTATTATATATTTTTAGTCTTTCTTACAGGGTTTTTTATAAATTACTTCATCATCATAAACACTCATGCCTGTCACTCAGAGGAGTAGACAGAGACTACGGACTTCCATTTGGCACGGTTTTGATACACGTCTCTCGCCTCCTTTACTTCCATATGGCTACGCATGCATGCTCGTCGGTTAAGCTCCTAATCTGGTCCATTTTCAATATATCGCCAATTTGGTCGATTAACTTTCATCTAGGGCGTACCTTCTCAACTCTGCCGGTCACATTTGCAACATAGATTTGCTTTGTCACTCTTTCCTCGTCAAGTGTAAACATTCTTTTCTCAATCCTGGTCACAATATCATCTTGTAAACCGCACTTTTCTCTTATCACGCAATATCTCACCCCGTCATTCAGATTTAGCCCTAACATACTCCTTAGTGATCGCATTTCTACAGCATTTATTTTACTCTCATGCTTCTTCTGCCACACCCAACTTTCACTACCATACATTAAAGTAGGGACTAACACAGCATTATGAATTGCCATACGTGCCTTATTTGACACAGCATTATGAGTCGTGTATACGTGCTGTTTTGACAAATTATTTATAAGTATTTATTATCGTTTCATTTCAAGGGCTACAAAAATTCCAAAAATGATGATTCTTCATCTTCTTCATCATCTTCAGAGGAAGACAATGATAATAATAGATGTAACGACTCCGATGGTGACAAATCTTCACATCACGTAAGTATAATTTTAAGTTCATTTTTCCGTCTGTTTTAATGTCATCGTTTTAATTGAAAATTAAAATTATTTATTAACAGAAAACATGGTTATATAAGATGTTAAAAAAATTGGTACATAAATATATTTTTTCCTCACGTTAAACTATTATTTTGTAATGTAAATATATACACATAATTCAGTTGCAAGCATTGTGTAATTATAAAAAGCAAAATAAAATCTTGTAAATACCCACGGCGTCGGTAAAAGTTGTAATCGAAAAGGGATTAAATAATTTTTTTAAAACCTTCGTCTAAAAGGAAGTTAGTACCGAAAGATAAAACTAAAAAAGCTTTTCAAAGAGGGTTGATTTGTCACGCCGTCTATCATATAAACAACTAATTATGACTTACCGTATCCCTTCCTACCTTTGTGTACCTATTATTTATCGTAGAGATACGAGTAGGCACAGCAATAATATCAAGTATACTTTCCTTACCCTAATAGAAGGTTTTTTTTATATTTCCTCTTTCTCAACTCGTTAACGTGCTTAAATTATTTATGAATTTTATAATATTTAGACGGGGTGACATTAGAGCACATGTCGAGTCGGTATCATTAGAAAGGTTTAATAAAGTAATTAAAAAGTTATATAACTCACTTTTAGTAATTAAGCTTAACTTTTAAAACGTTTAGCCGTGGTAGCTCAGGGGCTAAACGCTCGCTGTACATTTCACAGTACGCAAGCAACCCGGGTTCAAGCCCCGACGGCACCATAGAAATTGTTAAGTGCTGGTTCACCACGTGCTGGGCGGTGAAGGAAAACATCTTGAGGAAACCTGCATGTCTAAGAAATAAAGAAATACGCCAACATGCATTGGGCTAGCGTGGTGGACATTTCCTAGCCCTAAACCCTCCCAGAAATGAGAGGAGGCCTGTGCCCAGCAGTGGGACGTATATAGGCTGTAACTTTTTAAACGTTTTTTAAAAATACTTTGCTCTCAACGATGGGTGTTGTCTAATAATGCGATACTAGTACAGCAGTGGACTGTTATGGGCAAGTAAATAAAATGAAAAAGTAAAGATAAGAGGAGCAATACATTTGAAGCTGCTTTAGCTTACATATTTTCGTAAAACATTTTTAGCCATATATTGTTGTAATTAGTCACTCCAACCCTGGCACAGTCATAGAAGAAACGATCTTATTACGACTGTAGAGTGCCACTGTCGACTTTCAAGCTACTTAATGGCCAGCTAGTATTAGGCCTTGAAGCGTTAAATTAGTCATGAACTACTTTTTCTATGTCGACTTTAAATGTGTGAATTAACCTTAGATTGATAGTCGTGATTAAACATCAAACCTGGGCCAAGGATAGTTTGTTATTTTGCTTTATAAACAAACCCTTACGGTTTTACTGGCCATTTATCTACAATAGTAGAAATAATAATTTAGTAACTTCAGTATGATTTAATATTTGTTTCATTTTATTTTTTTCAGCACAAGAAAGGAAAAAACTTCAAGGGTAAAAAGTATGATAAACATTAAACTAAAAGCAAAATACTTACATCACCAAGAAACTCGAAAAGGAAAAATCAGAAGAAGACAAAAAAAATGGATTAAGTTGTTAAAGTAAATTTTAAAATGAGCTTTTATTGTTGGATTAAAGTTAAAATGTAGATAAACTCTGCGAAAAAATAATAGGATGACTGCATTTATTTTGTATTTTGTTTTATTAAAGCAAATATAGTATGAGAAATAATTTTTTTCTGTTTATTTTGTAAAACGTTTTGTAACGTATTACTACAAAAAAGCAATTCTAGTGTACCTAATTCTATGTGATTACAATATGTGATTTTGAATCGGATCAGTAAGAGCGATTGACTATGTTGCTTTGTACGCATATACAACAATATAAGGAGTACTATATAAGGAGTTATTTTGTGTTATAGGTATACACGTTCTCGCTCTTGAAGCGTTGCTCAAGTTAGTGTGAGTGTTGTACTGTACCGAACGCGGTTTCCGTACTAAGAACAACGTTGAGCAGGTGTTCTCCAGACCGAATTGACGTTTCTACAGATTCTGTTGTGACGTTTTTACAGATTCTGTTGTGCAAATGAAAAATCTTTATAAGAATTTATTAATCCATAAACTGTTCCTGATGCAATTTCCATTCAGATTCATTAAAATTTATTTTAATACAGTAATATTGTAATAATATTATCTCAATTAATAACGGACACGTGCATAATAAGCAGACAAGCTGAGTTCGGTTCTCGTCAGCACCCATAATATTGTTACTTGCAATTCGAAGTGTTAAACCACGTGCATTGTCACACATCCATATAAGATAGTTTTATGTTTAGGAAATAAAACGTTTAGGCTATTATAGTAATTAAGTCTCTCCCAATATTTGACGTTCTGCCACAGCACCATTATTTTGGGTATCGAGTGTGGTTTATCACAGGTAGTTATTTCTATATACATACATACGCGTAAGTAAACGATATTGCCCAACGAATCAGGAAGCTGAAGTGACTGCCACTATATAGCTCAAGTAACCGACAAACGATGGAGAAGAAAAGTTCTCGTCTAGCAATCTCGTACTAGAAAGTGAAATATATATATAGGTAGGCAGGTGGCTCAGGACCGTGCTTTGTGATATTCCTTGTGGGAGACCTATGTTCAGCAGTGGAGCAGTAATAATGATGAAAACTTATCTCTTATCAATAAGTGTCCTACTATCAAAAGGACAATGGCAAACTCTAAAACAAATTTTTATTAACATTTTTTTCTTGCGTCTACAAATGTAAAAAAATATAGAGTTTGAAGAAATGCTGAACAATGTTTTCTTCAGTCATACTACTGCAGGATGTTAAAGACATGACAGTTTGAACAAATTTCACATCAGACTAGGCTGTATGGTGTAAGAACTTTGCCTGCCTTATTTGGCAAATTGTTACAACAACAACAACAACTAGTCAATATAATTTTCAATTATGCTTATATAGAGTAATTACTTGCATAGATGGAATCCTAAATTAATGCATTATTATACCTATTGAGAAGAGTTTTGTAAATAAAATATCTACACATCAGTCTAGGCTGTATATTATAAGACTAAGACCTTTGCCTGCCTTAATTGGTGAATCGTAACAAACACAAAAACTTGTCAAATTAGTTTTCAATTATGAAATCAAAAGTACTCTACGAAATTATGTGTGATGATTTTTTTCCAGACTTCGATAGGCCATAAGCTTCATTAAAAATTATATTTTATTGATATCTGTAACGGTAATATGTAGACGCTTAATAATTCCATCAAAAATTGTTTCGCCATGTCCGCGGTCTCTAACTCCACCTACGCAGCAGGCTACCCCGAGCCCTGTACGTGGATGCCGTTTGACCAGAAACTTCAAACATTTGAAAGCACCAGCCTTCCTGATCCAAGTTTCGGCGGCGGAATGAGGGAGAGCGGCGCCTCGCAAAATTTACAACAGTAATAACAGTTCATTTCTGAACATAAGCCTCCCTCATAGATTGCCTCATATTTGTCACGCTAGTTGGCACCTCAGTTTATTTTATAATTTTGAGCTGTAATTAGGAATATGCTGCTGCCAATCACCTGGACGATATGGGTTGGTGAATGTTCTTACAATACCACTACATGGTTAAGTTTAAAGTACTTGTTGTAGCAAAATTAATACTTCGGGTATCGAATTGCATCACAAAAGGACGTCATGTATGTATACTAGGACATTTCCTGTATAGATAAAATTGTCTAGTGTCTTTGAAATTATCTTTTATTCAACTACCGTTGTATTTGAAAGGTCATATTAAGGCCTTTTTAATGGAAGATTAGAAAGGCATATAAGGCTTATGCCTGGTATATACGCAGAGGATCACATCGATGATCCTCTGCGTATATACCAGGTAAGTCGGGTCGGGTCGGGTGAGTCGGGATCAAATACAGCCTGAAAGAGAAGCTATGGTTGAGCGTGTGTATCTCTAACTTCAGGCAGTCTCCGAACGGGGCGATGCCAATCTTATGAAATTAAACGCCTGAAATAGACAAGAGTGTCGCTTGTGGCTATTTACTGCAATAAGCAGCCAGCTCACCTTGACTCATTCTTTCAGAGATGTGTGATTGGAATACACCTATCGCCTTCAGTTATTGGCGGTTAAGATTTCCTCGAATCTGAACTTTGGATGACTCATTGAGTCCAAGGCTCAAATCAGCTGCAAGGAAGTTAGGTACCCTGGCAAATGTGTGGCGGTGCTTCACGCCGGAATAGCTTCTTACTTTATATAAAGCGCAAGTCCGATCGTTTATTGACTATAGCTGCCATATATGGACTGGTGTTGCAAAATTATATCTGATAGCTTTGGATTCAACGGAAAGGTGTGTTAAGAGGTTAATTAGTGACCCTAATCTGGTTAAAAACGATCTTGCCAGTCCCGAACATAGCGTAAAGTATCCAGCTTTTCGCTTTTCTACAGGATACATTTCGGAGAGTAAGTCTAAGTTTTTTTTTTAATAATTGTTAGAATACTAATGGGGAAATCCCTTTTTATAACACTTTTAATTTTTAGGACTCCATACCTCAACAGAAAAAAATGGAATTCTTCGAAGGATCATTTCGTTGTCCGTCATCTGTTTAGTTCCTTTTTCTCAGGAATGCGTGGAAGTATCAAGTTGAAATTATTATTAAATAAGCTGGTCTGCGGTCCCTTGTAGCTTTAAAAAAATTAAGCTTCTTAAGTAACACAATGAAAAATACAGCCATTTATGCGACATATTTTGTAAGTAATCGTGAAATTTGGCAAGAATTAAATTCTCACAGGACAAGTAAACAAAATAGTTAATTTGTAGTTTTATCACATAAAAATATTTTTCGCGATAGCAAACTTACATCTGCAGTTGGAGAATTGACCGTGATATATATCGAGATTTTTTTTTATCAATTAAAAAGTTAGTTTGTCCTTCAATCCTACTTTTCGGCAGATTAATGTTCGGTGCTTTCATAGTTTATGAACTACGTAACTAATGTTAATTATTTTGGTGTAAGGAACTGTACAATAACGCCGAAACGGAGCATACCGATCTTTTAAATGCCAATTCACTCTCGTCTCAAAGATAATTATGTTGAATATTATACAGGGTTATTTTGTAATAACCGGCCACATTTGCAGAGAAGGTTCAGAATAAGTAATATAGGCAAATGTTGAAGAAAAATTAATTAGAAAAATCTCAAACATTCTTTTTTATCTTTTAAATTCAAAATGCATGGTAATGTATTATTAAACTGATTTTACTACGTACGCACACATTTGTAAGGGTCGATTGGTAGGCAAAACTTTGTTGCCACATTCAATTTAGGATAATTTCAAATAAAAGTAAAAGCAATATTTACTCGTATTTTCAGAGACTGCAATGACGGTATATCATTATTTATATATTTGAAATTAAGTTTAAAATTTGGCTACTCTCTGAAAAATAAACCTGTTGTAGTATTCAGGGAGAAACTTAAAACATACTCTGCAAAAATCATAACTCTATTCCCGTAATGGACGAACTGTTTACATACGAGTATGTATGGAACCCACGGCGCGCGAGTTCGACTCGCACTTGTCCGGTTTTTTTGTGTTGGCATACTTTGAATAACTTTTATTTTAAATGTCACAACGCGTAATTGAAATATTGCTGCCTTGGTAGGGAGGTATTTTAATAATACCTCTGCTGCTTACACATGCTTTTAAATTTTTTCTGAGGATTTAGCAAGTGCATGTATCTACTTTTGTTATTGGGTAAAAGGTAAGTGTGTGATTGCATTCGATGTTATGCAATGATACGATATATAAGCTAAGGCAAGACTTTAAACAATCGTAAAATGTGTAATTTATTGAGTAAGGTACAAAAGGAGGTAGGGACTATCTATAGTCAGGGATTATTAATTTTAAATTGTTTTATGCTAGCTTGTTTTTGCCAGTTATTGTATCACTAAAAGTGTAATACTATACACTATATATTTATATAACATTCCAATATTTGCTTTATGGGTTTCTTGATCAAGAACTATCAAGTTGGTCAGTGCTCTCGTGCAAATTAGTTATATTTCTCCCGAACGAATAAAATCGCTGAACCGAGTGTGTATTGCGGACGCCACTAACGAGGTTTTTATAATGATGAATTTCGAGCATTCTCCTTAACCATAATAACATGAAAATACAACTTTTTACAAACCACTGCTTTTGTATTAAACTGTTAGTACTGCTGTAGTTTATTTTATGTCGATATTAACATTTGCATGCGAAAAGTAATTCTCTAGTATTTATTATTTTAACCTTGTTATTTTTGCTAATGCATGAAGCATTAATAGTCTAGAGGACGAAAGGACTACTGATTATGAGGTCGGGTTCGAATCCCGCGTGGGTCCAAAATCAGTTACAAAATTCTGCTGTCAAGAAATTTTTAGTAGCAACCCAGGAAGATGGCGGAGTTTCATACCGTACCTCGCACGAAACGTAAACGTAAAAGCACTTATGTAAAGCCGTTATTCATGCACTTGGACTCTCTCCGGTCGTGTTGAATTGACGTCCCAAAGGAATGTAATAATGTAATGTAATATATTCTTTATTGTACACAAATAAACTTTAGAACGTGGTAGAGCCATGCTGCAGCTATATTAGTAGTATAGTTGTAGCACGAATGGGTCGGCTCGACCGGGGAAGGACCACGCTCTCACAGAATACCAGCGTAAAATAGCAGCTTAAAATTGCTGTGTTTCGTATGGTGAGTGTAGATAACCAGATACCCTTTTTACTGGAAAAGAGGCATTCCATCTTAGTCCTCACGGGAGACAACGGCATTTGCATTTTGATTCTTTATTGAGGACAGATGTGGATGTCAATGGGTTACAGCGACCACTTACCATCAGGTGGACTGTGTCCTCGATTGTCACCCTATCCTATGAAAAAAAAAAGAACGAGACAAAATGAAATAAATATATAGAAAGTACAATAGGCGGTCTTATCGCTCATATATACTACGGGAGAGTAGTATATATGAGTACACGAGTACACGTAAACGAGTGTGTGCGAAATTTAATGAAATCCACGAAAATAATTTGTAAGGTTCTGTCGAAATTTTTACATAGGTTTAACGCCAAAAATTTGCTTTTACACGGCAATGTTGATACAGTTAGATTAGTTTGTTTTAGTTACTTTCATAGCGTAATGTCTTATAAAGAAAAAAAAAATTTTGCAAAAGCGGACCATACGGGCGATTTATAACTTAAATAGAAAAGAGTCCCACAGAGAAATATTACAGAAATAAATATATTAACTTTGGCATCGCAATACATTTATGAAAATGTAATGTATGTACATAAAACATGACTTGGATAAGAATAAAGATGTTTGTACTTTAAAAACTAGGAACAAACATAAGCTTGTAATGCCAGTTACTAAACTCTACAGAATTAGTAATTCATTTGTGGGGTAAAGTATACGCTCTTAAAACAGAATTCCACAAAATGTACGAAAGCTTAAGAAAAATTATACAAAAGGGGTTGTTATTATATCGAGAAATACATGAATGAAAATAACCCTTGGGCATGACGTGATCGTCACCATGCTGGTTCTATTAAAATTCATTTAAAGAAATTGTCCAAAACCACTGTAAAGTGATATATGTTTAAAAAATATAATATCGACGTCTTCCTTGCTGGTTCTTCTCAGGACAGAGGTATTTTCCGAACCAGTTGTAAATAAAAAAAAAAACATTTTCAATAAGTATTATGTAATAATCTATATTGAATATCGTGAAGAATGCTATTCTATTCTAATAAGTATAAGAGAATTTCTTGCCTATAAAATATAGTAACTAACGACGGGAATGCCTTTCATATTATGCCAGTTAAAATTCCTGGAAGCGTCTTAATTTTATCACGTGGAATACTGTTTATGCCTTATGAAGCCAATGTTTACTTACTGTAGACATTCATTCTGTTATAATTTAACTAATTACCTACTTTTAAAAATTAATACGTTTGAAATAAATAGTTACGTAATAATTGGGTTTATTTGTATAAACTTGTCAGAGATTAAGTAGTTAGAGAAGAGATAGAAGTGGGTAGAAAATAAAAAGTGATGAATAGAAGCTCATGCTTTGTAGAGCCAAGCTGCAGCTATATCATAGTTGTGGCACAAATGGTATTATAGAGAGTCTACAAAAACCTGAAATTGCGTTCGATATCATCTCGTATGATTCCGTAACAAATATCTTCGCGAAATTCCGCTAAAGACGAAACCTCTTCGGGACAAGCAGAGCAACTAGAAAAAGGAACCCCTTCCATACTATCCGTGAATTTCTGCAACTTCAGGGGATTTCATTCAAACCTTAACGCTAACGGAGACGGCAAAGCCGGCCTTACTCTTTCTAACCGAGAAACAGTAAAAAAAATATAGAGTTTGAAGAAATGCTGAACAATGTTCTCTTCAGTCATACTACTGCAGGATGTTAAAGACATGACAGTTTGAACAAAGTTCACATCAGACTAGGCTGTATGGTGTAAGAACTTTGCCTGCCTTAATTGGCAAATTGTTACAACAACAACAACAACTAGTCAATATAATTTTCAATTATGCTTATATAGAGTAATTACTTGCATAGAGGGAATCCTATATTAATGCATTATTATACCTATTGAGAAGAGTTTTGTAAATAAAATATCTACACATCAGTCTAGGCTATATGTTATAAGACTAAGACCTTTGCCTGCCTTAATTGGTGAATCGTAACAACCACAAAAACTTGTCAATTTAGTTTTCAATTATGCAATAAAAAGTACTCTACGAAATTATGTGTGATGATTTTTTTCCAGACTTCGATAGGCCATAAGCTTGATTAAAAAAATATTTTATTGATATCTGTAACGGTAATATGTAGACGCTTAATAATTCCATCAAAAATTGTTTCGCCATGTCCGCGGTCTCTAACTCCATCTACGCAGCAGGCTACCCCGAGCCCTGTACGTGGATGCCGTTTGACCAGAAACTTTAAACATTTGAAAGCACCAGCCTTCCTGATCCTAGCGGTGGATTTGGTCTAATGTCGCGCCGACAACCAAGTTTCGGCGGCGGAGTGTAGGGAGAGCGGCGCCTCGCAAAATTTACAACAGTGATAACAGTTCATTGCTGAACATAAGCCTCCCTCATAGATTGCCTCATATTTGTCACGCTAGTTGGCATCTCAGTTTATTTTATAATTTTGAGCTGTTATCAGGAATATGCTGCTGCCAATCACCTGGACGATATGGCTTAGTGAATGTTCTTACAACACCTCTACATGGTTAAGTTTAAAGTACTTGTTGTAGCAAAATTAATACTTCGGGTATCGAATTGCATCATAAAAGGACGTCATGTATGTATACTAGGACATTTCCTGTATCGATAAAATGTTCCAGTGTCTTTGAAATTATCTTTTATTCAACTACCGTTGTATTTGAAAGGCCATATTAAGGCCTTTTTAATGGAAGATTAGAAAGGCATATAAGGCTTATGCCTGGTATATACGCAGAGGATCACATCGATGATCCTCTACGTATATACCAGGTAAGTCGGGTCGGGTCGGGTGAGTCGGGATCAAATACAGCCTGAAAGAGAAGGTATGGTTGAGCGTGTGTATCCCTAACTACAGGCAGTCTCCGAACGGGGCGATGCCAATCTTATGAAATTAAATGCCTGAAATACACAAGAGTGTCGCTTGTGGCTATTTACTGCAATTAGCAGCCAGCTCACCTTGACTCCTTCTTTCAGAGATGTGTGATTGGAATACACCTATCGCCTTCAGTTATTGACGGTTGAGAAGTTAGGTACCCTGGCAAATGTGTGGTGGTGCTTCACGCCGGGATAGCTTCTTACTTTATATAAAGCGCAAGTCCGATCGTTTATTGAGTATAGCTGTCATATTATATGGAATGGTGTTGCAAAATTATATCTGATAGCTTTGGACTCAACGCAAAGGTGTGTTAAGAGGTTAATTAGTGATCTTAATCTGGTTAAAAACGATCTTGCCAGTCCCGAACATAGCGTAAAGTAGCCAGCTTTTCGCTTTTCTACAGGATACATTTCGGAGAGTAAGTCTAAGTTTTTTTAATAATTGTTAGAATACTAATGGGGAAATCCCTTTTTATAACACTTTTAATTTTTAGGACTCCATACCTCAACAGAAAAAAATGGAATTCTTCGAAGGATCATTTCGTTGTCCGTCATCTGTTTAGTTCCTTTTTCTCAGGAATGCGTGGAGGTATCAAGTTGAAATTATTATCAAATAAGCTGGTCTGCGGTCCCTTGTAGCTTTAAAAAATTAAGCTTCTTAAGTAACACAATGAAAAATGCAGCCATTTATGCGACATATTTTGTAAGTAATCGTGAAATTTGGCAAGAATTAAATTCTCACGGCACAAGTAAACAAAATAGTTAATTTGTAGTTTTATCACATAAAAATATTTTTCGCGATAGCAAACTTACATCTGCAGTTGGAGAATTGACCGTGATATATATCGAGAATTTTTTTTCAATTACAAAGTTAGTTTGTCCTTCAATCCTACTTTTCGTCAGATTAATGTTCGGTGCTTTCATAGTTTATGAACTACGTAACTAATGTTAATTATTTTGGTGTAAGGAACTGTACAATAACGCCGAAACGGAGCATACCGATCTTTTAAATGCCAATTCACTCTCGTCTCAAAGATACCAATGTTGAATATTATACAGGGTTATTTTGTAATAACCGGTCAAATTTGCAGAGAAGGTTCAGAATAACTAATATAGGCAAATGTTGAAGAAAAATTAATTGGAAAAATCTCAAACATTCTTTTTTATCTTTTAAATTCAAAATGCATGGTAATGTATTATTAAACTGATTTTACTACGTACGCACACATTTGTAAGGGCCGATTGGTAGGCAAAAACTTTGTTGCCACATTCAATTTAGGATAATTTCAAATAAAAGTAAAAGCAATATTTACTCGTATTTTCAGAGACTGCAATGACGGTATATCATTATTTATATATTTGAAATTAAGTTTAAAATTTGGCTACTCTCTGAAAAATAAACCTGTTGTAGTATACAGGGAGAAACTTAAAACACACTCTGCAAAAAATCATAACTCTATTCCCGTAATGGACGAACTGTCTACATACGAGTATGCATGGAACCCACGGCGCGCGAGTTCGACGCGGACTTGTCCGGTTTTTTGTGTTGGCACACTTTGAATAACTTTTATTTTAAATATCACAACACGTAATTGAAATATTGCTGCCTTGGTAGGGAGGTATTTTAATAATGCCTCTGCTGCTTACACATGCTTTTAAATTTTGTCTGAGGATTTAGCAAGTGCATGTATCTACTTTTGTTATTGGGTAAAAGGTAAGTGTGTGATTGCATTCGATGTTATGCAATGATACGATATATAAGCTAAGGCAAGACTTTAAACAATCGTAAAATGTGTAATTTATTTAGTAAGTTACAAAAAGAGGTAGGGACTATAGTCAGGGATTAATAATTTTAAATTGTTTTTTGCCGGCTTGTTTTTGCCAGTTATTGTATCACTAAAAGTGTAATACTATACACTATATATTTTTATAACATTCCAATATTTGCTTTATGGGTTTCTTGATCAAGAACTATCAAGTTGGTCAGTGCTCTCGTGCAAATTAGTTATATTCCTCCCGAACGAATAAAATCGCTGAACCGAGTGTGTATTGCGGACGCCACTAAAGAGGTTTTTATAATGATGAATTTCGAGCATTCTCCTTAACCATAATAACACGAAAATACAACTTTTTACAAACCGCTGCTTTTGTATTAATCTGTTAGTACTGCTGTAGTTTATTTTATGTCGATATTAACATTTGCATGCGAAAAGTAATTCTCTAGTATTTATTATTTTAACCTTGTTATTTTTGCTAAAGCTTCATTAGTCTAGAGGACGAAAGGACTACTGATTATGAGGTCGGGTTCGAATCCCGCGTGGGTCCAAAATCAGTTAGAAAATTCTTCTGTCAAAAAATTTTTAGTAGCAACCCAGGAAGATGGCGGAGTTTCATACCGTACCTCGCACGAAACGTAAACGTAAAAGCACTTATGTAAATCCGTTAGTCTTGCACTTGGACTCTCACCGGTCGTGTTGAATTGACGTCCCAAAGGAATGTAATAATGTAATGTAATATATTCTTTATTGTACACCAAGAAACTTTAGAACGTGGTAGAGCCATGCTGCAGCTATATTAGTAGTATAGTTGTAGCACGAATGGGGCGGCTCGACCGGGGAAGGACCACGCTCTCACAGAATACTAGCGTAAAATAGCAGCTTAAAACTGCTGTGTTTCGTATAGTGAGTGTAGAGAACCCGAGACCCTTTTTACTGGAAAAGAGGCATTCCATCTTAGTCCTCACGGGAGATAACGCATTTGCATTTTGATTCTTTATTGAGGACAGATGTGGATGTCTATGGGTCACAGCGACCACTTACCATCAGGTGGACTGTGTGCTCGTTTGTCACCCTATCCTATGAAAGAAAAAGAACGAGACAAAATGAAATAAATATATAGAAAGTACAATAGGCGGTCTTATTGCTCATATATACTACGGGAGAGTAGTATATATGAGTACACGAGTACACGTACACGAGTGTGTGCTTGCGCACACACTCGTGTACTATAATCCTGTTCTGCGCAGATGGCTAGTCTTCGAAAATTTATTGTATAAGTTAGTTAATTCTTATAGTTGAGATATTCATTTATGCAAAAGTTGTGTATTTTGTAAATAAAATTTAATGAATTCCACGAAAATAATTTGTAATGTTTTAAAAGCGTAATGTCTTATAAAGTTTTGCCATGAAGTAACGCGACTGACATTGAAGCTATATTTATTATGCAAAAGCGGATCATACGTGCGATTTATAACTTAAATAGAAAAGAGTCCCTCAGAGGAATATTACAGAAATAAATATATTAACTTTGGCATCGCAATATTTTTATGAAAATGTAATGTATGTACATAAAACATGACTTTGATAAGAATAAAGATGTTTGTACTTTAAAAACTAGGAACAAACATAAGCTTGTAATGCCAGTTACTAAACTCCACAGAATTAGTAATTCATTTGTGGGGTAAAGTATACGCTCTTAAAACAAAATTCCACAAAATGTACGAAAGCTTAAGAAAAATTATACAAAAGGAGTTGTTATTACATCGAGATATACATGAATGAAAATAACCCTTGGGCATGAGGTAATCGTCACCATGCTGGTTCTACTAAAATTCATTTAAAAAACTTGTCCAAAACTACTGTAAAGTGATATATGTTTAAAAAATATAATATCGACGTCTTCCTTGCTGGTTCTTCTCAGGACAGAGGTATTTTCCGAACCAGTGGTAAATAAAAGAAATCACTTTCAATAAGTATTATGTAATAATCTATATTGAATATCGTGAAGAATCATGCTATTCTATTCTAATAAATATAAGAGAATTTCTTGCCAATAAAATATAGTAACTAACGACGGGAATGCCTTTCATATTATGCCAGTTAAAATTCCTGGAAGCGTCTTAATTTTATCACGTGGAATACTGTTTATGCCTTATGAAGCCAATGTTTACTTACTGTAGACATTCATTCTGTTATAATTTAACTAATTACCTACTTTTAAAAATTAATACGTTTGAAATAAATAGTTACGTAATAATTGGGTTTATTTGTATAAACTTGTCAGAGATTAAGTAGTTAGAGAAGAGATAGAAGTGGGTAGAAAATAAAAAGTGATGAATAGAAGCTCATGCTTTGTAGAGCCAAGCTGCAGCTATATCATAGTTGTGGCACAAATGGTATTATAGAGAGTCTACAAAAACCTGAAATTGCGTTCGATATCATCTCGTATGATTCCGTAACAAATATCTTCGCGAAATTCCGCTAAAGACGAAACCTCTTCGGGACAAGCAGAGCAACTAGAAAAAGGAACCCCTGCCATACTATCCGTGAATTTCTGCAACTTCAGGGGATTTCATTCAAACCTTAACGCTAACGGAGACGGCAAAGCCGGCCTTACTCTTTCTAACCGAGACACAGGTGTCCGGGAGGCTGAAACTTCGTATCTCTCCTACCAGGGGTATAAATTAGAACACTTCTGTGTGCCCCGGGCTGGAGTTTGCGTCTTCGTTAGAGAGGAAATCTGTTTTCGACACCTCGACACTCTTGAAGTTACGGAACTGTCCATCCTTTGGCTGCGCGTAGTCAGTGACAACCGACAGCATCTACAGGTGCCTCTAAAGGTCCCATAGCAGTAATGCCGACACAGAACGACTCGCCGACCACGTTCGAATGACTGCAGACAACGTGTTACAACAGGTTCCATCCGTAAAGATCGTGATGCTCAGTGATTTTAACACCCACCACGCTAAATAGCTCGGTTGACGTTTAATTTATCATGCGAGGAGCTCTGTGTATGACTTAGCCTTGGCATATGGTCTGACATAACTGATTACTTCGTCTACGCGGATCCTAGTTGTGGAAGATCATGTACCTTCCCTTTTGAACCTTCTGCTGACCTCTCATCCGGATGGATATCAGGTCTCCGTCGATACCCCTCTTGGCTCTGCAGACAATTGTCTGATTTGGAGTTAGGTGTCACTCACGCTCCCATCGCGGTTGTAATCTGCAGGTTGCCGTCGTGTTTGGCACTATAGGTCGGCTGATTGGGAAGGGATGTTTCAGGGATACTTCGAGGAATGGAACTATTTATTCCATTATCCGTGGTGCTTATCGGAGGCAGAATTCAGCCATGGTTTGGTCACTCCTGTAAAATTGCATCTGGTAGCACTCTTGCTATAAGCAGGAGTGCTACCGTACATAATTATATTTCAAGAGCGCTGATGTTTGCACCCGGAATGTATCAGCGCTCTTGAAATATAATTATGCCTCCAGGTCCTTCAAAAGTGCCATTGCCAAGGCAAAGTCAGAGCACATCGGCAGGATGGGCGAGAAACTTCTTTCAGGAACACGTTCATTCTGGTCTCTCGCCAAGGGTATCCAAGGAAACTTCTGTCAGCCATCTCTGCCATCTCTGCACAGGGAAGACGACTTACTGACCCATGCCGCAAAGGAGAAAGCCGATCTGCTAGGCTCTCTCTTTGTGTCCAACTCGACTCTCGATGACGGCGGGAACACACCGCTGTTTGTGGTGTTAACACATTGCTCAGTGCAAACAGCACTCCTCCCCTTGGATGTCAACAAGTTGAGTGGAACTGATGGAATTCCACTTATTGTACTAAAGATATGTGCTCCAGAGTTAGCACCGGTTCTAACGCGTCTTTTCCCGTACTCCTACTCCCTAGGCGTAGTTCCAAATTCATGGAAGACAGTTTTGATGCACCCGATTCCTAAAAAACGCGCACGCTCAAATCTATCCAACTACAGGCCTATCGCTATCACCTCCTTGTTCTCCAAAATAATGGAAACAATTATTAATTGCCAGCTCATGAGGTACCTTGAGGATCACCAGCTGATTAGTGACCGCCGGTATGGTTTCCGTCGGGGTCGCTCAGCTGGTGATTTTCTAGGTTACCTAACTCATGATTATCACGATTACGATGGGTGGAGACACTAGAGTCCAAGGGGGAGGCGTTGGCAATTAGTTTGGACAGAGCGAAGGCCTTCGATCAGGTTTGGTACAAAGCGCTTCTTTTGAAGCTCCCTTCCTATGGGCTTCCCGAGAAATTGTGTAATTGGATCATCAGTTTTCTTGCAGATCGGAGCATCAAGGTCGCAGTAGACGGTGCATGCTCCGATTATGAGCCCATTAACGCTGGTGATATCTCATCGCTATTACTTCTGCATATAAATGATATGTTTTAACTGGTAACATTCATTGCTATGCGGAAGACAGCTCTGGTGGTGTTTTATACACCAGCCGTGCCAATATTTTTCGGGAAAACGTCGCTGGTAGAACCGGAACAAACTTGTGTCTGAAGTCGAGACTTTGTTGAACAAAGTCTCGCAATGGGGGCGACTAAATCTAGTCCTGTTCAATTTCAGAAGTCACATGTTTGCGCATTTACCGCCAAAAAGAACCTCTTTGTCGTATCTCCCTAGTTTCAAGGCACTCCCCTTGTTGCCTCAGCCAGTATCGGAATGCTCGGCGTCGACACATCTAGTGACGTACAGTTTCGTGGCTAAAAAGCAGAGTGGGACAGTATTTCATGCCGGCTCACCGCCTGCAACTTTACAAGGCGCAGGTTTGGCCTCACATGAAATATTGTTCCCTTTTCTGAGCTGGGGCTTCCCAGTTCCAGCTCCTTCTATTTGATCGCATCCAGTGCAGAGCGGCAACCGAGCTCTTTTTTTTATAGGATAAGGGTGACGAACGAGCACACAGTCCACCTGATGGTAAGTGGTTGCTGCGGCCCATAGACATCTACATCTATCCTCTGTTACAAATCAAAATGTAGATGCGTTGTCACCCGTGAGGACTAAGATGGAATGCCTCATTTCCAGTAAAAAGGGCTTCCGGCCACCTGCACTCACCAAGCGAAACGCAGAGGTAAACCTCTACTTCACGCTGGTTTTCTGTGAGGTCGTGGTACTACCCCGGTTCGAGCCGGCCCATCCGTGCGACAGCAAAAGCTGCCGCGTGGCACTACCACTGTTAAAAGCGCTCTTTCTGATCGGCTTGACTCACTGGCACTGCGAAGAGATGTTGCATCATTTTGCGTATTTTATCGTATCTACCACGGGGAGTGCTTTGAGAAATTGTTTGTACTAATTCCAGCCGCTCAATTTCAACATCACATTGCGAAAAACTCGCAATACCATTCACACCATCTAGATGATTGGCGGTCCATCACTCTGCGATTCACTAGGAGTTTTCTTCCTCTATAACTTTTTTGTGAAATCGACTACCACCAGTGATTTTTCCAGATACGACTTAGGGACCTTCAAAAAAAGAGCCTACTCCTTTTTAAACGACAACGCATCTGCAATTCCCCTGGTGTTGCAATTAGTGCAAAATTATTAATAAATAATAATAATTAATATTGGCGGTATTCACTTACCATGCCGCATGCTCGTTTGCCCACTCTCCTTTTAAAAAAACCAAATCCAGGAGTCGAATAGACAAAACAAGAGCTATATTATTTTCTGTGAATTATCCTCTATCCTTTTATTATTGTTTAAATTTAAAACTTAACAATTAGAGTTTATTATATGTAGTCTCTAGAAAAGTTTAGTCTCTAGAATATTTATTTGCTATTTTCTGTTTTCTGTCTACTTAAAATTTGTTAAGACAGACCACTGTTCAAATTGGTCGAACTGCTCGAAAGGACAGATGCGGGCTGTACTGAAAAATAGTGGCCGTGATTCACCAAGCCAAATGCACAATATGCACATTATATACAATATGAAGATATCATTATGTGACGTAATAAACATTTATTTCTCTTTTTCTTTCATTGTTTATTATTGTTTTTACATAAATGAGTCGGCTCAACTAGGTAAGTATTATAATTGCACAGAATACCAGCGTAAAATAGTAGCCTAATGCTGCTATGCTGTGTATCGTATGGTGAGTGTAGAGAACCAGAGACCCCTTTTACTCTAAACAAGGCTTCCCATCTTAGTCCTTAATGGTGACAACGCAGCTGCATTTTGATTCTTAATTTAGAATAGATGTAGCTGTCTATAGACTGCAACATCCGCTTACCATCAAGTGGGATGTATGCTCGTTTGTTGCCCATTTTGCGAGAAATACGTGGAGTGTTTTTTAAAAATGTGGTTTTCTCTATGATAAAACTTGATACTATAGTAATTACATGCTTATCAAAATTGATAGAATAAAAATGAGGTACGCATATTTTGTTGGTTAATAAAATGGAGTAAAAAAAACGGCGGGAATGCGTTACAATGACAGCAAGATAGCCATTCCCACGTTGGAAGAGCTTTTTGAATCTTTAAAAGATTTTTTTCTAATGAAAATTATAAAGCATACTCTAAAACATAATGACTGCTAACGTCTAATGTGGTTGAGCCACGGTGCAGCTCTATTATGGATGGAGCACGAATAGGGTGGCTTGACCTGTGAAGTACCACGTACTTTAAGAATACCAGCGTAAAATAGCAACTTAATAGTGCTCTGATTCGTATGGTAAGTGTGGAAAACCGGATGCCCTTTTAACTTATAACGAGGCATTCTTAGTCCCGAGCGGTGACAACACTTCCTTATTTTGACTTAATCGAGGATGGATGAAATTTATGGACACAGCTTCCACTTAACGTTAGGTAGGCTTTTTCACGTTTATCACCCTTATCTTATTAACAATTCTATATCCAGGCGGCCAAAAGCAGTGGGCGCACGGTGGCAATTAAAATAAGCGCTAGGTACCTGTCAAGACGTAATAGTTGACAACGGCTGTATTTGTCCAAAAAAGCATCAACATTTATCTCATAACGTTTATCAAATATTAATTTTAAATATAAATGGAAATGACCAATTCTGGCCATGAAACCCCATCAATTTGCATTTGTTAAAAATACATTTTTTTTATGGTAATTAATCGCGGTTTTTATGTATCAAAAAAAGATTGCAATATTTTAGCACAAAACAAAAGTATTGAAAAGATAAAAATGAAATTAGGTAAATCTGCAAATCATTATTTTGTGGATAAAATAAAAAGTGTTGCCAATTACAAATCTCGTTAAAGAAGTCGATTCTGTTTTTTTAATCGATTTTTTATGGTGTCATTATTATAATGGTAATATTCTTTTCCGATAATTATTATGATGTGATAATTAAAGGAGGGAATTGCTAGTTGATTTACAATGAACTCTTTAGAACATAGCAAAAGCGCTACTGCAAAATTTAACTGCTATTCTTTTGTGTTCTTAAAAATACATTTAAAATGGAATTTAAATAAATTAAACAAAATATATTTTAAAAGGCTTGCAGAAATTAAATCGATTCAAAGATTATTCTTTTTATGAAATCATAAATCGAATAAAAAATCGCTATCTATTCATCGATTTTATGTCTGCTAATTGGCAACATCGAATCTGACAGCTAGGTCCATGTCATGTGATTATTATCAAAACTAAATAGTGACCACAAATTATAAAGTTGTATGTACAAGAGAGTGACAAGTAGAATTCTTTTGCATTTGTGTTATTTTGTTCGTTTTCGCGCGGATTTGTTATCTAAGCAACGAATAAGCTTTCTAAATGGACTCCGATAACTCTTCTCACCCTATTGACCACGGCCTGAACATGGATCCCGCTCCCACTAAGGATAACCTCTCATTAACTTGGACTCGATATCCACTGTTAACGATGACCCCAGCTTTCACACCGGCCATAGTTCTTCCCAGCTCTCAGTAACTCATTCAAGAGGACATTTACGCTGTGTCAATTGTGGTTTAAATGTCACGAAAATACGAAGTCATTTGTTGTTAAACAACTGTTCTTGTGAATATATAAAACCTTATATATTAATAATAACCCGGACTTTTTTTTAAAACTAATTCCTTAACCATTTCATTATTTTAATTGCATATTATCATTCCCATATTCTTTTATATGTGGACACCCATGGCCGAAGTGTCTATGAACGGTGGGCATTCCCCTTTTACTTAAACATTTATAAAATTAGGCCTTCCCCAAGGAATGCCACAAAGGTCCTGAGCCACCTGCATCCATCGACTTCCTGAATGTCTTACCAGGTCGTAACTCCATCTAATAGAGGGACGTCCTACACTTTGTCCGCCGGTACGAGGCCGCCACTGGAAAACCTTTTTTCCCCATCGGTTGTCGGTTCTTCGAGCTATATGGCCAGCCCATTGTCACTTCAGCTTACTAATCCGTTGGGTTATATTGGTCACTCTGGTTCTACTGCGGATATCCTCATTTCTAAGTTTATCATGCAGAGACACTCCGAGCATAGCCCTTCCCATAACTGTTTGCATGTTTACTACTGTATAAGTGCCACTTATACAGTAGTAAACATCTAAAAGTTTTTATTGGTTACGTAATGTTGATGCCGTCTCTACTTTGGCTCCAGACTTCACAGCGTATGTAGTTGAGTCGGCAATTTGTCACCACACTCTGTCAAACGTATTACTTCATCCTACAACAATTTTTTTTCTACAGATTTATCAAGTGCCTATATATGGCTATGTGATGTTGTATGTGTATTACATCTTCATTATAAATAAATCGTTAGTGGAACGATCGTAGCGTTTACAACATGTTTGTTGATTGGCGCAGTGTAACTATTGATAAAAGTAGTGTCTAGTTAAATATTTAAATATGAAGAGCATTGTTTTGGTTATTTAAAGTGCGTAGTCCGTGACTTCATTTAGTTAATGATAAAATGACCAGATTGTTACTATATATCTCTGTTTTAACTTTATTTCTCAATTTTATTAAAGTTGAAACTGCGCCGCTTTCAGGTCAGGACTTTGTCGTAGCATTTAGTAATCCAGTAAAGGATTTAGTAGATTTTCTTATCCATAAACTTAGTAATAATTTTGAGCATAAAGGTGACGGGAAAAACGTCACACCTGGGCCGTCAATGATTGATGTACCAATGAATACAAATAGCTGTACAAACGGTGCGGTGAAGGATATCTACGGAGCGTGTAGGATACCGTGGTGATTGAGGTCTGTAACTACACACACAGAAGACACATAGAATCATCGCGCAGTTTATTCAATAACATTCGATAAAATGAACGTAAAATGGGTGCTGTTTGTGACTATTATTATTTTGTGTACATTTTCTTTGGGACAAAGTGGAGTTATATTTAACTTCCATGAAAAATTGCGTATGGCCACTTCGACTACCACTGAAAATATAAAGACCAGTCAAATCATTAGAGTTCCTGAATTGGATTGCCCTGATGGGCAGCGACGTGATCATCTCAATAAATGCAGACAAAAATTTTAATACGTAAGTATTTGCTTAGATAATTAGATACTTATGTACGTATAATTACGCATACTTGATACTTAACATTTAAATGTCAGTTTAAACATATAAAACTAAAATCATAGTCAGAACGTCACATATACGTCCAGCTTATAGCGTTGAAAGCAGCATAAATTCAATAGTAAATTAATATATCCAGTTTGAAAAACTAGTTTTATGTTTTGATTATATTCTGTAGGATTATCTTCTTTTTCCTTACTAGCATATAAACAGTACACTGCTGGATGAAAGTATCTACCATAATAGATAGGATAAGCCATGAACAATACGCTTGTCAGACGAATTGTTGATCGCAGTTCGGTGTATGAATTTCAGATCTAGTATTTTTTATATATCTTTTTATATAAAAATTACGTGTCACGTTGTTTGCCCGCGATGAACTCCTAAACTACTGAACTGATTTTAATGAAATTTGCATACTCTGTGCAGTTTGGTCCAACTTGAGAGATAGGATAGTTTTTATCCTGATAAGTGACAATCAAATATTTTTTTTATTACGAATTTAAGTATTTTTTATAAGAAGGGTTGTCGAAAAGGGCAGAACAACGTCTGGCCTGGTCAGCTAGTATATTATATTTTTTTTATAAACGAGTTAACAGTCCACCTGATAGTACTAACGTGTTACTAACTTCAAACAAAGAATACTACAGATGTACTGAATATTGCATACCTATAATTATACAGGTTATGTATACCCTTCAGACCCGCATACAATATGGCACTTAATGATACTTGACCGCAAAAAGAACATATATGCGGTTGTTTTTCTGGTCTCTCTGTCATTATAGTTGCCTCTTACGATACTCACGTGAATTCTCTGACGTCCTCACCATATGGATACTAAATTATAAAAAAAAAGTATTTAAATATATACATTTTAAGTCTTAAAAAGACAGGAATCTGTAAAGAATTAAAAGATAAGCTTGTATCAGTTACAATAAATTTTGATTTATTATCATAATACCTAATGCAAAAAAATACTTTAATATTAAAACAAGACAAGAAAGTATTTAGCTGTTTCTTCCACTATTATTTATCGAATGTATATCTTATACCGCTACCTTTACAAATTGCTTAATGTGAAAAGTATTTTAATTAATTTAATTTGATAATATTAACATAATATATTTCTTACAGATGGGAACACAATAGTAAAGAAATAAGTATCATGTAAAAAGATAACATAGACTAAACAAATATATTTAAGCGGTTGCCTCTTAATGATGTAACATATATGTATATTATCAATTCGCAGAACCCAAGACTTATCGCAAGTTACTGAAGATTCTGTTGGCTTAAGGTCATAAAGTTATCTATTTATATTCTCGAAAGAAGCTAATTTATGACAATATAATCTAAATAACAGTGAGATGATAGAGACGTTTAAGGCGAGATGAAGTTGTCAATTTTCATTTTGTTTTGCTATGTTATTACAATTTTAAGTCTTCAAATAAAAGGGGACGTTGTTGTGGATTTGTTTGGTAAAATTCAAGAGTCAGCGCAGAGAATTGGAGATGATATAAAAAGTGTTTTTCAATCAAAAAATAGAAGGAACAACCAATATGAATCAAGGATTGTATTCAAGACTGATGAAGATGCACCTGACAAGACTACAGCCACAAATGTTGTTACAAATACACAAGTTCCGGTAACGACAGTAAAAAGTGATTCAGACAGTAAAACGAATGGAACGGTGCCAGATGGAAGAGAAAATTTCAGAGGTGCTTGTGCAACAGGTTACGAGCGTACAGCTGATGGAAGATGTAAACCTACTTATTAATCTACATCATTTAATTTAAAACAAATAAATATGCTTTGAGGTCTCATTTTACTGAAATAATCTTTTTGAATTATTAACTAGTACATAATTTGTTAAAGAATAAAGCTTAACTTGCTGGCGTTACAGGCTGTGCTTGAAATACTAAAGTTACTGGCACTACATTTTTATCCTTATTTGTATTACCATTTACTAATACAAAAGCTTGACCCGCGTCATAAGTTATTTTTTCGTTATTTTTTGTTGAAGTATCAATTTTGTTATTGGAATTTAGTAAATTGGTATTTCCCTTCATTTGATCCTCTGTTTTGTAAATATTTTGTTGCATAAAATCTTGGGGGCCTTTGTAAATAGTACCCATATTTGACGTTGGTCTGTTATAGTTTAAATTATAATTGAAATCTGTGTCAACTTCTTGTGACAATGTGTCTTCATCATAATAATCTCGATGAGGATTTCCTTTTCCTGGCTTTTTTCCTTTTTGTTTCTGATGACCTGGTGGTCCACCAGGTTGATGACCTGGTGGTCCTCCAGGTTGATGACCTGGAGGTCCTCCGGGTTGATGACCTGGTGGTCCTCCGGGTTGATGACCTGGTGGTCCTCTACCATTCATTTTGTGAGGAGGTCCTTGAGGTGAACGTTTTTCTGCAATTTAAATAAAAAATTCCTCAGTCCGCAAGTAGTCTACTAAGAAAATTTTATGTTGTAAAAGCATATGAGAAACATTATCCCATGGATGTTAAAAGAGTCGTCTTAGAGAAAAGCTTTGAATATATTATAGATTCCGATAGATGTCGTTAAAACATCGTGTTTCTACTAGATATTAATTCCCTAAGCCACCCGCTAAAAATGGATAATACAGCAAATGTTCCTTAATACGGGAAATCCCCGTAAATAGACCATCTGTCAAAGGCTGATAAGGATACCAGGATGTAAGACAATTGCAGAAAACTATATCTAGTACACGGGACAGCGGATGGATTAAGGTTTTCACTATAGGAATTATTTTTAAGTTTCTTACCACCATATGTGGAAATCGGGTGTGATAATTCTTAATTATTCGAAACAAAGTTAAACTATCATCAGTTGTGATATCCACCCCATTGCACAACAAAAAAAACTGATATATATATATATATATATATATATATATATATATATATATATATATATATGTAAGAGATAATTTTTTCAAAAAAAAGTAAGAAGTATGTATTATCCGACTCGAAAACCGAAAAAAACAAACAAACGAACAAAATGTAAAAGCCGACTTCAAAGAACCAAAAAGAATATAATAACTTCACGCCGAGAACCGAAGACCCTTTTTAACGGAGACGAGGCATTCATTTTCAGTCCTTAGGGGTGACAACGCATCTGCATTTTGATTTTTAATCGAGGTTAGATGTAGGTCTATAGGCCAAGCATCCACTTACTATCACCTGGATTGTGTGCTCATTTGCCACCCTTATGCTATAAAAAAACGACATAGTAAGTAATAAATAAAGTCTCAACCTCAGAATATGTAATTATTTTATGCTTATTAGTTATTTGAAAACAGCATAATATACATTTATTTAAAATTTAATTTCCCTTATCCCTTTTATGTGGACTATGGCATATCACAATCTTAATATCATTTTAATAGTGTAATGAAAAAAATTATCCCATATTTTAATTTTTTCTTAAACTTTATATGGGATCACCCCTAAAGTATAAATAAAGAAAAAGAATCATCAAAATCAGCTCTTAAACAAAAAAAAAAAACTTACAGTCGAATTGTCTCCTCCTTTTTTGAAGTCTACCGTTTAAAATGTAACAAACAATTTAGGCTGTATTTGATTTACAATAACATTAACCATAATCTTAATTTACTTATATAGTGTAATAAAGAATAATAAAGAAACATTGAATTTTGAAACATGAAATTTTGTTAAA
The DNA here is from genome assembly GCA_963668995.1 of Parnassius mnemosyne. NCBI lineage: Eukaryota > Metazoa > Arthropoda > Insecta > Lepidoptera > Papilionidae > Parnassius > Parnassius mnemosyne. The sequence goes on along the minus strand of CAVLGL010000001.1, from coordinate 33,937,481 downwards.
AAAGAGAAAATTAATTAATAATAATACTCAGTTGCTTTATTTATTTATATGATAGTGCTTACTAATAATTTTTGAAATAACAATCAGAAATATATTATTTCTTTTGCTCATGATTGTGTTAAAATATTCTGATTCTGGAATTAGGGTTTTTTACACACAGAGTCTGCATAAAAGTTACAGCCTATATAAGTAATAATCCCTGTTTACAGGCCTCCTCTAATTTCTAGGTTTTAGGGCATGAAAATGTCCACCGCGTTACCCCAATGTAACATACGTTGGGATAACGCGGTGGACATTTTCGACGGACTTCAAATGTTCAATAATTAATATTTAAAAAAAACCCACAACGAACATGAGGAGCGTATCTGCATATCTGGGTACCTGTGTGTCTGTCTGTGGCATCGTAGCTCTCAAACGGTTGAACCGATTTGGATTTAGATTTTTTTGTTTGCAATTTGACTTGATCAAGAGTGTTCTTAGCTATAATTATTTTCAGCCGTTTAAAAATCATAAGCTCTTTTTGCTTCTGGTTTTTTTTTAATAAGTTATTTCTCAGACATGAAGGTTTCCTTACGAGATATTACTTCACCTCCGAGCACGTGGTAAATAAGCACTCAAAATTGCAATTAACAACTTCCTTGGTGCCGGCGAGAAACGTACGTGGTGTTGGTCGCGTACTATGAAATATATAGCGATCACTTAGCCCCTGAACAAACACGGCTCAATCAGATGCAGATATTAGTTATATACAATTTGGTACATACGTCTCTATGCCATGTTAATATTTAGAGATCATCTATTTTATCACACTATTCCTAACGAAATAAAAGCTAACCTAAGCGCTCACTGTAAATTATACAGTATGCAAGCAACACTGCAGAAAAGATTAGAATGATTTTTTATTCAATATGGATTATTACATAATACTTATTGAAAGTCATTTTTTTATTTACCACTGGTTCGGAAAATACCTCTGTCCTGGGAAGAACCAGCAAGAAACCCAGCGGGACCTTTTTTTTCAAACATATTTCACTTAACAATAATTTTGGTTTTACAATTTTTAAATGAATTTTCACAGAACCAACATGGTGGCGATCACCTTATTCCCAGGGGTTATTTTCATTCATGTATTCCTTGGTATTATAATAACCCTTTATGTACAGTTTTTCTTTAATAAAACTTTTAAACTTGTTTATTGACAAACTTTGAACATGTTCTGGGATTTTGTTGTAAAAGCGTATACATTGCCCCATAAATGAATTACTGATTCTGTGGAGTCTAGTATCTGGCATTACAAGCAAGTAATGACATTGTTAGTTGCAATTTTAAGTGCCGATTGTTATACTTATGTTCAATAATGAAGGTAAAAACATTGTGAGAAAACTTGTATGTATGAGGAATAAAATAACTCGAAGGCATTGAGAAATCCGCCAAAACATACTAAAACAGCGCGACAGACTAATTTATCCATATTTATCAGACCAGATTGCTGTTAGAATTCTATCTTGTTTTAAAAGCTACGTATCAGTTAATTTAATACAGAAATAGTTTTAAGGATTTTGGCAGAACCGGTACCTATTACTGCCAGGATACTTTAACCTGTGTGTAAAACCTGTTTAGAACTAAAAATGTTATTTTCACTGCCGAGATTCTTATTAAGTGTTATTTTGATTAAATTTCAAAAATTATATTTAAGTTGTTGCTTAACTGTAAATTTGAGGAAATTATCAAGTATTTAATGAATATTTTAAAATTATTATGTAACCATATATATATATATATATATATATATATATGTACATATACTTATATACTTACTCATTTCGCAATGTAGGAGCTCACTAAGATCGGATTTTAAGATATTTTATATCTACATTATTATCGTCTATTATCTTACGCACAGCGAAGCGAGCAGGTATCAGTTAGTTTTAAAGTATTTGGAAAAAATATGAATAAATAAACTTTTGTAGTATGCGAAAGCAAAGATAAATTTCTGTTCATTTTCAAGTAGTATAGGTAAAATGCAATATTATTTTATAATAAAACTTTAACTAAGCGTCGTTGTATGTTGTAATATATTCTGTTTTTCTGTATTCATATTGCGCTTACTTGAATAATATGCTGGGAAAAGTGTAAGATTTAAAATTAACCCATAACATTTTACTGATCATGTGCATTATTTCATGGTTCAATTTAAGGATCATAAGAACTACAGTACTTCACTAAGAAGAGCTTGGTTCCTTTTTGTGCCTTTTTTGTAACTATTAACTATTTGGTTTATTTTGTCAAACGGAACGATTAATGCTAAAGTACATCAATTCAGTCAAATTAAATTAATACGTAACCATTGTATGGAAAATAAATCACTAATATTAATGTATTTATGTTGAAGAATAAAAAACCTCTTATGAGATTGCCCTTGACATCAGCGTTCGTACATTATTACAGAAAACATAGAAGATAAAAAATACAGTAAATTACAATATGATATATAAACAATACCTCGTGTAATTGCATTTGACGTCGAACATGTATTCAACATGAGATATACACATAGTATGAAAACAGAGGGAATGCACTTTAATAACATATTGTCTTTCCTAAATAATAATCACAAAACTATACAGGTGTTATATGTCTGTGCGATAGCAGCTAGTAACCTTCATGCAACTGATTTTTTCCATCACTCACATCAAAACAAGTTTATTGTATTGGTTATGTGTGCAAAATGAGTCACGGGTGTTTAAGTATTCGTGATTTTTCTATGTGAGCTAAAATGTTCATATTATCTGTATTATAAGTTTAGAATGTTTTAAAATCTATTTATATTACTGGGCAGTGGTGGTATAAGGGAAACCGTTAGCTTATATTATCGCGTGGTTGTCGTGAAAGGTGATAGAGGGAAACTGCAATAGAAGATGCCAGCAGCATCTTCTCGATAACAGCAGAAATTGTTAAGCCAGTGCCAGATATAGCAACAACATTTGAACACTTATTTGAAGGACTTTGAACACTTGTTTGAAAACTTATTGGCGCTACCTGCCAGACATGCTATGCAAACACATCTCTCCACAGTACGTTGAAAAACGATAAACAAGATGGACGACGATTTTGTGCCTATATTATTGTGCATGTCATTAATTATTACATGTGCAAAAGAATATATCAAAACGGCCGAAAAGCAGGCGCGTATGAATGTGTTGTCAATATACTTACATTTTATGATTGTATTATAATTTTATGGGCCACATCAACCATGTACCATCAGGTGAAATGTGTGCTCGTTTTTCACCCTATCCTATAAAAAAAATTGATTTTAGGCAGTTAAATTGCTTTTAATTTTGCTGTAAAACCAAAGTCATCTAATAGAATTAGATGGTGATTTTAGCTTTAATTACTAATATATCTTATATTTAACGCGAATATATTTTTGAACCTATATTTATGTTAATATCCTCTAGACCAAATTTCGATCACGGCAACCAGTCTCTACGGAAACTATCCTAACACTCAGTAACAGCGACAACTTGGATACAGACGATCGGTCGCTCGACCGATTCGCATATTATATGAGAGTGAGCGGCCTGTGTTGGTAAACAAATCCGAAGTAATACGACCGTTGTTATTGTAATTTATGTTTAAGTTTACTAACGTATTTAAGTTTAAAAAGAAGTAAATAGCAATAACGTGACGAAAATCTGTTTGCAATGTTGATGTGGTAGATTTCTTTTTGCAGTAAAAAACTAAAGAATTTGGCATTATTGCAAGACGTCGATTTAGCCGCGCAACTAGATATAATCTAGTGAGAAGTACGGTTACAACTAGATTTATTATATGCATAGGAACGCGCTGACTTATAATTTAACAGAGGCGAACGTCAGCGTATGGCTACTCTCCTCCACTCCGGTGTGCCGATGGACCGTGTTGCTCTATGAATAATCGGGTCTACTTACGTTCCATTTCTACAATAAAAATTATTTAAAAATATAATTTAACACAACATCTAATATATTTTCAAATGCAAATATTGGGTGAAAGCTGGAAAGGAAAACCTGGCTAAAACCTGGATAAAAGTTTAAAACATATTATTTGTGTTAATCGTTTCAAATTCAATGAAATAAAAAAAGAAAACCAATTTCTATAGACGATAACTGAGAGACTACACAATACGAATAACAAACTAAAATAAATGAACAGTACTAGAAAGACTCAACCGTAAATCAAAAATATAGTCAAAGACTTCTCCTTTGGACCTCTTATCAAAAAGAGGACAGTATTTGAATGAACCGGTTTGATAAAACTTAGTGATTATAATAAACTCTTTACGGTTTGAACTAGAAGAGTCTACTAAAAGCGTGTGTCGGTGACCAGAAGAATTACTTTCAGAAGCGCGATAGTGAGCACTCATTCTTAAAGCTACTATTTGCAAATCTGCGAGCAATAATAATAATGTCCTACAGACTAAATTTTGGTCATAGCGGCCAGTCTTATCGAACACTAGCCATCTACGCAGAACAGAATTATAATGCCCAAGTATATGCACAAGCACAGGTGCACTCTCTATTCCCTCACTCTCATAGTCCGATGGGACGATTATTCGACACGACCGGAGAGAGATCAGGGAGGCTTTACGTGCTTTCCGAGGCACGGGTGGGAAAAACCGCCCACTTCCTGATTCCGGGCTGCTATTTAGAATTTCTTGACCTAATGATCAGCAATTGCGTTTGCGACTACTAGCCCAAAGATGCAGTCCTTCTACAAAGAAGCCTAGCGATTTGTACGTAGTTTTTTTTTAACCTAATAATCGTAGGTTTATAACAAGTTACTGTATGTAAAATAGATAATTTTTTTATCCTGATTAGCATTTTTTACTCAATCCCCACATAATAATATAAATATTTATAACGTTTTCTTTATAATAAGTCATAAAAATCATATAAAATGTAGACATAATTTTCAAAAAATAAAAATGTCGATAAAAATTTATCGCTAAAATTATTATTATTATAATTATTAGAAGTTAGATATTAAAAGCATTATTTTAATTCACATAAGTTGTCAGCATTATTTGCCAATAGTTAAATGTCATGTTTTGTTATTGCTGAACCCCTTAATCCTCGCCGACTGCAGTTTCGAGGCACCCCACGAGATTGGCATGGCCCCATTCGGCGACTGCCTGTAGTGTAAGATTGATATGCTCAACCATTGCCTCTCGTTCGGACTGGATTTAATTCCGATTGACCCGGGCACTTGGTTGGTATCTCTCCACAACTGTGCTGTCGTCTGCATACCCATAGATATCAGGAACGAGTAGATCATTTATATGCAGCAGGAAGAGAGTTGCGGAGAGAACGGACCCCTGAGGAACTCCGGCGTTTGTCGCGATAGGACAGGACGAGCAGCTGTAGATGACGATAAGGAGAAATCGGTATTTCAGAAATATCGTTCAGTTAGAATAAATATATAGCTCGAAAATATAACTTTCCGATCTGATTCATGGGGAAATTGTTTAAGTTTATCTGTAGACTCACCTGTTCAGAGATTATTGGGACTTTGTAAATTTTGAATTAACATCCAAAAAAGGCCGGCAGGTGCAGCTCATTCCCGGGAGAACATGCTCCCGGCAATAAGCTGTATATTTTTAATTACTTCAGAATAACTACCAAGGTAAAAATTTCATTCAAGGTAAGTTATTCAGTTTCGTGCAATAAACCATTTTTTTTATCTTTTTACCGCTTCCTTAACAATATTTTTTCGATAGTCCTTGTAAGTAAAATCTACATCACTAGCTAACGCATACAATGACAAATCAAAATTGGTTACATACATACATAGAGTATAGAGTAGAAGGAGAACCATCTCATATTGGGGAAAGTTGATAAAGTGTCCAACTGTATACTGAAAATAGAGGTTCCAAAACCTACCACAATAGCACTGGGGACTGAAAAATTACGATATGAATATAGCTGTTATAGACGGAGTGAAGCCAGCTGAATTGAAATATTTAAAAATTTTCATGACTAAGTTAGTAAAATACCAGTATACAAAACCTCATCTATTTACGTAGTACAAAGCCAAGCGGATTGGTCGGTCCTTGTTTATTTCTCCATCTTATTCTAATTGCTTTTGGCGCTTTTTTTTTTAATTTATCCTATGCTACCGTAGCGCCACCCTTATTGGACGCGTTTTTACGGACACTTATTCATATACAGAGATGGTCCTCCTTCTACTCTATACTCAATGGTTACATATTTTCGGCCTGTCAGGTTGTCTATACGCCAGTATATTCTAAGTCTATGGTATGTTCTAAGTCTATGGTCCGCATAGATTATTATAGTATTCGTGTAGAATCTACTAGTTAGTCTGTGATTATAGTTTCGACCCATAAACTTAGGATATATATCCTAAGTCTATGTTTCGACCACTGTCGAGGGTGGATTCTTCGTCGGTGTTGGAGCGACTTCTTTCAAATACATTTTAGTTTTTGAAGAGTTTATAAGACTCATTTAGAAACATTTTTATGAATAGAAATATTTAATATACTTAATATCTGCACATTTATAACTGTAGATATTGTTTTATAAATAAATTAATTTTTAAAGTGCCCAAAGAATAAGGAAGGAGATGAAGTTGTTACCATACAAACTTAGGCACGGCGTGAACAAACTTAAAATATGTTTAGATTTGAAGATTAAAACATTTTCTACTTATGTCAAAAACATGTTTTTGTAGGAGCTGGGGTTTTGTTTTCATTATTTTTTTTTATTTGTAGGTTATGTAGTAAAATCACTCATTCTTGTGGTAAGTAATTGTTTGAATCAATTGAAAAGAACACAAAATAATGCTATTTTATAGTTATTATTAAATAAATTAAAATAAAGCTCAAACCTTCTAACTGTCTTCCCCGTCGGGTGTCGGTTCTTCGAGCTATATGGCAGGCCCATTGCCACTTCAACTTACTTAACCGTTGGGCTATGTCGGTTATTCTGGTTCTACTGCGTATATCCTCGTTTTCAAGTCTATCACGCAGAGAAACTCCGAGCATAGCCCTCTTCTATAGCACACTGAGCGACTTTAAGCTTCCTTATACGGTCAGTAGTGAAGAACCAAGTTTCAGATCCACAGGTTATCACTAGCAACATGCACTGGTTGTACAATCTTGGTTTGAGGTTTTGAGGTATGCCTGACGAGAAAATGTGTCGTAATCTCCCGAACGCGGCCCAGCCTTACCTAGTCGGACTATTTGTCCTAGGTAAACATACTCGTCAACAACTTCGAACTTAGTGCTCCCAATAACCACCAGCATAGGTGCGACACCGACGTTACACATGACTTTTGTTTTGTCCATGTTCACATGTACAAGCACTTCAGCACTTCGGTATACCGACAGTCAACTTGGTAGCCAGGTTAGCCAGGAATAGCGGGGCCGATAGGGACTGGAGGCCGTCTTTTTGTAAGTCTCGTCATGGGGGGTATATTGCCATAGATGCCACGCTTGGCGAGCGGGTAGGCAATCGCAGTTTTTATATTATAATTTGCTGGTAACCAATATTTAATATTTAACAATCATTACCAAAGTCAGGTTAAGATAGTTATTTGGTAGGCTTTCGTGGTATTTGTGGGGGTACAAAATTATTACACGGACATTGGGGTGGGTCATTTTGAGCCGAGTTATAACCTAAGTTTTTTTTGTTTCTATGGGATAAGGGTGACAAACGAGCACACAGTCCACCTGATGGTAAATGGTTGCTGTAGCCCATAGACATCTACATTTATCCTCGATTACGAATCAAAATGCAGATGCGTTGTCACCCATGAGGACTAAGATGGAATGCCTCGTTTCCAGTAAAAAGGGTCTCCGGTTCTCTACACTCACCATACGAAACACAGCAGCATTAAGCTGCTATTTTACGCTGGTATTCTGTGAGAATACCAGCGTAAAATACACAGGAAGTGTACCTGGTCGAGCCCCAACGGTTCGACAAAAAATGTGATTGACTTCATTATGACGACCAGACGATAACTGTTCAGTGATGTCTCCGTGATCGTGAGGGTGAAAACTGGTAGCGATCACCGAATGGTTAGAGGCACACTGAACCTAAACGTTAAGTTGGAGAGGTCTCGTCTAATGAAGTCAACGCTCCGTCCCCCTCGTGCTCTAATCCAAATACCCGAAACCTTTCAGGTCGAGTTACAAAACCGTTTTCAGTGCCTAGAAGACTGCAATGAAGTGGACGATATGAATGACAAGCTCGTGGAAACTGTCCATGCGGTCGGAGCTAAGTTCTGCAAGACCCGCCGCAGAAGAACACAAAAACTCTCCGATCACACTCTTAATCTCATGGTCATTAATCTCATCAATCACATGTTAGACGGGAGATGAAGCTACATTCTTCAACAGACTTGACAGCATACAGGCATCTGAACAGACAGATTTCCAAATGCATGCGGCGGGACTTACGCAACTTCAATACAGCTCGTATTGAAGAAGCGATCGAGCGGAACCAAGGCTCCAAAGTCTTTGCCAGAGATCTGTCTGCCAGAAAGAGCCAACTGTCAAAGCTGAAGACAGAATGTGGCAGCATCGTTTTCGGGACACCTGAGATTTTGAGTGAGATTGAGAGGTTCTATGGGCAGCTGTACACGTCATCGTTGGAGCCACACGCAAGTGTGAGTAACGATCCAAGAGCGAGTCTCATCCGGCACTATTCCGAAGATATCCCGGACGTCAGTCTGAGCGAGATTAGAATGGCTCTCCAGCATCTTAAAAACGGTAAGGCCCCAGGCGAGGACGGAATTACAGCGGAGCTTCTGAAAGCGGGTGGAAGACCGGTACTTGAAGTCCTTCAGAAGCACTTTAATTCCGTCCTCCATGGTGGCATTACACCGGAAACGTGGAGCAGAAGTGCGGTGGTCTTGTTCTTCAAGAAAGGTGACAACGCTCTCTTGAAGAACTACAGACCGATTTCCCTTCTGAGCCGCGTCTACGTGCTGTTTTCGAGAGTCATTACGAATCGTCTCGCGCGCAAACTTGACGACTTCCAGTCTCCCGAACAAGCCGGTTTCCGAAAGGGCTTTGGCACCATAGACCACATACATACCCTTCGGCAAATTGTACAGAAGTCCGAAGAGTACAATTTGCCACTATGTCTGGCGTATGTAGACTATGAGAAAGCCTTTGATTCCGTCGAAATTTGGGCGGTGCTGCAGTCCCTTCAGCGGTGCCAAGTTGACTGTCGGTATATCGAAGTGTTGAAGTGTTTGTACAGTAGAGCTACGATGGCTATCCGAGTACAGAACCAGAGTACTAAACCTATCCAATTGCAGAGAGGTGTAAGACAGGGTGACGTCATATCCCCGAAACTCTTCACCGCTGCATTGGAAGACGTTTTCAAGCTTCTGGACTGGAAAGGATACGGTATCAACATCAATGGCGAGTACATCACTCACCTTCGATTTGCCGACGATATAGTCCTTATGGCAGAATCGCTGGAGGACCTAAGCACTATGCTCAATGACCTCAATAGTGTCTCCCAACGGATAGGTCTTAAGATGAACATGGACAAAACAAAGATTTTTTTAATGATTTTTAAAAAAAAAACGTTACCCCCAAACTAGGATTTTCTCCTGTACCGTGGAGGCAGTTTACAAACACAAATTGCACAAGGACAAACATCCAGACCCGGAACAATTATTTGTAGGCCATACAAATACTTGTACCGTGCGGGATTCGAACCCGCGGCCCCCAGCGCAGCAACTCATTGCTAAGCCACTGCGCCACGGAGCCGTCAAGATTATGTTTAATGTCCATGTCACACCTATGTCGGTAGTTGTTGGGAGCACTAAGCTCGAATTTGTTGACGAGTATGTTTACCTGGGATAAATAGTCTGACTAGGTAAGTCCAACTTCGACCGAGAGGTCAATCGGCGGATTCAACTCGGCTGGACAGCGTTCGGGAAGCTACGACACATTTTCTCGTCAGACATACCTCAAAACCTTAAAACGAAATTGTACAACCAGTGCGTGTTGCCAGTGATGACTTACGGAACTGAGACGTGGTCCTTCACAGCTGGCCGTATGAGGAAGCTCAAGGTCGCTCAGCGAGCTATGGAGAGGGCTATGCTCGGAGTTTCTCTGCTTGATAAACTTAGAAATGAGGATATGCGCAGTAGAACTAGAGTAACCGACATAGCGCAACGGATTAGTAAGCTGAAGTGGCAGTGGTCCGGCCATATAGCTCGAAGAACCGACAACCGATGGAGAAGAAAGGTTCTCGAGTGGCAGCCTCGTACCGGTAGGCGAAGTGTAGGGCGTCCCCCAACTAGATGGAGTGACGACCTGGTAAGGCATGCAGGAAGTCGATGGATGCAGGTGGCTCAGGATGCTTTGTGGCATTCCTTGGGGGAGGCCTATGTTCAGCAGTGGACTTATGAAAGGCTGTAATGAAGATGATGAATGATGATTCTGTGAGAGCGTGGTCCTTCCCCGGTTGAGCCGACCCATTCGTGTTACAACTATACCAGAAATATAGCTGCAGCATGGCTCTACCACGTATTAAAGAACAAATTAATGTTATTAAGATTAAATATTTTAAGGTAATGGTTAAGAAAAAATGTATCGATGATGTGATTGGAAAGCTCAACTGTGATCATAGTTTTATTTCTAATTGTTTAAACAGATTTGGCATTAGGGTTAATCTATTTTGACATTTTGATGTCAGGCTATTGTGGTTGTTAGTTCTCGTAGACTGACTAAAATTGATATGAAGGCGTTACCTCCCATCAGAACCAAAACGGTTGAATATTACGGTTGTGGTACTGTTAAAAATAATTATACAGACATTTTTTTACGGTATCGTTATACTTATATATTACTAATACTTACTTACTTACTTACTTATCTTCACGCACAATCCCTGACGGGGTAGCCAGAGAGAACAGATCGCCAGGTGTCACGATCCTTACAAACCTCTTTCGCTTCTTTCAGATTCATTATCTTCTTCATGCATGCACGTCTAGGTATCCGAGTACTTTTGACCCTACCCTCTTCGAGCAATTTGCTCACATGGTCTTCGAAAGTTAGTCTCGGTCTACCTCGACACCTTTTAATATTAACTTTCGCGCTATATATTTCCTTCACCATTCGGTCTTCACTCATTCGCTCCACGTGCCCAAACCCCCTCATCAATTTTTGTGATAAGGTCATCTTTCAAACCTGCCATATTGCGAATCTCTTCGTTTCGCTTTCGGTCGGCCATAGTAACGCCGCACATTTTACGAAGGGATCGAATCTCCACTGCATTCAACTTACTTTTATGCTTCTTCTGGCATACCCATGTTTCGCTGCTATATAACAAAGTCGGTACCAACACTGCGTTATGTATTGCAAGGCGTGCACTCTTCGCTACGCCTTGCCTTTTGACTAACGCAGTCAGGGCACCATTGACTTTGTTCCCGGCAGCGAAACGCCTGTCCACATCTAAATCACATCTTTCATCCCGGCTAAAAGCACTCCCCAAGTATACAATTTCATTTACCTGTTCTAGACATTCCTGATTTACCCATATTTCACACTTCGTTCTCTCTTCGTCCCTTTCAAATACCAGAACCTTAGTTTTATTAGCATTCAAACGGAGACCTTTAATTTCACATTCCTCTTTCATACACGTGACTAATGCCTGCAGTTCTGCCTCTGATGGTGCAATAAGCACTGCATCATCAGCATACAGCAGACAATTTACTTTTATGTCACCCAATTTCACACCCAAACAGCTATCTTTCAGCTTCTGTAAACAGCTGTCGAGATACAGTATGAACAGCCAGGAAGACATAACACAACCCTGCTTTCGCCCGTTTGGACGTTAAACATGGGTGACAGGTCATGCCCTACCCGCACACAGGCTTTACAGTCATAGTAAAGAGACTGCACAGCCCTTAGCAATCGACCATCCACACCATACCCCGGCAACAGTTCCCACATTTTCTTCCTTACAACCTTATCAAATGCTTTCTCAAGATCCACAAAAGCACAGAAAATCTTCTGGTTAGCAGCCAGAAGCTTTTCCGTGATCATGCGGAGAGAATACATTTGATCCGTGCATCCTCTTCCAGGTCTAAATCCGCATTGTGCCTCCTATAGAAATCTTTCGGATTTCTCTCGCATCCTACGTGTCAAAACCTTCGAGTAAACTTTACTTGCTAAACTGGTCAAGCTGATCGCCCGATAGCACCCGCAGTCAAAATGTGAACCTTTACCTTTATATAAAGGCACAATGACTGCGGATCGCCAATCATCCGGGACATCCGCCAGCACAAATTGCACAGCAGATGGAAGCTGTCTCAGACGCGAGGCCCACCATACTTGACCATTTCAGCAGTAACTCTGTCTAGTCCCGCAGCCTTACCACATTTCAAACTTCGAATCGCACGTTCAATCTCTATCATACTGACGACCTCAGTGTCATCGAGGTCATATTACTAATACCATCATATTACTAATACCTTTATCGAAATAATTTCGGTACCGAAAAAAATGATGCGATGAAGATCGTGCGACACGGCGGCAGCGGCTTACTTATATGGCGCTTGATAGGCGTGCGACAGGCATGCCACAAAATATTTGCTCGCTGGCACAGCTCTAAAAGTTGTCGAAAATTGGTGTCGCAACGAATTGGTTAAGACATACTTAATGAGTTTGTACTTACTTTTATCCATCTTAGCGACAATCTAGTTATAAAGTTTCAACAAAGCACACTTGTGACTAAGTTGATATACGCGCAAGCATGAATGGCGGCAAAATGGCAAAACAACCTGCTTTGTCTTGCTGCCGAGGCACGAATAACGAATATCAGTAAATAATCGATCAAGTACCTACTCTCTTACCATTGCGGCCGACACGCCGCGTTAGGCCTCGGCGCGGGCGGCGGTAAAAGGAAAACCTTTATTTTATAATTTAGATACTTAAAAAAGTAATGATACCGCAATATTGCAATATCGAAATTATACAGGTACAGTTAGTTTAAGGAATAGTAATTTAAAGGTACCTTTATTTTAAGGTATCGAAATTTAAAGGTATGACGTCATACCGCTAACCGTTTTAACCATAATTTTTTCGGTTATGCAATCCCTGCCTCCCATAATGTTTAATAATGTTATTGTTCCTTACTCAAAAACTGTTAAAAATCTTGGCTTAATTATAGACAACACCCGCAGTTGGCGACCGATTATATACGAAGTGAGCAAAAAGGTCACTAACACTGCGTTATCTGTATCGTCTCAAGAATTTCTTACCGTTAGGAACTAAGGCAATGCTAACACAGACTTTAGTGTTGCCTATTCTAGATTATGCAGAGGTTTGCTATGCTGATGCCTCGCAAGAGCTTCTAAACAAACTGGATTGACTTCTCAATAATTGCATACGCTTCATTTTCGGTTTACGTAAATACGACCACATTTCCTCTAATAGTTCTCAGCTTAAATGGCTACCCCTCTGCTATCGCAGATACTTCAGAATACTGTGCACATTATTTTCAGTTCTACACGATCCGTTTGTCCCTGAATATCTGAAATGCAAATTTCAGTTTCAAGGTGATACCCATAATCGTTGTCTGCGTTCTACGGAAAAATCTAACCTCCATGTTCTCCTCTGTCACACTAGCTTTTTACAAAAATATTTTACTCCTCATGCGGTAAGATTATGGAACGAGTTACCGGTCAGTGTACGCGCAGCCACGAGCAAGGCATCTTTCAAACGCTTGCTTTGGAATCACTATCTAACGTTGCAGGAGTAGTTTGTGGATCTCCATTTCATTTTTAAATTTGTTATTGGAGTTTGAATCAGAAACTGATATATTTAATTATGTATATATATATTGCTCCCACAATATTTTCTCTGCTTAGCCTGGAGATAGACTGGTAGAGAATGCCCTGTTGCATTAAGTCTGCCTTTTTGTACTTGGTGTGCAAATAAAGCATAAATAAATAAAAAAATAAAAAGTAGCCGCTTAATAATAAGTTAAAGACAACTTCAAAGAACTAAAAAGATTATAATAATTTTCGTATAATAGCTTCAGAAGTCAGTGCCAAGACATAGAGTATGGAGTCTAGTCTATTTTGCGACGCCTTTAAGTGGACTAAGAAATTTAAAAAGCTAAATGTCGTCTAAATGGTTACTCGTACATTAAAAACTTCTAAATTTAAAACCTACTATATTCCCTTGTATCGTTGAGACGTTTTGCATAGGTACATAAATTTCATTTGGGCGGAATTCTGAATTCTGATTACCGAAAAATAATAAAATCTTTAAATAGGAACAACGTAACATGATCTTACCGATTTTACATCACTTTATTATCATCCTGGCCATGGTTAACTTCTTTAATATAATTCGAAACCTATAACAAGGAGACATTTTGACTGACTATAGATTTTGAATTATAATATTAGTATTAGTAGTACATAAGTAATTACGATAATATATTTTATCATCTATAATAATAATCTATGGAAACATTTTTAAAAGAGATTTTTACTGAAATCTCACTTTTGATTAAAGATTTAGGGTTGTGGGGAGTTGAAATTTTTTTCTAAAAACGACCCAGACCAGACACAGAACAAATTATTTTCTTTTCGTTTCTGGAAATTTTGTTATGATTGTTCACGATCTTATTTATTTTTAAATAATATAAAACAGTAAACTTAATTAGTCGTACAAAATGAGCAGTTGAGTACTCTTTGTTCACGTTAGGATATAAATCAAAGATGGCTCGCATAAAGTGAAATGTGAAAGCCACTTACCTAATGCTGAAAGCGGCGACAATCTCATTCCGGGCGACAAATTGAGAACACCTTCCGGCGTCAGGGCGGCACCGCGCAGCCCACACAGGCCGCACTTTCTGCTAAATGGCTATTTATTGCGGCGGAGAGCGAGACACCTGTCTCTAACAGGGAAGTTAGGCGAAAGCGGTCAGCTAATAAAATAGTTAGCTGTGTAGAATAACAAAGACACAAAATTACACAATGTAGCTCATAGGTAAAGTTTACAAAATAAATACACGAAATAAAGTAAAAATGTAAATGTAATTTAATGTATTTCTATCTCTTTAAAGCCTATATACTTCCCACAATTGAACAAAGGCTTCCTCTCATTTCTAAAAAGGTTATGAGTTATGAGACAACTGCGTTAATTCAGTGTGCCGGACTTGACATATCATCAAAATATTGTTATTTCTCAGACATGCAGATTTTCCGATGTTTTCCATAAGCGCCGAGCACGTAGTTGAACAGCAATTTTTATTGCAACTAACGATATGCTGGCGGGGGTCTCCTCGTCTAAAAATGAGCTTGAAACCTCTGTATTAAATAAAAGGTAAAAGTAGCATATTTTTACAAAACAATCTCGTGAATAGTCCGCTATTGGATTATTACTATACTTGCCATGCCATAGAGTTAGAAGTAATTCTAGTGCTTATATGCGTTGTGAAATTTCAAGAATAAATTAAAATTAAAAATTTTGTACAACCGACTTCAATATATATTATTAAGGATAATTTAAAAAAAACCATTGGTCAGACCTTGATCAAATTTATATGGGACTACATGCTCCATGGAAGCACCAGCTCTCACATATAAAAGAATAATCGAAATCGGTTCACGTAGGAAAAAGTTATGAGGTAACACACATAAAAAAGAACATACAGTCAAATTGTGATCCTCCTCCTTTTTGAAGTCGGTAGAAAATAGGCCAAAATAAATAATTTAAGAGATGTGATACACATTTTTTAGAAAAACCTCCTATGTTAAAGTAAAACTTTAAATGCAGATCAAAATTTGATTGCTTTGATGAATACACGATACGGAAATATGCAAGCTTGAGAAAAATACAAAGAATGAGGAAACACTTAATGAAACAGCCACAGGTCTTTGCCTGAAGATGTATAAAACATGCTAAATATATATATATATATATATATATATATATATATATATATATATATATATATATATATATATATATATATATATATATATATATAAAGATCGAGTTATGTTAGAGATTTAGATATACAATTTATAATCAGTTAATTTGAAGAGATTTTATTTTTTTAAATATGTAAAAGGTCATGGAGAACTTTGAGGACAAAGCCCTTCTTACTTCATCTGTAAGTTAAAGGTTTGACAAGTGGTACGTAGATGAAACTTTCACAATTTTACTATCTAACAAAGTAACTATATTTTTAGACTACTTTGATTCCATAAACTCTGAAATTCAATTTACTATGAAGTTAGAGGCAAATAATTCCTTAGCTTTCCTAGATGCTTTAGTGATCCAAAATCCTAACAACACCATGGGCCACACTGTATATAGAAAAAAGTACTATAGGTATTTAAACGGTGAATCTCACCATTATTCTTTACAGTTAGCTACCGTGGGCAAATCTTTGTTACAGAAAGCACGATGGATCTGTGACAGCAAACGCCGTACCACCGAGTTTCAGCATGTCAAGCAGGTTTTACACATCAACAAGCTTCGCTTCCCGTATCTACGTCACAGTAACCGTGTGAAACCGGCCTCAGTCGAGCGTGTGCCTGCTGTCTATTGTCTGGCTGTGTACTATATATGTCAGAGGAGCCACAGACAAGATTGGCTACATTTTGAAGCGAGAAAATTCTACAAGCCGCTGAAGAAGATTAGTCAGCTTTTAAGATCCGTCAAGTCACTTGACTCAAGTGTTAATATCTCTCTTCAAGATGTAGGAGTGTACAAGCTTGATTGTGAATGTGGTTCTCCCTTATGTAGGGTGAACAAAAAAATCTTTAAAACCCGCGTAAAGGAATATATAGCTGACGTGAAATACCAACGCTTCGGGAAGTCTGCAGTTTGTGATCATACCTTAGACGGCCTCCGCCTTTACAACAGATTTGATAAACCACAAATCCTCGCGAAAGAACATCGATTCCTACCAAGGATGATTTGTGAGACTATCGAAATTTAAAAAAAAAACCATCCGAATTTCAATAGATAAGTTGGCTGGGTGCTGCCATCTGCTTGGCATCCCATAATTACCCTTACCGTTGCCATTACAGTTTATAAAAGTCCACTGCTGAAGATAGGCCTCCCCCATAGATTGGCTCATAGGGGTGATATTTTCCATAGTTGCCACGCTTGGCAAGTGGATTGGTAACTACTAGTTTTTTATTCTTAGTCGTTTATTAGGAAGACGCTGCTTCCCATCTTCTGATTTGTTTCTCCTTGTTGCCTCTTACGACACCCACGGGATGATATAGGTTTTTGCACCGCCACTGCACGCTTGGGATCCCAATATTGATAAAATTAAATTCAAACCCGAGCATACTACTGCAAGACTTTACGCTACTTCAAATTTCAAGATACTGTAGCAGGAGTTCGTTCTGCGTAGGTCGTATCAAAAATTAATACTTAAGAATTGAAGGTAGCCTTCGTTTGTTATGATATCAGAACATCAAACACCTCAGTTCCCACGTGACCATGGTGATGTAAAGTGCCCGAAACGTCAGGAATTTAAAAGTTACAATTAAACGCCATAAAATCCTTAAAAATAAGTTAATTCAATGAGTAGTGTTCGCGTAAATATAAAAAATCTTTAGAAAGATCCATTCTCATTAGCCTGGTCACGTATTGTATACTTATAATTGGAAGGAGGATCGTTACCACATGCAAAACAAAAATATGTAGCTGAGTGATTTTACTTCGTTAACTTGTATTTAAAATGGCTATTTTTAATAATTGTAGCGGAAACATTTAACAAGAGCTTACAATTAGGAAAGTTAGCTCTAGGCAATTAAACCAGTTAATGATTGGCTAGAATTTTCGCTTCGAAGTTAAGAGCTTAAAGAAACTTTATTCAAATGCATTGCCAATTTTGAGTAATAATCGCGATTACAGAATTAGTAATGTAACATGTTATTAAAATAATTAAACATAAACAACTGAAACAAGAGATGGGCAGCGGCATCTACCTGATAACATAAAAAACTGCGGTTGACAGCTCCAGGGGAGGTCGATGTTTAGCAGTGTACTTTTATAGGCTGCAATGATAGTAATGATGATGATGATGATGTGGAATGACTTGAGAAACCATGCTTGAATAAAGACAGAAAGTAATGAAATCATTAATTATTTATAATACCGCCCGTTAAACGTAGTGAGTAAAATCACCTTGACCACGTGTAATGATATTTTACTGAGTACTTGTCTTTCGCATTTTAATACGTTAACATAAGAAATAAAAAGTGGGTTGCCTATATTATATGATATCTTTTTACAAAAATGTCTTTATTAATGTCTTTAATTCATAAGTATACGTTAAGTATAGGTATAGGTGTATTACCTATAACATGTTAATTTAGAAAACAATATTCAGTGTTAGGATTCCCCTATTAATATCAATAAAAAGTATTATCAAAAAATAGAGCTATCTCGGACATTACTACAGATATTCATGAAGATCATGAAAAAAAGGGGACAAACGCGGCGCCCTGATGACACTACAACCGTTGATTGTAACCTTTTGCTGTCTGAGAGATATGAGGATGTCACCGCTGTTCCCATAAAAATAAAATCTAAGAGAAAGGCACTGTAAGTTAAAAATATATTGTAGTGTAGTAAAAGTATTAATATTTAGAGCCATGGTAGCCCATATATTAAGCGCTCACCGTACACGAGCAATCGGGTGCGATTCCCGCAGGTACAACAAACTTCCTAATTTCCATATAATTTCTATAGGTGCTACCTTGGTTCTAGTAATTTTCTATTTTCACTACAATTATGAAACATAAATTAAAAGAAATTCTAACCTTGAAGTTGTAGAGTAACTTCGCAGTACCGTGTAGGTGCGGTGTTACCCGTTATAATTTTCAGACACTCAACCCACGGTTATTATGAGATAGATTATTATTAGAGCTTAAGCTATCACGTGGAAACTTTATTATATTTCGGAAAGGTAACGATCGCAGATTTTAAGTTAGACTAAATCCTTTCAAATACTGAAAATCACTCTTACATTCTTTCTGTTCGTACTTCTGGATATACATCGTGCTTCTTCAGTAAACCATTTTTTGTTACAGCTGTACGTCAGCTGTTGTGGAATTCCGCATCTCTACTTATTTGACGTGCTCACTGCTCAATCGCTTTTTTTTCTTCAAAAATCTACTCAAAACTCCACTCTTATGACTCCCATTATACTTCCCATCGGTTCTAGTCTTACTTTCTTCAACTGTCACCATCGTGTGTTTTCATTAATACGAGTATATTTTTTTTTAACTTTTTTGTATAATATACATATACTCTTCTCACCATCTCTTACCCCTAGCCATTCATTATGAACAATCATTTGAGTAACAACGTTGTCTGGAAGAAATCGCTTCCAGAGCGATACAGTCGTCTATTGGATCTTCTTAATTATATTGACTAATTGAAAACCACGTAAAAAAGGTATTATTTTATAAAAGCTTACATCCCCTATTTTTCTTTTAAATATTCAAAAACTCTTAAAGACGTTACTCACTTTCTAATCAAAAGCTTATTATAGCAAAATTTTAAACAATCTTACATCATTAATTTTACCTCCCAAAGGATAGAATGCCGTGTAGTGGCGGTTAAGACTATCCACTACCCCATATCTTCCCGTGGGTGTCGTAAAAGGCGACAAAGGCAAAAGTAAAAGGCCGGAGATGGGCAGCAGCATCTTCCTGATAACAACAAACTTACAATTAAAAAAAAACTGAGGTTGCCAACCCGCTCGCAAATACCCCCCTATGATGAGAGTAACAAAGAAACGGCCCCCAGTCCCCGGCGACCCCGCTATTCCTGGCTACGGTGGCGACCATAGTAACGGCGGGACAGGGGGTGCTAAGAATCTCCGGTGGAGGTTCGGTTGCCACCTAAGACGACTCGACCTGGCAACATACAACGCACGCATCCTGAGAGCACCCGAGAAGATCGTGGAGCTGGAAGAAGAGATAGACAAGTTACGCTGGCATATTATAGGATTATCCGAAGTCCGAAGAGAGAGGGAGGACACGGTAATGCTCGAATCCGGCAACTTGCTCTATCACCGGGAGGGCGACCATCTGTCCCAAGGAGGTGTCGGATTTATCGTCCACAAGTCTCTCGTTAACAACGTTGTAAAGACTGAGAGTGTGTCGACGAGGGTTGCGTACCTTACCTATACTCAGAATCACCAAACGGTATTTGCTGAAGGTCATACAGGTTTACGCACCAACCTCGGCACACCCCGATGAGGAGGTGGAGGAAATGTATGAGGATATATCTAGAGCCATGCATTCCTCCAAAACCCAATATACGGTGTTAATGGGAGACTTCAATCATCAAACTAGGCACAAGAGAGAACGGTGAGCTGAAAGTAGGGATATTTGGAATAGGGCAACGGAACCCAAGGGGCCAGCAGCTGGCCGACTTCATGGAGAAAGAGGAACTCTTTATGATGAACTCTTTCTTCCAGAAGCGGTCCCACAGGAAGTGGATCCGGTCGAGCCCCGACGGTTCCACTAAAAATGAGATTGACTTCATTATAACGACCAGACGACAACTGTTTAGTGATGTCTCCGTGATCGCGAGGGTGAAAACTGGTAGCGATCACCGAATGGTTAGAGGCACACTGAACCTAAACGTTAAATTGGAGAGGTCTCGTCTAATGAAGTCAACGCTCTGTCCCCCTCGTGCTCTGTTCCAAAGTCCCGAAACCTTTCAGCTCGAGCTACAAAACCGTTTTCAGTACCTAAAAGATTGCAATGCAGTGGACGATATGAATGAGAAACTCGTGGAAACTGTCCATGCGGTCGAAACTAAGTTCTGCAAGACCCGCCGCAGAAGAACACAAAAACTCTCCGATCACACTCTCAATCTCATGACTGTTAGACGGGAGATGAAGCTACATTCTTCAACAGATTTGACAGCATACAGGCAACTGAACAGACAGATCTCCAAATGCATGCGGCGGGACTTACGCAACTTCAATACAGCTTATATTGAAGAAGCGATCGAGCGGAACCAAGGCTCCAAAGTCTTTGCCAGAGATCTGTCTGCCAGAAAGAGCCAACTGTCAAAGCTGAAGACCGAGTGTGGCAGCATCGTTTCCGGGGCACCTGAAATTTTGAGTGAGATTGAGAGGTTCTATGGGCAGCTGTACACGTCATCGTTGGAGCCACACGCAAGTGTGAGTAACGATCCAAGAGCGAGTCTTATACGACACTATTCCGAAGATATCCCGAACGTCAGTCTGAGCGAGATTAAAATGGCTCTCCAGCACTTTAAAAACGGCAAGGCCCCAGGCGAGGATGGAATTACAGCGGAGTTTCTGAAAGCGGGTGGAAGACTGGTACTTGAAGTCCTTCAGAAGCTCTTTAATTCCGTCCTCCATGGTGGCCTTACACCGGAGGTGTGGAGCAGAAGTGCGGTGCAAAATCGTAATTTTGTTATAAGTACATATAACGTATGGTCTTGTTCTTCAAGAAAGGTGACAACGCTATTTTGAAGAACTAAAGACCGATTTCCCTTCTGAGCCGCGTCTACGTGCTGTTTTCGAGAGTCATTACGAATCGTCTCGCGCGCAGACTTGACGACTTCCAGCCTCCCGAAAAAGCCGGTTTTTGAAAGGGCTTTAGCACCATAGACCACATACATACACTTCGGCAAATTGTACAGAAGTCTGAAGAGTACAATTTGCCACTATGTTTGATGTATGTGGACTATGAGAAAGCCTTTGATTCCGTCGAAATTTGGGCGGTGCTGCAGTCAGCGGTGCCAAGTTGACTGTCGGTATATCGAAGTGCTGAAGCGTTTGTACAGTAGAATTACGGTGGCTATTCGAGTACAGAACCAGAGTACGAAACCTATCCAATTGCAGAGAGGTGTAAGACAGGTTGATGTTATATCCCTGAAACTCTTTACCGCTGCATTGGAAGACATTTTCAAGCTTCTGGACTGTAAAGGATACGGTATTAACATCAATGGCGAGCACATCACTCACCTTCGATTTGCCGACGATATAGCACTTATGGCAGAATCGCTGGAGGATCTAAGCACCATGCTCAATGACTTAAATAGTGTCTCCCAACGGATAGGTCTTAAGATGAACATGGACAAAACAAAGATCATGTTCAATGTCCATGTTACACCTATGCCGGTAGTTGTTGGGAGCACTAAGCTCGAAGTTGTTGACAAGTATGTTTACCTGGGACAAATAGTCCGACTAGGTAAGTCCAACTTCGACCGAGAGGTCAATTCACGGATTCTACTCGGCTGGGCAGCGTTCGGGAAAACGACACATCTTCTCGTCAGACATACCTCAAACCCTTAAAACGAAATTGTACAACCAGTGCGTGTTGCCAGTGATGACTTACGGATCTGAGACGTGGTTCTTCACTGCCGGCCGTATGAGGAAGCTCGAGGTCGCTCAGCGAGCTATGGAGAGGGCTGTGCTCGGGGTTTCTCTGCGTGATAAACTTAGAAATGAGTATATCCGCAGTAGAACCAGAGTAACCGACATAGCCCAACGTATTAGTAAGCTGAAGTGGCAGTGGGCCGGCCATATAGCTCGAAGAACCGACAACCGATTGGGAAGAAAGGTTCTTGAATGGCAGCCTCGTACCGGTAGGCGAAGTGTAGGGCGACCCCCCACGAGATGGAGTGACGACCTGGTATGACATGCAGGAAGTTGATGGATGCAGGTGGCTCAGGACCGTGCTTTGTGGTATTCCTTGGGGGAGGCCTATGTTCAGCAGTGGACTTATGAAAGGCTTTAATCATGATGATGATGAAGGATAGAATTGTCAAAAATACTGAAACACGTGTTTTTATACAATTTTGAATATCTTATGGCCCCTTGTTTTGATAAATCTCAAAATTACTTTATTTAATTTTATTTACAGAGTACTTTCAATATAATATAAAATAGGTCAGGTCAATTTTATTAATTTTAGATTTCTACGTGTATTTTTTGTGCTGTGTTAATATAACAGTTTTCATACAAACTTTGTATCTTAGTTTTGAGACTATAATGATAGATTTTTAAAGAAATTAAAAATGTGAATTTTATTATTTTTAATTCTCGTGTTTCAATGTTCAAAAAAGGAGGTGGTTCTTTTCTTCCATATTTAAGTACAATTTTAACATTTTAGTAGAGCTACTACGTTTTTTACAGTATGTGTATGTAAGTTTTGTGCGTGATGGAGTCATGCTGCAGCTATATTTATAGTTTTAGCACGAATAGGCTGGTTTAATCGCGAAAGGACCACGTTCTCACAGAATATCAGCGTAAAATGAAGCTCATGTTGCCGTGTTTCGTATGGTGTGTGTAGAGAACCAGAGATCCATTAACTTAACTAACTGTGTACTCGATAGTCGCCCTTATTATGTAAAGAAAGACTTAATACACAAAACAAACTACGCTTCCGTTTCAAAATTGACAAGAATTAATGGGAAATATCACGATAAACCTGAATAAAATGTAAAATAAAGTAACGTTGTGTCGTTGTCACGGTAGACAAACACAAATAACTCAATTGGTCGAGTGAGGCATCACTTCGTAACAAATGGGACAGTCGCCTGGGCGTATGTTATAGCGATTTGATTTAAATTGGCGATCTGTTTTTAGAAATAAATTGTTATTTAAGTGGTAAGAGAACAATTTTTGTCAGTTTTTAGATTATAAATAATATACGTAGAAATATAACAAAATGTAACTTACATTGATGATATATTAATTTGTGATTCACTATCAATAAATTAAGACATCTAATATAGGGTTAACATTATTAGTCTTTGAAATAAACTTTAAGATTTTTATTAGAATATTAGAATATTCCAAGTTTATTTTTTTATTTATTTTTAGAAAATATATTTTAAGAAAATATCGAAGCACGTTGACAATATACCTACTATGTTTTCAAATACAACATTTCAATTTATTATTTATCACTTCTTCAACAATTCACTCCTTTCCTTTACAAAGGAGACGGGGATTTCTGGGCCCAATTGTAATAAGTTGAAATATGGTTTAAAAAAGCGTTGTATTTTTCTATTTCAAAATATAAAAAAAATTGCCCCATTCACAATCTGGAAGTCGAGAAATCTTAAAAATAAGTTTATGTTACGAATAAAATAAAAAATCGATTACTTTAATCGATTAATGTGAATGAGATTTAACAATTAAACATAAAGACAAATTACACCAGATGATTGATTCAATCAAGTAAATAGATATATAGACCAATTTTATACGTGGTAGAGCCATGCTGCAGCTATATAAGTAGTATAGTTGTAGCACGAATGGGTCGGCTCGACCGGGGAAGGATCACGCTCTCACAGAATACCAGCGTCAAATAGCAGCTTAATGCTGCTGTGTTTCGTATGGTGAGTGAAGAGTACCGGAGGCCCTTTTTACTGGAAAAGAGGCATTCCATCTTAGTCCTCACGGGTGACAACGCATCTGCATTTTGATTCGCAAACGGGGATAGATGTAGATGTCTATGAGCAACAGCAACCACTTACCATCAGGAGGACTGTGTGCTCGTTTGTCACCCTGTCCTATAAAAAATACATCTTAATATATTAAGATATTATTGTCAACAGTTTAGAAAATAAATTATCAACACAATAAAAATAAATCTTAAAATCGATTCGCCTTTACAGTACTTTTGTTTGTCAACTGTATTTTTAATCTGTGCTGATAGTAACAATCTCTTGTTACTATACAATATGTAATATTACTGACTTAATCCATGATCACTCATCTCGTATCCATATGTTACTGTATATATCTCGTAACGTTTAGTACGTGTGCGTTTTGAGTGTGTTTCCCGTTGTTTTATTGATTTATATTCCTCTATCACTGCTTTCTTTTTACGGACTTCTGATCTTACTTAAATTGTATGACTGTTGCTATCATACCGAACACCAATAATCTCGTTTACCCGTTTGACTTTGGCTTGTTATTGTGGTTTTTACGGCCTGGATTTTATCTATATATTAGATATATTAGATATTGACTCAATGGATCGCTGTGGGAAATGTGGCATAGCGACTAGTCACTGTAATACACTAAGCCCACGATTCTTCCAAAATAGCAATCCCTCTTCAAAAATCAGCTGTTTAGTATAGGTTGTTGCCAACTTGTTGCGTATCCTCACTTTTACTAACTCTCTTATAACTCTGCTCTCAGATTGCCAAAGTCCGTAGAATTTTCAGTGATGTTTTGATAATATATAACCTGTTAATTGACAAAACAGTCATCTTTTTACAATCTGGGCCCAAGAATGTATGAAAGCGTATCAATCTCATTTAGGACCTGCAGTTATTGCCAGGTTTAGTAAGCAGTTTGATGACGTAGTGCCAGTCGTCTGCACCCTTGCTTCCCTATATGAAAATATATCTATATTATATCTAGGGGCTACTATCATCGATACAAATGAATTAAGTTGAAATAGTTCTAAATAGGATGTCTAAAAATTAATCATCACGATGATATCCCGATTGAAGTATGGAAGTGCCTTAAGGAAATGAAGTCTATCTTCTGACTAACTGACTTTCTCAAGGTGTTTTCAAAAAAGTGTTCTCTTCTTCTAATTTTCATTTCCCGTTTAAAAAAAAACGTAGCCTCTAACACTAGGGCTTTTTCCTGTGCCGTGTTTTTAAGTTTACTTACATACATTTCAGAAGGACAAACATCGGGACTCGGAACAGTTATTTGTAGGCCTTACAGATACTTATTACATATGGGATCCCAACTCGCGGCCCATAGCGTTGCAACTCATTGCCACTGCGCCACGGAGCCGTCACACCAAAGTACAGAAAACGAGTAAAGTACGAATTAAAATATATGTACACTTATCACTCTGAAAGTAATTCTTCCAGACGAAATTTACATTGAGTTAAAATAGTAGTATCAACTGGTTTAAGCAAATTTTCAAAACAGAACTGAAAATAGATTTGCAGATCATCAGCATACAAGTGGTCGGAGGAGTTCTTACTAAAATAAATAATGATCATTCCTAATAGGGGAAAGGACAACACATCATCTTATAAACCAACCGTAAACCAGATAGAAAAATATCTTGCACCTGAATGCGCTCTTGTCGACCAAACAAGTAATTTCGAAACCAGTCAACAACACAGTATTAAATACATTACCAAAATGTAGCAAAAATAGTAAGTTTTTATTTCTCCATACCGTACCTTATTTAAATGTAACGAAGTAAATAGTGCTATATTAAAAAAATGGGGAGTGGTTTAACGTTAATAATCTACTCGTACATTTAAACGGAAATAAAACTAAATGTATAAAATTTACAACACCGATTTTTACAAATCTAATTACCAATGTGTTTTTGAATGAGAAAGAACCCAGCCCTGTTGACACCACTGTTTTTCTTGGCATCACTCTCGGCGGAAAGCTTCAGTGGACTCCATATATATAAATTAGAAGGCAGACTAATCTTCACAGCTTATGCTGTAAAGAAGATTGGGAGTATCACTAGTATCGACACAACTAGATTACTTTATTTCAGTTATTTTTACAGCATAATGTCTTATTATATGAAATTTTACAATGTGGAAATGCGGCTGACTTAGAAATTTTAACCAGCGGCCTCGCTCGCGTGGGTTTCAATTTAGGAACATCCTTAAAATATATTGTTCTGTGCCAAAATCGGCAAAATTAAATCAGTTGTAGAGTCGCCTCGGTGTCTGTGTCTTTATGCCTCCTTGTCACAGGTTTTTTTATTTTCTAATATTATTGGACGTAGGTGACTGAAATTTGGCAAAAATATAATATGCTACCATAAGTGAGTTTTTCAGGATGGAATTAATATCATAGGTCTAGCATAACCTACCACTTTTTACATCGAGCATATCTTCCGACGCATAAGGATGCATATGCATATGAATATGTAAATTGTCTTGCAATCAAAGTTGCGTTATTTACATTTTACTATTAAAATTAATTATAGTTAAAGTTAATTTTGTTTTAACATAATTTAAAACTAATAATTTTGTACAACCGACTTCAATATAAATTATTAAGAATAACTCAAAAACGATTATATCATATATTGATTGACCACATGTGAAGCACCATCTTTCAAATAAAACGAGAATCATCGAAATCGGTTAACCCAGTAAAAAGTAATGAGGTAACACACATAAAAAAACATATATGTAGTCGAATTGAGAACGTGATAAATCGACACTTAAAATTTTAATTAAAATATCAGTAACGTCGACTTGGATCGAATTATGGTTGCTGACGTAGGTACTATATAAAGTTTATCTTTGGATCTGTTCAATTACTGGCTTTGACAAGTGACTTTCAAAATTCAATCAATGCAGTTCTACTCATAGTTAAAATAAATATAAATCTTCGTTTAAGTAATACCTGATTTATTAGATATTTCTAGTACTTTTTCGCTAGAGCCTGTTCATTTCCATATAAGCATTCATTTATTTATAATCCAATATGAGCTATGAAACTGGGACTTTCACAAACATCTTAATATCACTAAAACTATGAAAACTATCTTAAACGTTAAACTGTATTAAAAGTAAGTCAGCGTATAAAATTACCCATAACAGAGGCATTGATCCTCGCGGGAATCGTACTCGTTTTGCTGCCGTGCCATGAAATTTTGCGGCTCTAGTATTTATTTAAATAAAATTAATAAAAACTGAAAGGAAGCCTATGCACGATTGTGGACCACATCTAACTAGTAATTAGTCATCCAACGATGCCACGAACTATTCGATCACATAGAGATAAAACTATCACAGTGCACTTAATTTTCAATTGCTTACATCAGATAACTTGATAACTACGCCGATATACACCCAGTACATTTAATTAAAGAGCTTCTTTCTTATTGACAGTTACTGTATTATATCAAGTATAACAATTTAGTTATTCAATTTGCCAAAAGTGGTTATTGCGATCAATCATCCGGGTAAAGACCACCGGCTGGATATTTTAAGACTGACAATTTTTGATACTGCTCGAATAAGTTTTAAGTAACATTCTGTTATTTAATTTTGTCAATTATTTATCATTAGTTTGTTTAGTCCCCGTGTAGTGGCGGGTAAGAATACCTACTACCCCATATCTTCCCGTGGGTGTCGTAAAAGGCGACAAAGGGAAACTGAGGCAGAAGATGGGCAGCAGTATCTTTCTGATAACAGCAAAAGCAATAAAAAACTGTGGTTGCCAATCCGCTCCGCAAGCGTGGCAACTATGGCAATGTACCCCCCATGAGCAATGGCAATAATAAACGACCCCCAGTCCCCGGCAGCCCCGCTATTTCTGGATACGGTGGCGACCATGGTAACGGCAGGGCAGGGGGTGTTAAGAATCTCCATTGGAGGTTCGGTTGCCACCTACGACGACCTGGCAACTTATAACGCACGCACCCTGAGGACTGACGAGAAGATCTTGGAGCTGGAAGAAGAGATAGACAAGTTGCACTGGAATATTATAGGCTTATCCGAAGTCCGAAGACAGTGGGAGGACACAGTAATCCTCGAATCCAGCAACTTGTTCTATTACCAGGAGGGTGACCATCTGTCCCAAGGAGGTGTCGGATTTATCATCCACAAGTCTCTCATTAATAACTTCGTTGAAGGTCATACAGGTTTACGCACCAACCTCGGCACATCCCGATGAGGAGGTGAAGGAAATGTATGAAGATAGCGCCTATTAAAATGAAGCGTCACATAAAATAATACTTCTTTCATAGCTAGATAAGAAAAACTGCGAGGGAGATAGATAATATTCCATATCGCTTCCTTATAGCCGCCAAGGCCGTCTACACCACGTCAGAAGGGGACGTGACGGAAACATTTTACACTTTGTGTCGCCTAGCCACCATCCGCCAAATCCGTACCGTCCGATAAAGAACTTCGTTCCAAAATTTCTAAAAACCACTTATTTGGCTTCAAAACACTTTATTTAGCACCCTTTAGTTAGTACTTTTCTACTGATTTATTATATGTATAGATACGTTTATATTTTATATTAGTAAATAATTCATGACATAATTTATGTGAAATTGTAACATAAATTAACACAAAATTTAATTCCAAAACGGTTATAATAGTACGCTTCTACAAGTTGAGATTACTACTACGGCTATGTTGTGTACGTGTAAGTGTGAGTTACGAGCGCCATAGTGCTGCTCAATCTTGTTGTCGTCTATGAGAAAATACTACTGCCGCGACAGCACAAGGGTACAGAATGTGAAAATATTTAACAGGACGTAGGTCACGAGGGGAAATATATACTTTGAAAGAATAATTTATGGAGTTTAAAAATAGAATAAAGATAATATTATTATTAAGCTAAATATTGTTTATGATGTTCATCAGAACTTGAACAACTGTCAGTTGTGTTCAATAGTGTTCAGAAGTTGACACTGTGGTGGTATTGCTGGTTCTATGATATGTTTGTGTTTTTTTTACTAGGCTTATAGACATCTACATCTATTCTCGTTTAACAATCAAAATGCAGCTGCGTTGGCACCCCTGAGGACTAAAGGTGGAATGCCTCGTTCCCAGTAAAAAGGATCATGTTGCGTCAGCGTAAGAAAATACATTATACTAGTGAAATTTTAGGATCTGATGATGATGAATATCCATATGGCCTAAAATTTTACCTTATAATTTTATTTAAATATATTTATACTCTGCCCTTCTCTCGAATAAATTGCTATTAAAGTAAGTTGCATCTTTTGGCTCTTTTCTATCATGGACTCGTATAATTGTAATAAGAAGCTGTTAATGTCATTGGATATGTAATTCCCTAATTAATACCTCTAATACCCTAATTAAGTAGGTATAATTGGAAATACAACAGCGCAAATTCGTTCTCCATATTTCGTTTCTAATACTATGTGATGCTATGTGGTTAAAGAAATTTATGATTAAAAATAAGCTAGTGCTTGACTACTACTCCGTGTGTGTTGTGTTGCGTTAGTATGAGCGTACTAATTTCACATTTTCTTCTTCAGAACACTATTGGCAATCAATTCCAAGAAAAACGCTTTACCCACTAATTAGAGATATGGAAATCACCTAATTGATCAAGCTGAACGTAAATCTTTTACATAGCAAGATGAGCAAGCCCTTCACGTATAATATTTCAATAAAATAATTCTCATTGCTTTGTATCTTTTATTCAGATATACTTTTAAATTTTCAAATGTACGGCACGCAATGTAATTCAGAACATGATACTTCGGTACGTGAGCAGAGACCGGTCCATTTGTTAACGAAGCGATATTGTGACACCGGTCCGTTTAATTGAGCTATTTGTGTTAGTCCGCTGCTGTCACAGCGCCCCTGTGTCCCCAAGTAGATCGCTTTGTCTACGTTTCATGTGATATTGCACTATTAATACTTGTAAATTACCTGTATAAAAATTTTTTGCAACAATTTTATATCGTGAAGCTTGATCCGAATAGATTAGTAAAACAAAAGCTAGAATTTACAGAGGATTCTATATTAATAACAATTATATACAATACTAGCGATCCGCCCCGTCTTCGCATGGGTGATTTCTGGAACTCGACGACAGCGATACCTGTGATTGTGTGTCCAAATGTTAATCTAAACCATCTAAGGATCCATTCGCACTCACACAAATAATTTCATCAAAATAGTTCAAGCCGTTTTTGAGTTTTAGCAAGACTAACCGACAGCAATTGATTTTTATACATTAATATATTATCTGCTAAGCCGTATATACTTTTAGTAGTGAATTTATGTCAAAGAGAGCCGTAGTATATATGGCACCCTTAATTTTGAATTATAAATGAGAGAATTTACTTTTCATTTGATTTTGTAATAGATACTACCTTGGACTATAGTCACCTATCCAAATTTTATTGTCCTTACTATCTGACACTTTGTTTGTTACAAATCCAAGTTTATTTAATAAAATGATTTACGTGTTTCGAGCGCGACGTCATTTTCTTCTTATGGTTTTAACTTTTGTAGTAGTAGAGCCGTGAGCCATGCATGCTGCACTATGCTGCAGCATACATGAGTTGGCTTGACTTGGGTAGGGTCACGATCTGAATAATATATGCGTATAACATCAGCGTAATAAAATATAATACTGCTGGTTCTCTATACTCATATCCAAGGTGAGTAAAGAGAACCGGAGACACTTACTGATATTGAGGCATTCTAATATTATGGGCTAAAAGCCATCTACATATTTATTCTTAATCAGTGATAAATATTGGCCTCCGTGAGCTATAGTATCACATCATCAGGTGGATCGTGTGTTTGTTTGTCGCTCTTACGTGGTGTATAAAATAATAAAAGATATTTATCATCGTGATAGAAGGTTCACTTAACAAGTAACTCAAAAGTTCAAAGGCATACGTTGGATGAAAGGTACCATTATTCTTGCATGATACTCTATCCTACATAATATTTACAGCATTGCGGTACGAGGGCTGCACTAAAAGTATCGGAAATGGAATATTTCCACTGTTCCTGTCATATTATTTTTTTTTAATTGAAAAGTCCTTGGTTTTAAAAATCGAATACCATTTATTTATTTAAAAAAAGATTCTCGATCTTTTCACAAGGTTTTATCAAACTTGTTTAGTCGTTGAGAAAATGGAATATCGTATACTCAGTAAAATAAAAATTTAACAATAATTAAAAATTTAAAATTTTGTACAACCGACTTCAAATTAAATAATTAAGAATAACTAAAAAACTATTAGTCAAACCTTGATCAAATTTATATTCGAACCACAAGAGAAGCGCCAGCTTTCAGATAAAAAAGAATCATTGAAATCGGTTCGCTCAGAAAAAAGGTATGAGATTAAAAAAACCTACAGTCGAATTGAGTACCTCCTCTTTTTTGAAGTCGTTAGAAAAAAACAAGTTAATTTAACTTAAAATAAAATAAAGTAACTACTGAAGTCGTTGCTAAAACATAGTTCAGTGGGAAGTCGGTTTGTAATTTTTATTAAAAGTTTAATTATTTTACTCATTGGAGTTGTCTAAGAAATGTCATCAGTTTAAGACATCAACCAGATTATCATCTAAATACATTTTAAATACGTAAACTCTCACGCCTATTGCCCATAGGGGTAGGCAGCAATTCTTGCTTCTTTCACATATATATATATATACTTACGCTTACATGCTCGTTGGTTAAGGGTGCTCTTGGCGTTCTTGGCTTAATTTGGCCCATTTTCAATATATCGTCAATTCAGTCTTTAAACTTCCGTCTAGGGCGTCCCTTGTTGACTTTGCTAATCAGTTCTGTAGCATAAATTTTCTTTGTCTCTCTTTCAGGATTTATTATTTCTACGTCTCCAAGCCACTGAAGTATTACTTTCTAAATCCTAGTCGAAACATCTTCTTGCAAACTTCTTGCAAAAACACTTTCTTTTATTAGATAAATAATTCTTACCCTATCATTCAGAGTTAGCCTATTCTACTCTTGTGCGTACTTCGTCTGCCTCACCCATCCTTCACTACCAAACATTAACGTAAAAGCTAATACAGCGTTGGGAATTGCCATAATGTGTACGTTTTTGATACATTCTGACTTCCCTAAATAGGGTAAATGGGGCCATACACTCATTGTTGGGTCCCTGCATTGATTCTTCGTTCTATATTTTTGTCATAACTGCCATCCCAGCTAAACACTCATCTTAAATACATAAACTTATCCACTGGCTCAACTAACTTCCCTTCTATTCTTATTTCACATATTGTTTTACTTACTTCTCTTTCAAAACCACCTCTTTCATCTAACTTACGTTCACTTTCATTCCCCTTTCTTTTAATAACCTGTTTATTAATTTAACCATCATTTGCAATTCCTGGTTTGATCACCCGTTCTTAATCATAGATAAATATATATGTAGCAAGCTATTCTTAATCCATATTTTTCGAATTTAATTATCTCTAAACGACTGTCTATAAACAGATTGAATAGCCACAGGAAAGCTATGAAATCCTTTCTGACATATTTATGGATACCAAATAAGTCAGTGTAGTAATCGTGGATCCTGACACAAGCACTAGAATCCTTATTAAGAGATTTCAACGCCTGTTTCAGCACAGCGCTCAATCCAAAGTTTGCCAGCGTTTGCCATGGAGCAACCCTATCCATTTTGGTACACTTTGTTTGGCCTTTTCCAAGTCAAAAAATAAACGGAAAACCTTCTGGTTTATGGCATAAACAATT
The DNA here is from genome assembly GCA_963668995.1 of Parnassius mnemosyne. Taxonomy (NCBI): domain Eukaryota; kingdom Metazoa; phylum Arthropoda; class Insecta; order Lepidoptera; family Papilionidae; genus Parnassius; species Parnassius mnemosyne. The sequence continues at coordinate 33,904,221 of CAVLGL010000001.1, read as the reverse complement.
CCACGCGTACATCCGGGGTAAGCAGAGACTATGCAATTCCATTTGGCACGATCCTGACACACCTCTCTCGCCTCTACCACATCCATATACCTACGCATACACGCTCGTTGGTTAAGGGCACTCTTAATTTGGCCGATTTTCAATATATCGCCGATTTGTTCGATAAACTTTCACCTAGGGCGTCCCTTCGCGACTCTACCATTCACCTCTGCAACATAAAATTGCTTTGTCACCTTTTTTTTGTTTTGTTTTTTTTTTTGTATACATGTCATTTTTGACAGTTGGTAAATAGGTAATAAAAAAAATAGTTGACAACCAATATTAACATCGGATGTAAAATGATTTGCAGGCCAAAATGTTTGTTTTTATGTAATTAAAGGAAAATAAATATAATAAAAACCTTCTGAAAATCACTTGATTGCACATTTTCAAGAAAATACATATTTTTTTACTCAGATATAGAATTCAATTATTTTAATAATCGATTATTAAGACTGTCACATCACAATTATTATTAATGTGGCAGCACAGAATCAGACTCCAAACAAAAAATGGCGACGAGTTTTGAACTCAATCGGCTTAAATACTTATTAAACGACTTGTATTTAAATTTACTTTCCTACTATGACAATTAAAAAATATTAATTTTAGATTTAATTATAATTTTTCGTAAAAGTACTTTTTACAGAACAACTTGTCCACATTAAGCCAAGAATGAACAACCCCCTTTCGTCATTCTAAATACAGCCTCTCTTCTCTCGGACAGCATTCATTCTGGGCTGCTCTTACGTTCCGCTTGCGGCTTAATGAATTTTCAGAATTTTTTAGCAATTGCTTTTTCCTTTCAACAACTTCTCTTACTCTCTTCGTCAGGTGTCTTAAAACTGCTTTTTTTGCTTACAACCTTATCATTCAATTCATTCACACTTAGACCTACCAAATTTAGTTGATAATTCATATAACCATGTTCTCTTCTTTGCTATAATGTCCATTCGTACTTCCGTACCTCACCATAACTTATTATTTACTTCAGTTGCTGGATCAACAAAAGCTGCCTTAACTTATTCCCACACATGCTCAAGACTGAATCTTTGATACACATTTCATCTAAACCAGAATTTTTTTCTATCAATTTAACTTTATATTTCTCTTGCACAACTTTATTTTGTAACCTTTCTATTCTTATATGCTGTAACGAAATAGTAGACACAGGGGTATAATGCTTTCAACCTCAGAACACACCATTTATCCAGTACTATTTATTAATTTAATTTAATAATATTTAGTTAATTACAACGGTTTTACTCCAATTACAGTAATTAATAATTTTGAAAGCCACATGAGAATAAACTATGCCATATGCATATGTATCATTGCTTCCGCAAAATCGTAAACAAGCTGACAACAGCACATTCCAACTATCCGCAAATATATCAATGTCGGGTGTAGCCCTCACAAGATCGTTGATTGCGCTGTGCATTCGACATAGTGGGGAATTAGCGCACGGCAGCGTGCGCGATGACGCCGTCGCGAATAATCTAGGCCGGCGAGATGGCCTATGTCGCAAGTAGTAGTCAGGCACATAGATCTTGCATAAGGTATTGTGAAGTTCAGGGGCATCTATTACGCCTCTTAGAATTTTGAGTGCAATGATAATTATGTTGCGAGAACGGCGAACTGCAAGAGAATAATAAGAGAATAAACGAAAATTGTGTGGGATATAAAAACGGATAGTATCCGTAATTTTTTTTATAAAGGAAACGTAAGAAGGCCTTTTGAACTTTTTTTATGGTCAAAACAGACTTAGACTCATAAGGATTCCAAACACATGCCGCTGATTCCAATTTACTCCTCACTAACATGTTAAATAATTGTTTGATTACTTCTGTATTTTGAAATTCGCGGGCATTGCGCAAAACGAATCCGAGGCGTTTGTAACAGTCAACAGCCAAGGCGGATATATGTGCGTGAAAAGTTAAGCTACAATCAAAAGTCACGCCAAGATCTTTTATGGTTGTCACGCGCGTTAGAGTAGTATCTCCTAAAGTGTAGGTAGCCTGTAGAGGCTGTAATTTGCGACTAAAAGTCATAACATAACATTTATTCGTGTTGAAAAACATTTTATTGTCAATACTCCACTGGTAGACCCGGTCGATGTGACTTTAGAGATGACTATCTCAACATTTTCATTTATTTCAAGTGTCAGTTTTAAATCGTCTGCGTAAAGTAAGCATTTAGCATGCTTAACGACGCTAACAAGATCGTTGATCCTAATAAGAAATGGGAGTGGACCGATTACCGATCCCTGACTATCTCTAGAGCGAGTATGGTATGATTGGGATAGGTAACAACCATGGGTAACATATTGGCGCCGGTTGCGAAGATAATTTGAAAAAAGGGATAGTAGTTTCGGCGTAAATCCTATAGCGTATAACTTTAGTAACAGTATGTCATTTTCCACTTTATCAAACGCCTGTTTAACATCGAGGTATAGCACATCTACCTGCCTACCTTTATCTAGACTCTGCGAAATGTAATCCACAAGCGAAAAAAGATTAGTCTCTACTGAGCGAACAGGTCGAAAACCATGTTGTTCGTCGCATAAATAGGATCTTAACTGTTCGTAAATGACCTTATGTACAATATGTTCAAAGACCTTGGCAGGGGATGAGAGAATCGCAATGGTGCGATAATCCTTAACAGAGGACCTGTTACTAGTTTTTGGAATGGGGGTGACACGAGATAGCTTCCACTGTTCGGGATAAGTGCCACTATGCAGAGCCAGATTAAATATATGACAATGGGAGGGTGCAATATGTTCCTTACATCCTTTTAATATATAAGTAGGAACCTTATCAGGACCGACAGAACTACCGGGTTTTAATTTGTTGATACCAGCTTTGACTTCTGATAATGTAAAGTTGCGTATGTTTACATATCCCCCATATGGTGCGATGTTAGCGGTACATACTTGATTGGGATCTAGAATGGGGTTATTTGGTAGGAATACACTTGAAAAATAGTGCGCAAATGCATCAGCTGCTTCAGTACAGGAGAATTTTTTATTTTTATAAGTCACTGTGGGTTCAAACCCGCCCTCGAATTGCAGGTTAGCAATGTGCTGCCAAAACTTTTTTGGATTAGTCGTAATATTCATTTCGATAGCTATTATGTATGATTTGTAGGCTAACTCAATGCGGTTCTTTAAATTCGAACATAATCTAGAGAAAGCATTATAAACACATACGTCACCATGTTTTTTCCATTGGCGATGAAGTCTTATTTTACGATTGATATCCTTTATGATATCAGTAGAAAACCAGACTGGGTTACGTTTACAATTTAATTTAGATCTCCGTTTTTTGGGTACACAAACATCAAAGACATTGTAAAGTATTTTGTAAAATTCAGCTGTCGCCGAAACAACATCATCGGCGTGAATGACGTTACACCAATTTGCCTTAGCCATCTGATCATACAGTAAAATAAAATCAGCTTTATTAAAATCCCAATCAGTTTTTGGATCAATGCTACTGGGTTCGCTACTTTTAGGTGAATTTAGTTTTATCTCTACGTCTAGCGGGGGATGATAGGGGTCGATATTAACAATGTCTGTCTCAGCCTGTCTCAGCGGCAGTTACTTACACCGCGCTATCAACAGTCCTTGAAAGTACTACATCCAACTTACCTCCAAATACATTAAAAACAAAATTAGTATCACACATGCTGCAAAATGATAAAAAATAACAATAATAACTACAAACATTTTTTGAGGCACTATTTAGGTTAAGATCACCGATAATCAATACAGTTCCATTAAGGTCATTTATAAAGCTTTCAACCTTGCAGAACCAATCAAAATAGACTGCATCCGTAGCACTGGGTGGTATGTTTACGACGCAGATATTTACACTGACGCCATGAAGATTAAATTTAATCCAGACGTCTTCGCCATTAAGGGTTTCTAAATTATGTTGTCTAACAGGCGTGATACCAGGTTTAGTGACAAGCAATACCCCTCCTCCATAAGTTCTTCTGTCACGCCGTATGATACTCCATCCACCGCATACGACCTCAGCGTCTTCCACGGATGAATCTAGGAAAGTTTCAGTCGCAGCTTCGATGGTATGCTCTAGGATTAGTAGTTTGGTTTTCCATGTATGCAGTTTCGTTTTATATATGTTATATATAATATGTTTATTGTATTGTTGTCTGTATAAGGCTGAGTAGTTTTAGTGTTATTTTCCATAGCTTGTGAGGTATCAATAGCTGAAGTGTTCGATCGGTCGGATTCTGCTTAGTGGGATTCTGAGTTGATTTATGGTTCTTAAGCTTTTGAACTTTCGATGTATTTTTGGATTTAGAACCTGAAACAGTACTAGGTTGTTGAGATTGCAAGTGTGATGTTGTGCATACTTTTTTTTAAATTTATTGATCAAAGTGTTCATACATATTTTTTTTATTTGTACCATTAAACCTAAAATGGTTTGTATTGGTACTCACATTCGCAATTACCGCACTGCTTAACATTAAATAATTAGTTAATCTTAACAGTAATCAAAAATATACATTAAAATAAATACCTCCTTTATTGTGTAAGTGGTAAGCACCCATTTGCAATTTTTACTTGGGACGTTCCGGAATTAAGCGCCACCGACTTGAGCGCTCATTGCTTTTGTTGTGGAACCTGTTCTACTAGACTAGACAGTGCATACTACTAATTATTTACAGGTTGTTTCACTAATAAGTAACTTAATAATAACTATAATTCTGATTCAATTCAAAGTTCTTTATATTATCGTAATAGTATTTTTTGAGTTTTTCTTTATAGTTTTTTGTGTTTAATTCTTTTTGGATGTTTTGCGTGATGTTATTTAAAAGAGTTGGAATTAAAAATTCTATTGTTCGCCTACCATAGTAATTTGAGATCCTAGGCACATTTAATTTTTGTTTGGTAATATTTCTTGTAATTACTTTATGGGATATGGGCACTTGGATGATTTTATTATTGAATTGTTCAATTAAGAGGGTCATATGAAATTTCATCTGCATGGGTTATTACCCTAACCTAATATATTTATTGCAGTTTTTGAAAATGTCTAATAAGTTATCTTTATATTGTTGTTTTATTTTTTGAGGTACAATAAGTTTAAGTAATCTTAGTTGTAGTTTATATATTTTTTCGGTATATGACTTAAAGGTTCGTCCATAACTTGAAATTCCGTATGATATAATTGACTCAGCTAAGGCATTATACATATTGAGTAGGATATTATATGGTACTTTAGGTTTTAAAATGTAGAATTTAGCCAATATAGCTCGTAATTTGTCACAGATTGAATCTATGTGAAATCTCCAGCTAAATCTTTTATTTACATTTAATCCTAAGTAAGTGTGATGCGTTACTTGTTCGATTGCCTCATATTTACAAGCCCTATATGAAATTGATTTGTGCAGACATCTGTGACTGTGAGCAACCACCTTAAAATCCGTGTTGTGTTTTATATAGTTTGAGTAAACGTGAAAGATTTTGGTTTTATTTGCATTCAAGACAAGTCCCGCATCATGTGCCCATTTGGATATTTGTGTAAAATCTTGTTGTAGCCATTGCGCTGCTTCTTTTAGGTCCTTGCTGGTAGCCAAAATACACGTGTCGTCCGCGTATTGATAAACTGAACGATGGTTGACGACATGTTCCATATCGTTAACATATGCTAAATAGTGCAAGGGTCCAAGCACCGAACCTTGAGCTGTTCCTTCAGTAACATCGATAGCATCACTAACTTCTTCACAGATTTTAACTTTATATTTACGATTATAGAGGTAGTCTTTGCACTACTTTAAAATCGGGCCACGTACACCGGTATTCTCTAGTTTTGTCAAGAGCGTATCGTGTCGAAGCGTATCAAACGCTTTGCTGAAATCTATGAATAGCAGGATAACGTGGTTTTTGTCATCTAGAAATTTGTTTACATCATTTGTAAATTTTGATAGCAGCTTAGAGGTAGATTTGTTAGGTTGGAAACCATATTGTGAGTTTGCTAAGATGTCATTTTTAATGTAAAAGTCTTGTATCTGATTACAGACGTATCTTTCTACTATCTTGTCAATGACTGGTAGGATAGTAATTGGTCTGTAATTGGCATAATCACTGTGACTGCCTTTTTTATAAATCGGTCTCACAATACCTATTTTTAATTCATCTGGGTACTTTGCTTGATGGATACTATTATTTATTAATTTGACAATAACTCCTATCATCTTACCACAGATAGATTGTATGTCGACACATCGGATATTATCCATACCAGGAGCTTTATTGGTTTTAAGGTTTTTCACAATCTTCATCACACTTTTGGTTGAGGCTCTTTTGAAATACATAGATTTATTTTCGGGGAACATATATTCTGATTTATCTAGAAGCCTTTGGTTATATTTCGGTAAGATTTTTTTTTACACAATTTCTAAATTCTGTTGCAAAGTTATTAGCTATTGATTTTGTGTCAATAGTGTTCTTATTAAATACTTTTAATATTGCCTCATCAATTGAGTTTTTGTTTCGACCAGATAGTGTATTCAAAATTTGCCATAGATTTCTAAGATTCATTTTATTACTATTTATTTGTTCTATATAATATTTATTTTTACTTTTTTCAATTATTTTACGTGTCTTATTTCTTAATTTATTATACTCTAATTTTGTTAATTTGTCTGTAGAATCATTTTTCCATTTGATGAATAATTTGTTTTTTTTACACATATTATCAATTCTACTATTTATCCAAGGATATTTATTTCTGTTACTAATTTTATTTATTTTTCTCATATATTTTGAATCACTATAACAACCATTTAATTTATTTTTGATACAATCGTAAATTTTACTTGGACACTCTATATCTTTTACTTCGGTCCAATCTAGATTATTAAGTAAATTTTTAATTTTATAATTATTAATTTGTTGGATTATTTTTGTATCATTCTGTATTTGTGTTTGGTCGAATCCTACGCACGAGAGTATAATCATACGATGGTCAGCCATTACAGTTCCGAGCGCAGCCGAGTAAAGGTCTAACGAGCGCGTACGAGTAAACATGTGATCTATGCAGCTGCGAGTCGTGTTATTACCGCGTATTTCAATTCTCGTGTAATCGGATATCGCGCTTGTTAGACCGCACTCGGACATACTACTAATGTAGTAGTCTCGTATGTTGTCGCATGTTTTTAAGTCTATGTTAACGTCGCCCAAGAGATAAGTGTCACATAGTTGAAACATAGAATTTGATAGTAGGCTACTTATTTCCTTTACAAATAGGTGCTTACTCTGACTTGGTGGTCTATAAACAGCACAGACGTAAGCGGAGTATTTGTAAGGCGTAGTGATCTTACCAATAATAGTCTCACAGTATATTAATGAGTGACTTACTGGCGCAAATTAGTGGACATCTCTGGCATATAGAATTATACCACCGCCTTTCTGCCTTGCATTCTATAGCCATTGATATTAAACATAGAAACTATATTATCATTTATATTTACTTCACTTAAGATTAAAATATCAATAATCATGTTAGAAGAGTTAATTAACTGTGTTACATAGCAAAAATTTTTAATCAACGATCTTACGTTTATATGGACAATATTAAGATGGTTTTTATAAATGGGGGTATATGCCTACAAAAGTTGTTAATATCAGCACAATCTAATATTTCTTGATGATCGGAAGAGAGAACCTGGGTGACTAATTTTGAAATCTATTACGGATTAAAACTGTGGCCGATTATTTTTGTTTGTGCTGAGAGCTTCTCAATGTCAGCTTCGCTTCGGGCGACTTCAGGCTTGGCTTTGTCATCTTTACGGAGTAGTACCTTTCCATCTTGGAACCAGAGATATTTGTAGGCCGGTCTTAATTTTTGTTGTGCTAGCCATAATAATGACTTATTGGCTTTAGTCAGGGCGCGTCGCATGGTCACTTTCATCTTAGCAACTTCCACGGGAGCCTCGGGAATGATTTGTTCTACCACTAGTTCTTCCTGTTTGGAGGCTCGCACCCACAAAACTTGCGTGTTCTACATGCTTGAGCTGCACCTGTATGTTTCCGTCTTGAATATTTCGACTTTCAACACGTGTAATATTCATTACCTGCGTCCTGTCCATGTTGAGTGTCTCAGATAGCTTGAGAGATATGTTTTCAAGATTTTCGTCTTTAGCTTTAGGGATTCCTATCACTTCTATCACATTATCTAGACGCTGTTGTTCAATATTACGTAGATATTGTTTCAGTGAACTCATTGCAAGCTCAAGATGAGTTTTTTCGTTATGTAGATGGTTGTACTTCTTTTCTAATTCCTGAATATGTTGGTTTTGTGCTTCCACAGTTTTGAAAAGATCGTCAATTTTTGCACAACAGAAGCTCACAGATGTTTCGATTGGATGTAGTTCTTTTTTTAAAACTTTTTACATTTCTGCTGTGATTTCCTTTAAAAACTTCTCTGTGTCTATCACATAGTTGCCTGAGTTTTTGTCAGAGACCACGACATCATCATCTTCATTATCTTCTTCCGGTATAATAAAGGATGATTTTCTGTTAGGTGTATTTTGATGGCATTCGTCACATGTCCAGTCTAGTCTATCCGCATTACGAAGCGCTGAAAGTTGCTTCGCGTTTAGACCACAGCAAGCTTTACTAGCATGAATCACCTTGCTACAGGATCTACATTCCAGTCCAGGTACCTTGGTGGTTATAACTTTGTTGCAGATATCACATTTAGTCATTATGTTTTCGTATTAATATTTTATTTAGGGGGTAGTTACCGCACGTATTAAAATATGTTAACACAGAACCGACAAACACAGCAGCGCGAGATCGAATGACTCGATCGAATGAACTTGATTTTGTGTGCCTCTGTTTTCGATTTTAGTAACTTAACGGTGAGAGTGGTTAACTTATCCTTGCATTCGTCAATTTTTTCATGACATTTATGGATATAATGGAGTAGTTCGATGAATTTCGTGTTCAGCTCAGACATTTGTTGTTGTAATATTTTAAAATTGGAGGTGATATTGATATAACCATTCGTAAAATACTATCTGTATCACTTAAGGTTTCCTCAACAGAGTCTACTTTAAGTGATATAGATAGTATTTTACGAATGGTAATATTGGACTCGCGTACAGGAATAGGTGATCCAACTGGAATCTCAGAGTAATTACCACCCCTCTTCGCAGTACAGCAACATTCAGGGCAAATCCAAAAAGACCTCTCATCCAATGTCAATGTCCGATTATTGCATAAGTAATGATAAAACTTGCCATATGATTCATTCATATACTGGAGAAATTCTTATCCGGGTATTAGATTTTTCGCATGCTGCGCACATCATTTTGTTAGCTTAAGTAAACGATATCGAGTACCAACAAACCGTATAAAAAAGGCGCGGTGAAGCGGTGGCGGCGAAGAGGTGGCGAGAAAAAGGTCGTAAGCGCCGTGCAGAGACCGGCGCTTACGCCTTCGTACAAGACACTTCACTTATCACAAATCGTTATTAATTTGAATATTTTCCAAGTCATAGCTTGTTAATCATTGAGTTATACAAGACTAGAGGAGCAAACCACATAACCGCGTGTCGAAAAAAGTGTAGCCACTATCTAACCGCGAGGACGTAGCTTTGACACCACTAAACCTTTTTAACTAAACATATATCTGTCTCATTTACACAAGTCGCGAAAACAATACCGTCGCTAAGATTAGATAAAGATAGACACACAAACATGCAGTGACGGGTTGGTATTGCCTACTATATGAAATTTTACCCAAAAATAAGCAATAAAAAGGAGTTTTTTAGCTGCAGTTATTTGTTTTTATTTTAAATATGTATCTTTGCTTATCCGATGAATAGAAGTATAACTAATGAAATGAAAGATTTTTTTTCGAAGTATATTTTATTGTACTGATAAATCAAACAAAAAAAAATAATTTTGGGTTTCTTATCAAGAAGATCTGAGTTTGAAATATGCATCAATTGTGAAAGCATCGTCTTTTAAAGGAGACGGGGATTTCTGAGCCCAATTGTAATAAGTTGAAATATGGTTTAAAAAAACGTTATATTTTTCTATTTCAAAATATAAAAAAAAATTACCCAATTCACAACCTGGAAGACGAGAAATCTTGAAAATAAGTTTATGTCACGAATAAAATAGGAAATTGATTACTTTAATCGATTAATGTGAATGAGTTTTAACAATCAAACATAAAAACAACTTACATCAGATGATTGATTCAATTAAAGTAAATAGATACATTACAATATATTAACATAGTGTCAACAGTTTAAAAACTAAAATATCAATATAATAAAAATAAATCTTAAAATCGATTCACGTTTACATTTCGATTTATTACTTGTTTTTTGTCAACTGTATTTTTAATCTGTGCTGATAGTAACAGTCCCTGCCTGACTCAACTCAATCTATGATCACTCGTATTGTTTAGTACGTGTGTGTTTTAAGTGTTTCCCATTGTTTTATTGATTTATATTGCTCGACCACTGCTTTCTTTCAACGGACTTCTGATCTTACTTAATTTGTACAACGCTTGCTAACATACCGAACACCGATAATCTTGTTTATTCGTTTGATTTTGGCTCGTTATTGTGGATTTTACGGCGTGGATTTTATCTATTAGATATTGACTTAATGGATCACTGTGTGAATTGTGGCATAGCGACTACTCGCTGTAATACACTAGGCCCACGATCCTTCCAAAATTGCAAACGCACTTCAAAATGAGCTGTTTAGTATATGTTTTTGCCAACTTGTTGCATAACCTCACTTTTACTAAATCTCTTATAATTCTGCTCTCAGATTGCCAAAGTCCGCAGAATTTTCAGTGATGTTTTGATAATATATAAGCTATTAATTTACACCACTTTCATCTTTTTACAATCTGGGCCCGAGAATGTATGAAAGCGTATCAGTCTCCTTTGGTCTCATGACATTAGCTACAAAAACTGTGGTTATTAATAAATTTTTAAGATAATACTAAATGGTGTTAATCTGTCGTACTAATCCGCTTAAATAAACACGGTCGCTATCGCTTTTTCGTCCTAGTTTATCTTGATCCCGGAAGTGCTTAGAACTAATGAGAGTAGATTTCGAAGGCACCCAGTGAGTCTCTTTTCTCATCAATCGTATTATTTCCACCAACTTTTTACGGTGTGCTGCATCTTGAGGTACCCTGAAAAATTATTAATATAAAATAGATAATAAAATATAATTAATAGATCTATAGATCTCTAGAATATTCTAATATAAGAATAATTAATTCCTTTTTATGAAGGTTGGAACATAGTTTTTATTAAAATTTCCAAAATATTTAAAATCAGGGCTAACAAGTTAACTTATTTCATAAATTATATAGTCGTAGTAGTGTAATGTGGGAAAATTGTAAAGGCAGAAAAGCGGCAACATTGAACCTAAATTGCAATATTCGATATTTTATTTCATTTTTTTGTGTTTTTACGTTAATATGAAAACATAAACTAAAACTTACGTGTGGAAAGTGATTTCGCTTGATTAATTATGTTTTTGTGACCTTGAATCGCATTCTTTCACTACGCATTTACCCATTTTTCTGTCGTGAATCGTTCGGCTCAACTCGGTCGGCGTCGCATTGAACACTGAACCGACGTTAGCTGGGCATATGGCTGTGGCCATATGTGAAGTGGCAACGCTTTGGTGCGGCAATTACTTATCTAGTGTAACATATAAATCAATGTTGTTAATTGTAACACAGTTTACGTTCTTTATTGTTCAAATTAATGGAAAAAAGTTCACAGTAATTGGTTTAACACAATGCAATACAAGTTTATCGACACTATATTTAGAAAATTAACTCGAAACAGTCACGTGAAACAAGATTTTAACGATTAAATGTGCGGAACGTTTAGTTATATCAACCGCGCGGAATCACTCTCTATAGTACGAGTAGTACAAGACAATGTCTGAATAATATATCATTAAAATCTTCAATGTATTTGGAAGCATTTCTGCAGTATCCTACTTTACAATAAAAAAGTAATCTTAGAAAGTAACTCTATATAATAAAAAAAACAAGTATTTGAATCGGTTCAGTCGTTTCCGAGATATCAGCGATTATAAGTAAAAAACACACGTCAAGTCGTTGTTTTTATTAAGTATAATAACATACTTCAAAATAAGAAGTTGTATAAACATGACTATTTTTTTTTCTTTTTTTATGAATAAAAAGTACCTATTAATTTAAAACGAATTTGAATAAATGTGATTTCTCTGACAAAAAATAAAGCACACCGGATGTTTCGAACAGCGACTCGGATAAGTGAGTTGAGAGCTGAAATATAATTATAAAATTGTTTCGTCTAGTGTAAAAATACAAATTGAAGGAATGAACGCGTTGGTTAAAATCAAATTATATAAGCTGAGAAATTTTAATGATCTTATAATTGAAAAAACATAAATTTAAAAATTAACATTAATGCAAAAATATTCTTTGTTAATTCTTTAGTTTATACTTTTAATTAAGAATTTATATGTAGAAGAACTAATTGTTAATACGTAAAATTGAATAAATACATTAGAAGTTTCCATGCAAATTTAAATAAGTATACTTCAGGGATTTATGTGGCTCTCAAACATTCAGACTTAAGAAGAATGAGAATAGTAATACTATTTATTTGCACAAAACATGGTATAAAGATTTTACACAGGGAAATGTGCACACAGGGAAATGTGCACACAGTTTGCTTTTTAAAGACTGCATTCTTATAGATCGCCCAGTAGAGGCAGCGTAAGAGATTCCACTACCCCATATCCTCCCGTGGGTGTCGTAAGAAACGCCAGAGGAAAACTTAAATTTTATATTAGTGTTAAACGTACTTCAACACTCCTCGATTTAATAAGTATCTATTTACAGCATTTTTTTATCGGATAAGTGTGGCAAACAAGCACACAGTCCACCTGATGGTAAGTGGTTGCTGTGGCTCATAGGCATCTACATCTTTCCTAAATTACGAATTAAAATGCAGGTGCGTTGTTACCCCTGAGGACTAAGATGGAATGCCTCGTTTCCAGTAAAAAGGGTCTTTGGTTCTCTAAACTCAACATACGAAACAGAGCAGCGTTAAGCTGCTATTTTACGCTGGTATTCTGTGAGAGCGTGGACCTTCCCTGGTCGAGCCGACCCATTCGGGCTACAACTATACCAGTAATATAGCTGCAGCATGATTCTACCACGTAAAATCACTATACAACAAATTTCCAAACCGTAAGAAACATTTATATAAACATACATAAAAATATATTTATGCATTACGTTTCCTTAAATTACAAAGCATACCTCTATTTCAGGAAAATATATTATTATTATTCTCGTTTTGTCTGGACTTATAATAGAAAATAATAATAACTAAAGAATTAAAAAAAATTGCAGCGAAATTAGACAAGCAGATTAACATTATATTAACAAAGATTTTTTACTGTCATACCTGTTCATATTCTATTGAATTATAACTTTGTAAATTTAATTTACTCGTCTTTAAACTCATAACGTGGCAATTCATTTTGTCGGTCGGTGAAGATGAAAATCATTATTTACTGGCTCGTCTACGAATCACCTTTTATATCTACCTATACATTCATAATGTGATATAAATTAATGAAATAAAAACATTATTTATTTTGTTCTTAAAAATTAATAAATGTGTACAAGAAAACTACGCATTTAAGGCAAAGAGAAGCTTAACTGAATACAATGCACTTGATGGTAAGTAGTAGACATAAAGGTTATAAGATCCATCCTCTGTAACAGCACTTTTATCGAAGAAACTGTGGTTCATACCCTTAATTTATGCTTGTCATTCATTTGTCCCTATTTTAAAATCTAATGAGCATCACTTTCTTACAAATCCTTTAAATGGTGTTTGTACACATTAAACATTCCTTTATTTTTTAATCTTATGATAAAAACTTATCCATGTACTTCAGCCAGCGCTCATAAGAACCATCTTTGATGGTTCTTATTAAGCAAGATAATTGTAGGCAACTGAACCGATTTTACCTGATACCTTTGGATATTATCACTACTATAGAAAATATAACATAAGTCAGTGGTTCCGCCATCGCATTGCACAAATCCAACAAAAGCTAACCTAGTGTAATATGAATCTTCAATTTTTATTTTTTTTAAATTATATGATAGGGTGACAAACGTACACACAGTCCACCTGATGGTAAGTGGTTACTGTGACCCATAGACATCTACATCTATCCTCAATAAAGACTCAAGATGCAGATGCGTTGTCACCCGTGAGGACTAAGATGGAATGCCTCTTTGCCAGTAAAAAGGGTCTCCGGTTCTCTACACTCACCATACGAAACACAGTAGCGTTAGGCTGCTATTTTACTCTGGTTTTCTGTGATGTGGTGAATTTAGTTTAAGTTTTAAAAACCTGTCATTTTGTTGGACTTACTAATCTAGAATTTCATGTGTTAAGAGTCATAGAAGTGGTGGAAAGTTCCGTATATTTAGTTATTTTTAACCGACTTCAAAAAGGAGGAGGCTCTCAATACGAGTATATGTTTTATTGTATGTATGTGACGCGATATCTTCGCAGATTGAGAACTACTTGCGATGATTCTTTTTTAATTAAATAGATTAAAATTCAAGGGTGGTTCCGTATAAATTTGGAGAAAAAATGTCACCCCTGAAGGAAGCAAATAAATAACTCCTATTTTAGCAATTTGAAGTCAGTTTTTACTTTTTGTTAAAAGTTATAATTATAAAAAGAAATATTCAAATTAGTGAATTAAAAAAAAGTTTATGTGCACTTTATTTCGTTCCTTTTTCCTCTTCAACTATCAGACTTCCATCTCTTCACAACTCCTAACAATTGATGCACAGTTCATTTTTTCCCTTTGTCGCCTTTTACAACACCCATGGGATAATATGGGGTAGTAGATATTCTTACATCGCCACTCGGTAAAAAAAATGCTGTTGTGACATGAAATTTATCATATAAAGTATGTATATCGCACTTAGTTTCTTGTAGGTATGAACATAATGTAAGTATACGTCGTCTTTTGTATTTATAATATACCTTGCAGCAAGCGAGGAGTAGTGGTGCCCCCACGAGAAGGAGTTCACTGGATAGTCGGCGTTGGTGTGAACATGGATGGTGCGCGTTCCCTTAACTTTGCTGGTATGCAATAAATTAAACACTATGAGGCATCAGTTCGTGAGTATGTATGTTACTGTAAAAGTCCGTATTTGGGCAAATCTTAGGATTTTCTTTTAAATCTTAGGATTTACCAACTTAGGATTTGTCGGGATTTTACCATTAGAGTTCGGTAAATGCTAGGTTTTACCAATGACTAGTAGTAGATAGTAAATGTTGGTTTTGGAAATAAAAAAAATAATATAAGTAAAAAGTATTTATTAAACATTGAACCATATTACCGACTAAAGGAGACGGTCCAAAATTGTATAAAGCGTAGGCTCAGTTTTGTACTAGTATGGAAATAAATTAAAATAAAATATTAAACCACTTTTGATCATTCCAATCTACGTATTTGCCTTAATTTCAGTGATATTAATATTTTATTTTCACCAAAAAATGCAACACCAATGGCGGATTGATCTCATTTTGATTTGACGTTAGCTGTCATCTCTGAAATATACTCATATCACCTATAGCCTATCAGGTAGATTTATTATGTAAAATAGCTAAAATGTCTCGAAACTAGTAGGAAATTATGCCCTGCTTCTTAAAAAGTTGTATTTTTTGATCAAAACACGAATAAAGTGTATTATAGATTGTGTATGTACTTTTTTGGTCTTAAAACAACTAACGTTCTTGTTAATTTTTTTTATAGGATAAGGGTGACAAACGAGCACACAGTCCACCTGATGGTAAGTGGTTGCCGCAGCCCATAGACATCGACATCTATCCTCTGTTACAAATCAAAATGTAGATGCGTTGTCACCCGTGAGGACTAAGATGGAATGCCTCATTTCCAGTAAAAAGGGCCTCCGGCCACCTGCACTCACCAAGGGAAACGCAGAGGTAAACCTCTACTTCACGCTGGTTTTCTGTGAGGTCGTGGTACTACCCCGGTTCGAGCCGGCCCATCCTTTTGCTGTCGTGCGGGAGCTTTTGCTGTCGCGTGGCTCTACCACTGTTAAATATCATAAATGCAGTTCAGGAGAAAACAAATGTAAAAAGTACTACCTAATTCCAAACAAGAAGATTTTTGAGATAAATCAACAGTGCCTACGCACAAAATTATTTAATTGCATTCATTAGTGTGTACTACTAATGCACACTTCAGTGCCAGGGGCATCCAGGACTTTTTTTGTTTTACACGGGGAAATGAGGCCTAGGTGTTTTGTTAGTTTTTATAACAATTTAGTGCCAGATAGCTCAAAGCCGAGATTATATGTTAATAGAGGGTAACTCTCGTTTCTCTACCCTAAAAAATCCACCCTGAGATACTACTTTATTGCACTAATAATAAAGAAAATGTTTAACTTATTTTACCTTACAGTGGCTTTTTTAAGGTGGATAAACAGAAAAATCCTGAATACTAATTTCTGTTCAGGTATATGTGTCTATCTGGGCTGCTGAAGTGTTAGGGTACAATCATAGATAATATAATTTATTTGTTATAATATGGTACATTACAGTTGTTACAAAAGAATTCGCATTCTAAATATCCTGCCGTTTCCGGCGTACAAATGATCTGCTACCCAGTCTTCGTTGACACCAAACATACAATATACTGACAGTATTGGCATTAGGGCGCTGGAGCTCATTTTCAATATTTGTGCCGACAGATAATTCTTGTAATACGTTTGCAAAACATTGTGAACATATTGGTGCATTTTCATCCATCTAGAACAATACAATCTTATTTTAATAAACTATCTATATTGCAGAAGCGCATTTTAAACAGTTCAACATGTTTTATCAGGTGAACTGAAAGATAATTACATCATATTTAGATTTTGCAGTCATTATGAACTTATGTAAAAATTAATAATTATTAACAGACTACAGATAGAAGCATGTCATTCAAATGCGTTCAATACCTTAAGGAAACATTTTTCTTTAGTACATACCTGCTTACTGATTCAAAATGTGATTCTACAGAAAACAGATGTCCGATATCAACGAAATCTAAGTAACTGATCCAAAGTCCAAACAAAAAACCAAATCGCCAAAGAAATCTACAATTAAACACATTCACGAGTTCAGAATTACTTTTATTAATAATAATTAAATGATATTTGACAAATAACTGTGCCTTATTTACTTTTTTATGGCTGGAAGGGCACCATCTTGTAAAACCATTAAAAACTTGGGATTGCATTTTTATTTTTAGCAAGTTATTTAGTTTGATTTATTCTCCCATTTTATTTTTAACAAAATCTCTGAATTTTTCTCTTTTTTACGGTATACTGTACATAGACTGGGCCAGAAATAGGCCGTCTCCTGTAAAATATTTTTATGATCAGTTTTTAAAGTATAATACAGAAAAATATATTTAGTTTCTTCTCACAAACCTAATGCCTACGTTGGCTAAGCTTACTATTCATTAATTTTTCTTATGAGATTATTGTCAGTACAAATTAAATCTCTTATGGTATTTACTGTATAGTTACAGGAACTTCCTGGATTTGTCTCGTGATTTCTTTCTCCGAATCATTATCACATTTTCTAGTGACATTATCATCAGTTGTTTCATTAGAAACATCGGGTTTTTTCTTAGCCTTCACCTTCTCTGTAATAATTTCTTCTTGTTTTTTATCCTTGACAACGTAATTGGACAATGCCTTTTGTGACTATTTCTCAACGTTAATATCTTCTTTGGCATGTTCAATTACATTTTCGGCGGTAATATATTGTACCTCATTTATCAACAACAATAGCAACAAATTCTCCAAATCTTCTTCAGATCTTATAACTGCAATCATACCTCTAAGGGTCTCTGAAGTTGCCATGCCCATTTTCATTGGAAAACCAAACATTACTTCGTACGAGGTTCTTTTGACTCTCTTATGATATATGCTCTATTTTTCGTTGCCTGGATAAATGTTTAACCCTTTGAACATTTCAGTCTTTAATGTCTCTAAACACTGCACATTTATCCCTATCGAGATAAAAGTTATTGCCTTTATTACTTGTCACGAGTTTGTCCAGTATCCCATAAAATATTTGGTTCACACTCATTTTGTCTCATAAATACTTCTAGATAACAAAAACGTACATACTAATCGACCGATTGTGTCGAGCGGAGAAAAAGGTGACACTGCACACTGTCCACGAGTACGATATTTTTTTATTTTCTTTTAGAATAAGGGTGACAACTGAGCACACAGTCCACTTGATGGTAAGTGGATACTGTGGCCCATAGAAATCTACATTTATCCCAAATTACGAATCGAAATGCAGATGCGTTGTCACTCCTGAGGAATGACATGGAATGCCTCGTCATCAGTAAAAAGGGTATACGGTTCGCTACAATCACCATACGAAGCACAGCAGTATAAAGCTGCTATTTTACGCTGGTATTCTGTGAGAGCTTGGTCCGACCCCGCTCGCGTGGACCCATTCGTGCTGCAACAACAATATAGCTGCAGCATGGCTCTACCACGTAAAAAAACTGACAAACACTTTTAGACATGACTACTTTTCAACATTTTACGTGTCTTTGAGGTAAAGCCTAATATATACTAAGTTTATGGTAGTAAAAGTCCGGAATTAATAATAAGAACAGTTTGGACATCATTACAGCCCTTTACAAGTCCACTGCTGAACATAGGCGTCTCCCAAGGAATGCCACAAAGCACGATCCTGAGCCACCTGCATCCATCGACTTCCTGCATATCTTACCAGATCGTCACTTCATCTAGTGGGGGGACGCCCTACACTTCGTCCGCCGGTACAAGGCCGCCACTTTTTTCCCCATCGGCTGTCGGTTCTTCGAGCTATATGGCTGGCCCATTGCCACTTCAGCTTACTAATCCGTTGGGCTATGTCGGTCACTCTGGTTCTACTGCGGATATCTTCATTTCTAAGTTTATCACGCAGAGAAACTCCGAGCATAGCCCTCTCCATAGCTCGCTGAGCGACCTTGAGCTTCCTCATTCGGCCAGCAGTGAAGGACCACGTCTCAGTATAGTCATAGGTCATCACTGGCAACACGCACTGGTTGTACAGTCTCGTTTTTAAGTTTTGAGGTATACCTGACGAGAAGATGTGCCGTAATTTCCCGACCGCTGCCCAACCGAGTTGAATCTGTCGATTGACCTCTCGGTCGAAGTTGGACTTACCTAGTCGGACTATTTGTCCCAGGTATACATACTCGTCAACAACTTCGAGCTTAGTGCTCCCAACAAATACCGGCATAGGTGTGACATGGACATTAAACATGGTCTTTGTTTTGTCCATGTTCATCTTAAGACCTATCCGTTGGAAAACACTATTGAGGTCATTGATCATAGTGCTTAGATCCTCCAGCGATTCTGCCATAAGGACTATATCGTCGGCAATTTAGCGGCGAAGAGTTTCGGGGATATGACGTCACCCTGTCTTACACCTCTCTGCAATTGGATAGGTTTCGTACTCTGGTTCAGTACTCGGATAGCCATCGTAGCCCTACTGTACAAGCACTTCAGCACTTCGATATACCGACAGTCAACTTGGCATCGCTGAAAGGACTGCAGCACCGCCCAAATTTCGACGGAATCAAAGGTTTTCTCATAGTCCACATACGCCAGACATAGTGGCAAATTGTACTCCTCGGACTTCTGTACAATTTGCCGAAGGGTATGTATGTGGTCTATGGTGCTAAACCCCTTTCGGAAACCGGCTTGTTCGGGAGGATGGAAGTCGTCAAGTCTGCGCGCGAAACGATTTGTAATGACTCTCGAAAACAGCACGTAGACGCCGAAGAGAAATCGGTCTGTAGTTCTTCAAGAGAGTGTTGTCACCTTTCTTGAAGAATAAGACCACCGCACTTTTGCTCCACGCCTCCATTAAGACTTAGTAAATCCTAGATTTTACTAGGACATCTTAGGATTTACCGTAGTCTGAGCTTTTACAGTAACATATATATGATGTACAATTAACACTAAAAATATTTTGCGCAAGTATCTTTTTCACGAAACAAGAAAGTTTCAAATTTGTATCTAGCGTAATTAAAAATCTGAGATTTGAAATAATATGAAAAACGACAAGTTACACCTATTAGCTGTCTTTAATAGAGTTGCACATCTAAAGAGAACAATGCTTAAATAACTGTACGAGACGGCAGATGTTTTCATTAGTACGAGTTTTAAGATAATTTAAAGATCTAATATTCAATTTAGAAGTTCAGTTAGGTGTTGACGTTTAGTTTAGTTGATTTTATATATTTCGTAATACTGAATTGTGCCTAGTTAAATAAGGCTATTCGAAATTTACTATGATATTTATTTATGGAATAAGGATGACAAACAAGCACACAGATCACCTGATGGTTCAACATCCACTTGATGCTGTGGGCCATAGATATCTACAACTATCCTTAGCTATGAATCAAAATGCAGATGCGTTGTCATCCGTGAAGTCTAAGATGGAATACCCCGTTTCCAGTAAAAAGGGTCTCCGGTTCTCTACACTCACCATAATAATCAAAGCGTAGACGTTCTCCGGTAGAGTCAAACTATTCGTGCTAATACCATAACATAGCTGCATCATGGCTCTACCACATATTTCAATATTAAGGAATTTAAGAGAGTGTATTCATCGTTTTTATTTTTTTTATTTTAAAAGACGTTACTTCCACACTAGGATTTTCTCCTGTATCGTGGGGGCAGTTTACAAATATAAATTGCACAAGGACAAATATCTAGTTTGGGATTCGAACCCTCGGCCCTTAGCGCAGCAACTAAAGTGCTAAGCCGTTTATACGTGGTAGAGCCATGCTGCAGCTATATTATGGTTGTAGCACAAATGGGTCGGCTCGACCGGGGAAGGACCACGCTCTTACAGAATACCAGCGTAAAATAGCAGCTTAACGCTGCTGTGTTTCGTATGGTGAGCGTAGAGAACCGGAGACCCTTTTTACTGGAAACGAGGCATTCCACCTTAGTCCTCACGGGTGACAACGCATCTGCATTTTGATTCGCAATCTAAAATAAATGTAGATGCCTATGAGCCATAGCAACCACTTACCATCAGGCGGACTGTGAGCTCGTTTGTCACCCTATCCTATAAAAAAAAAAACCACTGCGCCACGGAGTCCTCAAATCGTCATCGTTGTGTTAAGTAAGTAATACCAGCGATAGTCTTTTAATAAAATTTTATTTTAAAAATATATACTAGCTTTTAGATTAGGATTATTTTATACTAATATTATAATCCTTTTATTGTAATACATTTGTGTCATAAGTGTCCACAAAATAAAGTTTATTTTAAAAGTTATATTCTGAATAATCTTAAACGTGAGTTCTCCTGATTAAAATCAAAGCGCACCGGATGTTTGGAACTGCGACTCGGAACAAGCGACTCGACAGTTGTAACGAGATTATAAAATTGTTTCATGCAGTGTAAAAGGGAACTGTATTTTTAAGATTTACATTTTTTTTATTAGCAACACGGGCCACCGACGGATGGTAGTCCGTTCTTCTGTATGTTTGATGTCTTACAAAATATTACCTATATGGCTCTACATTTTCTTCTGTACCGCTTACAAAAACGCTACCAAACCCAAAAACTATATATAGAAACTTTCTATTGCTACCTCCTGTTATTTCAGAGAAACCAAATAACACGGGAGACCTAGTATCATACATAAAGTTGGGTTTGGGAATACAAGTAATATTAAGGGGTCATTGTAGAAGCGTGCTCGTCGCGACCCCCTGCCAGCCCTTTTCAGGGCTGCAATTCAACTTAGCTGCGCACCCATGCCAACGAGGGTTAGGGCGTCCCCCCAAGGCGACGCACAACAGCTCGTCCCCGTTGGTGTGGAATGCAGCGCGCAAAGCGGCGATAGGGACCGCCACCCGTCACGCACAGCCCGACACGGCGGAAGGTGGAGGACAGAGTGCAGAGTTGGCACGTGGAATGTTAGAGGAGGCATGAGAGATAAGACGAATGAGTTGATCGAAGTAATGAAAGAAAGAGAATTAGATGTCGTGTGTATATGTCGGAGACCAAACGGAAGGGCAGTGGTACTGAAGAGCTCCCTGGCGGGGCGTTTGCTCTATGGTCCGGAGTTCCGGAGAGCGAGAACGCCTGCCAGGGAGTGGGGGTGCTGCTGTCTTCTCGGTTGGTCGATGTTATGACTGAATATAAGTTTGTGAACTCAAGACTTCTCTGGGTTCGCTTTAAATTGGGACTGACGAAGTTATTATGTATATTTATTCCTTTTGGCTGTTTATGCGCCGGTAGCTTCGTCGTCCAGGGCTGAGCTGGAGGAGTTTTGGGAGAATGTAAGAGAAGTTCTAGATTTGGCTAGGGGAAACGAAAGAATTGTTGTACGTGGTGATTTGAATGGATGGGTTGGTACCGCTCGACCAGGGTACGAGTCGGTACATGGAAAGTTTGGCGATAAAAGGGTTAATGATGCTGGCAAGCTTATACTGGCGGTATGCAAGGAAAAGGGTCTTCTTGTGACAAACACTATGTTTAATCACAAGAAAATCCATATGTATACTAGAGAAAGAAAGAATGAGAGAAGTATGATCGATTTGTTCCTGGTGGATGACCGACTGCGAAAACAGGTTATGGATACGCGAGTGTTCAGGGGTGCTGACCTGGGAACGGATCACTATCTAGTGATTACTAGATTTAGGGGTCTGTTCGCGGGTTGGCGCTACCGGACGGCAGTGACAGAACCACAGTCGGTCTGTCGCATCCGAAGCTGGAAGCTTCAGGAAGCGGATACTAGGGACAAATATCATGCGAGGGTAGCCGAAAAGCTTGACACCATCGATGGCAGAAACGAATGTATAGAAAGAACATGGCAGAACCTTAGGGATGGAATGGTAAGTGCAGCGGAAGAAATGTGTGGAACAATAAAAAGAGGCAGTAGTAAAAGAAGAGATGCATGGTGGAATGATGAAGTGAAAGGAGCTGTAAAGAAGAAGAAGAAAGCATGGTTAGACTACTTGGCCTCTAGTAATGATAAGGATATGAGAGAGAAGATGAAAGAAAGATATAGGCTGCAGAAAGTTCACACGAAAGCATTGATTGAGGAAGTGCGTGAAAGGTGTAGAATGGAAGCGGACGAAAGGCTATCGCACAACTTTAAGGAGAACTCCAAACTCTTCTGGAAAGAGGTTGGAAGGACCCGAAGTGGTGCGACGGCCTTAAGAATGAACAAAGTGCTTTCGAGAACTAATGACGTCCTCTCAGAAAAATCGGACGTCATGCAGCGATGGAGCGAATTTTATAGAGAAATGTATGCGTGTGATAATCTTAGTGAGGGATCCGGGGATGACACCGTGACTGGTACGCCAGACCCGGACCTCGATGACACTGAGGTCATCAGTATGAAAGAGATTGAACGTGTGATTCGAAGTTTGAAATGTGGTAAGGCTGCGGGACTAGACAGAGTTACTGCTGAAATGGTCAAGTATGGTGGGCCTCGCGTCTGGGACAGCTTTCATCTGCTGTGATATGGTGATGCCATTGCCGGGGTATGGTGTAGATGGTCGATTGCTAAGGGCTGTGCAGTCTCTTTACTGTGACTGTAAAGCCTGTGTGCGGGTAGGGCATGACCTGTCACCCATGTTTAGCGTCCAAATGGGCGTAAAACAGGGTTGTGTCATGTCTTCCTGGCTGTTCATACTGTATCTCGACAGCTGTTTACAAAAGCTGAAAGATAGCTGTATGGGTGTGAAATTGGGTGACATAAAAGTAAATTGTCTGCTGTATGCTGATGATGCAGTGCTTATTGCACCATCAGAGGCCGAACTGCAGGCATTAGTCACGTGTATGAAAGAGGAATGTGAAATTAAAGGTCTCCGTTTGAACGCTAATAAAACTAAGGTTCTGGTATTTGAAAGGGACGAAGAGAGAACGAAGTGTGAAATATGGGTAAATCAGGAATGTCTAGAACAAGTAAATGAAATTGTATACTTGGGGAGTGCTTTTAGCCGGGATGGAAGATGTGATTTAGATGTGGACAGGCGTGTCGCTGCCGGGAACAAAGTCAATGGTGCCCTGACTGCGTTGGTCAAAAGGCAAGGCGTAGTGAAGAGTGCACGCCTTGCAATACATAACGCAGTGTTGGTACCGACTTTGTTATATGGCAGCGAAACCTGGGTATGCCAGAAGAAGCATAAAAGCAAGTTGAATGCAGTGGAGATGCGATCTCTTCGTAAAATGTGCGGCGTTACCATGGCTGACCGAAAGCGAAACGAAGAGATTCGCAATATGGCAGGTTTGAAAGATGACCTTATCACAAAAATTGATAAGGGCGTGCTTCGGTGGTTTGGGCACGTTGAGCGAATGAGTGAAGACCGAATGGTGAAGAAAATATATAGCGCGAAAGTTAATATTAAAAGGTATCGAGGTAGACCGAGACTAACTTTCGAAGACCATGTGAGCAAATTGCTCGAAGAGGGTAGGGTCAAGAGTACTCGGATACCTAGACGTGCATGTATGAAGAAGATAATGAATCTGAAAGAAGCGAAAGAGGTATGTAAGGATCGTGACACTTGGCGATCTGTTCTCTCTGGCTACCCCGTCAGGGATTGTGCGTGAAGATAAGTAAGTAAGTAAGTAAGTAATATTAAGAATGAACATCCAGTTTAGCGAAGAATTAGTCAATGGCAGCATGGGAGTAGTTGAGTGTTTCTGTGGGAAAGTTTAAGAAAAGAGCAAAAATCCTAATCTAATTTGATAACCGCTTTATAGGCAGAAGTTATTATGATGAAAATGATTGGGTAGACATAGTTCCAATGAGTGCATAATTTCAATAAAACAAAGGTGCTGGAGAAAGGGTAATTTATCCACTCATATTAAGTTGGGCTGCTACAGTGCACAAATTACAAGACACTACAGTCGATGAAGCAATCATATATCGTGGAACAAAAAACATTCACCAAAAGGCAAGCTTGTGTGGCTCTGAGTAGAGTACGATCTTTAGACGGTGTAGTAATAACTGACTTAAAAAAACCACATAATAGCGTTGGTAGAGTTAGAGCCTTTTGAAAAGCACATTGGAAGAGTCACAAATCGAGGAAGCCGAAGAAAGGTAACAAATTGTATTTGATCTAGATCTTTGATTATGGTATTAACATACTGATTACTCTGAATACTCCAACATGATATGTGACATCGATAACACTAAAAAGTTCCCAAATATAGTTTAATAAGGTGCCTCCATATTGTATCCATTACGACGATAGTTTCATCATCAAACCCTCCGCACTTCATGTACACGCGCTACTCCTATCATAAGGGCCAAAAATCGCAAGCACTTCATAAATAAACCGGAGCAGTGCCTTCTAGGCTTGTTACTGGTATTTCACAGTCAAATCTATCTAAGAATTATTGAAAATAATAATTTTCAAGCAGCCATCTTGGACAAAAATGCGGTAAACGATTTTAACGACGAAAATGTAAAGAACGACAAGATACCTTTTTTTTTGCTAGATTTATTAAAGTTCATCAATGAAAAATTCTTAAATAGCTGTACGAGACAGCTGATGTTTTAATTAGTTCGAGTTTTAATTTAAATACTTATTGTGCAACATAGAATTTTAGTTAGGTGTTGACGTATAATCGATTTTATTCACTTCATAATAGTGAACTGTGCCTACTTAAATAAGTCTGTTCAAAACGTTTACTTTGATAATATTAGGAAATTTAAGGGATTTCACTAATTAATATAATTCTGTTTAATTGTAATGAGTAGAAAAAATTTAATTTTTCTGTGTAAGTACTATGAGAAAGAGTTAACTCGGAATAAGATGTAACAACTGTTGCCCAGGTTTAGTACTTTAAATAAACCTACTTCTTGCTTTGTTTGGTGGTTTTGCAATTGGAAAACTTCTTTCGAAAGTATTGCTAAAATAAGCAAAAAAAAAAATTGCTTACATCGTGTTTCGTAAAACAACAAAATTTTGACAAAATCAATTATACTGAATTTGATGAAATGTAATTTATTCATTCAATTACTACATATTATGTGCAGTTACTGCATTGAGTAAGGCTGTGTAAGGATTTTTGCTTAGAAAGCTACGTTTGTAAGTAGTTTTCATTAGAAATAACCTTTACAAGTAAAGCTGTAAAAATGCATTCATCATCATCATCATTACAGCCCTTCACAAGTCCACTGCTGAACATAGGCCTCCCCCAAAGAATGCCACAAAGCACGGTCCTGAGCCACCTGCATCCATCGACTTCCTGCAAATCTTACCAGGTCGTCACTCCATCTAGTGGGGGGACGCCCTACACTTCGCCTGCCGGTACGAGGCTGCCACTCGAGAACCTTTCTTCCCCATCGGTTGTCGGTTCTTCGAGCTATATGGCCGGCCCATTGCCACTTCAGCTTACTAATCCGTTGGGCTATGTCGGTCACTCTGGTTCTACTGCGGATATCCTCATTTCTGAGTTTATCACGCAGAGAAACTCCGAGCATAGCCCTCTCCATAGCTCGCTGAGCGACCTTGAGCTTCCTCATCCGGCCAGCAGTGAAGGACCACGTCTCAGTTCCGTATGTCATCACTGGCAACACGCACTGGGTGTTGCCTGTTGGTAAATGCATTGCCAATTTTTAATCTTCTATTTTTCCTTGTTTCAAAAATACAAGGAGATATATGTAGCGATGTCTCCTTGTTATTTTGCATCACCACAATTAAACTAAAGATTCTTTACTCTTTAATAAAGTCTCTTCAATTGTAATTTACAGTTTTAGAGCATACGAGTATCAATCTATGATTTTATGTATTTTGTTAAAGATCAATATTAATGAATACTAATATTTTTTTTTGTGTATGCAAATATACTTAATGTTTACTTATGAAGTTATAATTGTGTATTGTTTCTGTTTCTTGATAATTTTATAATAAGGCTTTCTATTATAAAATTTTTATACTGTTATAAATGTAGTTACCATATACATTACATCATATTTTTTTGTGATTTAGTTAATAAAAAGAAATTTCACTTATTTTATTATATTAAAGTTATAATAACTAACGATTATTTATCATAATTAACAGCATGATAGTGTTACAAATAAAAGTAAATCGGCTCTATATGAGTAAGCAGTTGCTAATTTTCCCACGTGTTGCCTATGGCAGGTAAATGGGCCTGATTTTATGTCGACTATTATTGGTTAATTTGAACATTTAACCGATTATATTTATGAGGGGAAAAATTTAATAATGGCTTCAAATTAGCTCATGATGTAGTAGAGATGTCACTTTACCGAATTTTTTATAAATTTATTTATAAATAGAAAATCAACAATATACACGTCACAAAAAGTATTTTCTTGCTTTTTTATATACTGAATGACCATCTCGAGCACTTCCATGTAACGGAGTGGTGAATTGTCCAAAGTCTAATACAGGTGGTACACGTGCATTATTTCTTTGTCTTTGCAAATACGGTAAAGACTCACTGTCGTATAAACTTTGCGCACCACGTAAGCTTTCATTGCTTAAAATGTACCGTCCCATTTCGTAGTATTGGCGGTTCGAATATTTTCGTTGCATAATTGTTAACGAAGTGGCAAGTAACACTACTTACGAAAATTTAAAAATAGGATACTCGTACGTAATGAGATAACGGTCAAGCAAACACTGTAAGCCGGCAGGACGATAGTACCTAGCAGTGTAACGGCTTATGGAAAAGAAAAGGCGGAAAACGTGCTTGTTCTTAACGAATTAAAAAAAAACTATTAGATACATAATCTGTAACCGAGCAAGAGCGCCGAACTGCCACAACACCACCGACTGCTCCCGAATTCAACACTCCCTTAATAATAATAATATAGCGTAGGGAAGTGACGACCCCATCACCCGCTGACGTAACAGTTAAGTGACAAAACTGCTACGTCGGCGCAGTCAGTCAGCGCCTTGCCAAGAGCTGTGAGCGCCGTGCCTTAGCAGTATTGAGGGTGCAAAGGCCCGTTTGTGCTTACGGCCACACTATTAAACGGCGCCGGGCCTGGATGTCTCCCGTTAATTGACGCCCATTTTTATGGATAATGGATAAAAATAGAACGCGCATAGGGCCGCTGCCTGGGAGTCGCTGGGGCGCGTCTGGAGCTGGCGTTGGACACGACAGCACGTGGGACGCCAGCCGAGCGCGAGGTGCTGAACGACCACCTAGCAGCACCTCGCATCCATCATCCCCACCAGACGGCTTCGTATCGGCAGAGTCCTCTCGGACTCGGCAAGCGGCACCCGTCGCTGGTGGAGTACGCCACATGCGTTGAACAAAATATATGAAAGCTTTTAAAAAGTTACTTCTTACACATCCGGTCTATAAAATAAAATGATGTGTCTTACCTAGTATGAAGAGCACCTCCCGCCCTCCCTCAATTGCGTGCACTATCCCCGTCACCACTAATCCCAGCATCACTACTCCCAAAACCACTACACTAGGAAAGACACACCACTGACGACAATACGACACGTGTTTCGCCTCTACACGAGGCATTCTCAGGTGATGTAGACTCTACGGTGGCTGACCGTTAAGACTTATTGGTGTGTCTTTCCTAGTGTAGTGGTGTTGGAAGTAGTGGTGCTGGGATTAGTGGTGACGGAGATAGTGCACGCAATTGAGGGAGGGCGGGAGGTGCTCTTCATACTAGGTAAGACACATCATTATATTTTATAGAGCGGATGTTTGTTAAGTAACTTTTTAAAAGCTTTTATATAATGGATTTCCGCAAAGTAACGCCTGATTCTATTAATTATATAAAATATATGATCATAAACGCATTGCGGGCGTACTATAGGGCGAAAAGGGTAGAAACTGGAGGGATAGCGTATTGGGCTCGGATGCATCGCTTGTTATCTGAGCTGGAGCCGTCTGTTCCCATTACAGAGCAAAACCTGGCAGAACGAGTTCGGTACATCATACGCTCGAAAATATTTGATGATTCCGAACTCGAACGACTACGGCGTGAGGATATTCCCTCATCGAATGAACCAGCTACAGCTGGGGATGCGGCTCCTAAAGTCATAGACCAGCAGCCATATTTGGAAGCCGCCATGAATCTTCCCGCCTTGGTTGATTCGGGCGATGATGAAATGGTCACCCAAGAACTAGAGCATAGAGGAGTAAATTGGAGGAGGCGATTGAGGAAACGCGCAGTACGCCTCTCGAGAATCGACCGCGACTTCCTTCCATACCCCTAAGCAAGCGGAATCGGTCTGTCGTAAGGGCTCTAAACCCAATGCTGCTGACCTATTTGGAAGCCAGCCAGAGACGGACTCAATTCTTTTTGGCGCCGCACTTGCAGTACGCCGTATTATTGGCGCCAAACTCCTCATGGCTGGACGGGCTAATAGACATAGCAGCGCCGTCCCAGTCTGTAGAATAAGAATTGAGGAACGTATCACAAAGGCTAGGGCCCTTATCGGCAGACTTATGTGCTTTTCAGGTCGGGCAATAGCAGGCCAAGAATTTTGCGCACCGTCAGAATGGCGTTTGCTGGAACAAATGTCAGTTTGTCCCAGCCGGATATAACGCAAAAACTGACGGAGAGCATAGACGACCTGAAGCAGAGAATCGCTGCTTGGGGAAAGCGGATTCGGCGATATACCGAGAGGTCGACAAGGTTCAACCAGAATCGTCTCTCTGGAACGACCAATGATACGTGGAACAGGCCCAGCACCGAATCAGGCCGACACTGTCGCATTCTGGCGCAGCCTGTGGTCAGAACCCGTAAACCACAGCGAAGGCCCTTGGACGGAAGTTATGGCGAGTCAGTGTGCGATTGTAACGCCCATGGATCCCGTCATAATAACGCCGGATGACATCATAGGGCCACTAACTGGAAAAGTCCGGGACTCGATGGACTGCATCACTACTGGCTGAAGGGGTTCGTGGTGTGTCACGCTTTACTCGCCCGAAAGTTTCAAGAGGCTCTCGACCAAAAGTCGCTCCCGAGCCTCTTCACTAATGAGATCACTCATTTGGTTCCTAAAGACCATGATTCCACAGACCCTACCAAATACCGCCCCATTACGTGTTTACCCACCATATATAAGACACTGACATCCATTTTGAGTACGCGAATCATTCGTCACCTGGATTTAAATCAGGTGATGTCGCGTGCTCAAAGTAGATGCCAGGGCGGTGGTCGTAGAACCAAGGAACCACACCTCATTGACGCGGTTATTGGCAAAGTGGTTAAACGCAACCGTCGAAACTTCTCCGCCGCTTGGATAGACTATAGAAAGGCATTCGACTCGGTGCCCCATACATGGCTAAAGAGAGTCCTTGATCTGTACAAGGTTGACTGTATAGTTAGAGACTTCCTCGGGCAGTGTATGGGGCTGTGGAGTACAATCCTTTGTCATCTAGGCGACATCATCTCTGGTTGTTCGGCGCTTTCTAACTGTGAGTACTTGCATGGGCACAACCTAGTAGCCAGGATTCTACACCAGGAGCTCGCTCTGAAATACGGTCTCGTGGATCGGAAACTGCCTTATTATAAGTACATGCAGGAAGCCGTGCTCGAAAATGACCGCGCCAAGCTCTACTGGGACCGGGCCATCATCACAGACAGGATTATTCTTGCGAATAAGCCTGATATTGTGCTTATGGACCAGGCATAGTCAAGGATATTTTTGATCGACATTACCATGATTGCTCTGGGCTCTAATGCAGAAGAGGCGGTGCTCGCCCGTATCGTCCGCCGTTTTCTATCCCTTTCGCCCTAACCCTCGGCCGTTTGGTCATCCCTGCCGAGGGCTTCCATCTGGTTGGTGTTTTATTTATTTACGTATTTTTTATGTTTTATAATAGATGTTTATTAATATATTTACATTTATGTATATTTATCATGTCCATTTATGTATGTGTGCAGCCCAGCCTGATGGGGGACTATTTAAATACCCACCATAATAATAATAATCTTTATTTGCAAGAATATGTTTGGATGTTTGAGTTTAATAATTATACGATACAAAGGAATTATTCGTTCTACATATTCTAACTTAGTGGTGTGCAAATATTAACCAATAAGTCCAAATAACCTATACAACATTACTTAGCCATTCCCTTCGGACCGCCGTAGTGCACGGACGTGTTTTGTGCTGTCGATTGAGTAAAAATAATATTTAATACACAAAATAAATTAAGTGCAAGTACCAGGCATACAAAAGTTCGTCACTTTGTCGTAAAACGACAAAGTGTGGCGCGCTAATTGAATAAGTACTCTACTTGAACATTAGAAGTGAGATAGTGCATTTTGAAGTGAATGCGAAGTTATCATTGCTTATTACAATTATTTCGCCACGCCCATTGACCAATACGTGCTTATGCCTTTGTTTTTGTACTGAGTATTAAAATTCAATTGCCATCAGTTTTATTTAAGCCTACGACTTTGAATATCAACAAAATATGTCTACGTATACCCTTAATTAAATAATTATATCACTTGAACGTACCCCACCTAATTATACTGACCTTAAACTAGGTTAATCGAGCTTTTTAATATCCCAATAACTCAACCAGACAACCAGTATTCGTAGTGTAAACTTGTAAGAAATATGAGTGAGTGAGTGAGGTTTTAAATGTGCCCCTACAAGATAATGAGATACGTCACAATTTATCGCAATAAATCGCAATTAAAATCAAACACTCCAAGTCATAGCATAATCGATTTTACCACTACTCTATTGAAAGACAATTTTATAAGATCTGTCAGTGCATTTAACAAAGAGAAAAGGGATATAACCTCAATATTTCTCATCTTAATATTTATTTCCATAAACATATATTATATAATGGTCATAAGTGCTTAGAATGCACCGAAGCTTTATTGAACTGTCTTATTACCGTCAAATTCGTAATTAATTACACGAACAATATCTCGAATACCCTAACATTTCTTTGTATGATAAACTACATTTTATTATATAAGCATAAAACCATCAAAACTCAATTTGGTCAAATAAGACATTTATGAAATACACAATTTTACTTGGCTTTTTAAATCTGTTACTAATATTATAAAAAAGCTACAAACTCGTATTAAACAATTTAAATGGATAGTTATAGTCTTAATGCATTAAAATCAAAATTTTCAATGCGCTACAAAGACGTTAATTTATAACGATAGAGTATATTTTAAAACGATGTTTTCAATTTTTATGATGCAGAATACTCATTGCACACAGAATTATTACTATTTTTATGTTCCTCAGATAACTATTAAGTGTTATATTTATCACTATACTAATAAAACTCAACAAATGTTTCAACTATAGGTTACTATATTGAAATTCCGTATTTAGTAGACCATATTTATCTTGATCTATCTCGGGGATTTCATAAATACGAGTCATATAGGAGAACATTTAGTGTTTTGGCCAGACTTAGCCTCAAGGCATTATTCCAAAAAAACCCTTAGCAAAATGGCGGAGTTAAACATCCCATACGTACCGAAGGCTTCAAATCCACCTAATGTTCCGCAACTTCGCCCTATTGAAGAATTTTGGGCAAATCGAAAGAGGCGAGTATATGGCAATAATTTTCTTCCCAAGTATGTACATAGTTCGATTCGCAAAATAAAGTTGGAGTTGAATAAAATGCCAACATCTGTGTTTTCGACAGCGAAGGACAAAGTACCACAGAATTGCCGTAAAGAATAAATAAAGAATCAAACTGCAGATGGGTTGTCACCCGTGAGGACTAAGATAGAATGCCTCTTTTCCAGTAAAAAGGATCTCCGGTTCTCTACACTCACCATACGAAACACAACAGTGTTAAGCTGCTATTTTACGCTGGTATTCTGTGAGAGCGTGGTCCTTCCCCGGCCGAGCCGATCCATTCGTGCTACAACTATACGTCTAATATAGCTGCAGCATTACGTGGTAGATGTAATACAATTTGTAGAGATTTTAATCAGTTTAGAGAATCTTTTCGGTATAATATAAAATATACATAACTTTTCGATATTCGACTTCAACTTTTAATTATTCGACTTCAAAGAAATAAAAAGAAAAAAATAATTTACACATAACAGCTTCTGAAGTCGGAGCTTTAATTATGCCATACAATAATTATGTTTACATTTTTTACCCTGTTGAGCAGACAGTATCATCAGCTCAGTGTAACAACCAGAATGTCGTCTAAATTAAAGTTTAAATGAAATGAATTTACGTTAAAAAACTGCATCCACATTTTTCCACCATTATTGTAGTGGTAATATGTTTGTAATATAAGCGAATGGTGCCGGATATAACGCAAAAACTGACGGAGAGCATAGACGACCTGAAGCAGAGAATCGCTGCTTGGGGAAAGCGGATTCGGCGATATACCGAGAGGTCGACAAGGTTCAACCAGAATCGTCTCTCTGGAACGACCAATGATACGTGGAACAGGCCCAGCACCGAATCAGGCCGACACTGTCGCATTCTGGCGCAGCCTGTGGTCAGAACCCGTAAACCACAGCGAAGGCCCTTGGACGGAAGTTTATTTATTTATTTATTTATTTATTTATAAGGGTCACCGACAGATGATACACAGATACTAAAAACAAGATCCAAGCATTGAGAGAAACATGAAATGTGCTCACCCAGTTATAGGCAACCACAGCTTACACAGAGTAATGTTGCGAAAAGTTAATTATCATAAAATTTAATATTACAGTAGCAAAATTGCGTATTTATGATAAATTAAAAAGGGTTTACATTCATCATTAAGATTCTAAATAAAGTAACACTTTTCTTCTAAAAATATTTAAATTGTCACTGAAAATATCTAAATCAGAAGGCCTAGATATATCATTATACAGTCTAAACATTCTGCATAATGCTGAATTAAGACCGAGGTTAGTCCTATGAGGTGGGACCATAAACAGCTTGTAGACATTCAATCGTGGTAATCTGCTTGGAGCATTAATGTTAACCATTTCCAGTAATTGAGAACAGTCGATGCCATTATTGCACAGTTTATAGAGGAAGCTCAAATCCAAAAGTTTCCGCCTGTTATATAAGGAAGATATACGGAAATGTTTTAGCCGTTCATCATATGAAGT
This sequence comes from Parnassius mnemosyne, assembly GCA_963668995.1. NCBI lineage: Eukaryota > Metazoa > Arthropoda > Insecta > Lepidoptera > Papilionidae > Parnassius > Parnassius mnemosyne. Next base: position 33,869,961 of record CAVLGL010000001.1, on the reverse strand, counting down.
TAAGGAGCGATGTCGGTTAAATTTCAATGCTAGCATACTAAGAAACCTCCGCTGTACTCGTTCAATTCCACTCTTATGAACCTCATAGTGAGGTGACCAAACTTGAGAACAATATTCAAGGTTGCTTCGAACTAAGCTGTGAAAGAGTAGTAGTAAAGTTTGAGTATTTCTGAACTGTCTGGTGTTTCTACATAAAAATCCGAACATTTTGGACGCCTTCGTTATAATACTGTTTATATGTGGTACGAAAGACAGTTTACTATCCAACAATACGCCCAGGTCTCGTATACACTCTACTTGATTGAGTACTGTATTGCCAATTTTGTATGTAGTTTGGATAGGAGTATGTTTGCGAGTGAACGACATATGATGACACTTTTTAGCATTCAGAAGCATACTGTTTTGAGTACACCACTCGATCAATCTATCAAGATCGGCTTGAATAAGCTGGGAGTCAGCTGACGATCTAACAGGTCTAACGAATTTCAAATCGTCAGCAAACAGGTAAACCTCTGTGTTCAAAAAACATTCTGTCACTGAGTTGATCAAAATTAGAAACAAAAGGGGCGAGTCAGTGTGCGATTGTAACGCCCATGGATCCCGTCATAATAACGCCGGATGACATCATAGGGCCACTAACTGGAAAAGTCCGGGACTCGATGGACTGCATCACTACTGGCTGAAGGGGTTCGTGGTGTGTCACGCTTTACTCGCCCGAAAGTTTCAAGAGGCTCTCGACCAAAAGTCGCTCCCGAGCCTCTTCACTAATGAGATCACTCATTTGGTTCCTAAAGACCATGATTCCACAGACCCTACCAAATACCGCCCCATTACGTGTTTACCCACCATATATAAGACACTGACATCCATTTTGAGTACGCGAATCATTCGTCACCTGGATTTAAATCAGGTGATGTCGCGTGCTCAAAGTAGATGCCAGGGCGGTGGTCGTAGAACCAAGGAACCACACCTCATTGACGCGGTTATTGGCAAAGTGGTTAAACGCAACCGTCGAAACTTCTCCGCCGCTTGGATAGACTATAGAAAGGCATTCGACTCGGTGCCCCATACATGGCTAAAGAGAGTCCTTGATCTGTACAAGGTTGACTGTATAGTTAGAGACTTCCTCGGGCAGTGTATGGGGCTGTGGAGTACAATCCTTTGTCATCTAGGCGACATCATCTCTGGTTGTTCGGCGCTTTCTAACTGTGAGTACTTGCATGGGCACAACCTAGTAGCCAGGATTCTACACCAGGAGCTCGCTCTGAAATACGGTCTCGTGGATCGGAAACTGCCTTATTATAAGTACATGCAGGAAGCCGTGCTCGAAAATGACCGCGCCAAGCTCTACTGGGACCGGGCCATCATCACAGACAGGATTATTCTTGCGAATAAGCCTGATATTGTGCTTATGGACCAGGCATAGTCAAGGATATTTTTGATCGACATTACCATGATTGCTCTGGGCTCTAATGCAGAAGAGGCGGTGCTCGCCCGTATCGTCCGCCGTTTTCTATCCCTTTCGCCCTAACCCTCGGCCGTTTGGTCATCCCTGCCGAGGGCTTCCATCTGGTTGGTGTTTTATTTATTTACGTATTTTTTATGTTTTATAATAGATGTTTATTAATATATTTACATTTATGTATATTTATCATGTCCATTTATGTATGTGTGCAGCCCAGCCTGATGGGGGACTATTTAAATACCCACCATAATAATAATAATCTTTATTTGCAAGAATATGTTTGGATGTTTGAGTTTAATAATTATACGATACAAAGGAATTATTCGTTCTACATATTCTAACTTAGTGGTGTGCAAATATTAACCAATAAGTCCAAATAACCTATACAACATTACTTAGCCATTCCCTTCGGACCGCCGTAGTGCACGGACGTGTTTTGTGCTGTCGATTGAGTAAAAATAATATTTAATACACAAAATAAATTAAGTGCAAGTACCAGGCATACAAAAGTTCGTCACTTTGTCGTAAAACGACAAAGTGTGGCGCGCTAATTGAATAAGTACTCTACTTGAACATTAGAAGTGAGATAGTGCATTTTGAAGTGAATGCGAAGTTATCATTGCTTATTACAATTATTTCGCCACGCCCATTGACCAATACGTGCTTATGCCTTTGTTTTTGTACTGAGTATTAAAATTCAATTGCCATCAGTTTTATTTAAGCCTACGACTTTGAATATCAACAAAATATGTCTACGTATACCCTTAATTAAATAATTATATCACTTGAACGTACCCCACCTAATTATACTGACCTTAAACTAGGTTAATCGAGCTTTTTAATATCCCAATAACTCAACCAGACAACCAGTATTCGTAGTGTAAACTTGTAAGAAATATGAGTGAGTGAGTGAGGTTTTAAATGTGCCCCTACAAGATAATGAGATACGTCACAATTTATCGCAATAAATCGCAATTAAAATCAAACACTCCAAGTCATAGCATAATCGATTTTACCACTACTCTATTGAAAGACAATTTTATAAGATCTGTCAGTGCATTTAACAAAGAGAAAAGGGATATAACCTCAATATTTCTCATCTTAATACAGGTGGACTACCCCAAAACCAATATATATAAATATATCAGAATGCCTAACAACTAAAACGCGGCGACTTCACTACCTTGCCAGATAATATAAAAAGAAGAATAAATATAGTAATTGCTGGACAGCTCATGGGAAAGCATTTGTGAGACGAAAGGATGGATTGCCGGCTATTAGAATCGACAGCGAAGATTTTTGTAAACTAAATTCTATTTGACTATTAAATTTATTTATTGCTTATTTGCTAATACCTTTTGTAATAAGATATTTCCTTTCTAGTTATATTCAATATTACATTAATATACTCAATTAATATTACACAATAAACACACCTAACACTACAAGCAAAGCAAAATATCACAGTTATATAAAGTTGATATCCTTGTCTATTTTATTTAACGAAACGTATTACGAATTTCTCCAAAAATCAATTATAACTTACAATAATTCAATACTAACAATATATATATATATACAAATAATCTCTTAATATATTATATTCGTAAAAAATATATTCAACTTATTTAGCACTGTTGCCAAATGCAACAATTGCACAACTTAAAAATAATAATGTGTCTATATAAATGGCCTACCTAAATCAAAAATACTAAACAAGTTTATATTTATTTCCATAAACATATATTATATAATGGTCATAAGTGCTTAGAATGCACCGAAGCTTTATTGAACTGTCTTATTACCGTCAAATTCGTAATTAATTACACGAACAATATCTCGAATACCCTAACATTTCTTTGTATGATAAACTACATTTTATTATATAAGCATAAAACCATCAAAACTCAATTTGGTCAAATAAGACATTTATGAAATACACAATTTTACTTGGCTTTTTAAATCTGTTACTAATATTATAAAAAAGCTACAAACTCGTATTAAACAATTTAAATGGATAGTTATAGTCTTAATGCATTAAAATCAAAATTTTCAATGCGCTACAAAGACGTTAATTTATAACGATAGAGTATATTTTAAAACGATGTTTTCAATTTTTATGATGCAGAATACTCATTGCACACAGAATTATTACTATTTTTATGTTCCTCAGATAACTATTAAGTGTTATATTTATCACTATACTAATAAAACTCAACAAATGTTTCAACTATAGGTTACTATATTGAAATTCCGTATTTAGTAGACCATATTTATCTTGATCTATCTCGGGGATTTCATAAATACGAGTCATATAGGAGAACATTTAGTGTTTTGGCCAGACTTAGCCTCAAGGCATTATTCCAAAAAAACCCTTAGCAAAATGGCGGAGTTAAACATCCCATACGTACCGAAGGCTTCAAATCCACCTAATGTTCCGCAACTTCGCCCTATTGAAGAATTTTGGGCAAATCGAAAGAGGCGAGTATATGGCAATAATTTTCTTCCCAAGTATGTACATAGTTCGATTCGCAAAATAAAGTTGGAGTTGAATAAAATGCCAACATCTGTGTTTTCGACAGCGAAGGACAAAGTACCACAGAATTGCCGTAAAGAATAAATAAAGAATCAAACTGCAGATGGGTTGTCACCCGTGAGGACTAAGATAGAATGCCTCTTTTCCAGTAAAAAGGATCTCCGGTTCTCTACACTCACCATACGAAACACAACAGTGTTAAGCTGCTATTTTACGCTGGTATTCTGTGAGAGCGTGGTCCTTCCCCGGCCGAGCCGATCCATTCGTGCTACAACTATACGTCTAATATAGCTGCAGCATTACGTGGTAGATGTAATACAATTTGTAGAGATTTTAATCAGTTTAGAGAATCTTTTCGGTATAATATAAAATATACATAACTTTTCGATATTCGACTTCAACTTTTAATTATTCGACTTCAAAGAAATAAAAAGAAAAAAATAATTTACACATAACAGCTTCTGAAGTCGGAGCTTTAATTATGCCATACAATAATTATGTTTACATTTTTTACCCTGTTGAGCAGACAGTATCATCAGCTCAGTGTAACAACCAGAATGTCGTCTAAATTAAAGTTTAAATGAAATGAATTTACGTTAAAAAACTGCATCCACATTTTTCCACCATTATTGTAGTGGTAATATGTTTGTAATATAAGCGAATGGTGAAAAAAATTTCAAACATTCCTTTTTATCTTTTTTATTCAAAATGTGTGGAAATTCATTATTTTAAATAATTGTCATTTATTTATATATATTAAAATATTCATTAATCAAAATCAAAATCATTAATCATTAAATTTACGCTCCGCCCCCAACAACAAATCTATAGGTCCAGGTTGGGGCCATTGAGGGTCCGTCGGTCTCAAACCCGACGCACAACGAACCTAGCTGTCATTTATACGGATGTAAAAGTACCCCTTGTAAAAGGTGCTCGCTGGCGGGGCTGAACACCAACTCTGCTTGTATAGGAGCAGGAGGCTCGGCACCTCCGATACCACCTGCCCCTCTGCGGGGGCAGAGGGAGCTGCGGAGGTTGAAGGAGCGGCAGGGGCCGCTGAGACAGGGGGGGAGCGGTTTTTCGCGGCGCGTTTACCGTTGCGTTTGGACGTCACTGTGGTGAATGAAGAATCACCAGATTCGTCGAAGTCAGAGGACTCCGATGAACCGGCGCCAGATTCGGTGGCGGGCCTCTTCCGGGAGGCTGACGCAGAGGACCCGGAGTCGGAGTAGGAGCACTCCATGTCCAGGGGGGCGAAAGAGCTTTTGGACTCTAGATAGGCCGCGATAACGGGCGGCGGTTGAGCTGCCTGAGGGGCATAAGAGGCAATAGTTGCCACGACTGCGGCGAGAGCCGAATTATCCAGCCTATGAAGGCCTGCAACAATGGACCCAATAAGGTCTTGTTTGGACATGATGCGTATTAAAACGGAAGGGGCTAGGGGGTGCTGTTCTGAAAAGAACAGAGACGTTCTGTACCTAAACAGTAAGTGTGGGATCACCGTTCTCAAAAGAACGGGCCGTTCTTAATTCAAGGAGTAAGTGCCCCTGCTTTCAAAAGAGCAGGGCCTTGCTCTGAAAAGAGCAAGTAACTACCTAGAAACAGTATATACACGTACACGTTATACAAATAAATAACGAAAACAAAATTAGAAATAGTTAATAATAAAAATAACAAGCAGAGGTCAGTCAAACCTCCCCGCCCAAAGACAGGGGGGCAAGAACTGTTAGCAGAAATTACTCACCAAAGCGTCGACGCTGTACAGCGCGAGCAGGACAGCGGAGGCGCGAGAGCGAGAGAGCACTACCGTACGGGGACGGATGCGCGGACTACCTGGACACGACCGCTCGAGAGCGGTGCCACAGGTGGAATGTGCCGACCGTACCGGCCGGCCCGTCTTATATATGATTTGGCCGTTGCTGGCCAGCAGACCCTTGCCTCACCCCCGCGCCTTTCTTTATTGGTTATATTTCTTACAAACTATCGAACAGAATTAAATATATAACATTCTTACAACTACTTATTAAACTAATACGTACATAACAATTTTTCTACATACTAAAAGGTTTAAACTTTATTTTTCAACAATTTCGGGCTGAGGACCCTGCCCCCCGCCTCAGCACTATAAATATAAAACGTCGTGGCGCGGTGCGCGTAGCCTCATTTGCTCCGCGGCCGCGTCACGGTAACATGCCCTATTTATTATTTTACATGCCTAAGGGCTTAATATACAAGAAATTAAGTTGTACTATATAAAAGAATACAATTTTCATACAATAATTACAATTTTACATTAATTAATTTCTACTACTATTTTATTTAGCGCGCACAAATTGGTATATTAATATTTGACATTGAACTATAATAATTACCTTACTTGAGCTAATAATACTTACCTATGTAGGCATTAGCAACGCAAAGTCAAGAATTTGCATTTGGAAAAAGCCAAAATTAGGAGCTTTTTAGGTGCTAATTAGGTACCCAGTTTAAAAATTAGATGCTCAAAATTTTTTTTTGTTGCTGGCAAAACGTATCGCTAGCAACGAAATGAAGTTATTAGATAAACGATAAAGCAAGGAATTAAGTGCTCCTGAAAAAATTAAGTCGTTATTCAGTACAAAGCAAATGCAAAAATAAGGTCTTCTGAAAATCAGAATAGAATCAAAATTGAATTTAGAAAAGGCAAAATTAGGGACTTTTAGGTGCTAATTAGGTGCCAAGTTTAAAAATTAGGTGCTCTATTTTCACCGCAGAGAACGGTTGAAATTTGTGTTGCTGGCAAAACGTATCGATAGCAATAATAAATATACAATAAATATTAATAGCACGGAATTACGTACTAACTAGTTCATCAAAAATCCTAGGGAAAATTTCGGATGAATGGATATCTCTATTTCCTACGATTGACTCACAGTCACGTCATAGAAAGACATACGCGAAAAGCGACTTTGTTTTATACTATGTAGAGGTAGTATGAAACATAGTAGGTTTTCGTGTGTCTTTCTGTTTATCCGCTAACTTTTAAAGCACGCAACTGATTTTGATGCAGTTTTCACCGTCAATTAGATAATTTTTCACGGAAGTTTTATATTAAAAATGTATCCTAATAAGTTTTCGTGTAAGTAGAAAAATATGTAAATAACACATTTTGTAACCAAGTCGTCAAAATCAATTTTCATGATAAACATAGGCTCAAATCTTAAAAATACATCAAAATGATGACTTGATAATTGTATTTCTTCAAAAATCCTAGAGGAAACTTCGTGATGGCATATATCTACAGTAACAATCAATTTCTTAAATATTTAATTAAAAATATTACATTATTTTCGACTTTGTGTTCTTATTAAGTATTAATTATTATTCAGATAAATATGTTAGTAACCTTGAGTATTAAATGTAAACTATAATTGTCTATTACACTATATCATTCTAATGAATACTTTAGAAGATATCAAAGATTAATAATTATACGCGTAACTGAAAAAATAACTTGCAGCCGCAGCTAAACTTTTTTAATGGCAGTAACGATTAACGAAAATATATTATTCATAATATATTTTCTTGCTATGTTTTTTCTTCTTGTTTCTTCTTATTAGAAAAAACTTCAATTTAGAAAGAACAATTGTAAACCGGGCGTATCACTAGTTAAATGATAAATATAATACCATTTATGAAGCTGTATAAATAATTCAGTTTACATTATAAATACTTAATAGTTTATAAAGCACGTACCATAAACAAGAAGACTGCTAAATAATGCTTTTCATTCCCTGTTGTCGTCCAAACAAATGTTGTTATTACGATTTAAATCGTCGTGGACTAGATTTATCAATTTGCGATGAAATATCTATTATTATGTTCATCTGAATATTTTATTTTAAAACAAGGAAACGTAAAAAAAATTGTTTTATATTTTATAAATTACGTTTTGATATTATTATTATTATCGATCTTATATATTTATACAACATGTAACAAAACAATGTGGTCCCTGTTAAGAGCATTATCAGAATCAGTATCTAAAATTATAGAAATAGCTTTACTTCAGAAAACTTTTTATACGTGCTAGAGCCATGTTGCAGCTATATTATACCAATGCATCGGCTCGACTGGACTAGCACTTACAGTGATAACTTATGGTTTTGAGACGTGGTCTTTCATTGCTGGCCGTATGAGAAAGCTCATGATCCTTTAGCGATCTATGGAGAGGGCTATGCTCGAGGTATCTCTGCATGATAAACTTAGAATTGAGTATGTCCACACTAGAACCTGAGTAAACGACATAGCGCGGATTTAACGGATTAGTAAGCTGAAGTGGCAATGGGTCAGTCGGCTCACTAGATGGAATTACGAAGTGGTAAGACATTCAGGAAGTCGATGGATGCAGGTGGCTCTATGTGGCACTCCTTGGAGGAGGCCTTTGTTCGGCAGTGGACTTGTGAAGAGATGTAATGAAGATGATGTTGCCTAGTGCATCTGCGTGTGAAAAATCACAGCAATTTTAAAATTGTGGTCTATCAAAATATTTTGCGACTTCCCGTGACGCAGTGCGTGCCATTCTGTTTCTATAATATTTTACAACACTATTCTAAAATCATAACACAAAAAATGCGCTGCTCTTGGCAGGCGCATTGAGGATTGGTGTTAGAGATTCTCTTGCACCTTTCTACTTTTACATGACTGACTGCATCGTTGGTCTAGCGATCTTAATTGCGGTTGTTGATCATGTGGTCTCAGGTTCGTATCCCGGTTCGGGCTAAAATCAGTCACTGAGCTACATTTGTATTAGAATAAGAAAATAAGCAGCTGTTTTAAAATCTAAACAAGGAGAAATTTTAATAATAGTGAGTATTGCATAATTTATTTTATTATTAATTAAAGAGCATAAAATAAGAAAGATAAGGAAGTTATTAGGGAACGCTAAATATATTTTGTTCATTTTTTATACATAATATGTTCTTGTTTTCTTTGTAGGTGTTTTAATAAACAAGTCAGTAAATAATGGCTTTCATCTCCTTTCCTCGACGAAACAAATTGCGTCATTATAAGCTTGAAGACATTTAATTTATCAACTGATTATTAGGTGAAATAATTAAGAATTTTATAAATAGTGTTTTTTTTTAAATAAATGATGTTCATTGCAATGTTGATGGCTGTTTAAAATGATGAATTAGAAATTCCAAATAAAAATATGCGGTATTGACAGCTACGTTACGGTTAAGATTAGAAAAAAGAAAATGTTTAATATCATTGTCATCATCATCATCATCATTACAACAACAACCCGTCACAAGTACACTGATGAACGTAGGCCATCCCTAAGAAATTACACACAGTATCTTATCGAGTCACCTGCATCTTCAACCAGGTCGTCACTACATATATTATTGAGCTGTTATGCCCTTCTACTACTGATATCTTCATTCTAAGTCTATCACATAGATAAACTCCGAGCATAGCCTTTTCCATAGCTTCTCCCGCAGTGAATGGCTACGTCTCAGATCCATATGTTATCCATGGTAACACAATCTTGCACAATATTGTCAAGTTTTCAGGTTTGCGTGACGAGAAGATGTGTTGTAATCTCTCGAACTCTTCTCTGCCGCTCTAGAACCATGCGCTATCGGTTGTGGGTATGTTTGTTATTCTGCTTTTCTGTTTTCTGTGATGTTAGTGCTGTTAATTAGTTGGCTAACGTTGTTAACGTTCACTTTTACTAATTTAAAGTTGTTACTGGAAAATATTAATAAGTAATTTGCCAATATATTTTATGTTTTTCGTCCAAGCTCACAACAGTGTTGTCTTCACTTACCTTTAGTTTAATAAAATCATTTCATCATCATCGTCACCATTACAGCCCATCGCAAGTCCACTGTCGAACATAGGCATCCGCCAAGAAATGCTAAAAAGCACGGTCCCGAGCCACCTGCATCCATTGACTTCCTGCATGTTTAAGTGATTTAATTAGTTTTAATTCATTAGCTGCAGGTTGTATAAGTCAACTCGTTCGTGAAAGGAAGACATAACCAGCGCAAAATACCAGTATTAGGTTGATTTGTTTTTATTGTTTCTAATTTCATTTTTAATTTCTAGATATAGATTTCTAAGGGCCACAGGATCTACGAACCACCAGGGTGGACTGTGTGGTTGTTTTTCACCCATACTCGTATAAAAACAGTTGTCTTTTCTCAGTTACATACCATAAGCAGTTATTCTAAAAAACGAAAAGGTTACGAATTGATGGAAAAATCAAAATATTTTTTAATAAGTAAGGACAAAAATAACCATATTTATCTTTAACCTACAGTTAAGATCAAAACCTTAAAGAAAATGCAATGAATAATTTGTTAAAAATAGTTAAAGTTACAACCTATACGCCCCACGGGCCTCCTCTCATTTCTGAGAGGGTTTTTAGGCCAAGAAAATGACCGCTGCGCTGCCCCAAATATTATTTTTCTCTTATTTTTCACACATGCAAGTTTCCTCACGATGTTTTCCTTCACTGCCGAACACGTGGTAAATGGGCACTAATTTGTGATTCTCTTAAAATATTTTTTTTGTATAATAATACGCGGTAGATCCACGTTGCAGCTGTTATTATTGATGATTGATTTACCGGGCGTCCCAAGACTTTGACGCTGTAAGACGCCGGTCTGTGTATTTTACGTCTGGTGTTAACAAGATGGTGATCATCTATCTGAAGCCATGTGATTTATACGGCATTTTCCATAGCCACGTCTTACAACACCCACGGGATTATGGGGTGATGGATTCTCTTATACCACCACTACAAGGGAAGATGACTAGTCACCTTAAATTCAATACTACGGGAAACTACGGCGAAACAAAGGGTTCATAACATGAACAGTAACAAATGCTTACTATAATAAGCATGCAGAGAAACGGACTCATGAGTAATGTTTTCATCTTCCAATGTCGACAAAATAAATGATTTTCATATCCAGGCGAAGAAGACTGAATTTATCAAATTAATTATGAAGCCGCAATGCTATTATTTATAACAATGCATAACACATTAAGAAAATAGTAATATAATATATTTATTACACATTTTTTAATAAACGTAACGAAATTTCGTAATTTAAACTTTGCAGACATATTAAGAATCAAACATATTACAATAATTTCATGACTATGACCTAGGCTCATTAAAACTCACATTATGAACGCGCGTTTTTTAAGTTTTCTTAAACTTTAATATTATTATAATTCGCTTGAAATTGCTTGACCTGTATGTACCTATGTGTCTATCATCATCATCATCATAATTGTAACCCTTCCCAAGTCTGCCAAACATATAGGCGTCCCCTAAGGAATGTCACAAAGCATGGATCTGAGCCACCTGCATCCGTTGACTTCCTGCACCTCTTATCAAATCGATCCCTGGGACGAAACTGCCATTCAGGAACATTTCTTCCCCACTAGTCGTTTTCTCTGGTTTATTGCAAATACTCTCAACAACTTCAAGCATAGGTGATACATGAACGTTATATATGACTCGTCTTTTTCATGTTCTTTTAAGACCAATCTGTTGGGAGTGATATAATGACTACATCTTTGAGAAAACGTGTGATATTCGTTAGAAATTCATGTGGAAATCAGTATACATATATACAGCTTCTATTAGCAGTTGCAGCTTGTCTGCAGCGCCGATAAAGGTTTCAACAAAAGTATTTATGTTAGAGGTCTAACGAAATTTTACAAATCTATGTTACTCGTCAGTAATAAACAGTATGGTTTTGATTAATGAGGACACACTAATCATTCAAATATTTATTACTTGCCAAACCAAAAACTTGTAATGAAACTTCCCTTTGGACAAATTTTGTGACCTTTCACATTTCCGAAAATCACCTTGTTTGTAAGTATTTGTTATACATAAGGCAAGGAGAAGTAGAAACCTAATTCTGTTGCACAATCAGCAATGTGGTGAGATGGAATAGAAAGAAACCAGACAACGTTTTTTTTTCGTCAAATATATTCAATTTTTTGTTAGCAAGTACTGATTATTCATCTTGAATCAAAATGAAAAATTTACTTCTTATCTAAATTATACTTTTAAATAATAGAAATTAGAAATATATGTTAGGAAATGGAAATGAAAAGAAAAAGATTGCATATCATATCATTCTTATTTGTTATCACATACTTCTAAATTAATATTGACCTTGTAGTAGTGGTGTAAGAATATCCACTACAGCGTATTGACCCGTGGGTATCGTAAGAGGTCATAGAGGGAAACAAACCAGGATATGAGCAGCAGCGTCTTCCTCATAAATATACTATAGACTGAAAGAACCCAACTGCCTAAAAGACTACACGTAAACTGCGGGTGCCAACCCGCTTGCCAAGCGTGGCAACTATGACAAATATGCGGGATATTCTAAGAGTAATAGCAATGCAACATAGGCCTCCACTTTAACTGTCTCATATACAAAGAGTAGCCAAATTTTATATTTTTTCCATTACTGAATTCATAACATTGTAAAAACTGAAACATTACTTTTCATCTCTTCGAATAATAAAACTGATTAACGGTTAATACTTTTGAAGTATTTTTAATTCGTTTCAATGTACTTTGAAAACGAATTGTGCTACGTAAGAATTGTATTTTTTTTAATTCATGGAATCCATTACAAATATAAAAACTTTCGAAATCGCAAAGAGCAATGGCAGAAAAATAGTTGACAAAAATTATAGCGTCTAGAAATAAGTTATATATAAAATGAGTTTTATTATTTTTCTATGAAATGTATTTTAATTAAAGCCACAGAAAAAAACAAACATTTTTGGGAATATCAAATGACTGAAATCATTTTACTGTATTCAAATGTTGCCATTTAGTATATTCTTACTATTTTCGTATACAATTTGTAACACTACCAACACAACACACAAAATATTTTTATATTAAGTTATTATTAGTAATAACTGTACTATCAGTAATAACAAAATAAAAGTAATATGGCTGAGAATAAGTCTCTTACAAAGAATTTCCTACAATAATACATTATCTCAATCATAGTACTAATTCCATTTAATATTATGCCAACACTAGCTAAAATAAAATGTCACTGTTTTTTTTTTACTAGCTTTACGGCTCTGGATTCTAGCCCTTCTGAGAATGTCACTATGGTACAATAGCCCTGGAGCCATGCCAGAAATATACATTTATAGTATGCAAATATATAATAGAGATACAATAATCTAAAAACTCTCAATTATGTATTATGTATTAAGCTAACATCAAACAACCACAGGAAGCATGACTTTTTCCAAGTGACATAGGACATAACCTAAAAAGGTTCAAATGTAAATATCTTTTTTTGACGCCTTCTCAGTACAAAATTCTTTGACAGAGTTATTAAGGGACTGACGCTTAACATTTTAAGATATTTTTGTTATATAGACGCTACCATTTCTTCTTAACTAATTTTATGTATGAAAGCCTGCCATTGCTCTTTCACTACGGCCTACTTAAATATTTTCAATTTTTTACTCAAACAGCCAAGGTTCGATTATGTAAAAAGAAGAAAATATTAAACGAATATTAAATTATACCTTCCAGTGTAGAATTAACGTAGAATTTGAATTGAGTTTCATTCAAATGCTTTTTAAATAAAAGAAAAGCTAGCCAATTAGGCACGGTTGAATTTCCAGAGAAAGTTTTTGTAAAAGTTATATTACGAGTAATTTCGATGTTTGTAAAATAAATTAAATCGAACGTTAAAACTATATGCTTGGTGTAAAATAAATGAATATCGTTAAATACTTTTTTTCAAAACAGTAGGCTTGGCAATCGCATTTTTATTACATTAAGTTATTATTAGAAAAGTCCCCGCTTCCCATATCCTGTTCCAGTTTCTCTCTGTCGCCTCTTACTATACTCCCGAAACGATATAGGGTTGTGGTGGCGCTTTCGTCACTGTAAGGGAAATGTACCGAAGCCTAAAATAACTGAAGTTAACGCCCTATATATAGAACAGCTCCGAAATAACACATAGAACCCGCTCCCCGGGCTGAACACCTTGCCTGACGGGAGATCTCTCCTTATCCTTCTACGGCCAATTGGTGACCCCGATGTGATGTACATATACAGCGTTTCGCTTATGGCGCGACGACAGCGCCGCAACAGAGAAATGGATTAATTAACTAACCGTGTAGTAGTGTTGTTAAAAATATCCAATACCCCATAACGTTCCGTGTACCGTCCCGTAGTAATTAATAATAAACAACCAGATAATTTAATCAAACATTGCCACTTCTAATAGTGTTCTTGCCATGTAGTGGCGGCTTATGAGAATACAGATCAACCTATTTCAGTTCAAGTGACAATGGAATATTAAAAATGTTGTAAAACCAACTTCTTATTAAATTATTAAGGATAATCCAAAAACTACTGGTTAAACCTAGATCAATAAGGACCTCATGAGAATTACCAGCTTTCAAATAAAAAAAAAGAATCATCAAAATCGGTTTACCTAGAAAATAGTTATGAGATAACACACATAAAAAAAACATACAGTCGAATTGAGTACCTCCTCCTTTTTGAAGTTGTTTAAAAAGATCTGATGACTTTTACTCATATTTGACGGTGTATCCATCTCAGTTACACCAGGCGCAAAATTTCCAGATCGGCGAAGGGAAACAGTACCAAAGTATAACGATCGTCAATCCGTCTACCAATTGTGACAACTAAAGAAATATCTCTCAAAAATGGGAGAATATTTTACTATAAAAACTACGATGTCATTACACTATATTCTTCATACAAATTCTATAGAAATTAGTTTATGAAAACAGTTTTGATAACTATTAATATGTATTTCAAATTACTAGAGTGTGAAATACCAATCTGAACGGTTAAAGTTTAGAAAAACCATATGATGTTATTATAAAATATGTGGCAGACACAATACGTCAAAACCTCGTTATGTGAAACACTAAAGGTATTAAGATAAATTAAAACAAACATGTAGTACATTTCAAATATAATAAATTGTAAAAGAATCATATTTTATATTTGCTTGGTTGTTTTTTGCGCAATTACGTCCGTTTACATTAATCGTATCTAACACATGTTTGTTCCTATACTACGACCTGTACCATATTAAATATCCTCTATCTTAGTAACCTTCTAACGTCGCTACCGTCGTATTTTCTCATAGACGCCCGTTTGAGCACCGCTAAGGCGATCATAACTCACACTTAAATATAGCCCGAGGTGTAATCTTAGGACTTACAATAATCCCCAACGCTCTTTCTATCTATAACGTTCGATATCATACTCCATTTTATTTTATTTCATTACTCGCTTATTACATAACATGTAATAAAACTTGTACTTGTATTACTTTTAAAATCAACTAAACCCTAAAACCAATTCAAATATTTTTAATTACAACTCTAAATCTTAATTATCATAAAACCTGAGTCCATTGTGCACGTGTTGTCTTTGGATAAATAACATAATAAAAAAAAATAGTAACGAATAAATAACAGTTATAATATTCGTTACAAATTTTTGCTTAACTTTATTAAAAGATATGTAAATATTTTATTTTTCTTTACTAATAATATATAATAAGTGCTTATTTAAAACTAAGAACATTTTACAACATAAATTAAAAATTACAATTCATCATATAATTGTCAGTGGTCGTGTTCAAACAAATTTTTAAGTATTAAAAAAAAAAAGTTAAGTTAAGGAAACAAGGAGAGTGATAAATATAACAGGTTTTCATAACGTACGTACTTACAGACATTTATTTTAAAGACATTTGTTTTATGTGGTTATTAAATATACGCGTATTTAACATACACTTTAATTTAGGATTTGTGTATAAATATATGCATGTGCATAAATATATAAAAATCAAAATCAATCCCAACAGGCGTGATCACCATAACAAAAGAATCGTAGGTCCAGCCCCATTACTCTGTCATTAGGACTGCTGGCTGCTTATTCATCAAATAATCAATTAAATGAGCAAATATTACACAAAATGTTGATTTTTCACTTGAATAAATGAATAGTTACGCATACCCTCCTTCATTATTAACAAAAAAGGTAGCAAAATGAAACATTTTTGCAACCCGTTCTTATACATCGGTCTCAAACTTTCCATTCATTTTTTCATTTATTAATTTTTGTCTTAAAGGTTTGCCAATATCGCAGAATAGATATTATGTAATAGTACAAGTACAATTACTAATATGTGTTGCAGACATCAGCAGCGTTTCGAATTTAATTCAGCATATTGCAATGAAAATACTTACATTTATCAGTAGTTAAAATCATTGCACGGGGATCGGCTTATTTGCGTTAGCAGTCAGTTTTAATCTATACAAATGAATAAAATTGAAGTGTCTGTTTGTAATGTCAAAATAACAGCTTTTTAATAAATGCATATGAAAGTATATACGGTACTTATAACAAAAACAAAATTTTAAAATGTTTGTCTGTCTGTCTGTCTATCTGTCTGACTGTCTGTCTGTCTGTTTGTTCCGGCTAAGCTCCGAAACGGCTGGACCGATTTGGACAGGATTTTCACTGGCTGATTGCTGAAGTTATAAGGAGTAACTTAGAGTTACTTATATTTTAGAAAAAGAAAAAGAATTAGGGTTCCTCGCAACATAATAAAAACCCTAAATTATACGCGGGCTAAGTCGCGGGGAACAGCTAGTTTATTATAAAATTACAACTCAACTATCATATAACACTATTGAAGTAATATTATTTGTAAAATTAATAGCAATGTTGACGATGACATCATACCAAATGATTATTTGGGCTAGTGTACATGTAAACATATATAAATGACGTAAAATACGTAGGCGGTTTATATTATGCATGTCTCAGCCAATTAGCTTTATTAGCCTTTCAGTTAACCGCCTTACGTTTTTACCACATAAACGGCACCGTTTAACTAATAGTCTGAATTATATCAGCGATAGTAGGTTAAAAGCCGTGTATATTTATATAATAGAGCACATAGCGCATAATTAGACAAAGACTAGCGACATTACGTGGCATGGTCATCTTATTAACGCCATGCATAGACGGCTAAATTACTTTTATACATATATATATATACATATATATATATATATATATATATATATATATATATATATATATATATATAGAGATAGAGATTATGATTTTTGATTTAACTGATATATATTTTTTGATAACTATTTATTGATATATATATATTTTTAAGGACTCGGTAGTGCAGTGATTAATCATTTGCCTGCGGTGCTGTTGAGTGCTAGGGGACGGGTGGTTATAAGAGATTTACTACAAATAATTGCTTCGAGTCTGGATGTTTGGAATTAAAGTGTGTAAAACGCTTTCACAATACAGTAGAATATTCCAGTGAGTGAGTAATTCAATATCTAGTGCTTCATCACTATAAAACAGCTTACCATCAAGTGGAATGGTCGTGTAGCATTGGCATATAATAAGTAAAAAGAGTGGGGGTATCATTTATTTAAAAAAAACATTTTTGATAACATACATTACTAGTTTTGTTATAATTTCGTTTTAATAATTCATCATCAAAAATGTGTCTCTTTAAGGGTTCGGAAAGGGGAGGCTTTGAAAAAATGACACGTTCGTAAGCCGTTTAGTATGGATATAATGCGATCATGAATTATATATTTCGGAATAAAAGATAAATTCGTATAAGTTTATGTTAGAGCACTTTTGTTTAGCGAACGGTGGTTTAATATTTTGTAACGAAAATAACGCTTGTATCAAACTAATACATTTCGAGGTTCTTCTTCTAGAATAAGGGTAAAAAGTGAGGAAATAGTTCACCTGATAATTATAATATTCCAACGGTTTCTTTCCCTTTTTTCTTATCAAATGGGTATTAGATCTGCCCTGTCGGGGGCTTTTGTATGATTAAGATTTTATTAACTGAACTAGCTGTTCCCCGCGACTTCACCCGCGTTTTATTTGGGGTTTTTTTTTTTGCGCGGAACTCTAATACTTTTTCTAAAATAAAAGTAGCCTAAGTTACTCCTTGTGACATCAGCTATCTGTCAGTGAAAATCCCGTCAAAATAGGTCCAGTCGTTTTGGAGATTAGCCGGAACAAACAGACAGACAGACAAAAACTTTAAAAATTGTATTTTTGTTATTAGTACCGTATATACTTTCATATACATTTAGTAAAAAGCTGTAATTTTGACATTACAAACAGACACTTCAATTTCATTTATTTGTATAGATTGACTTTGTTTATTGTGTATACCATTAAGTTTATAATATATTTATTTTATTGAGGTTTGTATTAGATCTTTATAAGTATTCATGTATCCCAAACAGACGAGAACACTAAATAAATAGTCGAATTATAATAATAGCATAGCAGTAATTGTGACCATTCAATTATTGTTTCAATGTGATGACTAAAAGTGTAGGCACATACATTTGTATTTAAGTTTTGTAACAAAATAACATTTTATTTTGTTCTTTCAATTTTCAAAAGATCCAAGAAAATAGGGAGCTTTGCAAAATTGACACGTTTATTGTAAACCGTTTATGTATCTACGCGACGACAGTCATGAAATACGCATTTGGAAATACAATGTTATTATATTTACACGTTTCATTGTCCCTATTTTAAAATTATTATTGATTTGTAAAAACAGATTAGAAATCTTTACTATTACATTTAAAGTTTGCAGATTGGAATATATAAGGAATGAAAAGGAAAAATATCAACATTAATACTTAATTGTTTTAATAAATAGAACCATTCTCTTTAACTTAATTTTTAAATAAGGAATGTTAATCTATAATGTGTGAAACGATACCAATGGTCTCGTACATACAAAATATTGAGCCATGGAAAGCATGGATAAACATTCGCTTCAAATTTGAAAGTATACTAGCAGACTGAAGTCGATCCCTCCGATACCAATGAAAATGTTAATTACAATTTTAAGAGCTAATTTCAATGCTCAGTTCGACAGTATGATTCTTTTTATGTGTGTTACCGCATAACTTTTTTCTAGGTGAACTGATTTCTATAATTATTTTTTATTTGAAAGCTAGTTCTTTTCATGTACCTAGTCCCAAATAAATTTAATCAAGTTCTGACCGGTAGCTTTTGAGTTATCCTTAATAATTTATTTTGAAGCCGGTTGTACAAAATTTTTAATTTTACCACTTGTTTAATAAATCAGTCCAAAAGTATAATTAGTTTCAGGAGGAACAATAACTAATTAATTATTACATTTGTAAGTTGTGATTGTCTTGTCTTACACGGCAAACAGACGGCGAGTTTGCTTATCGTTCTTTTAAAATAAGCATTAGAAAAGTTAAGCACTTTTATAAGTATTTTTAAATAAATTCATTTTGTTATTTCAATTTCATCTTATAAATATTTTTTAAATAATTTAGCTGTGCTGTAGATTTACGGTGATGCTTAATCATGTAGAAGCCATTATACCGACTAATTGAATGGAAAGTTTAGAGATCGAGTGAACAGATCGGTTTGATGTATATTTTATTTTTGTGATAATTTTAATGTAGATTTCATGTTAATATTAAATTAAAAATCAAGAATTAAAGTAAGATAAGCAAATCTTACTAAAACTGTTGATTAATTGATATAGCTCGTGTAAAAACAGTCATGGGTCCAGACCCTTTATCAACCCACGAATCTGTTGTTGCATTGATTTTGAGCGTAAGTGCACAAAGTCCTAAATGAAAGTGTATGTTATATACTTAATATGTATTCGTTAAAATTTCACAAACATCAAGTAATATTTCAACTGCTAAAGTTGGCTCATCATTTTTTATTTTAAAATATTCAAAACATATTTTATTTCAATAGTATTAATAGACTGTTAAATTATAATTTTAAATTAAAAGAGATCATCAATATTTATTTAAAATCGATTCGCATTTAATGCGTAATAAACGGTTTTTATTTGTAGAAACCAGAAATAAAATTTTTTACAACCTCATTTAGCCGCGAGAACCAAAAAAGTAATTTTTAATAATAATTATTCGTAACAAATTTTAAACGTGTTTGTACTTTCTACCTAAATTAATATACAAATAAACGATTGATGTAGATTAAAATTTAGGTTAATAATTTATTTTACGCTTTGCTGATATAAAGTCATGAAGGTAACCACTAAGTTATTACGTACAATTCCTTTTAAGTATGTAACAGACTTTGCTAGAAGGCACAATGAATCTAATTTATGAACCGGCTTGAAGGTGTCTGTTATTATTTTCGCTGAAGCATATTTGTTCAACTTTGGCTCTTTAGTAAAGATAACGTTTGCGTGAAATTTTAAAATATCATTAATATTGGTAAATATTTGAAGTATTAAATGTTGGTTTGGAAATTTTATAAAATACGTTCATGTTTTTGTTTTCATAATCGTAGGTGGTGGTATATATATGTACGAGTATATACCTACGAGTATAGTAGATTCGCGATATTTTCTTCCAATATGTTTAGGCTTTCTCGAAAACCTTTGATTCAGTCGAAATTTGGGCGGAATTGCTGTCCCATCAGAAGTGCCAAGTTGAGTGT
Source organism: Parnassius mnemosyne (assembly GCA_963668995.1). Taxonomy (NCBI): domain Eukaryota; kingdom Metazoa; phylum Arthropoda; class Insecta; order Lepidoptera; family Papilionidae; genus Parnassius; species Parnassius mnemosyne. The sequence goes on along the minus strand of CAVLGL010000001.1, from coordinate 33,849,369 downwards.
CGGTAATTGAAGTGCTGAAGTGTTTGTACAGTAAGGCTACGATGGCTATTCGAGTACAAAACCAGAGTATGAAACCTATTCAACTGCAGAGAGGTGTAAGACAGGGTGACGTTATATCCTCGAAGCTATTCATCGCTGCGTTGGAAGCTGTTTTCAAGCTACTGGACTGGAAAGGATACGGTATTAACATCAATGGCGAGTACATTACTCACCTTCGATTTGCCAACAATAAAGTCCTTATGGCAGAATCACTGGAGGACCTAAGCACTATGCTCAATGACCTCAATAGTTTCTCCCACCGGATAGGTCTTAAGATGAATATGGACAAAACTAAGGTCATGTGTAACGTCCATGTGGCACCTATGCCGCTAGTTATTAGAAGCACTAAGCTCGAAGTTGTCGACGAGTATGTTTACCTGGGACAAATAGTCCGACTAGGTAAGTCCAACTTCGACCGAGAGGTCAATCGACAGATCCAACTCGGCTGGATAGCGTTCGGGAGATTACGCCACGTCTTATCGTCAGGTGTACCTCAAAAAACCTAAAAACAAGGTTGTACATCCAGTGCGTGTTGCCAGTGATGACTTATATATAGAACTGAGACGTAATCCTTCACTGCTGGCCGTAGCAATGGCCTTCCATTACAGATTCCGGCTATGCTTGGGGTTTCACTGCGTAGTAAACTAATAAATGAGGATATCCGCAGTAGAACCGGAATAACCGATAAAGCTCAAGGGATTAAGTAAGCTGAAGTGGCGATGGGACGGCTATATAGCTCGAAGAACCGACAATCGACGGGGAAGAAAGGTACTCAAGTGCCCGTCTCGTACCGGTAGGCTAAGTGTAGGGCGGCCCCCTCACTAGAGCGAGTGGCGAACTGGTAAGACATGCGGAACGTCGGTGGATGGATGCAGATAGCTCAGGACCATGCTTTGTGGCATTCCTTTGGGTAAGACTATGTTCAACAGTGGACTTGTGAAGGGCTATAATGATGATTAGTAAAAATAAATTAGATGGATGATTATGGACTAGTGACTGGCTTCGGCTTACACAGGCGCGATTCACGAGTATTTTATTTTTAAACTTGACACACGCCAACATTTCTCAACATTTTATACAATAAAGATTGCTAACGCAAATTTTCTCCAAGAAATTTCTAAAATTAGGGTGATAAATGCACCTGATTCAAAAAATTATTCTTTATATTTTAAGAGTATACGCGGAGATATGCAAAAGAGCAAATTCTCTTTTTATAACTTAGTGATATGCGAAATAATGTTTAAGGTTGATCATTTTACTGTCATGTAGTGTGGCCAGCGTTATTACGCTAGCTTTACCATGGGCAATACCTCACTAGCTTGCGAATCTACCTGCGGCTCCAACTATGGGATATCTATGGGATTACAACCGCAGCTGAAGTGAAAACTCAATATCAAATTTTTGGCTTAACCCGGAATTAGAACTCGGGACATCATGATAAGCAACCGCGTTTATGACCACAAGACCAACGAGACAGCATGAAATGATGAATTTGTAATATAAGTAACGAAAAGTAGGATCCATTGTACTGGTGACAACTGACAATGCTTTTTATTCTTTAGGAGTTGTCACACCTGCGTTTTGCAGTTACTCTAATTCTCTTTATAATAGGATTTAAACACTTATAATTTATATATTATTTCTATCAGCATTGTTTTAAATGAACATACATATTTACATGTGCAATTTTAATAGACTAAATTAAAAATGTAGAAATTAATAAATGAATTGTAATGTTTATATTTCATTGCATTAACGCAACATGTTATAGGTGATAATAACTTAAATGTAGTTATTTCCTTATTAAAGGATATTTCGCTTGTATCCGTAGAATGTGAGAGCTAAAACATCAAAGCAGCGCTATTGTGTGCATGCATTTGATGAAATTTACTCGAATAGTGAAATTACAATTAAGAAGTTCATTAATTTTTGACCTTGAGTTAATAGCAATACGTTCATTTTAATTTTAATGCCGGGTGTACACGCTTGCCAAGTCTCGACAAGTGTCCACAAGCACAAGCGTATAAATAGAGGTGCTTGGATTAGCTTGCGTGAACTAGGATAGCATTGTCGCCGTTCCGATCGAGTGTCAATTTTTAACACAAATCAAAGGGCGCTTGCGACGCATTTACACGTTGTTGCACGTTTACTATCGCTTGTGATCTTGCGACACATAGATGTTTTATGTAGATTTTATTTGATGTAGATCTCAAAAGGATTGGCTGGTCGAACAAGGAAAATATATCCTTTCTGGATTAATATCAAAGTGAATCATGCATACATGAGAACTAAAACTGGAGATTGGCAGTAACATCCTCACGGTTACAACTCAAAGACATAAAAAACTGTGGTTGCCAAACCACTTGCCAAACGTAGCAACCATGACAAACCCCCCCCCCCCCCCACCCCCTTCCTCCCATGAGGCAATCTATGGGGGAGACCTATGTTTAGCAGTGGTTATTTGTAGGCTGTAATGGATGGGTGGAATCCTAAATATTTCAATCATAAAGATAAAAAGAAAGTGGCAGATGCCTGGAGTTGTTCTGCCGAATTAATGCAAAAGTCAGTAAAGAAAACAAACGCAATATCCGAAACAAATTCGGTGTCCGTCATGCTTGTCTTTTCGGAGCACACTGACGCATTCACAAGCATGTAAATGACTCCCAAATGCGTGTCTAGCGTTTGTATAGTCTTGGAGCTTGTAGAATGTAGATGTTTGCGGCTTGTAGAAGCTTCCTAAGACTAAGCAAGCGTGTTATGCTAACAATTAAAAAAGTGTAGAAATTAAAGTAATGCACTCAATGTGTTTTATGGTTGTTTTATGACCTACATTTTTTTGCTTACTTATCAGCACAAAACCGAAATTCTACTAAAAAGTCAATATTCCTCAAATTACTATGACATATTTTACTGTTTTAATCTGCTCGACGGTCTCACCCCACTTTACCCTGTTACAAGATGTTTCGTTATATTGCGTTTTGAATGTTAGCTTACCTATCTTAAAATCTACTTCCAATGGAAAATGTCTGACCCATACACATCATAGGACGACTTACAGTTTAACACACCTTGTAAAGCTGCCTTTGTTACTAGGCAATGATTAAACCATTTTCGGCAGTCCTTTTTAATGTCACTTATATAAGTGTATGAACCTTGCTTTATGTGTTTATGTACCTTGTTGAAAGAGGATTACCCCATAAGATCCAGTGACGAATAGCAATGTCAAAGATGTCAGTCGACAGGTACTACAATCGTCTGATACCTGCCAACTGCGCCAATTATGGAAAATTATTGCTGATGATAGAAGAGGCCTATGTCGTGTGAGCAAATGATGATGGAGACGAATATAATGAAAGTTATATTATTACATTTTTACATTTTTGTTTTTTATTACTAAAATATTTGCTTTTTAAGAATTACTTTGAGATTTCTTTAGTTTCTCACACTACAGTCGCTCTATCCGGTCCAGATAAGTTTTATATGAAATTAAGACTCCACAAGAGATATATACACAGTTTTTTTTCTCGTGTTACAGCCATGAGAGCTAAAGAGTGTAATCGTAGAGTTTTTTGGATTCCTCTGCCAAGTCCCATGATTGGCCGAACAAAATATACTAAAATAAGCAGCTCACGTTGTGCTATGGGTTTGAGACATGTTGCATATGTTTAGTAAGCGATGTCACACCTATACCCGTAGTTATTTTTTATATACTGCGGGGTACTTTTCACTTTATCAGAGAACAATTTGTTAGAATAATTTTTAGCTTGTCACAAATCCTATCAATATAAACTCGCAATCTCTTGTCTATTATCAAAACTAGGTATGTAGATTTGTTAACTTGTTTGATAGTTTTGCAGTTGAAATCGGTTCTTTTGTAATATCGTGATCTTTCTAAACATCAAATCAGCCTATAGCAGTCGACTGTCCTGCACATTACCACTATTTTGCCGACTTCCAAAAGGGAAACGGTACTCAATTCGACTGTTTTTTTTTATGTGTGTGGTGAACCGATTTCGATAATTCTTTTTTATTTGAAAGTTGGTACTTCTCGTGTGGTCCCATATGAATTTGATCAAGGTCAGACCAATACTTTTTGAGTTATTCTTAATAACTTGTATTGAAGTCGGCTGTACAAAATTTTTAATTTTTAATTATTAGAAGTCACACACAAACGCCTAAGAGTCGTCTATCAGTCTCACAGGCTATATTTGCCATAATTGCCACGCTTAGCAGGCGGGTTGGCAACCGCAGTTTCTTTTTTATTATTTGATCAAGATGGTACCGCTGCCCGTTTCCTGTTTCATCACTTCACTTTCAAGCACCCGGTACTACACAGATGGTTGTAACCAAAGAAGAAAAACGCTTATTAAGTTGCGAGCCTCATACATTTCTTTTATGCAATTACCTTTATCATTCAAATTATATACTAAAACTTTTTATATTATTTTTAAACAAATGTGTATTTTACTATGTTGATTGTAGTAGACGAGCTGATTCCAAGTACAGAATATTACTAATATCAAAATAAAATCGTGAACAATTCAGAGTGGCAATGTATCGTGACACAAGCACCGACTATTTTCTAAGCCACACTTTCTTTTCCGTTTCTAAGAAAACTTCATTTTACTTAATTTTTTTTATATAAATCGGTCTATAAGAATCTGAAGTCTGCTGTTTGTGATCATATACTAGACGACCGTCTACATCACACCCTCCATTACATCAGATTTGATAGACTTCAAATCCTCGCGGAAGAACATCGATTCCTACCATGGAGGATACGTGAGGATATCGAAATTAAAAACATCTTAATCTCAATAGAGAAGGAGGTTGAATACAACCACCTACTTGGTATCCTGTAATTAATAAAATTAAAACTAAACCCAAGCATACCACCGCAAGACTTCAAGACACAGTAAGTTCATTCTGCGTAGATCGGACCAAAAGTAATAATTAAATAGCTGAAGGTACGGGTTAACTTTGACATCGGGACGTCTATCACCTCAGTCACCCTGTGACTGCAAAGCACCCGAAAAGTCGGGAATTAAAATAAGTACTATTAAACGCAATTAAATCAGTAAAATTTGTTTTATTTAATATAAAACCGGATTAATATTTTGATTTTTTTAAAATTCAATTCACAATTTCACATATGAATTTATAATAATCACACGAGGTGACTCTGACATTATATGAGTATCATTATGCGAGAAAATCTCATATATTCCCTACTTTGTAAATATTTGCAATAATATAGCTGTAGCAAATATCGAACAAAATCATAATAAAATTCAATTTTTTGGTCAGATGGCTCTATCATTGCCTCTATAGGATTTTTGTTCGCAAGAAGTGATCACCAAAAACTTAGCTAGTATGCACCATCCCAGAATTCATTTTTTATTTAGTATGCAGTAATTGGATCGATTTATTCAAGTACATTAAAATAAAACCAAGACAACAATATTATATGGAAATAACAACAAATATATTTTGATAAAAATAATCCACATTAAATACAGATAATTTTTTGTTAATTTATAAAGGAATTTCCAAGTTAAAATTAAGTAAGTAACTATAAGAGAGAAATTTTCCTAAATCAAGTCCAAAGTTTTCATGCAGCAAGGCAAATCTTTGATGAAATTTCGTCCGGCTTCAGATTGTTGCAATTTGAACCCGAACCAAAAGCGAATCCTTCTGCTTGCAGAGGCACTAAATTAAATTTCAAATCATAGGCTGTCCTCCAAAGTCTAGTCAAAATTATCGAAAAGCAAAGGCGACTCTGATCAACATTACTGTTCAAAACTTTATGATATTGATTTGCAGAAATTTCATATTATACATATAGCTACGATTTTCATATTATACAGTCCATCGTCATGCGTTGAGTGTATGAATTTACTAGTTACTACTAGTTACTATAATATCATAACACACCACGTGCTATGATTTTTGAATATATTTAACGGTTTATTAATGACTATCGTTGTGTTGTTTATGTTTTATAGTTTTATGTTTATGAATTTAAATAATAAATAATTATAGGTTAATAAACACCGAAACTTATACGTGGTAAAGCCATGCCGCAGCTATATAAGTAATATAGTTGTAGCACGAATGGGTCGGCTCGACCAGGGAAGGACCACGCTCTCACAGAATACCAGCGTAAAATAGCAGCTTAACACTGCTGAGTTTCGTATGGTGAGTATAGAGGACCCCATGGAACTCCCCATGGGTCTCTTGGAAAAGAGGAATTCAATCTTAGTCCTCACGGGGATAGATGTAGATGTCATCGCGTCACAGCAATCACTTACTATCAGGTGGCCTACGTGGCTATATTATATATATATATAAACTGCATTTAAATTTACAACCTTTCGACTCTAGTAAAATAGTAGTAAGTCAAGTAATAAGTCTATATCTTTCTTTGTTAGCCTAAAATCCACCCCTAAACATGGACTTAAATTAAATTATGTACCTATTATTTATAGATGTTTTTTCATATATTTTTTTAAATATGTTACGGCTAAAAGCCGAAATGCGGTTATACTTAGTTCTGGCCGGCTAGAGCTAGGTGCGGCTAGTAGTAGTAGGTAAAATTTAGGTGTACTGTTAAATTTGTAAAAATACGGAAAAACGTATCAAGTAATATCAACGACTCTAGGTTAAGGTGGGGTTAAAGAGGCCCTTGGGCTGTCTTAAAACCGCAGACTTTTATCTAATTTATAAATTATGTATGATACATCAACCGCAATCTACTACACCTTGTATTAGCCGGGTTCACCTAAACCACCTTACATATATATAAATAAATCTTACCGTATAGATTATTAGTTTTTCTTTTGGTGAAATACAATATCTGATGGCGTTCGGAGCCGATTTAATATCATCCTGGATGAGTTGAAACAAATTGTCGATTGCTCTTATAGACATTCTGAAGTAATTAAAGAATTTACATTTATTCTCTCTCAGATTCGGATATAATTTCACAAACAAACTGGGTTTATTTTTTTACAAAATTGGGTGAACCCAAGGTGTGCGTTTTCTTTTTCTATATATTTTTTTTTGTAATATAACCACAAAATAATAGCTTCTTCTACGTCCATTTTCTTAGCTCTATCGAAACAGACTGACGAGCTCTCGCAACGCACATTAGCGCTTGTCATCAACTCTTTATAAATTTGTTAGCGCGTTTACCTGCGTTAACGCGCGTTACATGTGAACTTAGGCTAAGAGGTAGAAGAATGACAACTGTATGTAAATCCTTAAACTAAATTTACGGCTAATTGAATTAAATACTGCAATAGTAAATTAATAATTGTATATTATGTAGATATTTTAAAAGTCAATGTTACTTTTCACAAGTTTAAGGTAACAACTAGAATGTCATCGAAATAGTTACATTATAAACTTTATCTCCTTATAAACCCCGTAGGGGTAAAGTTTTTATGCTATTTACAAGTTCCATCCTTTAGGTTAAACCTATTTAATAAAAGAAAAATCCGTAAAATCTGTTCAGCCGTTTGCGAGAGATTCGTGAATATTTTTATTTTAATTATTAGTAAATGAAGTAGATTTTAATATTGTAATAATCATAAGCAAGAAGATAAGTACCGGAATGAGAGCCGTCAAATATATAAATATGTGTAACTGCACAATAACAAACAACTGTCAACTGTTTTACACGGGTATCTAATATACATAATTTAAAAATAAACGCTGTTTTGCCTTGACATACACACCACAACTCTACAGCGCGATAAAAAAAGAACATTTGAAATCAATTGAAATTCACAGCTCATACAGTCAATCTCTGTTATTATTGTCGGCAACATTTTAAAATTATTTGGCGACAATTTCTACTCTGTGCGTCTGTTTGACCACAGACTATTATATGTTTTGACATTGTCAGTATGAACGTAAAAAATGAATGATTAATTTAATTTAATGTATTTGTAAAACACATATTATATATATTTAATATAATAAAATTTTGCTAAAATTTTTTGCATAAATTTTAACTGCTTCTCCATATCACTCCTCCTCCCACTCCTCACACTCCTCCGTGAGCGTTAAAAAGGGCTTAAAAAGATAAGTTTTCTCTATACTTTTAGACCAGTATGTTTTAATAAAAATATTAAAATTATCAAAAGTATATGAAGTCAGTTATTTCCATGTTATCGTAATTTTTGAGATATATATGACATGACATGGTGTAATCATGCATATGTAGTGTAACTAAATCATTTAAAAATACAATACGATATCACTTCTCATCGGTTCTGATTAAAATTTTTATGGAACTTCTGTAAAAATAATCCTAGAAAAACTAAATTTAATTTCATTAAAACTCAATGTAGTAAGTACTCTTGAGAACTCATTGTGTGCGGTTTTTTCGTGATTATATTATGGTTGATAATGATTGTTGTTTGAAATTTATGTGTTTTTCATCATTAAACATAACTATTTGTTAAGGACAAACGACTAATAAAAATAAGATAAAAATTTAATTAAATAGAAACCGCGGTAACTCAGGAGAAAAGCGCTCGCCGTAAATTTTATAGTACGCTAGACTTAATTGCTGATTTACGTGGTAAATCAGCAGTTAAGAAAAATATCATGAGTAAACCTGCATATCTGTGAAATTAAAAAAAAATATTTATAATTAAAATATAATATCAATACTACATAGATATAATACTATAACCGACAGTGGCGACAGTATCTATCCAGAAATCGGACACCACAGACGCGGACCCGACAGGCACCTAATCGAGTTTCTCAACTCCTTGGATTTAATGAGCATGCTTTCGTATAACCTGTACCTAAAAGCTGGTGTCCCAGGCCATTAATTGGTGTCCAGTCTAAACTGAAGCATCTAAAAATGAGAGTGTGTCTTCATTCCCCGCATTCCAATTATTTTCAAAAATCAAAAAAACAGTGAGATTCTACGCTTGGGCTTTGTAGACTCCGGACGTGTCCTTTGAGTTCACTCCCGTCACTCCACTCTCATTGCCCCTGCGCACACTTTATTTTAACCTCGTTTTATTACTTACCGGAATACACTGCATTGCTTGGCGCTTTGTGTTTGGTTCCTGTTTTGGTGACTTGCCCTTGGTGCGAGAAGTACGCTGTCCCGGGTGACAGCGGTCTCAAAGTGAAGTGTAATGAACGCTTGTTGTGGTGCAAAGAGTTTTTAGTGCGTAACTTTTCTTCCTGGCTTCCTGGTACTGGTATCGGCAACCGTAAGTAGAGTGAAGCACACCCGCCGCCTCAGAGGCGGAAATGGTTTTTAAATTTTATGTTGCTTGTTGCATTAGGCAACAGCCAGGTACACACCCTAGCTTACCAACGCGCTAGGTGTATAGGTGTTTGTCGTAGGCATACACTTCCCTCGCCGAATAACATATCTTTGCTACTATTAGCATAGTAAACAAGATGGCCTCGTTTACAACCGGCGAACTAGCCAACTTTTTTAGTCGAGCCCGACCCGACATTTGGGCTGTGTTTATTACACAGCGCAATGCCCGTCCCGCGCCAAAGCGAATGCCCGAGCCCGCGCTCCAGTCCGTGCCTCTAGGCGGCCCATCTACCAAGCGTGTCTGGCTCCTGTGCCTGAAGACACTATTTATGACGCCCCGTCCCCCGCGTCCTCCGCGATATCCACCCGCGGCTCTTCCGCGGTCTTCTCGGATGCCGATTTCTCAATAAAATAAAATTTTATTGAGGATAAATGTAGATGTCTATGGGCAACAGCAACTACTTACCATCAGATGGACTGTGTGCTCGTTTGTCACCCTATCCTATAAAAAAAAATCAAAGCGCAAAACGAAAAATATCTGTTATAAAATTAAAGCGCTTCGTTGATAAATTAGTAATTAAAAACAACCTACTTTACAAATACTACTTTTAGCAACAAAAATATTATGAAGTCGCGGTCAAAAGTCTTTATATAGTAAAGGGCTGGTATAATTCAACTAAATGTAATATGATTTTCAAAATATTGTCGTTTTCCGACCGCCGTGCGAGCAAAGAAGTGAGCAAAAGCTAGTTTTTTTAAACTGTTAGTTTAAAAAAATCTATTGTATAGTCACACTAGTAAAAATTGTGATAAACTAAAATATTTGTAAATCCAATAAACTTCAAAACCTCTTATATCTGACTCCATTGCAATTATTTTATACTATCTCCTCTGAAACTAATTGTTCAATTTCATTAAAACTTACAAAAAATATAATCTACGTGGTGTGAACAGCGCCATATAACTATTGTCCTTGATGTGCCAATCAAGATATTTAACTATATATACACTAATCTTCTAATATAGTACATAGACATTTTGTTTGTATAAAATTGAAGAAAAATCTCTTTGGTTGTACTGTGGCTGGTTTTAATATCAATACATATTATAAGACATTAAAAAAAGAAAAATTAAATTAAAAAAAAACACTTTCCCACCTTTTTTCAATTGTTTTTCTGTCCGCCAAAATGAGTGAATCTAACGAATAAATTCGATACATTTTGAAGTTTTATTACAAAAAAGTTAAAAAGGCAACTCAAGCAGCGAAAAAAAATTGTGACGTTTAAGAACCTAATGCAGTATTAGTTAGAGAAGCACAAAGTTGGTTCAAACGTTTTCAGTTCGGGAATTTTGATGTCAAAGATACAGCTCGCTCTGGTCGCATAGAAGTCGATGCCATTTTTGAAAAAGTGGAGCAAGATCGATATATATGTAGTAACGACTTAGCGGAGGAATTGAGAATTGACCAAGAAATAGTTTTGACTCATTTGAAAAAGTCTGGCTATACAAAAAAGTTGGATATTTGGGTACCACACGAGCTCACTGAAAGAAAACTAATGAATCGCGTATTCATTTGCGATTCTCTATTGAAACATAATGAAACTGAACCATTTTTGCAAAGATTGATCACTGATGATGGAAAATAGATCACCTACGACATGAAAGTGCGAAAAGGTCATGGTCAAAGGGTAGTCAAGCTCTATAGACTGTAGCGATACCTAGATCAAAACACAATAAGGTGATAATGTGTGTAAAGTGGGATTGGAAGAGTATCGTTTATTATGATATTTTACCAACGGGCGAAACCATCGATGCGGACGTCTACTGCCCACAACTAATGACACTCAAGCAAGAAATTGAGAAAAAAACGACCGGAATTTATCAATAGATAAGAAGTGGTCTTTAATCATGATAACGCCAGACCACACACATAATTGGCCACTCAGCAAACAAAAAAGAGCTTCGTTGGGAATTGTTAATGCATCCGCTATATAGTCCTGACCTTCCACTCTTAGATTTTCACCTGTTTCGGTCTCTTCAGCATTCTTAGTGTTAGGTTAACATCAAGAGAGGACTGTCAAAACTACTTGTCGCATTTTTTTTGACCAAAAACCCCAAGACTTCTACAGCAACGGAATCATGTCACTACCTATAAGATGGTAACAAGTTATCGAATAAAATGGCACATATATATTATAATTACATGTCATTAAACTTTGAAAAATAATGTCTTAAATTTGTGTATAAAATACGAATTACTTATTCTCTGACCTAATATAAAATCTAAGTCACCATTTAACGTTGTATTATAAAACAAAGCCTGCCGGCTTATATGAAATGATTATAATATTTTTTTACGTGGTAGAGCCATGCTGCAGCTATATTAGTAGTATAGTTGTAGCACGAATGGGTCGGCTCAACCGGGGAAGGACCACGCTCTCACAGAATACCAGCGTAAAATATCAGCTTAAAAATGCTGTGTTTCGTCTGGTGAGTGTAGAGAACCGGAGCCTCTTTTTACTGGGAAAGAGGCATCCCATCTTAGTCCTCACGAGTGACAACGCATCTGCAGTTGGATTCACAAACGAAGATAGATGTAGATGTCTATGGGCCACAGCAACTACTTACGATCAGGTGGACTGTGTGCTCGTTTGTCACCCTATCCTATAAAAAAAGGCCGGCGACTGCTCTGGTAGCACCGTCAAAGATGCGAGGCGGACATCTGTCCACCGGCACAGCAATGTGGTGTTCGATCCGCCTGCCAAGCGTGACGTTCAAGGCAAATTTCCTTATAACTAGAGTGGAATATGTCCCACAGAAGCCTTTTATGTGCTAAAGAAGAAGAAGAAATTGCTTAAAGCATTCAGTGAAAGGTCTTATAAACTATAACTGTAACTTTACTTATGCAAATGGACAGCCACCGCAGAGTCTATTTCACATGAGGTTGAGGGTGATGGTGCGTATTTCTTAATGCAGTGGTATTGGAAATAGTGGTACTGGGATTAGTGGTGACTGGGATTATATTCGCAATTGAGGGAGTGCAGGAAGTTCTCTTCAAAGTAGGTAAAATTCGTCATTTTATTTTATTACTTTGCTAATTATTTTTTAAAATCTTTAGTTTTCTAAACAGCCAAACACGTAAATGACATAAAACAAATTTATGATTTATCTTTAAATTCATTAGTGCAGCATAATGCTGAGCCTGTTCTGACTCTCATTGTATTATGCGAAAAGTTCGCAGCAATTTAAATTAATTTAAAGTCGACGGTTTTGACACGTTTCATTAAAGAAAACCTTGCTAGACATTCACTCACAATTGTAAAACTGAATAGATTCTTTTCAAGAAAGTTACAATATTATAAGTATGTGTTCGTGGTTTAATTTAAAACGCAGATTTTCTTACTGCGTTTAAACGTTTAAACAAAGATTATTCATTTTAGAGTAGTTACATTGGGTAGTACTCGCCTTAAATCATAAAATTTAAAAAGTGAAAATTTTATTGCTCATGCAATGGTTCGAAAAATATCTCTGTCGTGGGAAGAAACAGTAAGAAACCAAGCGGGGCGTAAGTATGGTGGTTGACAGCAAATGCGAAAATTCGCGTAGAGTGTGATGCCGCAGCTAAAGGACTGATTTCGTTACTAAGACTATCCTTAAATACAAAACAATCAAGACAGTTTAAATTTAAAGTCGTAACTTGTTCTTATGGTGCTCGTCTGCTAAACAAATTTACTTTCAGTGTCATTCGCATTCTCCCATAGCAAAATACCATATAACATTATGCTATGGAAATAACTAAAATAAATATTAGCCAAGCTATTTCAATATTACTGACACTCATATTATTTTTTACAGCATACGCTGCAGATGTAAGTTTACTTGCTTGTTTGAATTTATTAGGGCCTCATTGAACTTTTATGTCTAGAGTGATCCCAGGAAAAACGTAGGATCAAAAAGAGTTAACTCAGGATTTTTTTAATACATTATTATTTAGATGTTTAAAATTTTAACAACGTGTATTTAACAACATTATTAACTTCGTTATTTAAAAGTTATTTTATTGATATTGGTAAATTTTAGTGGTTCAAGATATAAAAGGTTATATTTTTTAGCAGACTATCATTCGAAATGACAAATGACGAATATTTTATTTTATTTGATATACCTATCAAAATCTAACCATTCACTGTACAGAAACAAAAAAAATGTCCTTCGTACGAGTATTAAGAACGTATTGTATGTTACTACTAGATAAATGAGAGTATGATTCCTTATTGCGAGGTGAGCAACGTTTGTACTTCACATTTCGTGTATTTAATTGTGATTGTATATGTAATTCTCACGTTATTTCACATTGAATGACCTTGAATAATTATGCTTTTGTTCAAAATCAATGATTATGTTAAAATAAAAGTTATCTATTGATCAATTATCATTACCAAAGATAACATTGACAGAAAAAATTCAACCTAATAAGCGCATAAATATATAATAATCATACAATAAGACAAATACATACATAGATACTATAATACACATAAACGTACTTAATATAATATAATACATTAAAAAGAGGTGATTGACTATGTTGTTTAAATCCACGTAACCATTACTTCAAAGGAATGATTAATCGTGGCTTTTTAACATCGCCACACAGGCTGTTCTACAGGGAATAATAGCCTGTACTGTAAAAAAAGAAATTAAAGAATCCGGTTTTGGGTTACAAATCTAAAGAGGGTTCGAGGGATGCGATTCACGGTCGAAAGTTAACTGTAAAAAGTTGAAGTTATCTTTTTTTGCGAACTGTGATCAAAATTGCGTGGCGTCTGTGTAACATTGGTGTATAGTACTTTTATTTAAAAAGTTAGCAATACATATACTTTTTTACAATTAAGTCTCTAACCTTCATAAAATTGTTTAAAACATTTTACTAAAGTAAAGGAAAACAGGTGACTTCTGAACTGAAAACAAGTCTTATTCAAGTAAAATATAATTAGATGGTATAAACAAATACGTGTATTGAAATTGATAAGTCAAAGTATGACATGTATCATGGATGATGGATGATATACTATTTGAGGAGTGTATGCCTTGAACTATCTCATAATATATCAAGCAGTGAACGACCACGTTCTAGATCCATATGTCATCACTGGCAGTTCGAACTAGTTGTATACTCTTGTTTTCGAATTTAGACGTATATGTGGCGGGAATATGTGTTGTAATCTAGACAACGCTGCGTCCGTCGGTTGAGCTCTCAGTCGAAGTGGTACTTACCTAGATCTACAAGCTAATTGTCAACTTTGAGCATAATGCTCCAAACAACTACCCGCAAAGGTGTGAAATGGAAGTTACACCTGACCTTTGTGTTTTCCAATATTCATTTCAGTTTTTTACCTTTAAAATTAAAAATTGTTTTAATAAAGGGATATTATAATATACATATAGTATGAGGAAGCTCAATAACGCTCAGCGAGGCTATGTTCGGGGATTTTCTGCGTTATGAACTTAAAAATGAGGATATCCGCAGTAGAACCAGAGTAACCGACATAGCTTAACGGATCACTATGCTGAAGTGACAATGGGCCGGCCATATTAAAGCTCGAAGAACCGATAGCCGATGGTGAGAAAGGTTTTTGAGTGGCAGCCTCGTACCGGTAAGCGAAGTGTAGGGCGGCCCCCCACTAGAAGGAGTAACAACATGATAAGTAATGCAGGAGCTCGATCGATGCAGTTAGCTCAGGATCGTGCTTTGTGGCATTCATTGGAGGAGGTCTATGTTCAGCAGTAGACGTGTGAATGGCTGTAATCAAATTAAGGTATTTACAGATAGGATAATGACCCTTGGGAATGAGGTGATTGCTAGCAAGCTATTTCCAAATATGATTTAAATAGTTAATTTTACAACTACATGTATAATATGTTTCTAAAATGTTTTTTTAAAACGCACCGCTTGGTTTCTTGCTGGTTCTTCCCAGGACAGATATTTTTCGAACCAATGCATGAGCAATAAAATTTTCACTTTTAAAATTTTATGTTTTAAGGCGAGTATTATATACCCAATGTAACTACTCTAAAATGAATACTCTTTGTTTAAGCGTTTAAATGCAATAAGAAAAGCTGCGTTTGAAATTAAACCACGAACACATAATATTGCAACTTTCTTGAAAAGAATCTATTCCGTTTTACAATTGTGAGTGAATGTCTCGCAAGGATTTTTACACATTTTAATGAAACGTGTCAAAACCGACGACTTTAAATTAATTGCTGCAAACTTTTCACATAATATAATGAGAGAACAGGCTCAGAATTATGTTGACTAATGAATTTGAAGAAAAATTACATATTTGTTTTATGTCATTCACGTGTTTGATTTGAGGTATACAGTCTGGTGTACTATAAAATTCACGGCGAGCGCTTTACTCCTCGGTTGCCACGGCTTTTATTTTATCAAATTTTTATCTTATTTTTATTAGTTGACTGTCCCTAACAAATAGTTTTGTTTGATGAAAATCATAACAATTTTGAATAATCCAATAATAATATAATCACCAATAATTATATAATCACGAAAAAACCCGCACACAATAAGTTCTCAATAGTACTTACTACATTGAGTTTTAAATAAAATAAAATTTACTTTTTAAAGGATTATTTTTACAGAAGTGCTATAAAAAATTCAACTAGAACCGAAGAGATGTGATGTCGATTTGTGTTGCATGCCGTAAGCGCAAAGCGCGTAGGTATGTTCTACTAGCGCCTAAAAATCAAGATTCCAACGTTTTGTCGCATGAAATCGTATATAGCAACCATATTATACATATAAATGATATAAAAAGCACATGTCAGAAAGATAAATGATTGTTGAACTTATTAATATTTTTTTGAATCAATAAATTGCTATTTTTACATAAAAAAGGGGTTTTAGTAGCTTATGGTGTGGATTTATCAAGTCCGCATGGCTTTGTAAACACGATAACTTTTGAAAATATCAATTGTTCAACTCAATCTATTTTTAAAACTCTTCATCTATCATCAGGAAAGCCATTGTATGTAAATGGCAGTTTAATTTTGTTTTGTTTAGTTATAATTAATTATTTCGACCGCAAAATGTCAAAATTTGCGGTCTTTTAGCAGCCTTGTATGAATTTTATTTTACTAAATATACTGTTTCACCCGTCATTCGACATTCCGGCCTCGGCCGCCGTTTTGAGTGGATATTGTACTCGTACAGCTTGTTTTCAGCGAAAAAGATTGCCGTAGAAATACAAAATATTCCAAAAACCAAATTTGATACATACTTAACCAAGGTATTATAAATATTTTTATAATCACAGTTTTTTATTACAATATTTTGTTTCCCTAAAAGCACGCAGGATTTATATACAAATATACTTATACTTGGCTGCAGATGTCAATAGACTGCAGTAACCATTCACCTTTAATGTGAAATGTAATTATGTTTGTCGCTTCAGTTTTATAAAAAAATCTATTAGAGGTTTTTTTTGTTCTTTATCTAGATTCTTAATTATTTTTGGATAACGAAAAATAAAGGCAATAGGAGAGTTAGAAACGGTAGGGGTTATTGTGCACTTGCTCGTTCCGATATTACACCCCGGTTTCCAGTTCAATATCAGTTACGACTACTTTAGTGGTGCTCAAAAAAGTCATTTGAGCAAACACCTCTTTTGATGTTCGTGGATAATACAGAAATAAAAATATTACTTAATAACCAAATACACACAAGAAAAAGTAATTTACTTTTGAAAAATAAATCCTATAAGTTTAAAAGTATCTATAAAATAGTAAGGGGTTCGGTACTACTCTTAATTAAGAAATTACATTGTTAAGCACCCATACACAGTTAGCCTAAGAACCAACAGATAGTGAATTAAATTTTTCGGTTCTAAATTACGCATATAATCGATTGAAACTAAATTAAGATCACGGGCATTTTGAGCAAAAATTATAAAAAGTAATTCTAATTATTGTTCATTCATTAAGTCACATTTAAGAAACATGACAGTTATAACTTAGCACTTCTTTGTGAAAATAAATAGTATTTCTTAAAACGTTTTATTTCATTCTATTAAGTATCTAGTCAAAAAAGATTTATATTTGTAAGTATAAATAGAGTTATGGGTACGACGAGTAAGAATATGCATTTTACAACGACCACTACGAGTACCTACATACATAAAATCACGCTTGTTTGCTCAAAAAGTTTAGGTAGAGCCTCAGGGGTATACTGTAATACAACCAATTTGTCT
Organism: Parnassius mnemosyne; assembly: GCA_963668995.1. NCBI lineage: Eukaryota > Metazoa > Arthropoda > Insecta > Lepidoptera > Papilionidae > Parnassius > Parnassius mnemosyne. The sequence goes on along the minus strand of CAVLGL010000001.1, from coordinate 33,831,762 downwards.
GTGTTTATTTTTGAAAGTAAAGTCTATGCCATATTTAAGACACACTATCTGTTTTAGAAAAATCCAATAACACTACGCTACCTAGGAATCGAACCTAAGACGCAGCCGCGCTATCTACCACTAGAAAGGTATTTACACCGGCATTCAAGAGGAAGTAAACGGCTTTTGCAGGACTTCAGAAATACCTAATAAATACCTAATAACAAATTAATATGAAAAAAATGTAAATACTTGTCACTAATTAAAAAAATATCTTTCGGAAGATGTTTATTAAATATATAATATTAATAACATTTATTTTCTCCACATAATGTAAAACATATTATGTAACTGACATTACCTTATCTATCGGTCACAAAATAAGGATCGTCTACATTTTCTACTAAAATCAATCGAATTGGTTTAATGTTTTGCCCAGCTCAAATACCATAGTATTGTCCTAACATGGGCGCAGCAACCACTAGTTCTGCGCCCAATAATGCAGTTACAACATCATCATCATCATTACAGCCTTTCACAAGTCCACTGCTGAAGATAGGCCTCCCCCAAGGAATGCCACAAAGCACGGTCCTGAGCTACCTGCATCCATCGACTTCCTGCATGTCTTACCAGGTCGTTACTCCATCTAGTGGGGGGCCACTCAAGAACCTTTCTTCCCCATCGGTTGTCGGTTCTTTGAGCTATATGGCCGGCCCACTGCCACTTCAGCTTACCGTTACCGTAATCCGTTGGGCTATGTCGGTTACTCTGGTTCTACTGCGGATATCCTCATTTCTAAGTTTATCATGCAGACACACCCCGAACATAGCTCGCTGAGCGACCTTGAGCTTCCTCATACGGCCAGCAGTGAACGACTACGTCTCAGACCATAAGTCAGCCGCGTTAAATCCGTCGATTGACCTCTTGGTCGAAGTTGGACTTACCTAGTCAGACTATTTGTCCCAGGTAAACATACTTGTCAACAACTTCGAGCTTAGTGCACCCAACAACTACCGGCATAGGTGTGACATCGACGTAAAACATGATTTTTGTTTTGTCCATGTTCATCTTAAGACCTATCCGTTGGGAGAAACTATTGAGGTCATTGAGCATAGTGCTTAGATCCTCTAGCGATTCTGCCATAAGGACTATATCGTCGGCAAATCGAAGGTGAGGTGATGTACTCGCCATTGATCGCCACCAGCTTGGTACACATCTTTGTTTGTGTTAGCATAGTTAACAAGCTGGCGTCGATTACGATCGATGAACTCACTGACTTTCTAACTCGCGTTTGCCCCGAAAATTGGGCTGTGTTTCTCACAGTGCGACGCGCGTCCCGCACCCGAACTTGCATCCGCGCCTGAACCCGTGCCTTTAGCCGGCCTCTCTACCCAGCATGTCTCGCTCCCTGCTCATCGTCCGATTGTGCGGATTGACGACCCTATACCGGACCTACGACCCCCGTGTCCATAGACACTCTTTGCGATGCCGCATCCCCCGCGCCTTCCGCGATGTCCACCCGCGGCCTATATCCATTCTTCTCGGATGCTGAATCAGGCTCCGACATGAAGACCGATAAGCTCGTTTCGCTCAAGCCCGAATATGAAGGCATTACCCTCCTCCAATGCAAAAAGCGCAAACGCGTATACCCTAAAAAGGCAGCCGAACCTAATTCGGCCCCCTCGTCCCCCAACGCCAATCCGGCAAAAAGCCAGTCCTCGCGACGCGTGCACAACCCCCAAGTCTGCAGCCAAGCTTGCAGAGAAAGGGTATCTGCAAGCTACTACTGAAGCTCTACTGAACGTAGGGAAAAGCCGCCGCCACCAATAATAATCCAAGACAAAACAAAATGGAGCAACCTATCATACTGGTTGGACTCAAGGTCTCTTGCCCAAAGGTGCAAAACGCCGGTCATGGCATTTGCATGTTTGTTAACTCAACCGAGGAATTCCGCAGTGTAACAAAAAGCAAGTAAGCTTCCACACGTATACCCTCCCAGAGGACCGTAACCTTCTTGTGGTCATCCACGGTCTCCCTAAAAAGCTTGAGCCTGAACATATTTTAAACGACCTAAAAGGCCGAAATCTCCCGGTCCGGCAGGTTTAACGGGGATTGCAGTTGAAGCTCCCCGACATAGGGGAGTCGTTAGCCAGTGCCACCAATACCAATTGTACGGTCACTCGGCCAAAAATTGTTACGCCAGGACTAGGTGCGTCAAGTGCCTAGAACCACGGCACCACTGATTGCCTCCGAACGCCCGAGAGGGTTGAACCCCTGAGCTGCGTCAATTGCCGCGAAGAGGGACACCCAGCAAATTATCGCATGTGTTCCAAAGCGCTGCAAAGGAAGCAGCGTGTAGGTAAAAGTCGTTCTAGACGCGCGGGCCAAGCCAGTGTGTCTCGTTCTCGACTGCATGCTCCCAAACACGCACCGTCTTCGATGCCCACATCCGCGCCACAAGTCCCCACCAAGCTAGCCCCAGTCGCCGGGTCGGCCAAGCAAGGCGCCAGCCCTCCTGCGCCTTCCGCGCCAAAAACCTACGCTTGGGTGAAACCATCGGATCTTGTCGCCTCACGGCCAGTGCCGCCTCCCCAGGCCCCAAAATCGAAGTCCATTCCACAAGGCTCATCCTCCTTCGCCGCTGACTTCTCGCTAGTCTGTGGCTTCATCAGCAATATCAACGTTGCTGAGTTATCCTCCTTGGCCCGCAAGCTCTGCGGAGCCATTTCACCTCAGGAAAAGCTCAACGCTTGATTCATCAACACACGATTGAGCACATACTTAGACTTATCGACGCAATCTGGTCTTTGTAGTGCGCCTAACCACCTCTTCTTAATATCAGAATGGCAGCACAAAATCTTGGTAGTACTAAACTACGCTCTTTGAATGTCGCTTTCTTTAACACGAACGGTATTAGTGACCAAAAAATTGACGGCTCCGCGGCGTAGTGGCTTAGTAATGAGTTGCAACGCTTGGGGCCGCGGGTTCGAATCCCGCATGGAACAAGTATTTGTATGGCCTACAAATAATTGTTACGGGTCTGGATGTTTGTCCTTGTGCAATATATGTTTGTAAACTGCCTCCACGATACAGGAGAAAATCCTAGTGTGGGGGTAACGCTATTTTTAAAAAAAAAGATGAGATCACGCTCTTGCTGTGCAACCACGATGTAGACATAATGTTAGTACGAGATACTTTTTTGAAACATAGTCATCCTAAGATCGCCAACTACACTTTAGTTAGAAATTATAGGTTAACCAGCCTTCCCGTGTGGAGTTGCCAGTCCTCCCATCAGGCGCGTCCCCAGGTGGCGGATAGGGGAACGCCACCCAGATATGGGTGGTAGCGGGAAGCCGCTGCGGACTAAAAACTGGCCGGGTATGGGCGTACCCGTGGTTTCATCAGGACTAAAGACGGCCGGGGCTTAATACCCTAAGAGACGGGCCTTTACAGGTTTGTCGTTGCTCCCGGTATCGCTCTTTGATATGAGCGGACACGGGATGCAGGCACATGCGGCGATGTGCCAAGCGCACCAATGCTGGGTGACCCCGCGCGGTAATGTGCCAAGTGCACCGATTCCGGGCGACCTCTGTGCGGCGATGTACCAAGCACACCTATGCCGGACAACCCGTAACCCCATTAGGGCCCGGGTGCCCTGCAGGACCGCGAGGAAGAAAACCTCTTCAAAAATAAGCCTAATCCTAAGGTCTTAGGTGCTGAGGGGATGAACGGTTAGGGGAGAGCCCATTCCCAAGCTTTTGGGGGGTTGGGGGTTCAGGAACCTCACCCTGTATAATAAAAGGATACCGAAAATGTAGTGCGACAAAAATATATTCGCCAGGGTGGTCCCTCCAAAAGCGGGGAGTCCACCCCCAGCAGCCCTAATAGGCTCTGTGGCAGCCCCATTGTATCTGGGGGAGGGGGGGGGGGGCAATCCACTGTATTGTGGGGACGCACAAGCGTCCCCGTGATGCATCGGAAGGTGGAAGAAAGCGTAAGGTCAAGCAAGCCCCCAGGTGCTGCGGCGTAATATAAAGGTGGCGACTGAAGAACTTGCGCGAAGAGCCACGAGAAGCGAAAACATCAAAAAGCTTGAAAAGGAGAACGAGGAATTGCGATCACAGCTGGCCAGTCTTGACAAACACAGTCTTGACAATTGTCAAGACAAAATCCTGGAGAAGACAGGCTCGCCTGAGGAGGCCAATGAAGCAACTAGCCCCACCTCACCTGTTCAGTTGAAGAATGCTTTCTTAAGGTCCGTGTAGAGCAATTATCACATGAAGCTTCCGAATTATATTCAAAACCTGATTAGAGCAAAAAACGCGGCCCTAAGACAATACGATCACTATCGTACTATAGACAGCAAATTCCGACTGCGAATCCTCCAAAACGAGGTGAAACCGCTTTTCACCTCGTTTTGGAGGTTTCGCAGTTACAGAGTTCAGACAGGATAAGTGGGATAATCTGCTGACGGACATCGTGCCGTCACAAGCTGCCTTCTGGCAGTTGAAGCGAGCTCTGAAAGCAGAACAATCCTCACCTATGCCGCCTCTCATCAGGGCAGGAAACCCCGATATCTCCTTCGACGACTCTGAAAACGCCGAATGCCTCGCTGGCAGCTTAGCGAGCCAATGTACTCCCTCTAGCGAACCTACAGATCCCACTCACATCACAGAGGTTGAAGCGGAGGCCGAGCATAAGTCTGCACTACCACCTGCACGCGAACTCCTAGAACCTGTGACTATCGATGAAATCACAGAAGTAATTAAAAGCCTTAAAAACAAATCAGCACCCGGACCCGATGGCATTAGTAACATGGTATTGAAATCTTTCTCCGCGCCGCTATTATGTTTCCTAGCAGGCATATACAACGCTGGTCTTTCCAGCTGCTCCTTCCCAGATGCATGGAAAGAAGCAGACGTAATAGGAATCCCAGAACCGGGGAAACCGCGCAACTTAGCCTCTAGCTACAGACTAATTAGTCTCCTCAGCACACTGGGGAAAGTTTACGAGGGACTCATATTGAATCTCCTTCGTAAATACGTCTTCACCAACAAACTTCTTCCAGACGAGCAGTTCGGCTTCAGACCCGAACACTCTTGCACCGACCATTTACTTCGCCTCACAGAATACATACTAAAAGGATTTAACCTCCCACAAAGGAATCGCAGAACCACCATAACTGACGCCCCCTTCCTCGATGTCGTAAAAGCGTTTGACAGTCTGGCCCATCGTGCCAGACTGTTGCTTTACAAGCTATATGAACTAAACGTGACTGATAGGATGATCCACATCATCAGAGCTTTTCTTGCCAATGGCCACTTTCGCTATCGAATAGAGGGTACTCGCTCTACAAAACATCCCCTCAAGGCTGGAGTCCCACAAGGCTCCGTTCTCTCCCACACTGCTCTTCACACTCTTCACAAGTGACACCCCAAAGGATCCAGTAGTAAATATTGCTCTTTTCGCAGATGCCACGGTAATTTTCGTCGTCCATCCCGATAAAGAATATTTCACCAAGATGCTCCAACCACCTAGACGATTGGTTCTGCTTATGGACAATCGAATTGAATCCTGAAAATAGTAGAGCAATACGCTTTCAAATGATCTCCACTTTCAATGGTCAAATCAGAAACCCAAGAAAGCGTTAGGTACGATCACCCTGTGCGGCGGCCAGATTGCCTGGCAACTAACGGTCAAATACCCAGGGGTTACATTAGACCAAGGTATGACATTCGCGAAGCACATATGGGTTGTCCGAAACCGTGAAAAATTCGTCACTAGTCGCCTCCATCCGGTAGTTAACAGCAAGAGCAAACAGTCCTTAAGACATTAGCTCCACCTTTATAAAGCATGCGTAAGACCTATCATGTCTTACGCAAGCGTAGTTTTCGCGCACGCAAGCCATAGTCATTTGTACGACCTCCAAGTTGTCCAAAATAGATAATTAATCTATCACATATATAATCACAATATATAATCACATAGCAACCGGAGCCCGGTGCTACCAGCGAAACTCCGACCTACACAGATACTGTCAACTTCTGACGATCTCTGAATACTTCAAGGATATGTCTCGGCGCTATTTCGAGAGGGCCGATATACATCCCAAACCGCTAGTGGTAAACGCAGCCACCTTAATAATTCTTCTATTAAATAGGTTACACCTTAGGGGTGGAATTAATACAGTTTTTATAGGATAGGGGTGACAAACAAGCACACAGTCCACCTTATGGTAAGTGATTGCTGTGGCCCATATGCGTCTACATATATTCTCGTTTGCGAATCAAAATGCAGATGCATTGTCAGCCGTGAGGACTAAGATGGAATGCCGCTTTTCCAGTAAAAAGGGTCTCTGGTTCTCTACACTCACCATACGAGACACAGCAGCATTAATCTGCTAACGCTTGTATTCTGTAAGAGCCTGCATGGTCCGGTCGAGCCGAATCATTCGTGCTACAATTACACAATAAATATAGCTACAGCATTCTTTTACCACGTACACATTGCTCTACCATTTTTACATAGAACATTTTTGTTTAAATTTATAATTAGGCGATAAAGTTTATAAATTAACTATTCAGATGACATTCTAGTTAACCTTAAACTTGAAAAAATTAAAGTTAAATTAAAAAAAATCTACACAATAATTATTGATTTAACATTGTTTGCTGTTTTCAAGTTTATTAGCCGTAGATTTAATTTAAGTTTTTACACTTGATTTACACGAAAGTGTCGCTTTTCTACCGCTTAATCAGCTTGTAAAAGTTTACTAGACATGTTCCTCTTCCGTTAGTAGGGAGGATATAATCGTCACTCTTGGCAGATGATTTATGATCGCAATACCGAACATCTCGCCCTTTGACGCTGCTGCTCATCGCTCGTCTGGTTGATTTTACGTCTTGTTTTTTAATAAAGTGGTAATTAAATGAGATAGTTACGATTATACTGGCATCTTTCAGAAGCCATAAGATTTTTCTGGCATTTCTTATAGTCGCCTCTTACGACACCCGTGGAACGAACGTGAAGATCGATTAACTTACGCCTCCAAAAGATGGCAACATTCACAGCTACACATGTCAATTGTAATCTATTATTTTTATAATGATCCTCCAAACATTTATGATAATTATAATTATCACAAATAAGTTGTTTGTTAAAATAATACGATAGACGTAGCAATTGCCACCTATTTCGCTGCTGTTTTCCATCTCCTGTTTCTTTTTCCTCTATGGCCTCTTATGACACTCACGGGATGATTATGGAGTACGAGTAGTTGATTATCTAACGCAAAAAAATGAAAAAATCTAGAAATAAGGGGCTAATTTAAATTTAAATTAAAAATTATGTTTAGCAGTGGATGTTTTAGGCAAATACAAAAAAATATAATGACTTGTTGATACTATTTTAACAACGTTGAAAAGATTGTACATTTAAGCGTAGTTTCGGTTTTTATTTACCTCTAAATAAACATAAAAATAAAAATTATAAACAACACAATAACGATAATCATTAATAAACCGTAAAATGTATGCAGAATAGAACAATTTTTGAAAATGTACAATAATAGTCAATAATCATAGCACGTGGTGTTATGATATATTTAGTAACTTGTAAATTCATGCTCTCAACGCATGTACGTCGGATTGTTGTAGCTATATGTATAATATCAAAATATAATCAATATTATAAATTTTTGAACAGTAACGTTGATCAGAGCCGCCTTTGATTTTCGATCATTACGACTAGACTTTGGACAGCCTATGATTTGAAATTTAATTTAGTGCCTCTGCAAGCAGAAGGATTCGCTTTTGGTTCGGGTTCAAATTGCAACAATCTGAAGCCGGACGAAATTTCATCAAATATTTGCCTTGCTGCATGAAAACTTTGGACTTGATTTAGGAAAATTCCACTGTAAATATTATGTTCTCTCTTTTATGTACCTACTCAATTTTAATATTAAAATTCCTTTTTACATTAAAAAAAAATTCCCTCCATTTAATGTGAATTTTTTTCAAAATAAATATACTGATATTTCCATACAATATTGTTGACTTGGTTTTATTTTAAAGTACACGAATAAATCAGTCTTATTACTGTCCACTAAATAAAAAATGGGATTGCGAAGCACTAACAAAGTATTTGGTGTTCACTTCTTGGGAACAATAATCCCATAGAGGCAACCCATCTGTTCAGTAAATTGAATTATAATTTTATGATGTTTGCTATAACTATATGATAGAGAATTGTTAAAAGGTAGGGAATGTATGAGATATTCCCACATAATGATACCCACATAATATCAGGGTCACCACGTGTGATAGTTGCAAATTTATATTTAATCTTGAACTGAAAAAATCAAAATATTAATCCGATTTTTATGAAAATATATAAAATTGCTTAAAAATGGAAAAGAAAGTGTAGCTTAGAAAATCCTTGGTGGTTGTGACACGATTCATTGCTACTTTGAATGGTTCACGATTTTATTACTTTAATTTGTTCCGCCATTTGAATTTTTTGAAATTATTAATATTCGTTACTTGGACTAAGCTTTGTTTTATATTCGACTACTATAAACAACATTTCAAAACACACATTTGTTTAAATATAATTAAAAAAAAAGTCTTAGTATATAAATTGAATGGGAAAGGTAATTGCAACAACAAAATGTATTAGGCTCGCAACTTAATTAGCGTTTTTTTCTTTGATTACAGCCATCTGTGTACCGGGTGCTTGAAACTGCGCAGGTGAACACTGTGTTCTGATTTCATTTGTTTAGTTTGGGGAACTAAACCTTATAACGAAACTTGTTAATTATACTTTATTAAGAGAACTCACAGTGTGTAACAGTAAGAGGAAAAAACTAACATTTTAAACTTCATAATATTAAAAGCAAATATATTTATTATCAGCAGGTCAGCGTGAGATTTGATAACATTTATACACATACGGCTACGTGAATAGATAAGTAAGTAGAGAGTGAAGATATTTTAAGAGAGCGACACAACTTGCGCGGGATTAATTAAATTGTTCTAAGAGTATATGGAGTGACGAGGTTGATGAGAAATGCAGGAAGTCGATAAATGCAGATGGTTCAGGACCGTGCTTTGTGATATTCCTTGGAGGAGGCCTATGTTCATCAGTGAACTTGTGATAGGCTGTAAAGATGGTGATAACAAGTCATCATCAAAATAATGACTTGTTATCTTTTTGTTATATACATTATACATACATTGTTGATTTTTGTTTCTAGATGTATTTAATGTATAACTTGTTTTTACGTTTTTATATTTAATAAATATATTTATTTAAGAATACAAAATTCTTACTCGGATAGCGTCACTTTAGCATTGCTACTTGTAATACAATAAGTTAAGTTTACTTAGTTGGGTCATAAGTTCTGTCAAAACCTTATTATTTAAAATTTTTGAATACTGGCTAGATGAACTTCACCAATTTTAAAAATATTATGTTTGCGCTTGCCGAAAATAAAAAAGACATTAATTTTCATTCATTTTCAAATAGAAGAAAGAAAATAGAGTAGCGGTTATCGCGTTGCATCGCTGTCGTTACGCGGCAAAAGAGATTTTGAATATTCTACAAAAATTGAAAATAACCCTACGATTTGTTGCATGTACATTGTAACCCTATATGATTTGTGCACTATCAAACGAATTACTGAAGATTTAAGCTTCGACACCTAAGAACACCCGCGATCATCAAAGCAGAATCGAAGAAGGCTCGAATCCAACAAAATCTTGTTCGTTAACAAAACGTCTTATCTCTTTAGATGGGCCTAAGTAAAACCACGGTCAAAAGAGTGATCAATGAAGACATAGGACTACGAGCTTATCGTAAGAAGATCGGATATTATCCTTCGTCACTCATGGTTTGGCTTGAAGTCTCATATTCAGGCTTAACTGATGTGTCTTTCTGTGAAAAAGGTATAATAAACTGTGCCGAGGTGTACCAAAATACCGTCCTAACAAACATAGTGGAACCTCTTTCTCAAGCAATGTTCTAAAACAGACATTGGATATTCCAAAAACTTTCGGAGCCTTTAACCTTTTTAAAAAAAATGGCAGATAATAGCCCGAAAATTAAAACTCAAATAAGAAGTAAAATCCGACTACAAAGAACAAAAGATTTAAATAATTTTTATTGAAAAGATTCAGCAGTTAGTGCAAAAGAATTCACATAGTCCACACAAGGTACAGTGTATAGAAATGGTTTGAAAATGGATTAAAAGCCCCTGAAGTATTAACTATTTTATAAAAAAAATATTTAAAAGTGTTCTCAATGGCCGATGTTTTCGTGTATCATATACTCGTATTCGAAAAAACACGAGTAGTAAAATTTAAAATTTCAAATCGGTTCAGGCGTCTTCGAGTAATCGGTGTATATACATAAAAAAAAAAATTTCCGACGAATCGTAAACCTCCTCCTTTTTGAAGAAAATAACTAATAGTACAATTGAGAACATTCTTCTTTTTATAGTCGGCTGAAATAAATTAAGATTGACACAATTACTGATTTTGAAAATTAAATATTTCTGTTTTGAAATATTTCTCGCATGAAAAATACATTTGCCGCAAGAAAATTGCTGTAAGTTTCTTGCGGAGAAAGTATTTTTCACACGAGAAATATTTGAAAACATATTTCATTTTCAAAATCAATAATTGTGTCAATCTTAACTCTCGTGCAGTTGCAAATATGTTATCTGGACTGGAAACTCATACAAGTGTATACAAACATGATTCGGGTCTGTAAAGCTTACTTACGTGTTAAAATATGACGTAGGCTTGTAAACAGTGACTGGGTGGTAATACCTTCTCTGTCTAGAGGTCCACCTTTATATAGTGGAGTTGAGTACTTGTTGCACTAAAATGTGGGAGGTTGTTACCACAATAATCGGTTAGTATGGTAGCTTTAGCTGATCGACGGATACTGGTCGATAAACCGTTTTTCAACGATTGACAATTAATCGATTTGGTTGTGGGCTCATTATCAGTATAATTTTAAAATGTAATAAAAATTAGCTCGATCAACGTCGACTACACTCTACCATCGGTCGATGCCATCGATGGATCGGTGTGGTAGAAACTATCGATCGACGTCTTCTAATCCATTCCACCATTGATCGATGCCGATCGATTGGTGTGCTAACATCCTTAAAAAACAGTTTCCCTAATCCAAAATATGTCCGATGTATCATTATAACGTTTTGCACTAAAAAGTGTTTTAAACACACATTCAAGCTGGCTTATTATAACGTAATATGCTGAGACGACGTCCATAATCAGGGTACACGATGTAAATGAGCAAGCCATATTTCTACACACCATAGGCTTTAAGATGATATATCTAACACATATTATCTGTTATGTGAGGCCACGTTTCGATTTTATACGATGTAGGTATAAGTCTAAGCGACACTATTCTTCATCAAGTCGCATTTCTACTATTTTTAAAATCCGAGACCTTTTAGATAAATGCTTTTATTTCATAGATATTACATTCAAATGACTTTTATGTCTTCAATTCAAGCCCCAACTTTATTAATATAACACTGTTACAACTTAAAGATCGTTTGGTTTCATAGACCTTACTTTCATATGTATATTTACATAGTGTTGTACTAATAAAAAAGTAGTGTAGTAAATAAAAAAAACTATATATCTGATTGCAGTCTTCGACGGTTCCCAATTTGAAAAGGATACGAAAATTAGACGAACGCCTTAGATTTGATTGTGTGGAGCATAGAATACATAGAATTTACGTTTTTAAATTTGGAGCTACAGTTTCTGAGATATTAATAAAATAAGATTCATGCATTACATAAGTAAGCTTTGCTCTTTAATATATAAATAAACCTATAACTGTTTTATCTTTATTATTGTATTTTATTCACCTTGTACTTTATTATTTACCTTTGAATATTTTGCGCAAGGTTTTAGTAATTCAATAATTTTAAAGCCTATTGTATATTAGACATTTTTGTCATTTATTCACTCATTACAGGCTTTCAAAAGTCCACAGCTGAACATAGACACGCCCCATGTAATACCGCAGAGCTCTGTCCTAAGCCACCTACGTCTATCAACCTGACCTGACTTGATTTTTAGTGTTCATAATCAATTTACTTACTGACTTGATATGAAATTTAAAAAAATATTTACATTATAACTAATAATGCGTCAATACAGTATAAATTCTGGTCATAAGTGCAACCAACTAAGCTTAATTCAATACATGTTTTGCCATGTTACGACGTCAAAATGATGGTCCACAGCTTATTAACGGACATTACACGTTATTTTTAGACGTTTGAAAGAAAGCTACATCCATAATTATAATCGCTGTGATTATGATTGTGGATGTGGTTCTTAGAGTCTGTTTAATATTATAAGAATTAATATATGCATTATACTATGTTAATACATATTGTGTATGCAATTGTAAGTATCAATACCTGTAGATACGTAGACATTAAATGGATGTATATTATTTATAGAAACATCCAAAATATTCGGTAAATCTGACATTCATCTGATTGCACATTCAATTTGAATTCGTGCATTATGAATGCGACAGGTCATTGCGAGCTCTAGGTACGTTTGCCGCATCTAATTACGCATGATGCTTTGGTGTACAGGCAGATTCATGTACCGATTTGAATATTTAACAAAGTCCTAATATCATTTGTTGCTTTCTTAGCCAAAAATCTTTTTATTATTTTAAGTTGTCATCAGAAAGATGTCGCTGCCTATCTCCTGTTTGATTTTCGTCTGTACGCCTATAATGCCATCTATGGAGTGATATGGGATTGGGACCAATCATTATTCCTTTTTTGAAATTTTAAGATAATTTAAAAAGTTCTAGTTGATCAGTCTTTAAGGAATCAAAATTTATTATAATTATTTACTCTTTATATTCATTCATAATTGTTTTTTGAAAAAACGTTACCTCCGCACTAGGATTTTCTCCTGTGTCGTGGAGGCAGTTTACAAACATAAATTGCACGAGGACAAACATCCAGATCCGGAACAATTATTTGTAGGCCATACAAATACTTGCTCCGTGCGGGATTCGAACCCGCGGCACCCAGCGCAACAACTCATTGCTAAGCCACTACACTACGGAGCCGTCAAAAATTAAAGTTAATTTAGTTTTCTTCCGACTTCAAAAAGGACTCTGTGACACGGGGGTGAAATAACGACACCTTCTCGACTCCAGGCTACTACTGTGAATTTGTTTACAGAAAAACGCAAATAACTGATTCTGGCCCATCCTAGGATTTGAACTCGGGACCTCATGATCAGCAATCACGTTTGAAAGCGCTAGACAAGACCAATGAGCAGCAGTATATGCCTCGTTAGTCCAGTGGTCTAAAACATGCCATTGACCTAATAATAATAAGAAAACTAACTGAAGCTTCATTATACAAAATTATAACCAAAAAAGTATCCAGTGAGATTAGAGTGTTTGATTACCTATTCTCCCGACTTTAAAAAGGAGACGGTACTCAATTCGATTGTATGTTTTTTCTTTTTTTTATGTGTGTTACCTTATAACTTTTTACTGCGTGAACTGATTTCAATGACTCTTTTTTATTTGAAATCTGGCGCTTCACATGTGGTCCCATATAAATTTGATCAAAGTTTGACCAATTGTTTTTGAGTTATTCTTAATAATTTATATTGAAATCGGTTGTCCAAAATTTTTAATTTTAAATTATAACAAAATAATGATGATTCATCGTGGTCTTATGGGACATTTGATTCACATCATTTGTCCCATTTAATATTGATTGGTACCATAAAATAGATTTTGATATTTTTTCTACGTTCGAGTAGACTTCAAAACTTCATAAACCCAGTTCTATAATGATGAATACTACATATGTAAAAAAACAAACTTAAATAAATCACGTTACATTTTAACTTTTATTTAAGCGGGTTGTACAAAATACATCTTGGATGAATGTTCCATAAAAAAAATTGCGTAAATGAACATACTGCTGATGTGAAGCACCGATGCTTCGGGAAGTCTGAAATATGTTCAGTATCGTACCAACCATTATATCAGATCTGATAGGCAACAAATCCTCGCAATAGAATATCGATTCCTAGCAAGGATGATTTGCGAGGCTATTGAAATAAAAATGATCCTAACTTCAATAAAGAAGATGGCTGGGTGCTACCATCTACTTGGGATCCCATAATTAATAAAATTAAATCCAAACCCAAGCATAATACTGCAAGACTTCAAGATACTGTAAGCACGTCCTACGTAGATCGGGCCAAATACTATTAGTTAAAAGTTGATTGTAATCTTCTGTAAGTCTTCGTAATCCATGACATCAGGAATTTAAAAAAAATTAAGCACAATGAAATGCTTAAGATTACTTTTATTGCAAATGAAATTCTATTCGCAGTTAACGTGGGTAGAACCACACTCATCATGGGAAGTAGAAAAATGTTCGCTTTGTTATGGCTACGAAAGAGAATCCGCCACCTTATATCGTTCCGTGTGTATCCTAAGAGGCGACAGAAGAAGACAAACAGGAGATGGGCAACATCATCTTCCTGATAATAGTTCAAAATAATAAAGGCTGCGGTTGCCAAAACGCCTGCCAAGCGTGGCAACTATAGCAAATAACCAGCCTATTTGACAATTTATAGGGGAGACCTATGTTCAGTTCAGTGGACTTTTGATAGGTTGTAATAATAAGGATGAGTTCTATTCTTTCGAATCTTTACTAACGTTAATATTTACGGTAGTATGAAAACAAAAAAGAAACATCTCCAAAAATATAAATGAAATGCTATTGGTAAATACAATTGTGCATGCCTTAAGCGAATTCAACAAATTACGTATAACATAACTATACTTAATTTTTTAAGTAGTTTAAATACACACAAGTCTTCAGTAATAACCTTTTAACTACAAAATATATGCTTTTTTCATTTGATGATAGATGGCGCTGTTTTGATAATTAAAACGTATATCGTCAGCGGAGTTTCAAATTGTTATGCAAAGGTTAAAACTAATTTTATATTAACATTTTTTAAAATGGGAAAAAAAATATTAACATAGTAACCAGTACATCTAAAGTAGTACTTAATGATAATTGTTTCGCAAAATTTCTTGTTAAATGTAATAAATGTCTCGTAAGATTGTGCAGTTAGCTATGAAATATCTTGTCACGGGTAAAATATGTTTTTTCATAAACGTTATAAAATAATCATTCTCACTTGTTGAGCGTGGTTGAATATTTTACGTATTGTTTTTGCGTATAATAAATATTAAGCAAATTAGAAATTATTGTGGTGAAATTATTGGTGCTCACGAGAGACAAATATATTTTTTTATTAACTTCAGTTCGAATACCACAAGAAATCTGTATTTATTGTAGATAAAGACATCTTTATCTACCTACCAGTGCTATATATTATGTCTTATTAAGATGTTAAAAAAATTGCACTCGTCACTCTACCTACGGCTTCAAAACTGCTCTCTTTGGAGTATAATATGTACTATACTACATGTCTATGAGTGTGTCGGAGAAAAACAACAACAAAATTAGCAAGATAGATTTTTCCTACTCCATTGCACTTTAAGAAATGAGAGAAGGTATGCCTTGGAGTAAGATATTAAAAGGCTCTGACTTCCATCATTCTTAATTCCCGTTTGTAAATATTTAAATATAAAACTAAAAATGAATACTGTTTAATTATTTGAACATTTAACTAACCTACACAAATCTCCAATTTAACTGTAGTGTTTAAACTTGTGTGGTAGATAATTTATTCTCAACAGGGATGTTACTTGCTTCAATAGTAGTCTAATTTGCGCTGTATAATCAAATTTGCATTACTTAGTACCGCTGTATTTTGCAAGACCGGGCCTTATAATATTCCTTAATTAATATGAATTAAGGACTTGTCTTCCAGGTAGGCGAGCTGTCTAAAAGAGGATACAAAAATTACGTGCGTGTCACCACCGTATACTGGCGGTGTAAGACAATCCACAACCCCATATCTAACTGTGGGTGTGGTAAGAATCGATAGAGGGAAAAGAAATAGGAAATGAGCAGCTGAGTCTACCTGACCATAACTCAAAATAATTATAAAGGCGGTTGCCAACTCGACTGTGAAAGTGTGGCAGCTATGACAATTATGGTGGCAATATATTATGCTCATTACCTATATTCAGGAGGACTATTAATGATGATGTAATGTGGTTGTAATTAATGTCCCTGTCTATTGGATTTTTTTAAATATATATATATTTTGTGACTGTATTTCATAATAGTTACTGTTGCTAAATAATATACAAATGAGCTGATTAATAATAAAACCTATATTATAATCGATTTAAACGTACATTCGATATTTTATATAGATAATTCTCCATTGATACCACTATGGCTTAAGAGTAAATTATTCAAACGAAGAAGCGGTTTTATTTTGATCTATAAGATAACAGAATTTTAAGCCGAGAAACTGCTTAGGAGCTTCCCTTGACATGAAAAATGTTTTCAACATAGTCTCTATTTCTGTCTTCATTGGTTTCAGAATTTTAGCATTTGAGGAACTTCTTTCTTTTTTTCTTTTTCTTCATCAGCTTATAAAAGTTCTCTGTTGGACATGTGCATTGGGAATTGCCTTAAACTTCACGCTGCTGCCGGTCTAGGTTAGGTATTGTACGTCTTTTGTGTTCTTTTTTTGGTGTTTGTTACGTGGTAGGGCCATACTGCAGCTATATGAGGTTGTAACACAAATGATTTGGCTCAAAGGGTAAAATAGAAGCCTAATGCTGGTTGGAGCTGTTCGTATGGTGAGTGTAGAGAACCGGAGACCCTTTTCACAGAAAACGGGGTGTTCCATCTTAGTTGTCAGGGGTGACAACGCATTTGCATTTTGATTCCTAATCGAGGATAGATGTAGAGGTCTATGGGCCACAGAATCAACTTACCATAAATCAGACTGTATGATCGTTTTTCGCTCTTATTTTATAAAAAAGTGTACGAAATCATTATACCGTCATCTGACGGAAGCCAATAAGTAATAATTTTCTCAAGTTTTCCATAGTCGCCTCTTACAAAAATCACGGGACAAGTGGGGATGATAAATTATTTTACGCCGTCATCACACCGTAAACAGTGATACATAAAGGTTACACGAGTGACGTTTTGTTGACATTTGAATCTTCATTCCCTTTTAATTTAAATAGCTAATGGTGCGCTTTGTGCTAAAAGACCTTGTTAGTTACGCACAAACACGTATGTAAGTTACATTTCCTGAAGAAGCGATGTAAATGTAGTCAGTAATTTGCATAAACACATTAACTCAGATTTGACACCGTCACCGTGCTTGACTTTAAAAATCTCTGATTTGAATATAACTTTACGTTCTAATTGCATAATGACGTAGCACAAAGATAAACGTTATTTTCCATTGATATATTTATTTTAAATACCTTGTAAATATGTTATACTAGCTGACACTCGTTAGCTTCACTGCGCGCACGAATGTAAAATATCAAGAAAATATTTTTTTAATCGGACTATCGTAAAATCCATTCTTAGTGAGCGTCTACATTGCGAAGTAAGTAACTATACTAAATGTCAAGTCATTTGGGTGTATGAGTCAGTCAATCAGTGGTGTTTCGCTTATATATATATGCGCAAATCTCGAGAGCAGCTGAACCGATTTCGCTAATTCTTTTTTTTTGAAGTACGAAGAGAAAAATTTAAAAAATTGCCCGAAAAATTCTAAAAACAACACTTTTCGATATTCCCATACAAAGGATTCGTAATATACTAATAATACTTAAAAGTCAATTTGAACTTAAATACCATACCATAACGTTTAAGTGTTAGTGGAGGGCTTCCGGGAAGGCAAAACAATTGAGTGACTTTAGTATCGTATCGATAGATATTAATGTCAATATTTGTCAAATAACTCCACGCGGGCGAAGTAGCGGGGAACAGCTAGTATATATTTGCAGTATCAAAAAATTAACAACATAAAAGTCCTAACATATTATAATATTAATTTTCTACAGCGATGTTTACTATAGTGGTGTTGTAAGCAGTCACGTAATGGAGCACTTTTATAGTACACCTAATCCTAATAGGTGCACTTAATTAAGGTGCATATTGCCTTTTTGTCCTTAATTTCTTTGTTTCAACCGGGGAGGGACAACGCTTGCACAGAATACCAGCGTAAAGTAGCAGCACAATGCTGGCGTGTTCGTATGATGAGTGAGAAGAACTGAAGACCCCAGTAAAGGGGCATTTCACCTCCAGTCCTCCACATTTCGTATTACAACCCATCTACAGAATGATTCTTCATCGAAGATAAATGTGGGTCTATGGGACACTGCACCTAAATACTATCAGATATTATTCTGCTCTCAGGCGTTTACCGCTGCTGATTGGTACATCAAGTGGCTGGTGATATAATAAGTGTACCAATCTTGTAACGTCAATGTTACATGTCAGTATCGGTTACACCTTGATTACTTGGAACCATATTGCACTTTGTTGCATGCCATCGCATTTGTTACACATTTGGGTTAAAGACTCACTCAAAGTTGGTGCTGTGGGTGTTTCTGTGCTCCGATAATTATATCGTGTGTCGTTCAAGTAGTGCCATTAGTGCTAAGTACAAAAATATGTGCGTCTTTTGTATTGGAATATAATGAATTTTAAATCAGGACTCATCTTTACGTGTAAGCATCCATATTGATTGTACCAAAGACCTGTTACGCTCACTTCTCTAGCTCACGGGTGTACAATAAATACACTGACCGATCCGGGTCACATTTTACCTACACTGTATTGTACACCACTGTAATGTTTTTAATTTATTAATTAAAAATGTTACCCGTGTTGTAAAACAGTTGTCAATTACAACTAATGGATTACGTTGGCACTACTTAAGTAGCAAAAGTTGATGATTTTTATATTGCAACGTGTCATCGAGCAGGTTAACTTCCGTTACAGTTCACCGGTTTGATTACATCACGATTACAGATTGATAAATCCGTATTCATTGGCATGTCACTGAGTCAGTGATACTGCACTGGTGGCATGTAATCGGTTCGGACACATCTAAATTATATTTATATTTCTGTTTTTTCATAAAAGTAGGTTGACCAATCAGGGCATACCGATACATCTTTACTAAAGATTGAAATCGCTCTCCTAACCGGTGAAAATGACCTTACTTGTTAAATTATAGGCCAAATTAAAGTTACCGAACCGATTGCATTGTGGTTCATCATCATGATCATTACTCCCTTTATAAGTCGACTGCTGAACATAGGCCACCCCCAAGGAATGCTATAAAGCACGATCCTGAGCCACCTGTATCCATCAAATTCCTGCATGTCTTACGAGTTCGTCACTCAATCTAATGTGGGAAGCCGCCCCAACAACGAAGATGCCACTCGATAACGTTTCCACCCAATCGGCATGTATTACATGTCACTGAATCGTTTACACCTCCATTACACAAAACCGATTCGGTTACTAAAATAACAATTTTAGTAACCTAATCCTGACTGATTAGGTAGAGCGTTTTATGTAGAACATTTTAGGCGCACTTTGGTTATAGATTACAGAACATATCGCACTTTGGTGATATGCGACTTAATCGAATATAAATTGTCACCAATATGGACAAAGAACCGTATTGCTCATAATTCGTTTCCACTTTTTACACTTTTATATCTGAGTCGGTAAAACCTTAGTTCCAAATCATCGATTTAGTGACACCTCGGATTCACTTCGGTTGCATATTGCAAAATCCATTGTCACTAAATTTAAAACCTTCCTGCTGTAAGTACCCAAACTCTTGGTTTTAGTTTTGTTTTTTTGTTTAGTTAGTAGTACTTTAAATAAAAAAAAATATTAAAAGGTATGATCAGTAGTCGAAAAATGGCGTGGTTATTCCGAATAGTTTAGAAGATATGATTTTATTCTTATTTATTATGATCGTATTTTTGGCTCTGGTGAATAATTGCTATATAGCCACTTGCAGCAATATTGATTAAAGTTACAGCTTATGTTCTACTAGTCACAGGCCTCCTTTCATTCCTGAGAGGGAGAGGGAGCCGTGGTAGCTCATGGGCGCCGTGGCAGCTCAGGCCCTAAGCGCTCGCTGTAAATTTCCACAGTACGCGAGCAACCCGGCATCAATCCCCACCGGCGCCAATGAAATTGTTAATTGCAATTTTAAGCGTTGATTTACCACTTGCTTGTCGGTGAAGGCAAAATCGTGAGGAAACCTGCATGTCTGAGAAATAAAAAAATATATTTAAAAGACATGTGCAGTTCGCCAACACGAATTAGGGCAGCGTGACGGACGTTACCCTAAAACCCTAAAAATAAAATTTTACTTGTAAAACACTTTAGTCTAGAAAACTTCATCTAAAACACTTTAGTAACCGTATGATATTATATTTCCTTCTTTAGTCGTCATGCATTTGCCGGTGTAGAGAATGCGCATGCCGTAGCGTCAGGTGTACATAACAGATTAATGTGATAGGATTTGCTACTTGTCTGCATTGGAAGTGCATTAATTGACGCTGTTATACGGAACATACATTTTCATAAAGCCGTTAATTAATTTTACCAATATTTGCAAATAATTAAAGATATAATAAATAATAATTTAACTAATCTGGCAATACATTACGTTCCAATTTAAACACAAAAAATATTTTCTTTTTTTATCTGAATTATTCTGTCTGTCTGTAGTTAATAGTAATATGGATTTCATGTCTAGCTAAAAGTATAAGAACGATTTTATTTAGCGAAATTGAGGTATGGCCATATATCGAGATTACGAGTAGAGCACTCCCTCACGTTGTGAGGCGTGCTAAATGACAATTGAAGTGTACTACAACAAACAAAACTATAAGTCTATGTTCACAGGTCTTAAAAAGCCTCACAAATTGTTGAAAACATTTAACGTGATAATTATCCTGCAGCAATCATGGCTTAATGGAGGGTGTATTTTTCTGCCTAGGAGTCCTTCTGATGAGATATCACCCTCTTACCTATTTCTGCACGAAACAACAGTGATGTGTTTCGGCCTCAAGAGTATAGTGAGCCTGAATAATTACAGGTAGTCAGGCATTTAATCTTAGGCCCGTATTAATAAACGTTACTCAGCTCAAGTACACGCACTTGAGTATAGTCTTGAGGTTATGATCTTATTAATGAACATATCTCAAGATGCGGCTTAGGTTTGCAATTTCACTTGAGTGACGCATTAATTAATAAACTAGACTCGCATCTCAAGTGTGTGTCCTTGAGATGCTAAAATCTGAGTGCGGGCAGTCCGTGACTTAAAATCGTGATTGTTGACATGGAGATTGAAAATATTTTAAGAGAAATTAATTATTACTTCGAAATTGAGTACAATGACGATATTCTACGGCCTTTGCGATATCGTTTACCAAAAAATTATACAAGGAATATCTCCGATCCTTTTAAGTTACGATGTGAGTATTTTAAAAAACTATACAGATTTGGTTAAGAATCAGTAATATATATTTCAACATTAATAAAAGACTCATACAGTAACAGAGGTCTTCCAATTTCGCCAGAAATATCCGCAGAATAACTTTAAGGTTTTTTGCCACAGCATCATTTCGGTTATGTACATACCCTATATTTATTTAAGTAGGTATAATTTATTTCATAATTTAAATTAATTTTTTTTTATTTAAATCAATTAAATTGCAAAGTAGTTAATGAGGGCATCCACGATTTGTAAGATAAAATAAATGTCATGACTAGGTACATGCTGCTAGAGAAATTCAGATTACTATGTTGTTGTTTAAAAAGTGATATTCGTAGTACTATAATCACTTACCATTCTAGATGCGTATAGACTAGACTAGCGACTAGCGACAGTTATTTTGCTCCAGGCCTCATTTTAATACGTAGAGACGTGCCATCGGTCTCCTTGTTTTCCACCATAGCCCTATATTTTTTTATAATACCGAGAAAGCATTTTTTCGCAATCGGATTATATATATGCTTCTTGCTTTCCATTTTTGTATAAACAACGTCTCTGATACTGTTTTTATGTGTTTATTAATTAGCAACGATCTTGAGATGCTGATATCAATGAGGGCATATCAACTGATAACGCACTTGAGTTCGTCGTTGAGTAACGTTTATTAATACGGGCCTTAGTCCTCAGAGGTGATAACGCATCTGTAGCCTTCTTTGTTTGAAGTTGACTACAGGTGTCTGTAAGTTGACTATAAGTTCGTTTGTTACTTAAGTTTAATAAAAAAAAAAATAAAAAAGACTGACAAGACATCAAAGTTTCTCAAGGCATTGTCTTAAATAATTCAGTGAAGCCTCTCAATGATGTACTTGATAAGAACAAGTAGACGTGGACTTTCTATAAATAATTTGCTCTTGGTCACAAAGCACGAATAACTCAAACCTGGCTCGAGACAGAAGTTTTGAATTTGATAAGAGCTGAAAACTGGCCCTTGTCTAGTTCAGACAGAAACACATTGAATTACAAATTGTGGTCATTATTCGATTATATGATCTACTCAAAATATTACTCCAACATTGTTTCTCAAGAAATCTTAGGCTAAATCCCTCAAGAAAATATAGCGTAAATCCACATGACCAGTGAGATTAGAGTAATTAAAATTCCGGTTTTCAAGATTCACCTATTAAAGGTGTGTACCAAAGACAAAGATGGCCACTTTGAACAATTTTTTTAAATTAATCGCTTAGACTCAGGCCCACGCTCTCACAGAATACCAGCGTAAAATAGTAGCTTAACACTGCTGTGTTTCGTATGGTGAGTGTAGAGAACCGGAGACCCTTTTTACTGGAAAAGAGACATTCCATCTTAGTCCTCACGGGTGACAACGTATCTTCATTTTGATTTGTAAACGAGGATAGATGTAGATGTCTATGGACCACAGCAACCACATACCATCACGATGACTGTGCGCTCGTTTGTCATCCTATCCTATAAAAAAAAAAGCTATGAACATGTAGACATAAGTTTTAATATTGTTACCGTGACACCGTTACAACCTATTAAAATCCACTGCTGAATATAGGCCTCATCCATAGATTGCCTCAAAGAGGGGATATTAGCCATAGTTGCCACGCTTGGTAAGAGCAGATTGGTTTAAATGTGTTACAGAATTTATGGCCATACATACTACGTAATATAATAATGTTATAACTTCATTGCCTTGTGGTGGCGGTGAAAGTGAATCCTTTAGCCTATTTATTACAGTGGGTGTCTTAGAAGCGACTTTGGTAAATGCTAGAAAAATCTTATGGCTTCCGTTAGATGGCGGTAAACCAATTCGTTTACGTCAGACGTAAAATACTCAGACATGCGACGGGCAACTGCGGTCGTCGATTAAGCCTTCTTAAGAAGGGAGGGACCCTTGTCCAGCTGTGTTGAATGTTACGGGCTGATGATGATGAAGGAGTATATAATATAATTCTTGTATAAGCAAGCCATACACTGAAATAACTCCGTATCGTCTCCTATTTGATTGCGGTTGCATTAATTTCCTGTACATGCATCAAAATGAATGAAAATGGCCGACTGTTGGCTGGTGTGCGCACTCACCACTAACGCGACTGTTTAATTGGCCCAGTCTGTCTACTGCTGACGTACTTCGCTGAACTATACTTCGCTTAACGGTACGAGGCTACCACTCGAGAACCTTTTATCGCCATCCCCATGTCTTTGCAGTTAGACAGGTTTTGTAATTTATTATTTAAAAATACTGACGCAATCGCAAATTTATTTGCGTTATAATATTGTCTTTAAGACCACCCAAAAGACAATAATTTAAAAATTACCAAAGTGAAAAATGCAGCAAATTGCCATGTGTATTTTACATTATAAACTTTCTAATAAAACAAAGAGTAATGCTCCTACAAATCCTATGATACGTGCAGCACCCTCTCTACTACCGAGAACAATATCCCTGCGTAAATCCTCACAATCGTTACGGCTTTGCAAATTGTACTTTGTCGATGCAAGTTGCGCCTTGTATTACATATTCCCTTTTACTAGATTACGAATGTACAGAATAAGGGGACATTACTATTGCCTACTAGCTTTATTATTCAAAAATTTTCAATACATTTGTTTATTTTAAAGTTTTTTAAGCTTCTAAAAAAGAGGACGTTATAAAAACGATTATATCTAAGTAACATGATACCTATGTGGGTAATTCACCGATTTAGCTGACTATTTATTTACCATAGTTGGTATAGTTTTTACTTTACAGGCTCTCATAAATGTTATCTAATTAAACGTAACACAGTACGAAATCATACTCGTAAATATATCCTCACAAAGCAAACACACACTTCAGTTCTCAGGGATGCTTAGATATGTACGACAAATTAGTGGTGTGTTGAAAAAGAAAATTTTTTTTGTGGTTTGTTTTTATTTTTAAAGAACTTTAATATCCAACATTTTTTCCACAGTATGTTTTTGTCTAATAATATTTTCTCACCACACAGCACGCAGAAATACCGCTTGTTGGCAGTGTAAACTATAAACCGTGTAAGGGCGGTGTAAGAAAATCCACTACCCCATATCGTCCCGTGGGAAACAAACTAGGAAATTGGCAGTAGCGTCTTTATAATAACAACTAAAAAGAAATCTGTGGTTGCGTGTGGCAATAACGAACGCACGAACGCACGCACGCACGCACGTACGCACACATGCACGCACGCACGCACGCACGCAAGCACGCACGCACGCAATCACGCACGCACGCACGCACGCACGCACGCACACACACACACACACTCACTCACACTCACTCACACACACACAACACACACACACACACACACAAACACACACACAACCACACAAACACACACACACACACACACACACACACACACACACATATAGTTTTCGGATCTTTCCTTTTTTCCGTTCTATATAGATACTTACTAAACGAAACACTTACTCTTTCGAGTAACTCAGTCAACTCATTATGTAAAAGGAGTTCCTTTGAAGTTTTTAATTAGACGCCGGATGCGAGAAATTTACATGTTATTGTTTTAGATCTTGCATGATTTCAGTTAAAGTGAAAAAGTCTATTCCAGAACATATTTTTAGAGGAAACTTTAAAGTCTATTAAGGAAAACGAGTTATGCGTGGTAGAACCATGCTGCAGTTATATTACTGGTGTAGTTGTAGCACAAATGGGTCGGCTCGACCGAAGAAGGACCATGCTCTCACAGAACACCAGCGTAAAATAGCAGCTTAACGCTGCTGTGTTTCGTATGGTGAGTGTAGAGTACCGGAAACTCTTTTTTACTGTAAGCGAGGTATTCCTTCTACTTTAACAAAGACTACTTTATGGGTGACAAACCATCTGCATTTTGATTCATAATCGAGGATAAATAGTTAGTAGGGCAGATGTTTATGGGCCACAGCAACCACTTACCATCAGGTGGACTGTGTGCTCGCTTGTCTTATAAAAAAATCAGCTCCAACTTAGACACAACAGAAGAACACAAAAGTGGAAGCGTTGCTTCATACTTAAAACTAGTAGTAAATATTATATTGTGAGAGTTTAAAATTAACGTTAATAGTTAAATTAATAATACATTAATAGTTAAGTTAATAGTGTTCCTGTTTACCACTACAACTAAGTTTAAAATGCTTAAATGCTTCTGGTTGGTTTATATAGTTTTCAAATATATATAAATTCAAAATATAAAACTGATTCTGCAACTTATGCTATAAAAAAGTTAAAACCGCTGTATTAGTTACTTCTTTGGCATAATTTCATAATAAGTAATATTGCTATGGGTTAATGGACTGACATTGAAACTATCTTTGCTTTGCAGAAAAGAGCCATAATACGAGCTATTTACAACATTAATCCAAAGGAGTCTTTTAGACAAAAGCATAAATATAAACATATTAATTTTGGTGTCTCAGTGTTTTACGAATATTTTATGTACACAAAAACAAAAATAACATACCATAACATAAACACTCACGTCTGTCACCCAGAGGGGTAGGCAGAGATTATGGACTTCCATTTGGCACGATCCTGACACACCTCTCTCGCTTCCTCCACATCCATATACCTACGCATACACGCTCGTCGGTTAAAGGTACTCTTGATTTGGCCCATTTTTAATATATCGCCAATTTCGCCCTAGGCGAAAGTTAATCGACCCTTCCCGACTATGCCGTTCACCTCTGCAACATAAATTTGCTTTGTCACTCTTTCCTCATTCATTCTTTCTACATGGCCAAACCACCGAAGCATTCCTTTCTTAATCCTGGTCACAATATCATCTTGCAAACCACACTCTTCTCTTATTAAACAATTTCTCACTTTGTCATTCAGCTTCATCCCTAACATACTCCTTAATGACCGCATTTCTACAGCATTTATTCTACTCTCATGCTTCTTCTGCTTCAAAACAAAAATAGTTTTATTAAAATGGTGATGTACATTCTGTAAATACTATTTTGGTGGGTATGTGGTACGGTTTTGGTTCCTAGATATTGAATTAAATTTCTTATTGCAAGGTAACATATTATATAATTTGTAACTATGCAATATAACACAATGTATAATATTCAAGATATACATGTTAATGAGCTGTTACAGACGAACGTTATGAATAATACTACCCTTTCAAATAAGGCTTTGTTAGGATACGACAAATAAACATTCATTTGTAGATTGTTAATGCTTCGGTAACTTGGCGTTTCACTTCACTTTAAGAAGAACAACAAGATAAATATTTTAGACCTTTAGCTGTTTTTGCTTTACCTTGTAAAGCAAAAACTGTAAAACAAAAACTGCTAAAGGTCTAAAATATCTTAAGCCTTACACTTCTGCCAGATCTAATTCTTAATAATCTAATAGTATCGGACGGCATAAGTCTAATAAGTAGGAGTTTAGGGGTGGATTGGATTCTAGGAGTGGTAGAAGTAGCAGTTGCACCGCAGGAGTGGTAGCTAGTCTGCCTACTTCATTACTGGGGAAAGCCGGCTTTACAAGATCAATGCTTAGCACTGACGTCTAAGGCCAGCGTTTTGTCTCTTCTTTGGTTAATTGTGTGAGAACTTGTACATGGTGGTTTTAGAGTATGCTTTACTGTATCATCGCGTACAAAAAACGTGAGTAGCCGATGCCAGATTTTTAAATAATAAATAAAGACAGCCGCGCGTGTTGAGAATAGGACTTAATATTTCCATTTTTCTTTTTAAGTCAACTACACAGTTTATTATGTCTTCAGGACATTTAGGAGACATAGAGGGTGCAATTAGCTCATCTGGTAAAATTCTGCTGCCAAGGTTTTGAAATTCTCTTTGAGAGAGTTTCTCATTCTCGTAGGAGAACGAGCGGTAATGTCTTCGTTTAAGTATTAAAATAGCACATAAGAGCCGCGATTGGCGATGCATTCTTTCAACAATTCCACTGGCTTATGGAAAACAACCAGTAGTTCAACCTCTATCTGATATTGAAAAGTTAATTAAAGATAAAAACACGGCAGGTTAGAACGGCCTGTCTTGGTCAGTGGTCACTACATTTGGTACTCAAAACCGCAATATACGACGTGCAACGTTGCTCCAACTTCTTTAGCAGT
This sequence comes from Parnassius mnemosyne, assembly GCA_963668995.1. NCBI lineage: Eukaryota > Metazoa > Arthropoda > Insecta > Lepidoptera > Papilionidae > Parnassius > Parnassius mnemosyne. The sequence goes on along the minus strand of CAVLGL010000001.1, from coordinate 33,804,113 downwards.
AATTCATATTATATTGGCCATGCTTCTGACTATCGCATGCACCTTTCAATCGTCACAAGACAGTAAGTGTAATCGTGTAAATGTGCAAGCAGTCCAATTATGTCTATATGCACATGTCTGAATTATCCAGAAGGACCGTTGAAACCGTACAATTTCAGTGCTAGAAATTGCTAAACCGTACAATTCTATTGGGTCAGGTTTCAATACCAATAATGAAAACGATATGTATGGTGTGTGTGATATGAGCAATGATGCTACAATAGAATGTTGAATCCCTATAATGCTTTATGATAGAAGCCGTACAGAGCTTTTACAAAATAAAGATATTAATAAAAATATTTTCCTGCCAAAAGGTGTACTAAGAGAGTTGTTTGGGATCGATTCCTTTTGCAGTTTTCAAAATATAAGCACTACGTTTAACTTAATGGCGGAGCGAGTCGACGTTCTTAAGCAACCCGAGTAAGGTGACATTACAGGTTAAGGTCAGCCATATTTATTGATGTATCGAAACACCTACATAAAACCTTCTTTATAATGCCTTCGATATTTTCGCATGAGCGTTATAAAAATATTTGTTGTAGGATAGAATAAGAGTCCTCAGTATTGGTGCGTAAACTTCCACATATACAGTTCACTAACCTGTATTGTAGCTACACGGCAGATATTTTCCTTAAATTCTTACAATAACTAACAACTCCTTATATGATTCAAGAATTTCCACTGTAGACGAACTACTTTACTGGTATTCATCATTGTATTATATTACATTTTGAAACTGAAAACTTTGCTATTATATTACATTTAATTGAAAACCTTGTTTCTTTTTTACAGCAACCACTAGGCAAAACCGAAAATTGACTTTCTCAAGCCAATGTGCGGCAAGTTTTTAATAAAAATTAAAAATAAATTTAACTGTGGACAAAATAATAAAAATTAAGTGCGACCTTTTGTTAGGTACTCTAAAATATTCCGTCGTAAATGAAAAAGTCATAAAAGATAACATGCTAAAAGTCTATTACACCCTCAATCCAAGAAAGGAAAAAGTCCAAACAATTTCCATGGTACGTGACATACTTGCAGAGTTTGTTACTCCCTGCTCAGTTGTTTTAGTTTATTCTTCTGTGTGTATTTTTAAAACGTTGTGGATTATTTTATGATTTATTAGACTAAGTAGTATTTTTTCATATTTAAACTTCGAAATGTATCAAGAGCGATATTTTTACGATAGAGATTATCAGTATTACTAATTATGTAAAATGATCGCAAAGAGCAACACTCTTTTTGTTGATACTGCTTTTTAGAAAGTCAATAGTGGCAGTTAAATTATTAGAATTGGCACAAAACCATAATATTACCACTTTAATATATTTTTAAATAAAGGGGAGAACTGAAATCGAGTGATCTTCGTGCTGTCCCAGCTAAAAAAAAAAACCTATTCATTCTTTCCTTAAAGACAATATGTGATGATTTCATTGCTTTTTTCGCCACATATTTGGGTAAATTGATAACTCTGTAAGACAAATATGACTCGACTCCCGAATTAGCTATATCATCAACACACATAACTGAGTTCTCGTTGGCTCATCAGTTGAAGGATATTGGAGCTTCACCACAGCATCACTTAATTGCTAATTATGTGTATAGGTATTTTTAAATTAAATGCACTAGCTTGAAAAGATAAACTTCAGCAATTCAGATCGATACCTCTAATTTCTTCTCGAGGAAGCGGCGGCTGTGTTCCGTTTAACATTCGTGGTGATAATGGAAGCATTCGAATATTGTCTTGTTCATCGGCTAAGCATTTGATCTTGCCTATTTATTCCGCCCTTGATGACGCAAATTAATTTGTATGCGTTAACCAATAGGAACGCTTCGTATGGCCTATAGAAGAATTGCCTCTAATTTAAATTTTAATACTAAAAACTACAGTTATAAAAATCTTATCTGATTGATGTGATGATCGATCCCGACGATATATAGAAACGGGAAAATAGCCATTTCATAACAGTTGTTAATACTAATGTTATTTCCATATTATATTAAGCTTTGACGCATTGTGATAAGTGACACCGACCAAGCCAATACTAGTGTATAGGTTCCGACGACCAAAATGTTGTGTGTAGCGGTGGTGTAAGAAAATACACTACACCGTATCATCCCGTTGATGTTAGAGCAGACAGAAGGAAATGGATTAGGAGATAGGCAGCAACATCTTCTTGGTAAAATCTTAAAATAATAAGAAAAACTGTAGTTTCTAAACCCTAACGGGTTAAAGCGTGGTCACTATGGAAAATTGTGGATGTCTAGACTCAGCAGAGGGCTTTTAATAGGCTGTAATGAATGAATGATTAAATTACCAATATTCCTGCCCACCTCTCCTCTGTAGCTGGAAACAGATGAACTAAGTGATCAATGCTAAGTTCATCGATATATTTTGTGTGGTTGTAGCGTAAATGTGATGGTCTAACAAGGTACGACCTAGATACCATTTGCTAGTACGAATCTTACGGTGACAAAGAAGCTATTAAAGCAATCACATATCACTTTAAAGTCAGAAGTTGGACCCTTTCCCATATCAATTTGACAAGTGGTAGGGTTATGCTGGACCCATGGTTGTAACACGAATGGGTCGGCTCGACCGGGGAAGGACCACGCTCTCACAGAATACCAGCGTAAAATAGCATCTTAACGCTCCTGTGCTTCGTATGGTGAGTGTAGAGAACTGAAGACTCCTTTTACTGGAAACTTGACATTCCATCTTAGTCCTCACGAGTGACAAGCCATTTGCATTTCGATTCATAGTCGAGGATAGATTTAGATGTCTATGGGCCACAACAACCACTTACCATCAGTTGCACTGTGTGCTCATTTGTTACCATTATCCTATAAAAAAGCCTTGTCTAGTGCAGGACATGATTTTATTCTACCGACAACCAAGTTATTCTAATAATTATTTCCTTATCTTTAAAAGTTTCTGTCACATTTCATAAGTGTTTTCAAAACAACTACTCTTAGTATTCCAAATCCACTTCATCACTTTATTCGAAAAACTGAAAGATTCAACTACAGACCTTTTCATTGTTCAGTTGATTTCTACATATTTATTTACTATATATTTTATACATATTTCTATTCTATATATTATATATTTCTATATATTTATTTATGGTATCCGTTTTTCCTCTGATTTTAGGCCTTTTGCCAGGAAAATATTTTTATTAATATCTTTCTTTTGTAAAAGCTCTTGTCGGCTTCTATTATAAAGCATTATAGGGATTCGAAATTCTATTGTAGCATCATTGCTCATATCAAACACACCATACATATCGCCTTCATTGTTGGTATTGAAACCTGACGCAATAGAATTGTACGGTTTAGTAGCGAATTCTGACACTAAAATTGTATATATATATATATATATATATATATATATATATATATATATATATATATATATATATATATATATATATACATATATATAAATCAGTAATAGTAAATATATACTAAAATAAAGTTCAAACTCGGTACAGAATAATGTGAAGCTGCTCTTTCCCATAATGGTAATGCACTGAAGCTTTGTTACGTTAAGAGTCAGTTTAATGCGCGGGACTTAAGTAGGTCGCGTGTAAGCAAACATGTACAGTACAGTCATCACAACGTACAAGAATCAATATCACCTACAGTACGTGATCTTTAATCTCAGGTGTATCAGGTATTCCTGGGACCGATTCAGGTTGCCGCATTGTAATGATCTAATTTTCCACAAGAATGGCATTATCTATATTCTATTGTAGGACATTTCCGATTTAATACAATATATCCATTTTATTATCCACATCCACTGCAATCATTAGTTCCTATTTTATTATTTAAGAATTTCGATTTGTTTGTGATGCCGTCTTTATAAACACAATTTTTATCATATTTCATTGCTAGATTAAACTACACTTTTTGTATACTTGAACCTATTGATCCTACTTATGCTTAACCCACCAGTTTCTTTACTTTTGTTCGCAGCTTTTTAATAGAATAAACACAAAAAGCACTCAGTATACCTGATGGTGTGGCCCTAAATCTGTCTTGGATTTTAAATCAAAATATAGATGTGTTGTCACCACTGAGGACTAAAATGGAACGCCTCGTTTCCAAAAAGGGTTTAATTTCGCTCTTAAAAAGGGTCTTCGATTTTTTACACTCACCATACAAAACACAGCAGCATAACGCTTCTATTTTGCGCTGTTTTGTGAGAGCGTGGTGTTTCCCCGGCCGAGCCGATCATGATTTGTACAACGTGTATAATATAACTGCATCATGGCTCCACCAATTACAAAACTATGCACATTTTAAATCTTTGTCTTTAATCACACGTGTATTTGCTTTTACTCGCCTGATTACTCATTTTAACCACCAATTTTTCTCATTCCTAACTACCATAAGAGCATCATAATAGTTCTTTTTTCATAAAATGTTCAATGACCTCTTCAATTTTTCCCATAGGCAAGCAACGGTAAAGTTATCTTTTTTGATGTCACGTTTTTCTTGGAGTGGGTATGTACTCAACATATTAATATTTGATTTGTTAAATAAAAAACCTTTATGATGTATTTTTATTTATTTTCTTCAGTATCTATGTTCGAATGCGAATGAATATTTAATTTATAATATATATGTATGTAATTACTCTAATATCTGTATACACGGTTCATGAAATATTATTGGAATATTTTGTAGTTCCTATTATGTCCCTGTATGTAGTTATCCATATTCAACGGGGCCAATCATTTGAATCAAATATCGTAAATAATCATTATGCCATAAATTATTAGAAGACAATGTAGTTCAATATTATTCTGTCAAAACAAAATAAATAAGGATAAGTGATAAAATAAAAAATTTTGTACAACCGACTTCAATATAAATTATTAAGGAAAACTCAAAAACTACTGGTAAAACCTTAATCAAATTTATATGGGACCACGTGAAAAGTACCAGCTTTTAAATTAAAAATAAAATCGATACACCTATAAAAAAAAAGTCTATGAGGTAACACACAAAAAAATATAAAAAATACAGTAAAACAATTACTTACTTTAAATATTTTAGAAATTAGAAATTTATATTCAGTAATTGTGTTACGAAGGACGATTCCTTTTAAGTGGCCGTATTTTATAATATTTTTTTATAGGATAGAGTGACAAGCGAGCACACAGTCCACTTGATGGTAAGTGGTTGCTGTGGCACATATACATCTGCATCTATCCTCGTTTGCGAATCAAAATGCCGATGCGTCGACACCCGTGAGGTCTAAGATGGAATGCCTCTATTCCAGTAAAAAGGGTCTCCGGTTCTCTACACTCACCATACGAAACACAGCAGTTTTAAGCTGCTATTTTACGTTGGTGTTCTGTGAGAGCGTGGTCCTTCCCCGGTCGAGCCGACCCATTCGTGCTACAACTATACTACTAATATAGCATGGCTGTATATTTATTTTTTATTTTTATATGCTTTTAATGAAAGTACTAAAAAACAGTAACGAGTTTTGGAGCGTGCATTTGATTCTGTCATGATTCTGAAAGAGACTAAATATCAAAGTGTGTCCTAACAACCATTTTCAAAAATAACTTTGAAGTTTTTGCAGAAAATTCATGACAAAGGCAATATTATGAACCAGAAAATTCAATTATCAAGTTACATTTGTTGTTTTGACGTAGCATAAAAATAGCATGTTTAAATTATTTGTTTTAATAATTGCTTATACTATTTAAATTAATACTAATACTAATAATATTATAAAGACAGAGTGCAAATTTTGTGTATTTGTTTATATCCAAACATCCATTACAGCCTATAAAAGTCCACCGTGGAACCCACATAACTCGCCCATAGATTTTTAACCCCAGACGCAAAAAGAATGGTATGATAAGTTTGACCGCTATATGTGTGTGTCTGTCTGTGGCGCCTTAGCTCTTAACTGAGTGAACCGATTTGGGTGCGGTTCTTTTTATTTAAAAGCAGATTTTTTAGCAGTAGTTCTTAGATATGTCTTATCCAATTCGGTTCAGCCTTTTGAAAATCATCACCTCTTTGTTCCGGGAGTATATTAAACTTTTAATTTAAGTTCTTGATTATCTTCAATCCAACGATCACTAACAAAAAAACTAGATACACAATCCCATGCAAAAGTTCTATAAAAACTGTCGCTAACTGTTTTGGCGTAATTCTAGTTGAATTAAATATATATTTAAGTAAATTCGACCTTAAATGCATTGCTTAAAGTTGTATTCACAAAGCTACGTACAAATTAAAAGCGCACCCAAATCTTCGAGCGGTAAGGACATTTTTTGTCACTGATTGTGTATCTAGTTTTTTATTAGTGATCGATGTTTGAATATAAATAAAATCACATTAAAACAATAATCTTTATTTACGTAAAGCATGGTACGAGTGTTCATGTTTGGCTTATTTTACATAGTATGCAAATATTTTTTCTACAATATCACATATTTCCTGAGATATTTGTTCTTAGTCGCGTATGTTAATGAAATATTAAAAATGTAGAGAAATAATTTAATAATAGAATGATCAAAGTAACTTAAACCTTTGATCATTCTTCCTTCCTACTTTGATTTTCTTTGTTTTACCTGTAAGTGAACTTCGATCACTATTATATAATGTTAAAGTCTCACATCTTAATACCAGAATCATTTACACTAATATTAATAATTGTTATTAGAGATAAGTTTGGTAGCCTCTAGGCAGTAGTCAAGGTCAATAAAATCAATAGTTTCTTAGAAATAACTTGCCAATTTAGTTCTACATTTGGATATAAATTGTTTACATAATCTAGTATTACACTTAGATCCCAGGTCTCATTATACTTAGGTTTATTTGGCCTTGACCTATAAATACACTTAAAGAATCTACCAATGTCCTTACTCATTCTTAATTAATTATGTAACAATAGAGATGAAGCTGGGCTTGCACTGTTCAGTGTATCATATGCAGCAAATAGGCAGAAAATACCACAATGTTATTTTAGAGTTTAAAATTGTAGTTATATGTGAAATACAAAAATATTATACAGGTTTAAAATTATTGTGTTTACAAAACTTCTACCGTTGTTTATAACATAAATTATACTGTTACATTATATTTTTGGACATTGAGCTTAAAATAATTGATACACTATCTGAAGCATAGTGTTTTTAAAGTACACTTTGCTGATAGTATTCCAGCAATCAGTGTAAAACTCTGATAAAAAGTATGACAGGATCTTAAAGAAGAATAAAGCAGCTTTGAATATGAATTTAAGTATACAATTTCTGATTTTAGTATCGATTAGACATCTTAAGACATCAAAAAGGAATTCCAGCCTTGTTAAGACTAGTTTGGTACAACAAATATTCGCTCAGCTTCATCTTGTTGTATTTTATTTAAGCATCTCAGAACTAAGAAAAACGGGAGAAATATATAAAATTTTAAGTCTTTCCAGGAGATTGTAAAAGCATAAACTGACCAACAGTTTGACTCAGCATGCCAGGAGACCAAATATTTGCACTTAGTGTTAGCTTTAATCGCAAATAAGTCAATTTTGGGAACACCGAGATTTGAGATTATCTTGTGATATGCATAATGTGCTCCCACTCAGCCTCTATATTACCTATTCGAGACTTTGTGTCAGCTACTGTATTTTCATTAGAAGGTATGTATGATGAAAGTATATAAATATTCTTTCTCTCACAAAGTTGCGTTATTTTTCTAGTAAAACAATTAAGGTGGGGATATTGTATGCCGCACACACGGTTAATGTATCAAACAACTGTTGTGTTGTCTGTACGTATTAGAATTTTGCAATTATATTAATCTTTTGTAAAACAATTAAATGCATAGTAAGCAGCAAGTAATTGTAGATAATTAATGCGAAATCTACTTTTTGCGGCAGTTCTAATGACTGAAAAAACTAACACACGAAATCAATATCTTGTTGACATTTTTCCTACGTTGGTGCAATAATTATTGCATAATCAATCATCTAAATAATTTACTAATTATATTAATAATTTACTAATTAATAATTAATTTTTTATACGATAGGGTGACAAATGAGTACACAGTCCACCTGATGGTAAGTGGCTGTGACCCATATACATCTAAATCTATCCTCAGTAAAGGATCAAAGTGGAGATGCGTTGTCACCCGTGAGGACTAAGATGGAATCCCTATTTTCCAGTAAAAAGGGTATCTGGTTCTCTACACTCACCCTACGAAACACAGCAGTGTTAAGCTGCCATTTTACGCTGGCATTCTGTGAGAGCGTGGTCCTTCCCCGGTCGTCCATTCGTGCTACAACTATACTATTAATATAGCTGCAGCGTAGCTCTACCACGCATAAAAAAGTAGTGGTTCGTCTCGTCGATCTTGTAAAAACATAGGGCGGAAATGATAGACCAAATGGTGTATTTTTTCTCAAAAAAAAAAACCTTAAGTTTTTACATGACTGCTTATTTGCTAACTAAAAACCATCTTTTAAATCAATTGAATTCATGTAATAGTTAGTGTCAATTAATATAATTGTAGTTCTAATCCCTTACATTTTGAAATGAGTGTTCTGAACAAAATTATTAAATTTATTTACATACAAAATGAATTTTAATGTTATTTTATGTTTGGCGACAATAAAAGTCTTAGATAAATATTGATCTTTACAAGATGTACACATCCAGTTACTGCACTACTTTCTAATAAGTCCTATCACCTAGTTAATATAAAAGCCTTAGGCGCTCAAAAACGATATCTTTACGACTACATGAAAACTAGTATTTTTAGATAAAAAGCTAATACTTTCTATTGGGCCAAATCCGTAGCTAGGAAATGTCATGTGCAGGGTCCCGAAGCTATAAAAATATCTCATCAAATGCTCAGCACACTACAGTGTTCGTTTTAAATTTTCTTTCTTCACCTTCATCAATCGGTAAACAGTTATTTGTTGGACATAGACTTAGAAGCCAGGTTTTTTATAGAAGAGGGTGCAAACGAGCATGCGGCTCAACTGATGATAAATGTCGACCGTCGCCCATGAAAAACGGTAACACCTGGGAAGTTGCAGGTACGTTGCCAGCCTTTAAAAAAGGAGTAAGCTCGTTTCTTGAAAGTCCCTAAGTCGTACCAGTCAGTGGAGGATAACGTAAGTTTTATCGCAATGTGTGTTGGTGAAATTTGGTGACTGGAATTAATCCGACCAATTCCTCAGAACACTTACCGTGGTAAATGCGATAGAAAGTGCAAAAGGATGCATCATCTCTTCGCAGCGCCAATGAATCGAGTCGATCTGAGAGAACTGTAATAACTATAGGGTTATTGTAATCACCACATTTGACTAACGGACTGGCAATCATAGTACCAGACGTATCTTATTATGGACGCTATTTTCTTTGTTTTCTTAGTAAGAATGCTTTTTTATTTTATAGTTGTACCTAATGGATGGTTCGAAATGTTTGTTTAATTCAGTCAAAATCCTAGAAATGATTATGTTGTGACACATAGGGATTTAATGAAATGTTATGGTTTCCTTGTATAAGAAGGGATCCAAATAATACGTCTCAGAAAATAATTAAAAACTGTTTCATAGTAAATTCACTTTCCCTATCTAAAGGATCGTTTTAACGAAGGAACGAAAATTCAATAACATGTAAATTTCCCGTTCCTGAATTTAAACGTAAACTTTGAAAAGAAGTGTTCGGTACCGAACAAATTGATTTAAGAGATCGGACAAAATAACGTGGGGTTTAATTTTAGAACTACGTTGGCAAAAATATATGTGAAATCTATACTACAAAAAAAATTGAAGTGTCTGTATGAAATATTGAAATAATAGCCATTTATCGAACTCAGGGGATTATTTTGATGCTACTAATATTGCCTAAATAACCATTAAAACTAATTAAAAAATTAAAAAAATTATTCATGTCTTAGTGGCATGCACATAACTTCCTTACTTAACTTACTATTTTATAATAATATGCTATGGACTGCCACCTGGTCTAGTGGTCGACAACACGGTTGTTAATTATGAAGTTCTGGGTAGAATCCTGGGTCGGGTCCAAATCAGTTACTGGTTTTTTTTTGTCAAGAAATTCTCAGTAGCAGCCTGGAGGCAGGAAGTTCCGTGCCTCGGAAAGCACGATATGCCGTAGATCCTGCGCCTGATCTCTCTCCAGCCGTATCCCATATGATTATGAGAGTGAGGGAATAGAGATTGCACCTGTGCTTGCATCTGCCCTTAATCGGTATAATCTTATCCTGCGCATATAACATACGTGGTAGAGCCATGCTGCAGCTATATTAGTAGTATAGTTGTAGCACGAATGGGTCGGCTCGACCGGGGAAGGACCGCGCTCTCACAGAATACCAGCGTAAAATAGCAGCTTAACACTGCTGTGTTTCGTATGGTGAGTGTAGAGAACCGGAGACCCTTTTTACTGGAAAAGAGGGATCCCATCTTAGTCCTCACGGGTGACAACGCATCTGCATTTTGATTCGCAAACGAGGATAAATGTAGATGTCTATGGGCCACAGCAACCCCTTACCATCAGGTGGACTGTGTGCTCATTTATCACCCTATCCTATAAAAAAAAATTAGCTTTTCTCCGTTAAAACTGGACACTGTTACAGAAATTTGGTCTGGAGGATATTATGACCCCCTCAGCTCAAAATAGGATAGTTATTTCACTTTATTTCACACACACTAAGAATAAGAATAGAAGGGGAGTTGGTAGAGCAAGTAGATGAGTTTGTATATTTGGGATGTGTGTTTAGCAGGGATGGTAGATATGATAAGGATATAGAACGACGAGTGAATGCAGGAAATAGAGTGAATGGGGCTCTACACTCTATTGTGAAAAGTCAGAATGTGTCCAAAAAGGCACGTATGGCAATTCACAATGCTGTGTTAGTACCTACTTTAATGTATGGTAGTGAAAGTTGGGTGTGGCAGAAGAAGCACGAGAGTAGAATAAATGCTGTAGAAATGCGGTCATTAAGCAGTATGTTAGGGATGAATCTGAATGACAGAGTGAGAAATTGTTTAATAAGAGAAGAGTGTGGTTTGCAAGATGATGTTGTGACCAGGATTAAGAAAGGAATGCTTCGGTTGTTTGGCCATGTAGAAAGAATGAATGAGGAAAGAGTGACAAAGGAAATTTATGTTGCAGAGGTGGACGGCATAGTCGGGAAGGGTCGCCCTAGGCGAAAGTTTATCGACCAAATTGGCGATATATTAAAAATGCGTAGGTATATATGGATGTGGAGGAAGCGAGAGAGGTGTGTCAGGATCGTGCCAAATGGAAGTCCATAATCTCTGCCTACCCCTCTTGGTGACAGGCGTGAGTGTTTATGTATGTATGTTATTTCGATGTTACAGACGAACACTTCAATGTTATTTATATTTATAGGCAAATTGCCAAATAGTTTTAAGATTTTAATCACTGACATTTAAAAATTGTTTTTAACGGATATGGCTGGTCGCACATTGTAAGTAATTGTCCTTCAAAAAATTTCTAACGCGTGCCGAAAAACCAAGTGTAAACACCGCACATTTTCAGAAATTTCGTGAACAGGTGTGGCGTAGAACAATATACTGGATGAATAAAAAAGAAAAATAAAACGTCAATACCGAGTTCACCCGCTTAGTTACAAAATATTATCAGACAGTCAATTTTGCTTAAAACCCTCAAAAATGCCCTTTGAGTGTTTTCAGCAAAATTGACTGTCTCAAAAATCAAACCCGGATTCGATGCCCACCGACATCAATGAAAATGTTAATTGCAATTTTAAATGTTGATTTACCACGTGCTCGTCGGTGAAGGAAAACATCGTGAGGTAGCCTGCATGTCTGAGAAATAAGAAAAAATAATTCGAAGACATGTGATGTCCACTAACACCCGCTCAGAAATGAGGGAAGGCGTGTACCTAGCAGTATATGGGCTGTAACTTTAACTCAAAAATGTGAGCTAATCCTGATATCTTTTCAATTACTATCGCGTGTTCTACAGAATCACAATCTAATATCTATAATCTTAGTCCACAGAACACTCAATTACCATAGAACACACTATTACTTCTAGAGGGGACTTAGTCACTGCGCTATGGAGCCGGCAAACCATACCTACTAAAGCAACTTCGTTCGCATAAGATCTTTGTAATAATGTGTATGTTTTGAATGTTTGTAATATTTTTTAATCGACACTACGGCTTACGTAAACAACGAAGGGTGTCGTATATGTTCAATATTATATTTAAAATAAAAATAAGTAAAGAAGATATGAAAAAATTGGGTATGTGTCGCTCGCGTCCGCAGGCTTCGACCACCTAACCCTAGGCCCACCCTACACGTGTCCCCGGGTGGTGCTAAACGAGCGACAAAGCCGAAACGATAGACTCGGCTCCTCGCCGTATGGTAGCGGCGTAAAATCTACCACCCCTTAGGTCGCACCATGAGCCAACAATTAAAAGAAAAGGCCCCTAGTTCCCAGCGCCCCTATAATGGGGCAGGGGTGCGAAGAATCTCCGGGAGGAAAACCGGCGACGAGGTTCGCCACCCGTCACGTCCTGTCTCCCGGAGGCGCGAAAAGTAGATTGCGGAGGCCCGTCTGGCTACGCTGAATGTATGTGGAGCAATGTATGATAAGATGGATGAAATATGGGAAATGATGAATGATAAAGGAATAGATGTGTTATGTGTGAATGAGACGAAACGAAAGGGAAGAGATGTCACTGCAGATGGAATGTATACCGCTTACTGGTCTGGTGTAGATGAGACCGAGCGGGCATGCCAGGGAGTCGGTGTCATCCTTTCAGAAAGAATGGGTCAATGTGTGAAAGAGTATGAATGTGTAAGCCCAAGGCTGCTTTGTATACGAATGAAAGTGGGCTTTAAAAAAGTTGTTTGTGCTTGGGGTGTACGCCCCAGATACGTCTAAGCCCACTTATATCCGAGAGCAGTTTTGGGACATGGTAAGGCTGGTGGTGTTGACGAAATGTAAGGAAAATGAAAATATTGTTATGTTAGGAGATTTTAATGGAAGGGTTGGGGTGAAGAGGTCTGGTTATGAAAGGATATTAGGAGCGTTTGGTGATAAAAGAATATGTGAGAATGGTGAAGACCTCCTCACATGGGGTGAAAAAGAATCTTTTTGTGGCGAACACTTTCTTTCGCCATAAGAGGATTTACATGTAAACTTGGGAAAGAGGGGATGATAGAAGCATGATAGATTTCATAATTGTAGATGAAAGAATCAGGAGCGCAGTGGTAGATACAAGGGTTTACCGAATTAATGGTCTATTCAAGCGTTGGCGGCATCGGATATCTGTGTCTACCACTGCGTTACAGCGTATAAGAATAAAGAGGTTACAAGATGAAAGTGTGAAAGAGAATTATAAATGCAGACTGAGGGAAAATATAAGTGTGTTGAATGAATTTTATATGAATGATTTAGACTTGAAGAATGTATGGAATAATGTTAAGAAAGTTTTGGTGGATATAGCCACCGAAGTATGTGGTGTAAGTAAGAGAACGAATGAAAGGAAAAGTAATACGTTGTGGTGGGATAATGAGGTACGGATGGAAGTTGAAGCAAAGAAGAGGGCATGGCTAGATTTACTAGCAACCAAAGCTGGTAATTCTGGCGGTATGAATGAAGAGATTGAAAGAAAAAAGGCAGACTTTAGACGTATAAATAAGAGAGTAAAAGAAGTTGTTGAAAAGAAAAAGCAAGAAAGGATAGATAAGAATGATAAAAGAATATCTGATAACTTCCAGGCAAATATTAAAATGTTCTGGAAGCTCGTAAGAACTGCCAGGGGAAATTCAAAACAGCCTAGAATGAATGCTATACGAGACGAGAATGGCTGCATGCTGAATGATGAAGTTTCGAATTTAAAGAGATGGAAGGAATACTTTGAAAGCGTGTTTAAGAGTGAAGAGTCGTCTGAAGTAAGTGAAATAGAAATTCCGGAAGAAGTGGAGAGAGGTAGGGAGATAAGTGTAGATGAACTAATGAAAGCAATGAAAAGCATGAATGCAGGTAAGACAGCCGGATATGATAGAGTATCACTCGAAATGCTAAGGGCTGAGGAGGGTGTGGTTGCAGGCCTGCTGTACACCTTGTTTAATTTATGTTGGGAACTGAAGCGGGTACCGGAAGACTGGTGCAAAGCCGTTATAGTCCCAATATATAAGAGAAAGGGGTCGCAGCAGGACTGTAAAAACTACCGTGGTATCAGCTTGCTTAGCATTGTGGGTAAACTGTATGCTAAGGGGTTAATTGAAAGAATTATGGAAGAAGCTGATGGAAAAAGGGTAAGGGATGTATGGATCAATTCTTTTCCATGCGCATGATTGCAGAGAAATTTATGTAATGATTTCTTATATTTACGCGAACACTACACATTTTTAAATAAAACTAATTTTACGGATTTTATCGCGTATATTAATATATCGCGTATATTATTTTTATATTCCCGACGTTTCGGGTGCTTTCCAGCACCCGTGGTCACGGGGTACTGAGGTGTTTGACGTCCTGCTGTCATAGTTAGCCCGGCTACCTTCAGTTTTTTAATATTAATTTTTGGTCCGATTTACGCAGAATGAGCTTACAGTATCTTGAAGTCTAACAGTGGTATACTTGGGTTTGGATTTGATTTTATTAATTATGGGATCCCAAGCAGATGGCAGCACCCATCCATCTTCTCTATTGAAATTAGGATGTTTTTTAATTTCAATAGCCTCGCGAATCATCCTTGGGAGGAATCGGTGTTCTATTGCGCGGATTTGTGGTCTATCAAATCTAATGTAATGGCGGGGACGATCTAGAACATGTTCACAAAGTCTGCAGTTTCAGTCAGAACTCACCCAGTTAACTGACAAATGCCTTTTGTACACCGATGATCAAGTCATATTTGCGTCGTCGGCGGCCGAGTTGCAAATGATGGTTAATTTAATGAACAGGTCATTAAAAGAAAGGGGTATGAAAGTGAACGCAAGTAAGACGAAAGTGATGGTTTTTGAAAGAGAAGAAAGTAAAACGTTATGTGAAATAAGAATAGAAGGGGAGTTGATTGAGCAAGTGGATGAGTTTGTATATTTGGGATGTTTACTTAGCAGGGATGGTAGATATGACAAGGATATAGAACGAGGAGTGAACGCAGGAAATAAAGTGAATGGGGCTCTACACGCTATCATGAAGAGTCAGAATGTGTCAAAGAAGGCACGTATGGCAATTCATAATGGTGTGTTAGTCTCTACTTTAATGTATGGTAGTGAAAGTTGGGTATGGCAGAAGAAGCATGAGAGTAGAATAAAGGCTGTAGAAATGCGGTCATTACGTAGTATGCCAGGGCTGAATCTGAATGACAGGGTGAGAAATAGTGTGATAAGAGAAATGTGTGGTTTGCAAGATGGCGTTTGACTAGGATTAAAAAAGGAATGCTTCGGTGGTTTGGTCACGTAGAAAGAATGAACGAGGAAAGAGTGACAAAGCAAATTTATGTTTCAGAAGTGACCGGCAAAGTCGGGAAGGGACGCCCTAGATGAAGATTTATCGACCAAATCGACGATACATTGAAAATAGGCCAGATTAGGAGTACCCTTAACCGATGAGCGTGTATGCGTAAATATATGGATGTAAAGGAGGCGAGAGAAGTGTGTCAGGATCGCGCCAAATGGAAGTCCGTAGTCTCTGCCTACCCCTCTGGGTGACAGGCGTGAGTGTTTGTATTATGGTATAGATATGAAAAAGAAACTAAGGGGGATGTTAACAATTACTGTCAATTATAAATACATAAGATTTCATGCGTTGTAAACTTCAACGATAAGAAGTGAACGATAATTCGTTTGCCTTGTACATGAATTCATCACACCGCTACGTCCTGGGAATGTAATAAGGCTATGGGAAACGCTAAAAAAACTAATAGCTTTTGATATAAGATTGTATAAATAGGTAATGTCTGAGCAGATATAAAATAACCCAGACCGGCTACGGGCAACAACCTCAAAGGTGCGAGAAGTCTTGGAATAAAATAGTCCAGGCCGTCTACGGAAAGTAAAGTTAAAGGTGCGAGAAATCTTGGAATAAAATAGCCCAGGCCGGCTACGGACAGCAAAGTTAAAGGTACGTGAAGACTTGGAAAAAAAATAGCCCAGACCAGCTACGGGCAGCAAAGTTAAAGGTGCGAGAAATCTTGGAATAAAATAGCCCAGGCCGGCTACGGGCAGCAAAGTTAAAGGTGCGAGAAATCTTGGAATAAAATAGCCCAGGCCGGCTACGGGCAGCAAAGTTAAAGGTGCGTGAAGTCTTGGAATAAAATAGCCCAGATCGGCTACGGGCAGTAAAGTTAAAGGTGCTTGAAGTCTTGGAATAAAATAGCCCAGACCGGCTACGGGCAGCAACGTTAAAGGTGCGTGAAGTCTTGGAATAAAATAGCACAGATCGGCTACGGGCAGCAAAGTTAAAGGTGCGTGAAGTCTTGGAATAAAATAGCCCAGACCGGCTACGGGAAGCAAAGTTAAAGGTGCGTGAAGTCTTGGAATAAAATAGCCCAGACCGGCTACAGGCAGCAAAGTTAAAGGTGCAAGAAATCTTGGAGAAAAATATCCCAGGCCGGCTACGGGCAGCAAAGTTAAAGGTGCGAGAAGAATTGAATTACGATCGTCAATCTGCCTGCCAACCGTGACAATCTTGCCTAATTACCGCTATATTGGACGAGGCACATGTCTTGCAGTAGACATATATACAGGTTGATAATGAAAAAAAGAAGAATATTTTGACATTTTCGAATGATAAAATACTACTTATAGCCTAGAATAATACTGATACTGAATTTTATAATTATGTATTACAATAAAACGCTGCTTTTATGAGTATGACTTAATAAAATATTATTGGGGAGGGAGATAAAGATACAAATACTTACATTTAGGTACACTGTTATCAAATTAAATCAAACAATTTAAATAAATAAAAGAATGGTGCTTACCTAAGTATAAATAACTATATAAAGACATTCTTGGGTTTATGTTTTTTTTATGTTAGACAAACTATCATCTAAAAAATGTAAAAAATTTAAATTGGAGAGGGGTTTCTCTACGTGATAAAGTTAGAAATGAAGATATTTGAATTGGAAGTAAAGTAACTGACATAGCCCAACGGGATATTACGGTGAAATGGTAATGGGCTAGCTATATAACTTGGAAAACAGATAAGAAATAGGAAGAAAGGTCCTCGAGTGGCAACCTCGTACAGGTAAGCGAATTAGTACTCAACCTTTATTCCTCTTCACGTATTCTCATACGCTTTTCTTCACACATACACACACACACACACACACACACACACACACACACACACACACACACACACACACACATACACACACAAACACGCACGCACACACACACACACACATACACACACACGCACACACACACACAAATAGGTCGCAAATAATACTTACCTAATACTATTAGGCAAGAGTGAATAGGTTTTTGTTAAGTCAGTGCAATTCACCATCTTAGACTACATAACCACTTACCGATGGGATTGTAGTTGCTTTACTACTTGCTGGCTAAAAATAGAAAAAAAAAATTACCCTGTGAAAGTTTGCATTTAGATATAATTTTTCTAACCAACCATAAAAATATGATGAGAATAATATGTATATAAGTATAAAGGTTACCTCACACGGGACAGTAATAATATAATATTATATCTTCCATTATCTAAGCATGAAAACTTTTAAAATCTCTGAATCCCGAGGTATGTTCATATTAAGAGGCTGAATAGAGCCACATTGAAATGCATGGAGATCGTTTTGTAATTTCACGTCATTATCGAAAAAAAAATTGTACGTATTTCAGGTGGATTCCACAAAAATTAACTCAATAGAAAATAATTGCAAAGTTTCTTCTAAAAATACTTAAATTTTCAACGTCAATTTTTTCTTACGTGGTAGAGATATGCTGCAGCTACATTAGTAGTAGGTATAGTTGTAGCACGAATGGGTCGGCTCGACCGGGGAAGGGCCACGCTCTCACGGAATAACATGTAAAATAGCAGTTTAACCCTGCTGTGTTTCGTATGGTGAGTGTAGAAAACCGGAGAACCTTTTTACTGGAAACGAGGCATTACATCTTAGTCCTCACGGGTGACAACGCATCTACATTTTGATATGTAATAGAGAATAGATGTAGATGTGTATGGGCCGTAGCAACCACTTACCATCATGTGGACTGTGTGCTCGTTTGTCACCCTTATTCTATTAAAAAAAACTTTCTGAGATTTCAGTAATGTAAGTAATGTTAAGTATTGTAAGCACTCGTACAATTATGTCTCATGTTAATAAAGCTATTGGGCTATTTTGATTTGTAATAAAGTGATTTTACTTTATAGGTTAAATAATTTATTTACCCTTCTTCAAAAACCGTTTTTCTGTCACTCCTATTGAATTTGACAGTTCTTGCTGAAATTTAGCATCTTTAGATGGATCAGAATCGCGTGCTGATCCTGTTGTTAGATATTGCAAAAATAATCGAAAATATTTATTTTTACTTTCATGCCGAAGACTACCTTGTTTTATTTTATTACGGTCAAATAATATTTATTAGGTTATAAAGCAAGTATATTTGTAAATGTTTTGTATGTAAATGTAAATGTTTTCATTATTTTGTTATTATATTGTTTACAGTTATTATCACGTCTTAGCTTTACACCAAGAATTACATTAGAAATTTTTGATGGGATGCGATGTAACGCGCATACATTATTTTCATCAAGAACTATAATATATATATTTGTATTTTTTTACGAGTACAGTTTCAACAAAATCTTAAAAAAGTTCAATGAATTAAAAAAATGCCAATAATTATATAATTTCAAGTCAGTGTTTTACATTTAAAGATCAGTTATAAAGAGCCAAAGTTATTATTTTCATTTTGATTAATTTAATTCGAGGCTAAAATAAATGTGAAAGGGCTTTTATCTGCAATAATAATTTTCATCAAAAATAACATAGAATTATAAAAGTCATATACACGGTCAATCATACTGAATATTATCAATTGTACTACAAAATATTTAAACGACTATTTCCAGTATAATGACCCGAATATCATCATTAATGTTTGACTGGCACACTTAAAAGTTTTATCACGTGGCTAAATGATTGACTTTTATATTATGATAAGGTCATGCTTTTCTATAAAAAGTTGCAAGAAATTTTAAATCACGGCCCTATTGGTTTGTTTTACTTTTTACTTAATTAGTGAAAAACAAGATGGAGTGATCTAAAAGTTTACTTTCTTGTGTAAAAAGTGCTATTTAGAATTTTATGCCACAGGTGTGACAACATATCTGCTTTTTAATTGTTAATCGAAAATAAATGTAGATGTCTATGGGCCACAACATCCACTTACTATCGCGTGTACTATGTGCTCGTTTGTCAACCCCATTCTATTAAAAAACATTACATCATTTAATTATGATTTCTGAGATTAGATTAAAATGCACTTAGTGACTCAACGCCAACATTGAACAAATTTGAACATATACTTCGTACCCATAATTCAGAATATTAATCATAACTTTTGATAGACTGAACCGATTTTAATTCAAAAAAGACTAAACGTAACTCGAAGATTGTGAAAAATATTAGTACTTTAGACGTGATAATTCACAAACAAACCGGTAGGCAAACATTTCTTAATATGTATTTAGTTACTTATATTTAGATTGAGAGGGACTCAATCATTTAAGTGATAAGAAGAAAAAATGTACAGATGTATACATTATTACCTATTGACCAAAACTGGCATTCCTTGGGGAAGGCCTGAGTTCATGATATGTGATGTGATGAAGATGATGACTATTATGACGATAATTTAAACACTTTTAATGAGAGCGAAGGTAACAAAATTTCATATTGTGCGAGCAAACGGAGATTGATTCCTGATAGCAACCAAGAAACTATATATCACGTGTTCGGCGTTGAGGAAATATCGTTACTACAATCTTTAGTAAAAGGGTTTATTATAATCCTCCACTGCGTTTCAATAACAGTTTATACTCAAACACTCACACATATTAGAGATTGTTGCCATGAAATTTTAAAATTTTGCCATCATAATAATTACTGACAGATTGATATTTAGTAAGTGATCCATATTCGTATAAAATTTGAGAAATTTGCACACAGTCATAATTTTGTCTGTGTGGGTTTGGGTGACTAAAAATAAAGCGAGAAAAATATGTCACTGTTTCTTGCCTTTTTTTTTGGAGTTTATGGCCTGGTATCTAGACCTTTAGGTAAAGTCTTGAGAATTTTTATTCTGTTTATTATAATTTCCCCAAATGTATAATTATCCTTCATAGTTCACTGCTTCACAATATGTTGATGCGTCACATTGTGCAGCCTTTGGGAGATTTTGACGGCAACTTGAGCCAGCAGACAGCTGATAGTTGGCGATGGTATCTCAAGGCGCCTATGCAGACAAACAGTTTATCTTGAGAATCTGTAACCATCAGAGCACTTGTTTCACCGTTTCCGTTCACATGCGTAGATAGTTAATACATAAAATCGCACCACTTTTACATAACAAAATCCACTTCAAACTATTATTTAAACTATATATAATACAGGAGCAGCAAGCCGCCGCCGGTCAAGTTCCCGCCAAAAC
Source organism: Parnassius mnemosyne (assembly GCA_963668995.1). Classification (NCBI taxonomy): domain Eukaryota; kingdom Metazoa; phylum Arthropoda; class Insecta; order Lepidoptera; family Papilionidae; genus Parnassius; species Parnassius mnemosyne. The sequence continues at coordinate 33,783,385 of CAVLGL010000001.1, read as the reverse complement.
TCGTTTCTTGCCTTTACATTGTTTTAGATTGCCATTTTAAAAATTAGATATAAAAATATATAATTATATCGGAAGAAACCCAAAATGTTAATTCTGTGTTTAACTTCTGTTAGTTTGCACTTTAGAATAATATTACATACATATTACTTTGAGGTTTGCACTATTAATTGACCTAATAATTGATTAAAATCTAATCGTTAAATATTAGCGAAATTCTATCTACAAGCTATGAATTAAAAGTAAAAAAAAAGATATTTGTTAAAATATTTGATGATAAAATATTTGTAGGGATTGAGGGGGTGGGTGTCGTAAGAGTTTATTCATGTTAGAAGTATGCTTCAGCTATATTACTGGTATAGTTGGAGCACAAATGGATCGGCTCGACCGGGGAAGGACCACACTCTCACAGAATACCAGCGTAAAATAGCAGCTTAATGCTGCTCTGTTTCGTATGGTGAGTGTAGAGAACTGGAGACCCTTTTTACTGGAAGTGAGGCATTCAATCCTAGTCGTCACGGGTGAGAACGCATCTGTATTTTGATTTGTAATCGATAGATGTAGATTTCTATGGGCCACTGCAACCACTTAACATCAGGTGGACTGTGTGCTCCTTTGTCAATGTCACCCTTATCCTATAAAGAAAAGAGGCGACAGATGGAAACAAACCAGAATATGGGTAGCAACTCCTTTCTCAGAATAAAAATGGCGGTTGTAGATTCAGCTGCCAAGGGTGGTAAATATGACAAATAGACCTCCTATGAGGACTATTTTGTGAGAGAGGCCTATATCAGCAGTGGAATTTCGATAGGATGTAAGGGATGAATTAGGCGTTTCTTAATCACATTTAATTGTAAAAGACTTTAATTAGTGGTTTATAAAACACGCAATAAAATATCCCTATCTCCAATTTCATTCTCAACGATAAATCAATGTCAAACTTTCTTTAACTTGTGTGTCGGTGTCTAAAGTAAATGCTCTTTACTCAGAAGCAAATAAAGACTAGTGTTAAGAGCATCTTTACTATACTCTGGGGAGCCCGAGTAACCGTAAGTTATGATGGTATTTTCTCCTCCTTTATGAGAAAATACGAGTTTCAGTTCAAAAACAGTATACTGCCAAGGTAAAGATTGTATCTTGTTAATCTTTTAAGGATATTAACAATGCATCTTTTACTCGTATTACAGTTAAATTAGCTACTAATTATTAAAAATAAAGTAAATATTGTTTTATTTTTTTAATCTAATCTTTTTAGTCTCACATTAGTCTGGGGCTCAATCTATCACACCATATACTCACGTAGGAGACGTAACTGGTGACTGCAGGATATGTCAAAAGATCTTATAGCTTCCGATTGTCAGCGGTATAATCGTTTAATTTACGCTAGGTCTTAAACACCCAGACCGGTGACGGAGCAGCGTCAAATGTGTGCAAAGATGTGATGATAAAGACAAATCTTTTCTTGAGTGGGATAAGCCCATGTTTACTTTTACGAACTAGTAATGAAGAAATATATAAAATAATACAAGATTACGAAAGAAAAAATAAATATGTGGAAATCATTTTGTTCTGTTTAGTTTTTGAAGTAGGTTTTTATTTTTATTAAAAGTTTCATTTTATTATGTGGGTTAAATTGAAAATAGCTTCAATTGTCATCATCATCATTTTATAGTATAAAGTTTTACAATTGAAGATAAGGTAACATATAAAACAACGTTTTTATGTAGAAAATAATTAAATGCATTTTACGTATGTATTGTTTAAAGAAATGCAGCAAATGATAATTTGATTCCGTAATTGAATAGCAAACGTGCTATTGGATTTAAAACAAAGCTAACGAACCGTTGACTCATGTAAACAGAAGCAAGACGACCGTCTTGTTTACCTAAAGTGCCTTTGCTTCATTAGGATCCAATTTACTGACAAAAATCTATTTCTCATTCTAATGAATAAAATCATTATCTACCTAGGTGATCTTGTATTATTTTTGTTGTTACTTGAAATAACTTAAATTATATATTTCTATATAAGTTAGTGAATTATTTGATTAAAAATTATAAAAATAATAGAACTAGACAAAATAATTTCGTTTGCAAAAAATTTTTCAGAAAAATTTATCAAACCCAGCAAGTATAGAGCTGTTTGTTTTAAATTATCGACAAGAAGACGCATTTTATATAGGTAATACACAAATACATTATAAACTCAGCGATATTTATATTCAGTGGCGTATTAATATTTATCCTTTTCAGTTCCTAAAATTATAATGTATTAGCCCATTTGCAATTATAGAAAGAAAGAAAGCCCTCTAAATAGAAATAGAAAGCAGAGCTCTCTATTTATATTTTAACCTAGATAATAGAAAATTAACATATATCTAAAAAGTAAAACTAACAATCATTTGAAAACTTTCTAGAAAGATATAAATATCAATATTGAAATTAAAATTTAAATCAAAGTTTAATTGTAGACGTAAACACAAAATTACTTATTACTAATAACTGGATATTCCACCGCTCTTTCATGTATAAAACAGTAAAATTTTATTTAACTACTTTTATTCTAACAATATACATAGTTGTAGAAGATAATTGAGGCAGGAGATGGGCAACAGCATCTTTCTGATAACCGCAAAACTATAATAAGAAAACTGAGGTTGCCAACCCGCTTGCCTGGCGTGGCAACTATGGCAAACGTCTCCCCATGAGCAACGATATAAAATAAATGACCCTCAGTCCCTGGCGGCTCCTTTATTCCTGGCTAAGTTCGTAACCATAATATCGGCGGTACAGGAAGTGCTAAGAATCCCCGGTGGTTTGGTTGCCACCTAAGACGATTCGACCAGGCAACATTCAACGCGCCCACACTGAAGACTGACAAAAGATTCTGAAGGTGGAAGAAGAGACAGACAAGTTGCGCTGGGATATTATAGGATTATCTGAGGTCCGAAGGAGGAGAGAGGAGGACACGGTAATCTACTTATCCGCCAACTTTTATCACCAGTAGGGTTTCCATCTGTCCCAAGGAGGTATCGGATTTATAGTCCACAAGTCTCTCGTTAACAACTTTGTTAAAATTTGGAGTGTGTCGACCAGGGTTGCGTACCTTATAATCAGAATCACCAAATCATATTCGTTGAAATTCACACCGGTTTTTGCACCAACCTCGGCACAACCCGATGAGGAGGTGGAGGAAATGTATTAGGATATCTCTAAGGCCATGTATTCCTCCAGTACCTACTTTGAAGAATAAATGGGACACTTCAACACAAATGTTTTTTTATAGGACAAGGGTGACAAACGAGCACACAGTCCACCTCATGGTAAGTGGTTGCTGCGGCCCATAGACATCTATCCTCTATTCCAAATCAAAATGTAGATGCATTGTCACCCGCGAGGACTAAGATGGAATGCCTCATTTCCTGTAAAAAGTGCCTCCGCCACCTGCACTCACCAAGCGAAACGCAGAGGTAAACCTCTACTTCACGCTCGTTTTCTGTGAGGTCGTGATACCACCCCGGTTTGAGCCGGCTCATCCGTGCGACAGCAAAAGCTGCCGCGTGGCTCTACCACTGTTAACTGGACACAAGAGAGACAGTCGTAACTAAATCCGGCAAGACGCGTCGCTGAAAAACCTAAAAGCTCCCCAATTACACTCTCATAGCTGTCAGACAGGAAATAAAGCTGCAGTCTTCAACAGATATGGCAACTGAATAGACAGATCTCTAAATGTATGCGGCGAGACTTACGCAACTACAATACAACTCGTATTGAAGAGTTTCAATCAAAGTGAAGCGTTTGAGCGGAATCGAAGCCCCAAAGTCTTTGTCTGGGACCTATCTAGCAGAAAGAGCCAACTGTAGAAGCCGAGGACCGAATGTGGTAGCATCTTTTTTGAGACACCTGAGATTTTGAATGACATTGAGAGGTTCTACGGGCAGCTGTATACGGCGTCATTGGGGCTACACGCTAGTGTAAGTAACGATCCAAGAGCAAGTCTTATCCGACACTATTTCGACGACATCCCGGACGTCAGTCTCAACGATATTAGAAAGCCCCAAGCGAGGATGAAGTTACAGCGGAGTTTCTGCAAACTGGTGGAAGTATCCACTTGTAGAAGCTTCGCTCTACCAGTACTTAGATTTTTTCCGCAACTTCCGTCGTCCATGGTGGCACTACTCCGGAGGCGTGGAGCAGAAGTGCGATGGTCTCGTTTTTCATGCAAGGTGACAATACTCTGTTAGACAATTACCGACCAATTTCCCTTCTGAGCGGCATCTACATGCTGTTTTTGAGAATAACAATAACAACATAACATAACACAACACAACACATAACATTATCGTGGTTCTGTTCGTTGTAGTTATTCTTATAGTGCAGACAAGGAATATGGTATTGCTGAGAGGCTGTTCTGTGTTGCAATGAGATGGGTAGTGTTGCTATTGGTTTACATATTTTGGTGTTATCTTGTCATTACGTCCCTATGAGCCGTGGTAGCTCAGATGGTTAGAGCTCCCTGAAAATTACACAGTACGCGAGAACCCGGGTTCGATCCCCATCGGCATCAATGAAATTGTGAACTGCAATTTTAAGTGCTGATTTACCACGTGAATGGCGGTGAATCAACATCGTGAGGAAACCTGCATGTCTGAGGAATAAAAAAAATATTTCGAAGATATGTGAAGTTCGCCAACACACATTAGGGCAGCGCGGCGAACATTTCCTTGCCCTAAAACCCTCTAAGAAATGAGAGGAGACCTGTGCCCAGCAGTTGGATGTACATAGGCTGTAACTTTAACTTTAACTTTAATGTCCCTATTATTATACTACTCTGTAATTGTGGCGGGGAGATATTATGGTATGTATGGTCGATTTGTTATTATTCTATACCGAATGTATAGTGCAGTACGCTGTTTTATTGCCGCTAATGATTAATTGTGTAAACAGGACAGTATTACCATTTTTATGGACACTATTATTATTTTAACAATTAAATTTCTAATATATTTCTGACAAATGTATAATATAATGACCTGTTTAGATCAATATAGGATTAATCAATCAATACAGGAAAAAACTTTTTAATCACTTGCTAGGTTTTGAAACTTTACCCCCGATGTCTGATTACAGCAAATGAAGGCAATCATCTTTTTACTTATCATGATAAAAATAATGACAACAAATGATTCATTTGTTAATCTGTCATTCAATTTATTGTATAGATAATTGTCGTAATGGAAACGAACAAACACGTGGATTAGCGGCCATCATGGATGCCATCTCGGCTGTAGCTAGCATTTTGGGCAAAAACACAAATTCTTGGTTTTCGGGTCTTGATATAGTGCGATTGTCCCTTATCACTGACTTTGTATTCAAGCCTAAATCTGACCTTATTTTCGTAGTTAATACATTTTAAAATCTTTGAAAAATACTCGTTTCTTGAATTTCAAAATTAATTTCATTTGTGTAATCTTTTTTCACATTAATTTAAACAATGTGAAAAAATTAAAAATTCAATTAAATTTTTTTTTATAGGAGAGGGGGCAAACGAGCATGCGGCTCACATGATGGTAAGTGACTACCGCCGCCCATGAACAAGTGCAACACCAGAGGAATCTCAGATGCGTTGCCGGCCTTTTAAAAAGGAGTAGGCTCTTTTATCGAAGGTCCCTAAGTCGTATCGGTCCGGAAAAATCGCTGGTGGTAATCGATTCCACAAGGAAGTTGTGCGAGGGAGAAAACTGCCATGCTGCAGCTTTATTAGTCGTGTAGTTGTAGCAAGAATGGGTCGGCTCGACCGGGTAAGGACCACGCTCTCACAGAATTCCAGCGTCAAATAGCAGCGTAACGCTGCTGTGTTGCGTATGGTGAGTGAAGAGAACTGGAGACCCTTTTTACTGGAAAAGAGGCATTCCATCTTAGTCCTCACGGGTGACAGCGCATCTGCATTTTGATTCGTAAACGAGGATAAATGTAGATGTCTATGGGCCACAGCAACCACTTACCATCAGGTGGACTGTGTGCTCGTTTGTCACCCTATCCTATAAAAAAAAAACTTCTTCTAAAACGCACAGTGGTGGATAGCCAATCATTCAGATGATATGGATGGTATCGCGAGTTTTCTCGCGATGTGCGATGGTGAAATTGAGCGGCTGGAATTAGTCCGAACAATTCCTCAGAGTACTCCCCGTGATAGATGCGATAAAATACGCAAAGAGATGCAACATCTCTACGCAGTGCCAGTGAGTCAATCCGATCGGAAAGAACTCGGTCGTCAACGATTCGAACCGCTCTGCGCTGGATGCGGTCAAGTGGAAGGAGCTGGCACAGGGAGCCCCTACCCAGAGATGGAAACAGTATTCCATGTGAGGCCAAACCTGCGCCTTGTAAAGTTGCAAGCGGTGTGCCTGCATGAAATACTGTCCCGCTCTGCTGAGCACGCCAAGCTTTTTAGAGGCCAATTTGGCCTTCTCTTCCAAGTGACCACGAAACTGTACGTCACTCGATATGTCGACACCAAGGATACCGATACTGGCTGAGCAAACAAGGGGAGTGCCTTAAATCTGAGGAGATACGACAAAGGGGTTCTTTTTGTGGGTAAACGCTCAAACTTGTGTCTTCTGGGATTGAACTGGACTAGATTTAGTCGCCCCCAGTCTGAGACTTTGTTCAAGTCTCGGCTTCAGACACAAGTTTGTTCCGGTACCTACTCGACGACGTTTTCCCGAGAAATATTGGCACGGCCGAAGTATAAAGCATCACCAGTGCTCTCGTCCGTTAATAAATACAATTTAAAAATAATTAATATATACAAATTAAAATTTGTTTCACTAATAGTGAAAAGAGTTGGCAAAAATTATTTACTTTCGCGAATTTACATTTTCATTTTGATAAAACAATAAATAAATTAATTACGTCTTAATATAAAAAGACATCTTTTGAAAATTTGGATTACCCAATTAATACTCATTTATCTCGACCTCGTCCTAAATTTAATTTAAAAAAGTAGTTGAGTCGAAAGTAATCGATGGCGACTTAAAAATGCGTCCCGTATTTTATTCTCAGGCGACATCCTGGCTCCTCGTAGTGTCGAAATTCTTGAAGGGCTTCGTCAGAAGCATCCTTCGGTCAATCCTTCTCAAATTTTACTGCTGCATTCCAAGACTTCTATACAACCTTTATACATTTCTGAAAAAGACACTTTAGAAGCAATTATGTCATTTTCGTATGGCTCTGCTGGCGGTATTGACGGAATTACGCCTCAACAAGTTAAAAATCTTGTAAGCGCTTTTGCCGGTGACGCCGGCGAAGTACTTCTTAATGACATTAAAAAATTATGTAACTTTATGCTTTCTGGTAATGTTAATCCGAATTTCATTCCATTCTTATATGGGGCAAGATTATGTGCCTTCAAAAAAAAAAAGGATAACGGTATTCGTCCTATTGCCGTTTATTCCACATTTCGACGCTTAACTTCAAAATTAGCACACATAATCTCTAATCTTAAGACAAAATTTCAGCCTACTCTACTAGGCATTGGCACTAAAGATGACTGTGAGGCGGCGGTACATTCAGTGCATACATTTTTAACAAACTCTGATGCAGAAGTTCTGGTGAAGGTTGACCTAAGGAATGCTTATAACTCTATCGATAGGATAACCCCGCTGAAAGAAGTGGTTAACAATAACCCCGAAATTTATCATTACTTTAGGCAATGTTGCAGTAAAAACGCTAACTTGTTTTACGAAAACCACATTATCGATTCTGATGTCAGTGTTCAGCAGGGTAAACCACTAGGTCCAGCACTTTTCAGTTTGGGAATTAAAGCCATCATTTCAAATTTGAAAGCCAAGCTGAATGTCTGGTACCTGGACAATGGTACACTGAGAGGTAGAGCAGATGATGTTCTCAGTGATCTTACTGATTTTTTTCGAACTTTTTAAAAATAACGGTCTTAAACCAAATAGCAATAAATGTGAAATATTTTTTACCAATAATTTATCTGGTTCTATGATTGAAATTGTGAATTAAAGTGTCAGAGACACAATTTCAATCATATTTCTCCTGGATTAAAAACTGTCAGTACGGAACCACTATACCTGCTAGGTGCCCCGTTGTTTTTCGATAGTATTAAACCTGTTTTAAAAATAAAATGTGCTCAGTTTTTAAGCCAGGTTGATAAATTGTAAAAATTATACACCCACATTGCTCTTAATTTTTTTTAAATATTGTCTCCTTGTACGTAGATGTAAATACTTACTCCGCTTAAGTCCAGTCTTAAAATGTTCGGATATTTTAAAAGATATTCATAATAATCATAAAATAGCTAAAGAAAAAATTCTAAACATAACTATAAATACAATAGCCTAGACTGAAGCTCCTTTACTTATAACATTTAGTGGTATTGTTGTGAGAAATATTTCTAGGGTTGAATTGCCCGCTTTTCTTACTTCCATGCATAGTGTCAGTGGCTTATGCAACATAATTTTAAATAATAATGTAGACCTGTGCTTTGCTACGGAGGCAGATCAGATATGGCGAACGCACTGTCCCGGCGAAAATGTTCCACTGTAAGTTAGCCAACAAAAACAGTGAGGTATTCCGTTGGTACAGAGCGTGCAGAAAAATTTGTTTCATAATTTCCATAGAGACCAAGATCAGGCGTGCCTTCTAACTGTTTCGACTAAGGCATCTAGTCACTATTTACATGCTTAACCATCAAGTAATCTCGGCACATAACTTGATGGGGAAAGCTTACGTGTCGCCGTAGGAATCCGACTAGGAGCGGCAATTTGTTAAATTCATCAGTGCCCCTGTGGTAGCAGCGTTGACAAGTTTGGGTTCCACGGACTTTCATATAAGATAACTGCTGGTAGGTTTTCACGGCACGGTATTTTGAACGATGTCATCCGAAGGGCTCTTGTCTCTATAAATGTTCCCTCGGTTTTAGAGCCTTGTGGAATATTTAGACACGATGGCAAGACCCGACGGTATGACATCGGTCGCTTGGGAGAGAGGTAAAGCCCTAGTGTGGGATGCTACTTGCGTAGACACTTTGGCGGCTTCTCATCTCAGGGATACCTCTTTTGGAGCCGGGACGGCATCAGAAGCAGCTGAACTGAATAAGTGGCGCAAATATGAGTCTCTGAGAGTTGACTACATATTTTTGTAATTTGCTGTAGATACTATCGGTCCACGGGGTTCACGTGCGGTGAAGATCCTAAAGGAACTCTACCAGCGACCGGTCGTTGCTGCTGGTGATAAGAGGGCTGGTTCTTTTCTCGCTCAAAGGCTAAGTATTGCCATTCAGCGCTGGAAACGCAGCCAGCGTTCTTGGCACGATACTGCGGGGAGCAGGACTATATGATTATTAAGTTACTAGTTTTATTTTTTTATTACAGCTTTTAATATTGTATATGATAAAATAAGTAGTATTTAAATAATTAATTCAGACTCTTAAATACTTTTCAAATTGCCAATTTGTTACTTCACTGACCGTTCAAAAATAAAAATAGAGTGTGAAGTCTGTTAACTTTCCGCTTAACTTTACTGTGATGTTTTATTTATGTTTTAAAAGCTTCGTTATCCTTTTTGTTTTTACTCAGAGCGCTTAAAGGTTTGAACCAGCTTCTTACACTTCACCACAAAGTTAAGTTCCGTTCAAAATACCTCGGTTGGTAAATGTTTTAAAATACTAATTGTTATGATCCCTACTGTGTTTGTAATTCAGTTTTCGATAAAGACATTGAATTACTGAAAATACGTTTAATAATCATAAACTCTTAATATATTAGTATCCCAAAAACCTTAAATGTGATAACGGGACCGACTTCAATACAATGAAATGATTTGCGAACAGTATTAGTATAAAGATTATTATAATCCTCATCCTTGAACCTGAACGAATACTGAATGGAATTATTTTGTTTCATAGGATAAAAGTGACAAGCGAGCACACGGTCCACCTGATGGTAAGTGGTTGCTGTGGTCCATAGACATCTACATTTATCCTAATTTGCGAATAAAATGCAGATGCGTTGTCAGCATAAAATTGGCAGCGTTAAGCTGATATTTTACGCTGGTATTCTGTGAGAGCGTGGTCTTTCTCTGGTCGAGCCGACCCATTCGTGCTACAACTATACCTACTACTACTAATATAGCTGTAACATGGGTAAAAACATAATTATTTTTAAAAATATTTACAAAAAACCTCGTTCGATAATGCAATTCGATAGTGTAACATTTCCGCTTTATATATTGGGAAAGTTATAACGAATAAATTTTTATTTGAATACTAATTCATATCACAACAATATTTTATTATTTTCCATCTAAGTCGGTCAAAAACTCTATTTTCCTCACAGAACGAACGGTTTTCTGGTATAAGAGACCTAAACTCGAATCAAAAATAATATCTTACCAATATTGAAACAGATTTAATTTTTAGTTAATCCGCATTGTCAAAATATGCTTTCATGGAACTTGGAATTTGTGTTATGATTGAGAATGACGGAGGACAGACTGGCTTTGTCACTACAGGTAACAAGTTTACATTCTGTGCATATTTGTGGCCCACGGGAGCCAAACCTTGGTATTATTGAGGTCAGGTATTTACTGACACTTTAGTTAGACACTTGACATAACTAATCTTTATTTACAGTTTGAAATGTATAGTTTCTTTAACATATTTTTACGGTTTTATTTGTAAATGATACATAATATTTATTAGCTTTTGTACAGGAATTTTTCGCTTAAAAATTAGTAAAGTTTGAGAGCACTTAAATGCTTAATAAGTGTTTAATAACTACTACTGATGAGATACCTTGTATTTCTTAAGTAATAGTTATTAAATATATACGAATAATAATATATTACTGTAATCATTAGCTCGATAAGTTTAATTATTCATATTATGTGAACCAAAACAGTATTTCTTACCGCTATCAATCAGTTTATGTAATATCGAATGAAATTAAAAAATATATAGAAGAAAAGCTGTAGTAAATCACCAAGTGTAGATAAAATAAAAGTGGAGGATATAAAGTACGTAAAAAAGATGTTGTTGCTTGCGAAATTCGTGGTTATGTGTGTACAAAACTGTATTTAACCGAATAACTTACAAAAATCAATTATTCTTCCAAAGTTTAAGCAATTATTCCGATTATAGGCTAATCGCTACGCTATCGGTTAAAAAAATTTATTCAGTAAACTAGTAGTTTTCATGAAAAAAAAATCACTTAATATCTAAAGTACAACCATTCCATTACCATACTATTTTGCCATAAGCACTATTCATCCATTATGCCAAGAGATACGTACAAAGTGTTGCATTGTTTATTGCTTAAAAAGGTATTTGGTACTTATGGTTATGAATTCAAATTGAAGTGGTGCAAGAATGTGCGATTCGTGGTCACATAAACAAATGATTCCGCAGTTACTAAAGCAATCATAAATTACAATTAATGTAGAATATAAATTGTAGTTTACGATTCTATAAGTACGATGTTTTGCACGTAATAGTATTTGTATCGTTGTAAAATACTGCTCCACTTATAATATCGACGCTTGAAAATCAATAATTACCATGCGATATTTTGGGCGATATTGAGTTAAGTAATATAAATGTTACCGGATTAATTTTTTTGTCTTAATTATTTTGGTTTATTTTTACAAACAGTTGATTAACGCTGTCTTAAATATTCAATGAGAGTTATTTTTTTATAGGGGAGGGGGCAAACAAGCATGCGGCTCACCTGATGGTAAGTGACTACCGCCGCACATGAACAACTGCAACACCAGGGGAATAGCAGATGCGTTGCCGGCCTTTAAAAAAGGAGTAGGCTCTTTATTGAAGGTCCCTAAGTCCTATAGGTCCGGAAAAATCGTTGGTGGTAATCGATTCCACAAGGAAGTTGTACGAGGAAGAAAACATCTTCTAAATCGCACAGTGGTGGACCGCCAATCATCCAGATGGTATGAATGGTATCGCAAATTTTGTCGTGATGTGCGATGGTGAAATTGAGCGGCTGAAATTAGTCTGAACAATTCCTCAGAGCACTCCCCATGGTAAATTCGATAAAATACGTAAAGAGATGCAACATCTCTACGCAGTGTCAGTGAATCAAGCCGATCGGAAAGAACTCGGTCGTCGACGATTCGAACCGCTCTGCGCTGGATGCGGTCAAGTGGATGGAGATGGCACTGGGTAGCCCCTACCCAGAGATGGAAACAGTATTCCATGTGAGGCCGAACCTGCGCCTTGTAAAGTTGCAGGTGGTGTGCCGGCATGAAATATTGTCCCGCTCTGCTGAACACGCCAAGCTTTTTAGTTGCCAATTTGGCCTTCTCTTCCACGTGACCACGAAACTGCATGTCACTCGATATGTCGACGCCGAGGATTCCGATAGTGGCTGAAGCAACAAGGGGAGTGCCTTGAAACTGAGGAGATACGACAAAGGGGTTCCTTTTAGCGGTAAACGCGCAAACTTGTGTCTTTTGGGGATTCAACTGGACATTCTTTATAAGATCAGCTACCCACCTTGCAAGAGATTTGTCAGCAATATTCATATGTTACAGGTATATAATATAGATGTATTAACAAAGGGTTAGTCACTGGCCTAAAACCTCCATCAACTCGCACTAGAGCAGCGTGGTGGATTATGCTCTAATTCATGCCTCATCAGATTGAGGCCAATACTCAGTAGTGGGTGATTGTAGATTACTACAAGGGCTGTAATGATAATGATGATGACGATATCCGACGAAAACCTTTGCCCGAAAGTCTTTGATTTTGTGTAGTTAAACCTTAATTAATTGTAACTGTTCAAAAATCTTACAGAAATAGAAACTTTTTTATTCAATATAGATTATAAATAATACTTATTTAAAGTCACTTTTTGTTAAATTACCACTGGTTCGAAAAAAAACCTCTGTCCTGGAAAGAAGCAGCAAGAAACCCAGCGGATTTTTTTTTTAAATAACAGCTTAAAATCATGTATGTTACACAATTAATCACACAAAACAAATTAAAAATAGCTTGGTAGCAAACACCTCGTTCCCAGGGGTTATTATCATTCATAAATTCCTGAATATTATAATAACCATTTTATACAAACTTTGTTAAATAAAGTTTTTGAACTTTGAGCACGTCAAATATTTGTATATTTACTGGGATTTTTCAAGTTCTTAACTTTAAAACACTTACTAATTTAGATAAAGCATTATTTACCTCGTCATATTTTAATTTGAAAATTAATGAAGCGTCATAAGCAAATAAGAATATTATGGCTATCCCCTACTATGTAAGGTAAGTCATTAATATATACAAGAAACAGAAAGAAGCCGAGAATTGGACCTTGAGGCACACCCATTTGTACTATTGACCCGAAAGAGCGCATACTATTAATGACAACTTTTTGCATTTTGTTACTTAAATATGAAATAATTAATTTAAGAGCATTTCTTCTTACACCGTAGTGTTGTCGTTTCCTTACTAATGTCTCATGGTGAACACAATCGAAGGCTTTGGATATATATATATATATATATATTGTAGGGAATGAGGGTAAAAAATAAAAGAAAATATGAACAAATGAAGGTAGAATGGTAATCTCCCACTTGTTTTAGCAGTAAAGTATCATACAGGCGACTAAGAGGCATCAGTCTGTAATTCTAGGAGTCTCATATCGTTATTATGCCCGTTGGGCTAAAACATTACTTCTTCACTGAGATTCTGCCCAAATAAGACAAGTGATGTGGTTCTATTCGTGTAGTAGTTCTTCTAGTGTAAGCAAGGAAGATCATGTAACTGAGAGGCTGCCCTGTGTTACATCGATAGAAGTGGTGTAGCTGTTGCTTTGCATACTTTGGTGTTATCATGTAATTATGTCCTTCACGTTACACTAATGTGTGATTGTGTCTGGTACATATTACGGTTGGTCGAAATGTATTTGCTCTATACTGAATGTGTTTCTCTGTACTCTGTTTTATTCCTGATAATGATTTATGCGTAAGCAAGAGAGCAAGTTGAACATCCGCTCTCACGCTTTTATTATTTTTAACAATAAACCTTCAGAGTAAATTCTAATACGAGTAACATTCTTTTATTTAAATAATTTTGAGAATGATTTCTAACATCAGAAGTGGAATAGTTTCTAAAATCAGTTGTGGGATAGTTTCTAAATTCAGAAATGGGATTAAAGCCTTTTCTTGTAGCTTTACATTGAAATTTCTTACATCAGAAGTGGGATTAAAGCCTTTTCCTATAGCTTCACATTGAAATTTCTTACATCAGAAGTGGGATTAAAGCCTTTTCCTGTAGCTTCACATTGAAATTTCTTACATCAGAAGTGGGATAAAGATCCCTGTTACCATCCACATACTCTTTGAATAGTGTGAGGGTTATTACATTCGTGAAAGACTATAATGCACCTTGCGTTGATGGCTTTGTTTTTATGTTAAATGTCGTAATAAAATTTGCTGTTGTATATTCGACATTGACGTATTATTAAAGTGTAAAGTAAAAGTATAAAATGATATGTTTTAAGCTAAAAGTGAAATCTTTTTGTTCGATTTATATTAAAAGTACCCGCGAGGACTTTCATTGTTTCTTAACGTACTCAAATATGTTAACAAATGTTAAAAGAAATATTGAAAAGAGGTGTTACTAAATGAGTTTTAGTTTGCATCCAGTGAAAACTTAACTTGTTGGAGTTTTGTTGTAATTGATGAATGTCTAGTTTTGATTTTTTGTGAAATGATATAAAAATACTTAGCCCACGAAATAATGTAGCCCATACATTTTAAAATTCGAAATGTGTAAGCGATATATGAAACAAAGGATTAACTTTAACGTGCTATGAATTTGAAAAAATAAATAGCCTGTTTGTATTCTAATGTGTCGATAAGTGTCAGTCTGGTACATATTACGGTTGGTCGAACTGTGTTTGCTCTATACTGAATGTGTAGTGCTGTTTTATTCCTGATAATGATTGATTGCGTAAGCAAGAGAGCAAGTTCAACATCCGCTCTCACAGTTTTATTATTTTTAACAATAAACCTTCACAGTAAATTCTAATACAAGTAACATTCTTTTATTTAAATAATTTTGAGAATGATTCCTAACATCAGAAGTGGGATAGTTTCTAAAAATATATAATCAGCTCAATACCAGAATCAGTTGTCGAGCAACCCCTTGTGATACCGAATTGATTTTTTTGAAGTATATTATTTACATTAAAAAAAATTATTTGATCAAGAACAATTTTTTCCAAAATTTTACTAAGTGTTGGTAATATAGAAATTGGTCTAAAATTGGCGGGGTCTAATGTACAACCAGATTTAAATACAGGCATTACTTTACTATGTTTCATTAAATCAGCAAATACATTCGATACTAGTAATAAAATTAACAGCTAATTGAGGCGCGATTATATCTATTATAGACGCAATAACTTCAACGGAAATTCACAACATGCGATGATATTTTATGAAATACATTTTGTTTAAATAATCATTTGGCGACGGCAGGAGAAGAATTCAGTGACTTAGTAGTTAAGATCGGAATGTCAGTAAAATATTTCTCAAAAACCAATACAACATCCTGATCTGATTAAAACTTAACCAGTAGTTTGAATTGCGACAGTTGACTTTACCAGTTTTACTATTAATTATACTACAGGTCATTTTAATTTTATTAGACGCCGTCTTAATTGTGTTGCTCAAATGCAAAGACTTTGCTGTGGAGCACACTCTTTTAAATATTTTTTCATATTATCTAAATTCGACGCTAGTATTATATGACCTTTCATGGTAAAGTTCATATAACCTTTGTCTGCTCTTATGGACTCCTACTGTCGCCCATTTATTGAATGCCTTCCGACTGTTACGCTAACCTTATTTAATTTATACTAAGTATGATTAAAATTCGCTGGTAGAAAAGTTTTTTGATTTCCATTTAGATTATTTTACCTACGTGTCCAACATGCGTTACTTCTGGATGCGTCATTTTTCTTCAAATACAATTATAAAATAATGAGGTTTAGTTACATAAATTTACTTGTTTTATAATAAAATTTTGATGTCGGTTAGTAACTTTTACCTGTTTGTGATTTTGATGTAATTATTACTAACCGACACTATTTCATAAAATATTGCAAACATTTATAATCTTTAAATGCCATTTTGCTAAGCGTTTAATCTGCATCTAAATTTCCTTGGAATTGAGTAGTTATGACTAATAGGCGATTATTAAAAAAAATCAAAACCTAAAACTTTTAATTGCTCTATTGTAAAGTTGCCAATATGTCGTTTGGTAATTATTGCCTTTCAAGCGTTGATATGTAGTTCCTCGTTATCCTCGTCTCGTTGGTTTAGTGGTAAACGCGATTGCTGATCATGAGATCGGCCAAAAATTGGATTTTTCTGTCAAAAAATTCTGAGTAGCAGCACAGAGTCAAGAAGTTGGCGATGTTTCACCCCTATGCCTCGAAAAGTATGTATAGCCGTTAGTCATGTGCTTGACCTCTCTCCGGGCGTATCGGATTACCGTTCCATTGGACGAATAGACAGCAAACCTGTGCTTGCGAATATACTTCAGCATTATAATCCTGTCCTGCGCTGATGGTTGGTTAACGTTGAGACTAACCGCTTTGACTGAAATACGGTCTGGAGAACATTGTTATGTAGGAGGGTATCACTTGTTTTATATATATTCCGACAGGTACCTCAAAATTATAGAGAAGAAGGTGCAGACTGAATTCGTTACCATACTAAAGTGGGCAAATGATGATGACATAATAAAATGTGTGCTTCTTAATTCTACATATATTAGAAAACCCTATAAATAATTAACATAATATTTTGAGTGCTTACATAACAAACTGGTAGTATGTCAAGCCCAAGAAGCCTCACACTAGCCTATACTTACTATTAATTTCAGATCATGGATCACTAGGCAACAGCTTGCAGCTATTTTTTTTCAAAATTGTGTAACAAGAAGAAAAGATCATTTTGAGTTTTAAAACAAATGTTCTTGTGATTTTATTTCAACATAAAAATTTACATTATTTTTACTTTCCTACTTTATAAATAACAACCTTATTCTGCTTTGATTCCACAAACGTATTACTATTGCATTTGAATAAAACAAACAAAGGGATTTCTCGAGACAGTGTTTTCGCAAGCATTTGTGGATTCAGGGTATTGTAAAAATTCAAGCTTAGGGCGCCTCTACGGAAACTCGAACATACATATGCGTTACGAGGTACCCAAATGTTCATAGAAATGAATGTATATTGACTTAAGTAGACTAAGACTAAGCTAAAACCTAAAAGCTATTAATTTGTATTGTACTTTTGAGACGAACCTTTTTAACGAAAACTTTTTATGTTTTGTAATAACATAATTATATTACATTATCTAATATCGCTCCATATATACATAAATTAAATTGAACTGTCTGTCTCCAATATCGAAATACTGCCTTTTATTGAGTTGAGAGGGTTATATACATGACAGAATATGACATGAATTTTTTTTCTTTTTTGTATATCTGTCTGTCCATCCCATGTACTCAAAATAAACAACTAACATGAGCGGTTCAAAAAATGGAAATATACGAACTTGGTACTTAACAATACACCAAACAAATTTTTTTTAGTAAACAGCGATTACCACTAATACTCATATAAATAATCATGATTTTTTTAACATAATATAAGAAACATTATAATATGAATTCCTGATCGCACTGCCCTTTCTCCACCAAATAAATAATGGCTTAACAGTTTCCTCGTATTTAAAAACTAGCATTAAGCATATTACATATAATTTACAATACCTAATGTAAAACATTCGAATACCAATGTGCTCTTAAATGGGGAGGAGTTGAGTCTTGTGGATACCACTGTTTTTCTTGGTATTACTATTGACGCGAAACTTCAATGGGGCCCCCATATATCTAAATTAGCAAGCAGACTTAGTTCTGCAGCATATGCTGTAAGAAAGATTAGAAGTCTCACAGATGTTGAGACAGCTAGGTTAGTGTATTTTAGTTACTTTTATAGCGTAATATCTTATGGAATTTGGCTATGGGGTAATACGACTGATATTAAAGCTATATTTGTTTTGCAAAAGAGAGCCGTACGAGCGATTTATAACCTAAATTGTAAAGAGTCCATCCGAGAAAAATTTAAAGAAATAAACATATTAACTTTGGCATTGCAATATATTTATAAGAATGTAATGTATGTGCATAAAAACATAAATAGCTTTAATAAGAATAAGGACGTGCATACTTTAAACACTAGGAACAAACATAAGCTTGTAATGCCAGTTACTAGACTCCACAGAATCAGTGATTCATTTATAGGGCAATGTATACGCTTTTACAACAAAATCCCAGAACATATTCAAAGTTTGTCAATAAACAAGTTTAAAAGATTTATAAAAAAAAACTGTACAAAAAGTTATTATAATATTAAGGAATACATGAATGAAAATAACCCCTGGGAATAAGGTGATCGCCACCATGCTGGTTCTATGAAAAATCATTTAAAAATTGTATAAATGAAGTTATTGTTAAGTGAAATATGTTTGAAAAAAAAAGTCCCGATGGGTTTCTTCCTGGTTCTTCCCAGGACTGGGGTGTTTTCCGAACCAGTGGTACATAAAAAATTAATTTCAATAAGTATTAGGTTATAATCAATATTGAATAAAAAATTATTCTATTCTATTCTTTTCTATTCGATAACAAGTGACTGAGATACGTTATCACATCGTTTGCTGGCTCGATAGCACTTTGTCGTGAAGCGACAATTAAGAACAAAAAGAATCTAACCTAAGAGCAGCAAAACAACAAAAATACAACAAAAACAAATAATATATTTAAGATTCAAAAGATATTTACAATTTTATATAACAAAAATGGAGTATGAAGGTGAGGATGGATGATGTGATTTACAAATTATTTAAAAAAAAAGGTAATAAAAAAAGGAGATTAGTGTCGGAGCTGCGTCTGAAGATCCAAAGTGTGCTCTCAGCGCCTGGAACGAGCACGCACGGCGTAGGTGAGAAGGCGTGGGCGTCTCTAGGCGACGACCTCAGGTGAATGCGGTGATTGCAGGATCCGGCGATTTCAGGCCAGACAGGGGCTTGCAGGATCCTCAGCGACTTCAGACAGCACAGAGGCCTGCAGGATCCGGTGACTGCAGGCGGGACAGAGGTTTGCAGGTTCCGGTGACTTCAGGCGGAACAGAGGTTTGCAGGTTCCGGCGACTCCAGGTAGAGCAGAGACTTGTAGGATCCCGGCGACTTCAGGCAGAGCAACGGTTTGTAGGATCCGGCGACTTCAGGTAGAGCAGAGGTTCGTAGAGTCCAGTGGCTTCAGGCAGGACAGAGGCTTGCAGGATCCCGAGGCAGTGCGGCCCCGGGATAAGGCCTTTAGGAGATGCTTCCAATTCGAGAACTGAAGCGAGACTGAATTTCTTCACCGATTGTTCGGCTTTTATACTTTTCTAGAGAGAACGGAAAAATTATTTAAATTAAACGCAAATTTTTTGTAAATGGTCAAGAGAAAAGAGTATTTATGTGGAATTATCGAAATAGAAACAACAGACCGGTAGCAAATTTGAATATAATTGCCATAGAGACCAAATAAACAACAATGTCAAAACATGTCAAATTTTGGTTTTAGGCTTGTAATAAAAAAACGGCAAGATTTAAGTGAAAAATGAGATATTATTGATATAGGAAAAAAGGTAGCGCAACTGCACGCACAAAGCCCGAAATTGCAGAGTTACGGAAAACTAAATAAAAGATCGAAAAAAGGTAGACTCCATTGACACCAATTTAAAAGTGCTGATAATGTGAAAATACGAAGTAGAAATGATTTGTTATTGTGTTCTTATGGTTTAAAATCGTTACAGGATCCTATGGAAATAAAGGTGATGTAAAATATCCAGTTTTGAGGTGAATGCAGAAAATCGAAACAGAATGGAAAAATGAATTTAAAATAATGTAAAATGATAAGTAAGTAGCATAACACTACATCTTCTTATTGCAGTTTTTATTGACCAAAGGTAAATATAGCAGTGAGTTGCGTTGACAACTGCGGGCTACTGTGAAATATATTTTTGAAAGAATGTCGGAACAATCTGTATTAGTTGTGGCTTTCAAGAGAAAAATAATGTCAGCTATGTAACGTCACAATTCCAAAGGTAGAAGATGAATTTTTCAGCAAGACGGAATGTATGATTCTAAATTATAAACACATTTCTACCTAAAGCTTAAAAATGTTATAAATGTTTTCTGCATTCGTTATATCTTAATTTGTCATGGGCTCCAGACTTGTTGCGTGTGCTCCAAGATGCACGCTCCTGACATAAGTATAATATAATATTTTGAAGGTTTTAGCATTAGTAAAACTCTTAATAAAATGCACTTGCAACCGGGCTAGGTGATTTGCAAGGATCAAGAGTTTTAAGAAGTTGTAGTACAATTTTATCGTTCTTAAAATTTGGTCACATCGGACAACGATGGGGCGGAATCTAGGTGGTCAGTTGAAAATTTTTAAGCATTTATTCACCTTAGTTTTAAATTTTTTTAAAAACAAAAGGCTCATAAAATATTACATATGTAAGTTATTCCAAAAATATATCTTTAATTTGTACCAATTTTCCTATAATAATGATTTCCTTGCCACAACAATAAAACTAAACACAAAATATTTAACAACACATTTTTGGAGAAACGGTGAGAGAGAAATTTTGAATCATTCATTCAGTCCAACCTACACGTGTCTCTCGGCTGCTCCGCGCCGTATGGTAGTGGCGTAAAATCTACTACCCCTTAGTTCGCACCATGAGCCAACAAATAAAATAAATGGCCCCAAGTTCGCGGCGCCCCTTTAATGAGGCAGGGGTGCGAATAATCTCCGAGAGAAAAACCGGCAACGAGGTTCATCACCCATCACGTTCTATCTCCCGGAGTGGCGAAAAGTGGATTGCGGAGGCCCGTCTAGCTACTCTGAATGTATGTGGAGCAATGAATGATAAGATGGATAAAGTATGCGAAATGATGACTGATAGAGGAATAGATGTGTAAATGAGACGAAATTAAAGGGAAAGGATGGCACTGTACATGCCATGTATACTGCTACTGGTCTGGTGTAGACGAGACCGAGCGGGCATATCAGGGAGTCGGTATCATCCTTTCAGAAATAATTGGTCAATGTGGGAAAGAGTATGAATGTGTAAGTCCAAGGCTGTTATGGATACCAATGAAAGTGGGCTTAAAGAAGTGGTTTGTGCTAGGGGTGTACACCTCAGACATGTCTAAGCTCACTTATATTCGAGAGCAGTTTTGGTAAGGAGGGTGTTGATGAAATGTAAGGGAAATGAAAATATTATTATGTTAGGAGATTTTAATCAAAGGGTTGAGGTGAAAAGATCTGGTAATGAAAGAATATTGCGAACGTTTGGTGATGAAAGTATAAATAAGAATGGTGAAGAAGTCCTCAACGTATGTGTGGAAAAAATATTTTTGTGACGAACACTTTCTTTCGTCATAAGAGAATTCACTTGAGTAGATGGAAAAGAGGTGATGATAAAATAATGATAGATTTCATAATTGTGAATGAAAGAATAAGGATCGCAGTGGTAGATACAAGGGTTTACCGGGGGTGCAACGTAGGGACGGATCATTACTTGGTCTTATGCCGAATTAATGGCCTAATCAGGTGTTGGCAGCATCGGACATCTGTATCTACCACTGCATTACAGCCTATAAGAATAGAGAGTTTACAAGCTGAAGGTGTGACAGAGAAGTATAAATGTAGACTGAGGAAAAATATACGTAATTCTGTATGAATGATTTAGACTTGAAGAATGTATGAAATAATGTTAAGAATGTTGTAGTGGATACAGCCACCGAAGTATATGGTGTAAGTAAGAGAACGAATGACAGGAAAAATATTACGTTGTGGTGGGATGATGAGGCACGGATGGAAGTTGAGAGCATGGCTAGATTGACTAGCAACCAAAGCTGGTAATTCTGGCGGTATGAATGATGAGATTGAAAGAAAAAAAGGCAGACTTTAGTCGTATAAATAACAGAGTAAAATAAGTTGTTGAAAAGAAAAAGCAAGATATGATAACTTCCAGGCAAATATTAAAATATTATTTTTAAAGGATAGGGTGACAAACGAGCACACAGTCCACCTGATGGTAAGTGGTTGCTGTTACCCACAGATATTTACACCTATCATCGATTTTGAATCAAAATGTAGATGCGTTGTCACCCGTGAGGACTAAGACGGAATGCCTCTTTTCCAGTAAAAAGGGTCTCCGGTTCTCTACACTCGCCATACGAAAAACAGCAGTCTTTAGCTGCTATTTTACGCTGGTGTTCTGTGAGAGCGTGGTCCCTCCCCGGTCGAGCCGACCCATTCGTGCTACAACTATACTACGAAAATAGCTGCAGCATGGATCAATCACGTATAAAGTAAAATGTTTTGGAAACTCGTAATAACTGCCAGGGGAAATTCAAAATAGCCTAGAATGAATGCTATACAATACCAGAATGGCTGTATGCTGAATGACGAAGTTTCGAGTTTAAAGATATGGAAGGAATACCTGGAAAGCGTGTGTATGAGTGAATCTTAAGTCGTCTAAATTAAGTGAAATAGAAATTCCGAAAGAAGTGGAGACAGGTATGAAGATAAGTGTAGATGAAAAAATGAAAGCAATGAAAAACATGAAAGCAGATCAGGCAGCCGGATATGATAGAGTATCACTCGAAATGCTAAGGGCTGGAGAGGGAGTGGTGGGTGTCAGACAGGGCTGTGTTGTTTCGTCGTGGCAGTTTAACCTATTTATGGACAGTAGTTTGGGAACTTTGAAAGTTGAAGGATGTGGATTGAGAATGGGTTAGTTAACCGTCACATGCCTTTTGTATGCCGACAGTCAAGTCATATTGGCATCATCGGCATCGAAGTTGCAAATTATGGTTATATTAATGAACTGGTCATTAAAAGAAATGGGTATGAAAGTGAATGCAAGTAAGACGAAAGTGATGGTTTTTGAAAGAGGAGAAAATAAAACGTTATGTGAAATAAGAATAGAAGGGAAGCTGATTGAGCAAGTGGATGAGTTTGTATATTTGGGATGTGTATTTAGCAGAGAAAGTAGAAATGATAAGGATATAGAACGACGAGCGAACGCAGCAAATAGAGTGAATGGGGCTCTACACGCTATTATGAAAAGTCAGAATGTGTCTATAAAGGTACATATGGCAATTCATAATGCTGTGTTAAGCGTCTCCCACACAGAAGCGGCTTGCGGTGGCGGCCGCGGTGGCGGTAATGAATAACCTGTGTTAGGATATCAAGTCAACCAGTGCGATCGGCGTTATTAGTATGACTAAATATTTATCAATGCATCTCATTAAAAAAAATGTCTATTTTGGCAGTGAATTCAAAATACTGCAAAGCAAAAATATACTGGAGTGCAATGCATTTCTCTCCACTTAAATAAAAAGAAATATATTTATATTAATTCTCTACTTAAAATATTTGTACTGAATTATCTTGGCTAGATAAAAATATATTGCTGAACAGAGTCTCACGACATCAAAACAGAGCAAATGCATTAGTAACCTTATTTCATTAATACCGAGAAACAATAAAAAAGTAAAGTTTGGCAAAAAAGAATATTCTTATAAAATAATAACTCTATTGGCCGGTGTCAATAGTTACATTTAGAAAAATGTCACGTAATATTTAAATCGTTTGGGTCGAGATGTGTCCCGACTGTCTAAAGCAGATGGTGTAGAAAAATATCTCTTTACTCCAATAATTCAATTATTACTGTACCTATTTCAAGTTTCACCCATATATTTCATAACAGCCTATAAAAGTCTACTGTTGAACTTAGACCAGCCCATAGATTGCCTCATAGGGAGATTTTGCTATAGTTTCCACGCTTGGCAGCCGGGTTGGCAATCGCAGATTTTTATAATTTTACTTTGTTATTAGAAAGATACCACTGCCCATCTCCCGTTTCAGTTTCTTTCTTTCGTCTTTTACGACACCTACTAGACGACACAGGGTAGTGGATAATCTTACACCACCACTGTTGTTTTCAAGTTTTAGTGCTCTATAAATTAAGTAAAATTAAATATAAAACATCTTTCTGATAACAACTTAAAATTAAAATAAAATCTGCAGTTGTCAAACTACAAACCAAACGTGGCAGTTTTCTCAAATAAGCCTTTTTTATAGAATAAAAGTGACTACTACATCTATCCTCAATTAAGCATCATAATGCAGATGCAATGACACTCATGAAGACTGAGATGGATTGCCTTGCTTCCAGTAAAAAGGGTCTCCGGTTATCTACACTCACCTTCCTTCAATGAGACGATATATGGGGACGCCTATGTTTAGACTTTGATAGGCTGTAATAAATCATACAAAATAATTTTTAATAAAATAATATACTACCTGTGTGGTTAAAGAATGGGATTGAAAATGGCGTCACCTCAATTCACCTCCCGCTTGCATATTGTCGCTGTCTATACTCACACCCGGCAGTAGAGTGCAAAAAAATACGTTGTGATGTGCGTTTTTCGGCACGTTCTGTAATTTCAGTCTAACTCGTCATTGGAATCAATGATAACAAATTCTCATATACTACAAAAATCCAGTTTTGCTAATTTGTGTGCTACGACGCGTTCTGAGATCTTTTTTCCATAATTATTTTTGTTTGTTAATTTTTTATATAAAATATTCACATGCTATTCAGTTATCAATTTTTCAATTTTCGTTTGTCTGTTTATCCGACCTAATCATTGGAATGGCGGAACCGACTGTAATTAAACATTACGATTAAATAGAGAGTAAATAAAGTTTAAAATTAGTTTTATCCTTTCATAACAAGTAGAAGCTCCGCTGACGATATGCGTTTTTATTATCAAAACAGCGCCATATATCATTAAATTAAAAAAGCCTATATTTTGCCTTTAGTAACTAAGAAATTAAATAACGTAAATAACTTATATTTATACGTTTAAATAATTAAATTTATAAAATCATTTAAAAATCCTAACGTTTAATTTAATCATTATTTCATTTTAAAAGTATAATAATTAAAATTTTAAATATAATAGATAATATTGACATCTATCGAACGTATGAAAATTGATATTTTGTGAACTAAAAAACATACCAATTTTCATACGTTTGATACTATATCTATATGTAAACTGATTAAAACGGGTCTGCCTGCTATTATTTCAAAATTGTAATTTAATCATTTTTTCGTGAAATGGTGTCTTTTCATGATATTTATCACTGTTTATTGACCAAGTCATGGTATAGCTTAGCCAAATCAATGAATAGAGATCATTTAACGATATTACCAAACACTACATTGCTATTTCATGACAATATAATATGGTCATATCATCAAATAGTTTTTAACCGTAGGCGATGCTGATATCGTGTTCTTTTAACAGAAACAGATTTTTAACAGAATCATCATCACTTTATGCCTTTTTTTATCTACATAAATAAATAAAATATAAGTGTGTGTTTGTAATGTCAAAATAATAGCTTTTTACTATATGCATATCAAATTATATACGATACTTACAACAAAATCACGATTTTTTGTCTGTCTGTCTTTCAGTCTGTCTGTCTGTTTGTTCCGGCTAATCTCCGAAACGGCTGGACCAATTTTGACCCTACTTTCACTGGCATATAGCTGATGTTATGAGAAGTAACTTAGGCTACTTTTATTTTGGAAAAAGAATTAGGGTTCCGCGCAAAAAATAAAAAATGAAATCCAATCGTAATAAATAACGCGCGGGCGAAGTTGCGGGGAACAGCTAGTATAATAAATAAATGTTCGCGTCTTTGGGGTAGCTCTTGAGCCAGTCGCACCCCAACCTTCTGTAGCTGATATCACTAGATAGTATAGTTTTGACTTTCATAGTATTAATGTAATATAGCGCCCTCTACTTTGATAAAATTAAATTTTAGAATACTACTGAATACTTATTCGTGCAGTATCAAAAATTGTCACACTTAAAAATATCTAGACCGGTGGCCATTATCGGGATAATTTAACACAATTACCACATTTGGCAAAATGGCTAAGAGAGAAGCTCTTTAGTTGAATATATTGGGTGTCTGTCGGCATGGGTTTCATTTCAACTTCATGTGTTATCACGTTATCTGATGTAAATAATTGTTAATTAAGTGCACTGTGAGATTTTATCTCTATTTGATGGATTAGTTCGTAGAATCGTTGGGTTTCTAATTACTAGATAGATATGGTCAACAATCGTACAAACGCTTTGTATGAGTTTTAATGAATTTTATTTTAAACAAATACGAGAGCCGTGTAGCTCGCCGTGAGATGTCATCACGACAGGAGAGTAAAACGTGTACGATTTCTTTGAGTACAAATTAATCTGTTATGGGAAATTTTACGTGCTGACTTACCACGTATCCGGTGAAGTGGTGAAGAATAACTTCGTGGCCAAACCTAAATGTCTTAGTAGTTAAAAAACTCGTTGAAATGTGAAAATCGTTAATATGCAGTGAAGGATTGCGACATACCCTTTTCTGTCCACAAAACACTATAGGTAATGAGGAGCTCTATGCACAGTAGTTAGACATATGAAAGCTGATTGTTTAGATTTTATAACTTTAATGAGACTATAAATCAGTTTGTCATTTAAGATTTTTGTATTTTTGAGTTTTCATATTATGAGACAAATCAAGATTTTTGTGACAGTACTGGTATCATAGCTCACATGAGATATGTAAATGAATAACAACAGGCAACATCCTGTGTTGCGAAAAAATACTTTAAATATCCAAGACAGCAGACTTTACTTAAGCAAAGGTTTATTTTATTTAATAAATAGATATATGTTTTGTTGAATTAATAGATAAATGTAGTTTACTTGTCAAAGGCGGTAATCAAACTGTACATATTAAACATTATTATATATTTTTCATAATGTTAACTGCAATTTGAAGTGTCGATTTACCATTTGTTTGTCTTAGAATTTCCCCAGTTGAGGTGATCGTGCGTTGGCACTTTTTGGCCAAAGGCTCTGTGGCTTGTACCCAGTAGTGATATTTTTAGTTTTAATGGGGAAATTATGATGTTTTTATATCATTCATATTTCACGCTACCGTAAATATAAACGATAGCAAAGATTCGAAAGAATAGAACTCATCATCGTTATCATTACAACCTATCAAAGGTCCACTGAACTGAACATAGGCCTCCCCTATAAATTGTCAAATAGGCTGGATATTTGCTATAGTCGCCACGCTTGACAGGGGGGTTGGCAACTGCAGCCTTTATTATTTTGAAATGTTGTCAGGAAGATGATGTTGATCCCATCTCCTGTATATTTTCCTTTATAGCCTCTTAGGACACACATGGAACGATGTGAGGTAGCGGATTCTCTTTCGCCGCTACAACAAAGCGAACATTTTTCTGCTTCCGATCATGAGTGTATTTCTAGTCCACTGCGAATAGAAATTCATTTGCAATAAAAGTAATCTTAAGGATTTTATCGTGTTTAATTTTAACTTTTTTAATTCCTTACACACGGACGCGGACTGAGTTGATGATGTCAGTTTACGAAGACCACAATCAACTTTTATTTAATAATGTTTTGTCCGATCTACGCAGGACGAGATTACAGTTGAAGTCTTGCAGTAGTATGCTTGGGTTTGGATTTAATTTTATTAATTATGGGATCCCAAGTAGATGGTAGTACCCAGCCATCTTCTTTATTGAAGTACTGGCATAGAGACACAGACACCGAAGTGACTCTAAAAGTAATCGAATTTTGCTAAATTTAGCATTCAATGATGTTTCTAAATTAAAGACCATGCGAGCGAAGCCGCGGGTAAAAAGCTAGTCATATATAAATATGTGGGGGATCTTTTGTATTATCTTAAATTTAAAATATTATAAATCAACAATAAATCACCAAGAACAATAAAAGCTGTTAGTTGTTTTAGCGTAGAGCGTTAAGCTTTTAAGCGAAGCTTAATGATGCATGATTTTGAACGAATCTTACGTTGCATTTTTGCATAAACGTGCTTTGTCTCCAATGACTTACTTTAAAATGTTTTAGTGCGAAAGCTAAAAAAGAAAATAAAAACGACGTTGAAGGTGAAACATTAAAACTCTACTAACGAGGCGTCACCGGAAATTGAATGCGACTTTGTATTTTTACGACTTATTTTATATACATAGAACCAGAACTTCCATAATGCTCTTTAGTGATTTAACTCCACATGCTGTATAAGTAGTACAAATTGCTTGTTCCTTTTTTATTTATTAGGGCGTATAAAGTACATAACTACTACCACCGTCGGGTTCTTAATATTGAATTGTAAATTGCAACTGACAATAGTTACGAGAGAAACCATTGCATTGGAATTCAGATTCGTATTTATTGTGATTTTGCCCCCTTGTGTCCGAAACTGCATCTTAGAAATTATATCTTTGATCTTATTACGTAGGATTGAATATAGAAAAGCCCTTCTGTAGCAGTATTATTGCTACAGCACAAATATATCGACTCGATCGGGGAAAGACAACACTCTTAAGTTTCGTTTGGTGAGTGACGAGAAAAATTTTAGCGGTAACCAGGCATTCCATCTTACTCCCAAGTGTGACTACTCTTCTGCCTATTGATTGATTGATGAGGACACATGTAGGTGGTTATAGTCCATATCATCTCCTTAGCACCAGGTGTTCTGCGTACTCGTTTTTCATTCTTACTTCTGTAAAACAATACACTTTATGTAAAATATGGGCAAATTTGAACGAGTGAATACCTCTGTTTACGCCTTATGTTATTATGTTGCTGATGCATTTTATGAAGTCTGTCTTTCATATATTTTTACTATATTATGTATGTATAAAAGAAGTTAGCACACAGCTTAAGTGCAGTTATTTCCCAGCACAGGGATTTAAGTAATATTGTTACGAGCTTGGGGTTCGAGACAATTAAAAACTGCCGATTGAATTACCAAAATTGACACTTTAATTACACAACACTAATTATAACTTAAAATCACACTAATAATAAAACACAGTTCGCCGTTATTTCGCTTCGAAGTATTCTCCTGTATCACCAATTCAATACTGCCCCGGTCGTGGTCTATACCGGCCTTATATAGGGCCTCAGATAGTTTCCAGAACCTTCTACTGTAGCGACATCTAGAATGTTCGAGTACATATCGGTCCCGAAATTTCTGGAAGGATCTGGACTCTCCTAGTTCTGCTACTCGACACTAGAGGGCGCTAGTGTAACTAGTGTTGCCATGTACAGGACATTAATAGTGGCGCGCTACACTTTCTTTTACTCGACACTAGAGGGCGCTAGTGTAACTAGGGTTGCCATGTACAAGACATTAATATTGGCGCGCAACACTGCCCCCTCCTGAGACATGCTCGTCCCGAGCATTATTGAACCCATAATAACGCGCCAGTCGATCCAAATGGAAAATCTTGGGAGTACCTCTGACACCTTTCTGTATCCGGTAGGTTACATCATTGATTCTTGTCACAATCCGGTACGGTCCGTCCCATTTAGCTTGAAGCTTAGGAGATTTCCGTTTGCTGCGTAACCACACTAGTGAACCTTCATCAAACCCCTTGTTGTTCATTTTGCGGTCATACCGTGTTTTCATCTTCTCAGACGTTTGCTGGCCCGTCTGTCTGACGTGCTCATAAATGTTATTCATTTTGTTCCGCAAGTCATTTGCATAATCGGTTATACTGCGTGGGGCATCAGGTGGTATTCCGGTGATCAGGTCTGCAGGCAGCCGCAATTCTCTCCCAAAGTTTACGAAAGCTGGTGTCACTGATGTACTTTCGTGAACAGCGCTTCGATATGACAACAAAAACGGTTGTATGTGCCTGTCCCAGTCTCGTTGCCGTTTTTCCAAAACTTTTGCTAGGTACCTCTCCAATGTCTGATTAAATCTTTCTACCATTCCATCAGATTGTGAGTGGTAAGAAGTTGTTCGTGTTTTCTGAGTACCCATAACTCGGCAAGTTTCCTGGAATATTTGAGACTCAAAATTCCTTCCTTGATCGCTGTGAATCTCTAAAGGTACTCCAAAACGACAGAAGACTTCATGAACTAGTTTATCTGCAACTGTTGAAGCTTCTTGATTTGGAATGGCGAAGACTTCTGGCCACTTAGTGACGTAATCCATCACTACCATGAAATACTTGTTACCACTTTCAGTTTCTGGAAACGGCCCCGCAACGTCAATGGCTATCCTCTCCCATGGTGCACCAACATTGTACAATTTCAATGCGCCTCTACTACGAATTTGAGGTCCCTTTACAGCCGCACAACTTGTACATTTGCGGCACCAGTCCTCGACATCGTCACGACAGTGGACCCAGTAAAACCGTTCTCGGATCTTCAGGAGAGTTCGTTTAACTCCCAGGTGGCCTCCTGAACAACTACTATGGTACAGCTGTAGAATATCCGGCACTTTAGCCTTAGGAACAACCATTTGCAAATGACACCTGTCTCCCCGACCATTCTCCCATTTACGGCACAGGACTCCACCCTGAATCAGCAAGCTGTCCCATTGGGCCCAATAGCTTTTCGTGGTCGAACTCATTGCTGAGACGTCGCTCCACTTGGGCTTAGGAGCACTGGCCTTCATCCATTCCAGAATCGGCTTAATATCCGAATCTTCCTGCTGTGCATGTTGTAGGCTGTCCTTCCACTCATTGCTGAGCTGGTCTGTCCTGAGCATCCTCACAGATACCACTTCCTTACCCTCTTGCCTAGTACAATGCTTGCAATCTTCAGGGCAAGGTCTTCTTGACAATGCATCTGCATTTCCATGAGATTTCCCGCTGCGATGTTCGATCACAAAGTCGTATTCTTGCAGTAGTTCAATCCATCTCGCAACTTGTCCTTCCGGATTTTTGAACTGCAATAGCCATTTCAGTGCAGCATGGTCAGTTCGTAAGTGGAATTTCCGCCCTAGAAGATATTTGCTAAAATGCTGCAAGGACTTTACCACAGCAAGCAATTCGCGTCTTGTGACACAGTAGTTCCTTTCCGGCTTTGACAATGACTTGCTGAAGTACGCTATCACAATCTCTTTGTCACCATTCCGTTGAGACAACACACCGCCAAGTCCTATATCACTTGCGTCTGTGTCAACTATGAATTCCTTGCCCGCATCAGGGTACCCCAAAATAGGTGTTTTGCACAGGCGGTTCTTGAGCTCCTGGAATGCAATATCGCAACTTTCATCCCAGCAGAATTGTCGCTTCTCCTCGGTTAGCTTGTGCAGAGGTTTGGCTATATCTGCAAAGTTCTTCACAAATCGCCGATAATAAGAGCACAAACCCAAAAATGCTCTAACCTGTGTCTTGTCTTTTGGGACCGGCCACTCCTTGACAGCAGCAATTTTCTCTGGATCCGTGCGGATACCTTTTTCCGACACTACATACCCCAAAAAACTAACTTGCCGTTTGAATAGTGAGCACTTCTTTGGACTCAACTTGAGGTTGGCACTCTGGATCTTCATGAGCACGCATTCCAGGTTTTGAAGGTGTTCCTCAAACGTATGGCCTACGATGATGATGTCATCCAAATAGACCAGACAGGCATCTCCAATTAGCCCGGTAAGTACAAGCTCCATCAACCTTTCAAACGTTGCTGGAGCATTGCACAATCCAAACGGCATGACTTTAAATTGCCACAGACCCTTTCCTGTGGAGAATGCAGTTTTCTCCTTGTCCTTAGGGTCAATTTCAACCTGCCAGTAGCCACTTTTCAGATCCAGCGTACTAAACCACTTTACGCCTGTAAGCATGTCCAGCGTGTCATCAATTCTTGGCAAGGGATAGCTGTCCTTCTTTGTAACATTGTTCAGGCGGCGGTAGTCAACACAAAACCGCATGCTGCCGTCCTTCTTCTTTACCAGCACCACAGGTGAACACCATGGACTAGATGAAGGTTCAATAACACCATCCTTCACCATTCCCTCAATCATGGTTTCCACTTCCTTTTCACGTGCTACAGGCAATCTTCTTGGCCGCTGACGAATAGGCAATTTATGTCCTGTGTTTATTTTGTGTTGAACTAAGCCAGTCTTTCCTATGTCAGCTTCGTTTGACGAGAAAACATTGGCGTACTTGAGTAACAACTTCTTCGCCTTGACCATTTCATTCGGGGAAAGAACGCTGCGACAGTATTCTAAAAGTGTGGTCACTATCGTTTGTCCATCCTTGCTGGGGGTCCCGGTCGATAGATATTCGCATCGACGCAACCAATCCACTTCCTCACTAGTACCAACCAATGTGCCTTTTTCTATAATCTGATCCTGATCACAAAGGTTCAACACACGTACTCCTGAGATGTCGGTGGTTCTGACCAAGGTTCGAGCCACTTTCCATGGAAGGTCATTGTCTACCCTTTCCACGAGTACACAACGATGAGCTTGCCCAGGACCCCAAGGAAGACTAACCGGCACAATCGTTTCCGATCTCGGCGGAAGAACAATCTTCTTAAGGCTGTACACATTCCCTGGTAACGCCCCTTCCACGAAAAGTTCTTCTTGTCCACATTTCAAAACACCTTGCTTAACGTCGATCTCACAACAATTCTTCCTCATAAAGTCTAGGCCCAGGATGCAGTCGTCTATTATATCAGCCACGATGACATTATGCAGGTAGATCATGATGCCTAGCTTCAACTCCATCTCCTTCTCTCCACGGACGGGTATGCGCTGACCGGTGGCTGTCACCAAATTAATGCGTTCTCGGTTGTATGCGGAGTCCCCAAGGAACCGACTTATAAGTTGGGAACTGACAACCGTGCGAGAGGCTCCAGTGTCTATGGTCAGTTTACACGGCGTTCCGTTGACTTCGCCCTTGATGATTAGGCTGTTCCCATCATGGGTTTGTGAGATCAAAATCCTTGGGGCTCTTTTAACATCAGCCAGCACCCGCCCCGCAGTCCTGGCTTTTACTCGTTTCCCTGCTGCTGCTGGGCGGTGCTATTATCCGCACTACCCTCTCGAGATCGATCACCTTCCCTTTCTACAGTTCGTTTAGGGCAGCTGGATCGAAGATGGCCCCTTTCCCCACAGCCGTAGCACCTAGGGTTGTAGCCCTTATTGCGGTCCTGAACTGTAGCTGCTGCAACCTCCCTGACGCGGTGGGAACGATGATCCTGCCGCACGGCTTCCACCTCCAGTGCATGGGTCAGGGCGTCCTTAAGCGTCTCGTGGTGCCCGAGCCTCACAGCAGCTCTGACTTCAAGGTCGCGGATGCCGTCGATGAAAGTCTGCACCAGGTTCCCTACAATGAGCACAGGTACAGACTGGTACGCTTTTCGAACCAGCTTCTCCACCTCAAGGGCCCACTGCTGCAGGTTTTCGTTACTGCGTTGCACGCGATCTTTGAGCTGCGCACGAAAGACGTGTTCCAAGTGAGCATCGCCATATCTCGCCTCCAATGCCTCAAGGAGCTGCTCGTAAGTCACTTCCTTACCGAGCGCTTCCAAAACAGTTAAGGCCTGGTCGCGTAGGCCTAGGGTGAGAGCAGTCATGGCCTGACTTTTATTCCAGCCGTTCGCTTTCATGACAGCCTCGAACTGGATTTTGTAGGCCGACCAGGAAGAACTCCCGTCGAACGGCGGCACTTTGAATCCACGTAGCGAAGGTGTTGTAGCTACCACGGGAGCTGTGATTCCATCCCCAAGTTTGAGGTCGTCCAGCGTTTTCTTCACATCAGCCATCACGTTGTCAACCCGATTGTTCACTTGGTCGATTCGGGTTTCAGCTTCCGACAGGCGGTTGTCATGTTGAGCAACCCTATCCTTCACCTCCTTTATCTCTTTCCCGAAGGTAGCGTGAAGGTCCTTCCTGAGGAGCATCTGTTCTTCCATACCGCGCTGCAGCTGCTCTTCCAGCCGACGGGTCTGTTCCTCCTGTCGGCGGGCCTGTTCCTCCTGTCGGCGAGCCTGATCCTGCAGCATCATCATCAGAGCACCTAAGTCAGGTGCTGCAGATGCAGGAGCTGCTGACGGGCCAGCCTCCGTGGTTAGCAACTGGCCCTCTGACGTTTGCGGCGTTGCATTACCAAATCGTCTCTGGTCCGTCTCCTGTTGGCGTTGACTTCGGGTACGGATACCCTCCGTGTCGTCTTTAGGTAAAATCGGCATATTTGATCCCACTTCTGA
This sequence comes from Parnassius mnemosyne, assembly GCA_963668995.1. Taxonomy (NCBI): domain Eukaryota; kingdom Metazoa; phylum Arthropoda; class Insecta; order Lepidoptera; family Papilionidae; genus Parnassius; species Parnassius mnemosyne. Next base: position 33,749,123 of record CAVLGL010000001.1, on the reverse strand, counting down.
CACCAATTGTTACGAGCTTGGGGTTCGAGACAATTAAAAACTGCCGATTGAATTACCAAAATTGACACTTTAATTACACAACACTAATTATAACTTAAAATCACACTAATAATAAAACACAGTTCGCCGTTATTTCGCTTCGAATTATTCTCCTGTATCGCCAATTCAATACTGCCCCGGTCGTGGTCTATACCGGCCTTATATAGGGCCTCAGATAGTTTCCAGAACCTTCTACTGTAGCGACATCTAGAATGTTCGAGTACATATCGGTCCCGAAATTTCTGGAAGGATCTGGACTCTCCTAGTTCTGCTACTCGACACTAGAGGGCGCTAGTGTAACTAGTGTTGCCATGTACAAGACATTAATAGTGGCGCGCTACACTTTCTTTTACTCGACACTAGAGGGCGCTAGTGTAACTAGGGTTGCCATGTACAAGACATTAATATTGGCGCGCAACAATATTAAAGCTAAGCCCCGAACATGATATAATTTAGTGGACTTATTTAGGATCTGTAAAATTTGTTATCATTTACGGTCTCCGGAAATATTTTATGGAATAATTATCATAAGCTTATGCCTTTAGTATAGAATATGATTAATAAGTAAATGAGTTACGAATAAGCTTTAGTCTAAAAGATTAGTGCGACAACATTATTTAGAGGTATACACAACAATTAATTGCCCTTCCCGTTTTATATATATATATATATATATATATATATATGATATGTTACATATATATATATATATATACACGTACCTATATATATATATATATATATAGGTACGTGTATATATATATATATATAGGTACGTAGAATAGATGCCTAATGGCATAAAACCAAAAAAAGTATTGATGGGACAGTTTTGAAATTATGGATATGGATAGACAACCATGTCAATAATATTTTTGTGTTTAAGCCATCTAGAGTCTTTTCTACGAACCAACTTGAGAGTCAATCAATTCTTGTTCGATAAAATGACTTTAACTATAGAATTTTACTACATTGTTATTGATGATGGCGCTATTACTCAAATAGGATCACACTATCTCAAAATTAATTATAAATTAACTAATAGCAATAGACAGAAAAATTACGGATTCTACTGGAGCATTTAAGGAGCAATTAATTGTCATGCAGTTTAATTTTATAAAGTACATATTTTATGTTTTATAGCAAAATTAAATTTTCGGCAATTATTTCTTTTTTAAATTAATTCTAAATTTACTAATAGCAATAGAGGTGGAGCAATTTCGAATTCTACTGGAGCATTAAGGACCAATTAATTGGTACACAGTTTAATTTTAAAAAGTAGATATTTTATGTTTTATAGCAAAATAAAATTTTCGATACTTAAATGTTTTAAAAATTATTTATAAATTAACCAATAGCAATAGAGGTAAAGCAATTTCGGATTCTGCTGGAGCATTTAAGGAGTAATCATTTGGCATAAGGTTTAATTTTAAAAAGTAGATATTTTATAGTAAAATTAATATTCGATACTTAATTTTTTTTTAAATTAATTTTAAATTAACTAATAAAAATAGAGGTGGATCAATTTTAGATTCTGCTGGAGCATTTAAGGAGCAAATAAATGGCAAACAGTTTTATTTTAAAAAGTAGATATTTTATATTTTATAGGAAAATTAATTTTTCGATACTCAAATTTTTTAAAAATTAATTATAAATTAACTAATAACAATAGAGGTGGAGCAATATCGGATTGTGCTGGAGCATTTATGGAGCAATTAATTAGCATACAGTTTAGTTAAAAAAAAAGAATTTTCTACGCTAACTTCCATCTGGTTTCTTAAGCATCTATAATAATTATATTACACAATTTAATTTTTCAAGGCAACATTTTTTTAGTTTACGACGGGTTGTTTTCCGCGACTCCACGTCTAAGCGCGTATTTTGCGTATGGGCAGGAATAATGTAATTATTCGATCCTCTTCTAGCCAGTTCGTCTGCTGCATCTTTGCCTCTGGATCCACTGTGTCCCTTTATCCATTGCAGGGTCACATTGTTGTGTTTACATACCTCATTTAATCGTTGATGGCATTCATATATTAGTTCCGAGTTCACTACATTGCAACTCAGAGCTTATACTGTCGGTCAGTATTCTGAAGAAGTATTTTACCTTACTAGCATCTATTGCTATGGCCTCTTGGATGATACCCATACATTACGCCTCAAAGACTGTGTTATGGGTACCCAGCGGTATACATATGTGGATATTGAGGTTTTCAGAGAAAGTTGCTGGTCCTACACCTTCATTTCTTTTAGAACCATCTGTAAAAACTCTAAGCTCTTTTGGGCTTAATCCCTCCGGCTGGCTGGTTTCATTTAATTGTATCTTAGACTTCTTATCGAATACAAATTGTTTGAGGATCTTATCGTACTTGGCTTGTAAGATAGAATTTTTTGAGTAAATTCTATCAATTATACCTGTATGAGGGGCTCTACTCTTACTCCAAAGATTTAGGGTCTTCAGCTAAAGTCCTTTCTTGTTATATGTGTAGATGAAGCGGGGTTAGCTCCAGCATAGCCTAAGGCTGCTGTTGGTGTAGTCCTTGTGAAGCCTCTGGCAGCCATACCTGCCAGTCTCTGGTGAGGCTGAAGCATCCTTATAGTGGTGGCTTCATTTGCTTTGGTCCACCATACCAGAGCACCGTATGTAATCATGGGCCAAATTACATTTTTGTACAGCCACAATATAATTTTTGGCGTCTGACCCCATCCTTTGCCAATCATGTTTCTGCATTGCCAGACAATTATACCAGCTTTGTTGATTTTGTTTTCTATGTGTTTATTCCAGTTGAGTTGACTGTCCAAGGTAAGACCTAAGTATTTTACCTCAGAAGATAGCTGAAGTTTTGTGCTGAAAAGACTTGGGAGATGACAGTTTTTCTGCATTCGTTTTTGTATGAACATTACTAGGACCATTTTATTCGGATTAACGGTTAAGTCGTATTCCCTGCACCATCTCTCCACTGTACTCTGCTTCTGTCGTCCGCTTGGGTCAGGTCGCACACAATGCTTGCTGTCATTCCAGAGACCAGTATTGTCAGGTCATCTGCATAACCTACTGTGTAGAATTGATTGGCATTTAATTTGCTGATGAGTTCATTAATGACCATATTCCACAGGAGAGGTGACAGAATCCCATCCTGCGGGCAGCCTTTCTTGATCTGGATTGCTTGAGCAAGCTTTATTGTTCATGTGCTGAGCATGTTTACTATCCAGTCAATCAGTGCAAGGCAACATTATTGCATTACAATAATGTTCGAGGCTAAATAGTAACTGTATCAATTACCAGCCATTAATTATTTAACACGGGGTACACTTTTCTACATGGGGTACATTTCTATGTGTGAAAGGTTTGGCATTGGAAAAACCAGCCCTTTCGGCCTAAGCGGTGTATCTTGTATATATATAGACCCTCTAGGTAACCTAGCCCCGGCTACTTATTTTATACTACTTGAATACTCGATTAAACGTATAGTGCAGGGTTTATAAACATTTAATAACTTTGCTATAGAATATAGCAGCAGCAGCTATACAATCTGCGTCAGTACAAAATTTAATTATGAGTTTTTTTTTTATATAAAGAGAATTTACATTTGTTTGTATATGAAGAGAATACATGACAACTATTATTAATTTAAATGATTTATAGCATAGGATTATCGTCTGTATATCACTGTTAAGTAACGTATGACGTATTCGCGCCAAAATATGCTGACTGAGAGGGATTTAATGAATTATTACTTCGGTTTAGTTAATTGCATACGAACAGAATGTTCCGAAACAGAAGGTTAAACTGCGAACAAAATATACGCATGAATATTACTCTTCGGAAGTATTGTCTTAAAATCGACAACCTACGCCAAAGAGTTAGATATGATTAAAATTTGCATATGTATTTCATGAATATGCAATACATTTTTGAATATCAAAGCAATGCATTTAATATCTTAAATATATTTGGTATTAATCTGCTTATTAATCATAAATAAAATTAAAAGCAACTATTTAAATATAAAGTCAGGGAAAACAATGTATAGAAATAGAGAAATAGCTTGTATGTAACTAAGGTAGGCCCGCAAATTAAGAGCAGCGAGGCGTGCAGCGAGCGTTCAGATGGGGTAAAGGCGTTTACAATGGTAGAGCCGCGCGGCAGATTTTGCTGTCGCACGGATGAGCTGGCTCTAACTGGGGTTTTACACGATCTCATACACTACTTCTGCGTTCCACCTGGTAAGTGAAAGTGGCCGGAGGGCCAATTCCCAAACAGTAAATTACACTCTTCGTAAAATTCACTAATTTTGGCGGACAGAAAAACAATTTAAAAATAGCGGTAAAGTGTTATTTTTTTGCTTTTATTTTTATTTTTCTTAATGTCCTATGTGTATTGATATTAAAAACAGCCAGATACAAACAGTACAACCAAAGATACTTTTCTTCAATTTTATACAAACAAAATAAGAAGACCCTTTTTCCCCGACCTATTTTATATATTATGTATTACAATCACAACACACTTGAGGAAAGTCAAAAATTGCATCTCATGTTCTAGATGTTTCTTTTTTTAATTTTATGTGTTCATTAAAGTTTCACAGGGGATGTGACAATTTTTACACTCCTCATATTATCTTGACTTGAATAAATTTATGTAAGTATGTATTAACGTAATGAAATTTTAAAAAAGAGTTTTCAGCTACTTTCAGACGTCTTATGTGAAATAAAAATATTTGGTTCTAAAATCAAAGGTAATTTTTTTATAAACAATATATATGGCGTTTAATGGCTAAACATCTTAGCATACTTCTTATTCGCGACACTTTTATGCAGGATGTCCCCACCGGTAATGTACTCAAAGTACTGCAATATACGAGGGTTTGCATAATGTTATGAACGGGGCTGCAAGCGATGCATTAAGCTGCACTAATGAGGTGAATAAGAAAATCTATTTTGAAACGTTCAATAATACTCTATTAAATAAAACAAATTAATGTAAATACTCTGTGTGAAGTATATAAATAAGATATAGATTTTAAAAATCTACGATGTTATTAATTATTTATTACTGTATTGAAAATTATCTTAGCATGAAAATGAAAGAAATTTTAATAATTTAAATGCATTTTATCCTTGAACCTGTTTCATAGGTTATTATAATTCTCATTAGATCTGTACAAAAGTTGTTTCAAACTTTCGTCCGTTTTGAAGTTGATAAAATATTTACTACTATATTTTTCAAAATTTTTAAGATATGTAAAGATTTTGGATGATTTAAAAATAAAATATATATATAAGTATCATTGGATGTTAATGATATGATTTGTACTAAGCCGACTTAAAAAGGAGCATGTATTTAAACTTTATATATATATTCTTATTGGGGCTACGCGAGCGTCCGTAGGCTTCGACCACCTAATGCTATGCTCATCCTACACGTGTCCCCCGGGTGGAGCTAAACAAACGATAAAGCCGAAAAAACAGACTCGGCTCCTCGCCGTATGGTAAAAAAATACCACCCCCTACTTTCCCACCATCACGCAAAAAAGTTACGAAATGGCCCCGAGTTCCCGGCGCCCCATTAATGGGGCCAGGGTGCAAAGTATTTCCGGGAGGAAAACCGGTGACGAGGTTCACCACCCGTCACGTTCTGTCATCTGGAGGGGCGAAAAGTTAATTGCGGAACCCCGACTGGCTACGCTGAATGTATGTGGAGCAATAAATGATAAGATGGATGAAGTATGCGATATGATATATGATAGAGGAATAGACGTGTTATGTGTAAATAAGACGAAATGAAGTATACATGGCACATATAGGGATGCCACTATATGTGCCATGTATACCGCGTACTGGTCTGGTGTAGACGAGGCCGAGCAGGCATGCCAGGGAGTCGGTATTATCCTTTCAGAAATAATGTGTCATTGTGTGAAAAAGTATGAATGTGTAAGCCCAAGACTGCTATGGATACGAATGAAAGTGGGCTTAAAGAAGTTGTTTGTTCTAGGGGTCTACGTTCGAAACATGTCTAAGCCCATTTATATCCGACAACAGTTTTGGGAGTTTAAAAAAAAAGAAAAAAATGTTGGTGAGGATGCTGCTAATGGAATGCAAGGTTACTGAAAACATTGTTATATAAGGAGATTTTAATGGAAGGGTTGGGGTGAAGAGGCTTGGTTATGAAAGGATATTGGTAACGTTTGGTGATGAAAGTATAAATGAGAATGATGAAAGCCTCCTCACCTTTTAGTGACGAAAACTTTCTTTCGTCATAAGAATATTCACATGTGCACATGTGAAAGAGGTGAGCATGATAGATTTCATAATTATTGATGAAAGATTGAGGGGCGTGGTTGTAGATACAAGGGTTTACCGGGGGCCCAACGTAAGGACGGATCATTACTTAGTCTTATGCCAAATTAATGGTCTATTCAGACGTTGGCGGCATCGGACATTTGTGTCTACCACTGCGTTAAAGCGTTTAAGAACAGAGAGGTTACAAGATGAAGGTACGAAAGAAAAGTTCAAATGTAGAATGACAGAAAAATATCGGATAACTTCCAGGCAAACATTAAAATGTTCTGGAAACGTAAGAACTGCTAGGGGAAATTCAAAACAGCCTAAAATGAATCCTATACAGAACAGAATGGCTGTATTCTGAATGATGAAGTTTCGAGTTGAAGGAGATGGAAGGAATACTTTGAAAGCATATTTATGAGTGAAAGTGATGAGACGTTTAAATGAAATAGAACTTCCGAAAAAAGAGTAAATACATAGAGACAAAAGTAGAAATGAAATAACGAACGGAATGAAAAGTATGGAAGTAGGTAAGGCAGCCGGATATGATAGAGTATCTCTCGCAATGCTAAGGGCTGGAGAAGGAGTGGTGGCAGACCTGCTGTACACCTTGTTTAATTTATGTTGCGAACTTAAGCGGGTACCGGGAGATTGGTGCAAAGCCGTCAAAGTCCCAATATGTAAAGGAAAAGGACTGTAAAAACTCCCGTGGTATCAGCTTTGTTAGCATTGTGGGAAAACTGTATACTAAGGTATTAATTGCAAGAGTTATGAAAGAATCTGACGGAAAAATTTGAGATGTGCAAGCGGGATTTAGAAAGGGAATTGGGTGTACGGATCACGTCTTTTCTATGCGCATGGTTGCGGAGAAGTTTTTGGCCAAAAACCAAAAAGTTTTTTGTGCGTTCGTGGACTCGTAAAAGACTTATGACAGAGTGGACTGGGATGTGTTATGGCAAATACTGAACTCTGGTGAGCGCTGGGTTGATACAAACATCGAAATCTTTCTATAGGGACTCTAGTGCTTGTGTCAGGATCAACGGGGCCTACTCGGACTGGTTTACATCCATAAAGGTGTTAGACAGGGCTTTGTGGTTTCCCCGTGGCTATTCAACCTATTTATGGACAGTTTTAGGGAAAATTTGAAAGTTGAAGTTAAAAAAGTTGCTCCGACAAAAATTTAAAGTAATTAATATACTAACTTTGGCCTCTCCATTCATTTATGAAAAGGTAATGTACGTACACAAAAATAAAAGTAGGTATACAAAAATAAGTAACATTCATTCTGTAAATACTAGGAACAGACACAAGCTACTAGTACAAGTTATTCGACTCCACCGAGCCGGTAATTCATTCTTGCGGCGATGCTTTTACAACAAAATCCCAGAAAATATACAAAATTTGACCTGCGAAAAGTTCAAAAACTATATTAAAAAAAGTTTGTATATAGTGGGTTATTTTAATATTAAGGAATTTATGGATGATAATAACCCCTGGGAATGAGGTGATCGCTACCAAGCCGTGTATTTAGCAGGGATGGTAGATATGATAAGGATATAGAACGACGAGTAAACGCAGGAAATAGAGTGAATGGGGCTCTACACCCTATTGTGAGAAGTCAGAATGTGTCCAAAAAGGCACATATGGCAAAATTATGGTTAGTCCCTACTTTAATGTATGTTAGTGAAAGTTGGGTGTGGCAAAAGAAGCACGAGAGTAGAATACTCATAAATGCTGTAGAAATGCATTTAGCGTATTTAGCAGGGATGGTAGATATGATAAGGATATAGAACCACGAGTAAACACAGTAAATAGAGTGAATGGGGCTCTACACCCTATTGTGAGAAGTCAGAGTGTGTCCAAAATGCACATATGGCAATTTACAATGCCATGTTAGTCCCTATTTTAATGTACTGATAGTGATAGTTGGGTGTGGCACAAGAAGCACGAGAGTAGAATAAATGCTGTAGAAATGCGGTCATTAAGGAATATATTAGGGATGAATCTGAATGACAGAGTTAGAAATTATGTGATAAGAGAAGAGTGTGGTTTGCAAGATGATGTTGTGACCAGGATTAAGAAAGGAATGCTTCGGTGGTTATGTCATGTAGAAATAATGAATGAGGAAAGAGTGACAAAGCAAATTTATGTTACAGAGTCGGGAAGGGATACCCTAGGCGAAAGTTTAACCAAATTGGCGATATATTGAAAATAGGCCAAATCAAGAGTACCTTTAACCGACGAGCGTGTAAGCGTAGGTATATGGATGTGTAGGAAGTGAGAGAGGTGTGTCAGGATCGTGCCAAATGGAAGTCCATAGTCTCTGCCTACCTCTCTGGGTGACAGGCGTGAGTGTTTATGTTATGTTTTTTTGTTTAATAATTGCACCTCTATAACTGAAATAACCTCTATTCTCACTTATATTAATGGAACCCTCTGTAAATGAGACAGATATTTATTTATACCTGGATATCTGAGACACTGGGTAAGTGGAATACCTCTTTGAGTGAATCAAATTTGCAGGTCCCTTAAGGTCCCAGTTATCCAGGTTTCATTGTATATGTAAAAGCATTTATTTATATGTGTAAATTCATGTACACACACAACATCTGACTCTTAGTTTTAGCGATTCGCTCCGGCTCCACACGGGTGGTTTTTGGACCTCGTCAACAGTGCTACCTACTTGGCCTATTATGAATCTAAACCATCGAATCAGCTTAATCACATACACAAAATTTCATCAAAATCGGTCCAGCCGTTTAGATGAAGTTCAGTTGCATATACACGAACAGAAGAATTATGTATAGGATTATACATTGATACCTTTGTCTTGTATTATTCTGTCTATTAATTAAAAGTCCATCAAAATCTGTTACGTTGTTAAAAAGATTTAAGCGCACAGACGGCGGGAAGCGACATTGAAAGTTTATTTTTTTTAACGTCCCCGGACTGCCCCTTGTGGTATATGGAATTACTCATATCAGACAGGAAGTTGTTATTACAAAATTGTAATTAAAAAAAACACAGTAAAGCATTACTTAAATTTCTGCGGTAATAATAATATAAAAATCTGTTAAGTGTTTTAAATGAAGAACGTTATGCTTTTAGCATAAATGTCGTTTAATGTGGTATAATTTTAAGCGAACCCTACATCACAACTTTACTTCCCACTGAGGCGAATATAAACGCACTTTTAAATAAAATCATACTTTTCTATAATTAGATGCACGAAGTATACAAAAAGTTTAATGTTTTTTTTATTGGATAGGGTGACAAACGATCGCACAGTCCACCTGATGGTAAGTGGTTCCTGTGACCCATAGACATCTACATCTATCCTCTATAAAGAATCAAAAGGCTGATGTGTTGTCACCCGTGAGGACTAAGATGGAATGCCTCTTTTCCAGTAAAAAGGGTCTCCGGAGCTCTACAGGGTCTTAAGCTGCTATTTTACGCTGGTGTTCTGTGAGAGCGTGGTCCCTCCCCGGTCGAGCCGAACCATTCGTGCTACAACTATACTATTATGTGCTTAAAATATTTGACATTTATATTTAATACAAAAATATTTTTAAAATATATATACATATAACTAAAAAACAATTTCAAAGCAACAAATAAACCATTGTGTTCCCTTTTGGTCCAAATGTGAAAGTGGCGTCCAAAAAAAATAATGCTATAATCTGTTAGAAATTATTCGTCTTAGCATTTGATAATATGACACCAAGGTGTGGGCCATTGTTTTTTCAAAGCAATTTTTACAGCCATAAAAGCTTAGAAACCTCTTCAAATACTTCTGTTTAATACCTTGTGGATAAGTCATAGAAATAAATTAACCATCTAATGCCGTCACATCGAAAAAACACTAAGATTTAAAGGTCTTTAGATAAGTCATTAGGACGACAGACAATCCCTCACTATTGTTGTACGTGCATTATTGGGAAAAGAATAAATTAGTGCTCCTTTCATACTATGTAAAGTGTAATGTATAACGTGGTTTCTGAGCAGCAGCATCTTCCTGACAATAACTAAAAATAATAATAAACTGCTGATGCCAAATCGTCTGCCAAGCGCATTATCTATGGCAAATAACCTCCCCTATATAGGCCTATGTTCAGCAGTGGACTTTGATAGGCAATTCATCATCATCATCATTACAGCCCTTCACAAGTCCACTGCTGAACATAGGACTCCCCCAAGGAATGCCACAAAGCACGGTCTTGAGCTACTTGCATCCATCGACTTCCTGCATGTCTTACCAGGTTGTCACTCCATCTAGTGGGGGGATGCCCTACACTTCGTCCACTAGTACGAGACCGCCACTCGATAACCTCTTTCCCCATCGGTTGTCGTTTCTTCAACTGAGCAACCTTGAGCTTCCTCATACGGCCAGCAGTGAAGGACCACGTCTCAGTTCCATAGGTCATCACAAACAACACGCACTGGTTGTACAGTCTACTTTTCAAGTTTTGAGGTATACCTGACGAGAAGATGTGCCGTAATTTCACAAACGCTGCCCAGCCGTGTTGAATCCGTCGATAGACCTCTCGGTCGAAGTTGGACTTACCTAGTTGGACTATTTGTCCCAGGTAAACATACTCGTCAACAACTTCGAGCTTCGTGCTCCTAACAACTACCGGCATAGGTGTGACATGGACGTTATACATGGTCTTCGTTTTGTCCATGTTCATCTTAAGACCTATCCATTGGGAGACACTATTGAGGTTATTCACCATAGTGCTGAGGACTTCCAGCGATTCTGCCATAAGGACTATATCGTTGGCAAATCGAAGGTAAGTGATGTACTCGCCGTTGATGTTAATACCGTATCTTTTCCCGTCCAGTATGTTAAAAACATCTTCCAATGCAGCGGTGAAGAGTTTAGGGGATATAACATCACCCTGTCTTACACCTCTCTGCAATTGGATAGGTTTCGTACTCTGGTTCTATACTTGGATAGCCATCGTAGCTCTACTGTACAAGCACTTCAGCACTTCGATATACCGACCGTCGGCTTGGCCCCGCTGAAGGGACTGCAACACCGCCCAAATTTCAACGGAATCAAATGCTTTCTCATAGTGCACATACGCAAGGCATAGTAGCAAATTGTACTCCTCGGACTTCCCTACAATTTGCCGATGGGTATGTATGTGGTCTATGGTGCTAAAGCCTTTTCGCAAACCAGCTTTTTCGGGAGGCTGGAAGTGGTCGAGTCTGCATGCGAGACAATTCGTAATGACTCTCGAAAACAGCACGTATACACGGCTCAGAAGGGAAATCGGTCTGTAGTTCTTCAAGATAGCGTTGTCGCCTTTCTTAAAGAATCCCAATCTTTACAACATTGTTAACGAGAGACTTGTGGACGATAAATCCCACACCTCCTTGGGACAGATGGTCGCCCTCCTGGTGATAGAACCAGTTGCCGAATTCGAGGAATACCGTGTCCTACCTTCTCTTCGGACCTCGGACCCTCTCCTTCGCTGGATAGGCTTTTATGAATCAATAAACAAAGATGGTTTCTGAGCTAGATACTAGTATTTATCAGTTATAACACCTTCAGCTTTTGGACAAGAGACTATTATTGTTACTCTTGACAGTGGCGATATTTCTATATATAAAAATCAATTGCTGTCCGTTAGTCTCGCTAAAACTCCAAAATAACTTAACCAATTTTCATGATTTTTTTGTGTGTGTCTGTATGGATCCCTAAATGGTTTAGATTTACATTTGGACCCAGTAGATGGCGCTATTGTCGAAAACCAGAAATCACCCGTGTGAAGCCGAGGCGGGTCGATAGTAATGTTACGAGCTTGGGGTTCGAGACAATTAAAAACTGCCGATTGAATTACCAAAATTGATACTTTAATTACACAACACTAATTATAATCTAAAATCACACTAATAATAAAACACAGTTCGCCGTTATTTCGCTTCGAAGTATTCTCTTGTACCGCCAATTCAATACTGCCCCGGTCGTGGTCTATACCGGCCAAAATAGGGCCTCAGACAGTTTCCAGAACCTTCCACTGTAGCGACATCTAGAATGTTCGAGTACATATCGGTCCCGAAATTTCTGGAAGGATCTCGACACTCCTAGTTCTTCTACTCGACACTAGAGGGCGCTAGTGTAACTAGTGTTGCCATGCACAAGACATTAATAGTGGCGCGCAACACTTTCTTATACTCGACACTAGAGGGCGCTAATGTAACTAGTGTTGCCATGTACAAGACATTAATAGTGGCGCGTAACAGTAATAATAATATATGAATAAATACGATATAATATATAAATATATCCCTTTCGGCAAGGGGTGGCATTTTGGGAATGAAAGTTAACCACCTTATTATTTTATTATTATTTGTTAACGGACAGTTATATTAATTTTTAAATAATTTAAAAATATTATAGAAGTATTTCTCAATTTTCTCTTTTCAGATACCTACTACAAAAATAGGGGCTTAAAAGAGGCATTTTTGGCTATATAATATGCTCCGGGAGGCATTATACCCTTACACCACAATTGTTTCTTTTTAAGAGATTTTCAAATTGTCATATAATGGTAGAATATTTCATTCATTTCTATTTTTTGATGACCAAAAATGTAAGAAAGGGCAAATATTTCAAACTCAAATGAAATTAAAATGGACTAATTCCAGCCGCTCAATTTCACTATCGCACATCGCGACAAAACTCGCGTTACCATCCATACCATCTGGATGATTGGCGGTCCGCCACTGTGCGATTTAGAAGAAGTTTTCTCCCTCGCACAACTTCCTCGTGGAATCGATTACCACCAGCGATTTTTTCGGACAGATACGACTTAGGAACCTTCAAGAAAAGAGCTTACACCTTTCTAAAAGGCCGGCAACGCATCTGCAATTCCCCTGGTGTTACGCTTGTTTATGGGCGGCGGTAGTCACTTACCATCAGGTGAGCCGCATGCTCGTTTGCCCTCTCTTCTATAAAAAAAAACCTCAAAGTTTTGGTGCTATAAATAACAAATATTTAGACGAATGAACGAACGAAAATAGGAAATATGGATTATAACCTTTATAAAAATAAACTTTCCTTTATTGTGCAATAATATAAATTTTTACACTACAGTAATTTGCTGCCAAATAAACCACACTATTACCTCTACTAGCGTAATATTTTATCACTAGAGGCAACGAATGAAGATTATATGAAAAACTTATCTGCTTACCGTATACGAAAATTTTTTATATAATTATTAAAGACGAAAACCTGCATATTTTAAATACTGAATCATCTAAGAAATAAAAAAAAACATAGTATAGTAGTCCACAAGTATACTATGTCACAATTTTTGTGCAAAAGCAGAATCAGTTAATGTTTCGGGTCAAGTTGTGTGATATTGGTAAGCCTGAAAGTCAGAGACATAAAAGTATAATAACAGAGACATAGACATACAGCATCAGAAAAGCGTAGACAATCTCGTGTCTCCGATACCGCATACAAGCCAACAAAAGATCTTATCGTGTAGGCTTTACGTTGAAGACGAATAGATTACGACGTTGTGAGACCCTCAGAATTAATTCCTCAACGTGTAAGCTTGGGCACTAGAATAATTTCCGATTTCTCGGCAGTTGTAGTCTTGGTCGGAACTGAGAACAAAGGACATCAATTTTTTTCTTTTTATAATGAATGGAATATTTTACATTACACAATATATTTAAAGTTAACTTTTTAATTCTAATATTAATATTTATTAAATGATTACAGGTGATTAATTCAGTCTCTACAATTTTATTAGTTTGTAAATAAGAAAAGGTAATATTATATATTTCGTGCTTTAAAATGAAAGGCAAACAAAGCTTTCTAAAATAAAATGGAATTAAAATTAAACAAAGCACAGTCAAACAACATACTTCAGTCTACAATACATCACAGCTAATAAAGGACATCGTTGAATAAGCCAGTTAAAGAAAGCGAGGCTGCTAAAGGCGGAATACAATGCATCAAAACTTGAAAGTTTTCTATTGTCGATGTTAAATTAATTGCTCTCGCATAATGGGATCTCGAATAAACAAGTATTAGAATATTGAGCAATCGGCATTAAAGGATGAACTGAATATATACCGACCGTATTAAAAAGTCATAAAATAAATTAAACTTCTGCCTTAACTCTAAAGTACCTGTTTTAACATTTTATGACTTCCTTGAAATTAAACAAATTTTATGGATTTTATCACGATATGCTCATCTATTGGCTTCCAAATGATATAACAATCACATTTAGATAAGACTTAGAAAACAAACCGGCGACGAGTAGCAGCGTTAAAGGTACGAGTAAAGTAACTAGCGCTTTGTTACTTCACCATAAACATAGTACGTACACGAGTGATTCGACTTCAGTTCCTGCCAGCAACAATACATTTTTAAATTTTAATATTAATATGAATTTACCCCATGGTTGGCGGTGGAAGAATCATCGTATTAAATCTGCCTGTCAGAGAAATAAAATATTTCGAGAAGATGTCAAATCCGCCAATCTCATTGTATCACCGTAGCGGCTAACTACTCCATATCTCTTTCAGAAATTATAGGAGGCAGGTACTCCGGAATGGAATAGGCGGTAACTATTTTTTTTTAATTGATAGTATAGTTAAAGCTTTCTATTGTTTTATATGTAAAATAGAGGTCAAATTTTAAAATAAATTCTAAATTTATAATCATCAAGTTAAGTAAAAATACAAGTGCGATTCACTTACTTACTTACTAACTCATTACCGCCCAGCTAAACCCTTGGAATTAGTACTGAAATTTCTAACTATGAATAAAATACTTCCTTATTTCTAGGAAACTTGTAATCAAAAACTGACTTTTAATGGTGAAATGTTAACACCTCTTAGCAAGCGTGTTTTTGGGTTGCAATGTAGATTTTTTTTATTTAAAAGGCAATATGGTAGATAATAATAATAAATCATAAAAATTCCTGCTATTGAGGCTATAATTCTGAGAAAATTGGAGATCAATGAAAAAAACAGTCATAAAAAATGGATTTCTTTCTGCGAGCCACTTTTTGCGAGCTAATTGTTATTTTATCCTTACCGACAAGTACGTGGCATAACATTTTTTTATTTTATTTTAAAGTAATCAACCCACTAGTTTGGAAGAAATCGTTATTTTTTGTAAATAAAGTCTACAAAAGGTATAAAAATCTTAATTCGTCAATAAAAAGTAAAATATATGAAGGCGAAAGAGGAACATCCCAGATGCACTCATGATGGATGGCGAAAATATGCGTGCGTTACAATATAAAGTACAAAAAAATATAAAAAAAAGATCGTTACCAATTCGACGCAAATATATGGTAAATATACGCTTTCCCGATGATGTTAATTTAAAACATTCTCCAAACAACAACGATTGCCACGTTCCCACAGACACGACGCTTTGCTAGAGTAAAACCTTCACTCTAGATCTGGCCAGTAATTTATCCTCTAAGATCCGGCTTTCTAAAATACCCCCTCATTCTTTTCCTTGATGAAATATTTTTTTTAAATAAAATATACAAATAAATATAAGTCGGGGTGAATGACAGCCTATGTTTTGGCAAGGCTATTTTACCAGTCACCGCCTGGCACGCTTTCCCGCGTGCGTCTCAACGGGCGGCCGTGTCGAAGTTAGTCTGGAACAATCAATCGTCCGCGACGGCCGTGTCGGTTATAGGTCGGGAAGTTACGTTAGAATCGTTAGGTCGCGTTAAGATCGCCTCCTTTGCGTTGTCTTATTTCGTTCTTATGCGTGACAACGAGGCTTATCTTGACTTTTGAGTAATTAATTTAACTTCGATTGCCATTAATTTGCGTCGACGGGTTGCACACAAGCAACAGTGTTTTAATATCGTACGAAGGAATTTTTGCTTTGTCGGGTGGAACGCTAAAACTTTGTGACACGAGAGGAGATCGCGTTCCTCTTCGATTATAGTTTTGTGCTAAGTGACGTTAGACTTGAGTTCAGATAACGGTGAACGCCCACTGGAGTGATTGAACATTGTGCAACAGAGCAGCGCATGTGGGTTTGCCAGCCGATTACATCGGTGACGTCAGGTTACATTTACACAGCTATCTCACACCACTTACACGCACCACTACTTATCCCTGACGGTACGCTCGGCGCTCGCCTGCCGGTCACCGTGCCAATGGTTTTGAAGGGGGTCCCTCCCCCGACCAGTCGGGTGGTCGTTCCCCCAGGGGTGGGGGGGGGGGGGTCGTCGCCCCCCTCAGCGTGTTGAAAGGAACTTCACGGCTACTCAGCGTCCAGCTAGACCCTTCTCACCCCCGTTAGCTGAGTGGCCGTGACTGGAGTACCACCCTCCCTCCTTTGGTTGGTACCGGTACTACGGGATTCCTGCGACCTCGAATTTGTCCCGGGTCTCAAGGCCGAGGTTCCAGAAGCTCCCCAGGTCGGCCCGTTCGGTGATTTTCAACCACGGGTCATTGAGATGCCGCCGGAATGTCGCTTTCGGGCCCCCCGTTCGAGGCAGCTCCAGCTAGGTAGCTGTCGCCCTAGCTCCCACCACGGCCGCCTCCACTGATCCTTTGAGCCGTCAACAGTCCACTTGTCAAACTGTTCTATTGCCGACGGCCTCAGTGAAGATGTACAACCCGAGTGGCGACTGTTTAACGGTTCGCGCTCTATTGGATTCGGGTTCACAACGCTGTGTGGCCTCCACTTGGTTGGTGGGAAGTCTAGGCCTCCCCTGGAGCTCTGACTCACGTCCAATGGTAGGTATCGGAGGTGCCGAGCCTCCTGCTCCTAGGGGACAAGCGGAGTTGGTGTTTGGCCCTGCCAGCGAACACCTTCACATTCTAGTTAAAGTAAATGTCCTCGATGACATTGTAGGTTTTCTCCCTAATGTCCGTATAAATAACAGCGCGGTTCGTCGTGCGTCGGGTTTGAGACCGGCAGACCCTCAATGGTCCCAACCTGGGCCTATAGATTTGTTGCTGGGGGCCGACGCGCTAGGGTTCATCTTGTTAGGCGAGATACGAGCCCTACAGCCCGATGGCTTGCTAGCCATGTCCACTGTATTTGGGCACAGTTTCTTTGGACCGGTTCTGTGGTCTCCAACTCCTCAGACGGCCGACCCGCTCTCTGTTGTGGGCGTGTCACTCTCGGACGTCGTCCAGCGGTTCTGGGAAATTGAGAAGCCACCACACACAGCTCGAGTCAACCCTCTAAACCGTGAGTGCGAGTTGTTCACCAGCACAATACTGGATGTCGTGTCGACGGTCGTTTTGTCACTCGCTTACCCTTTCTTGACTCACGGTCCCCTTTGGGCCAATCTCGTACCCTGGCCGAAAAGAGGTTGCTTTCCATGGAGCGCCGTATGCAGCGCGACCCAGCCTTTCGCGACAAATATTTCGAGTTCATGCACGAGTATCAAGAGCTGGGTCACATGTCACCGTCCAACTTCGACTGGCGATCACAGGAGCACTACTTTCTCCCTCACCATGCGGTCTTGAGGACCCCTGGGAGTAAGATTCGGGTAGTTTTGACGGCTCCGCCCCCTCGTCAAATGGTGTGTCCCTGAACCAGTGTCTCCACTCTGGTCCTAAATTGATCCAGTACATATCCGACATTTTGACACACTTCCGTCGGCACCAAGTGGTTTTTGTAGCCGACATTCGGATGATGTTTCGACAATCAGTGGTCCATCGTGATGACCGTCGATATCAGCTGATATTGTGGCGCGAGAAGCCCAGCGATTCGATAGAGGTGTTTGAGTTGAACACCACCACCTATGGACTCCGGTTCAGCCCGTATATCGCCATGCGAACCCTCCTTGAACTCGCTGAGAGAGAGCGTCTAAGATACGCTCGGGGGGTTTCTATTTTGGAGAATTCGGTCTACATGGACGACATTTGCACGGGCACCTCCACCGTCGAGGAGGCTCTTGTATTGCGAGACGAATCGATTGCCATCCTGAAGTCCGGAGGTTATGAGTTGCGGAAATGGTTGAACTCCCTTCATATTTTGAGGGACCTCCCAGGAGAGGATCAACACGACCCTCATCTATTCGAGCACCCTGAAAATCCTAATTTGTTGACTGTGCTGGGCATTCAATATCAGCCTGTTCAGGATACTTTCACGTATCGAGTCAAACTCGATCCCCCTCCTTAATCATGGACCAAGCGCTCCGTGCTGTCTACAGTAGCCCGCACCTTTGATCCTAATGGATGGATCACTCCGGTCATTTTTTTGGCTAAGTGCTTTCTTCAAAAGCTCTGGATATCCGGGTTAGGTTGGGACGAGCCTATTAGCGGTGCTCTCTTGCAAGAGTGGCACTCCATTGTGTCCTCCCTTCCGGATATCAACCGGGTCTCCATGTCAAGGTGCTTCCTTCCTCCAGGGCAATGCAGGGCTACCCTACATGGATTTTGCGACGCTTCGGAGAAAGTCTATGCTGCTGTCGTACATTTGCGGACTGTGAGCTCTTCTGGCCATACTTTCGTCCATCTCGTACTTGCTAAAAGCAAGGTTGCTCCCATTAGGTCCCGCTTAACTATCCCTAAATTGGAATTGTCTGTAGCCGCTCTTCTCACGCGACTCCTCGTCACTCGTCTTTGAAGTCTGTAATCGACATTACGGACGTCTACGCTTGGTCTGATCGTGAGATAGTACTTTGTTGGCTCAGAGCTGCACCTCAAAATCTTGAGGTCTTTGTGGCGAACCGCGTGTCTCAAATCCAGATATCTGGGACGTCTCTAAACTGGAGACATGTCCCAGGGGAGTTGAATCTCGCAGACTGCGCTTCTCGCGGCTGTGAAGCCCCCTCTTTGGTTGACCACCCGCTGTGGTGGGGTCCCAGTTGGTTGACTGAGTCTCAGTCATTCTGGCCCCAGAATAAATACTCCGAACCGATTGAATTGGCCTATGAGCCCGAGTAGGATTAGGCAAGGATAAGCCCACTCGGGATTTCTCCCTGCTAGAACGGTACAGCTCTCTCGATAAGCTCTTAGGAGTGACTGCTTGGTTGCGTCGATTTGTCCGCAATTCGGGAGACCCCTCCAACCGAATCTCTGATTCCGTTTTGTCCCCTAGCGAGCGTCACGAAGCTTTGATTCTTTGGACCTGTATGGTCCTAGCGGAGCATTTTGAGCCCGTGATTGAAACCTTGAAGCGGGGCTCCGTTGTCAAGGGCGCTCTGGCCCATCTGAACCTCTTCCTGGACGACGCTGGGATTCTGTGCGTTGCCGGACATTTGAAAACTTCTCAACTGCCGTACGGGGCTCGACACCCGTTACTGTTCCCTAAGGACGGCGCCTTTGTTCGGTTGCTGGTAAGTCACCATCATGTTAAGAATGCTCACGCTGGGTGTAACGTTCTTTTGGCTATTTTCAGCAGGAGTTTTGGATTTTGGCTGGCCAACGCACCATTCGGTGCGTCCTCTTTAAGTGCATACCTTGTTATATACTGAAGGCCACCATATCGCAGCCTATGATGGGCGACTTACCACCCGACCGCGTCTGGGCCATCCGACCATTCGCTGGAGTCGCCAAAGACTTTGTTGGCCCCTTCCTCGTCAAGTCCTCCAACCTTCGTAACGCGCGCCCACATAAGGCCTATCTGTGCGTTTTCGTGTGCCTCTCCACTAAGTGATTGTGGAACGAATTATAAGGGCACGGATAGAACGTCGAATTTCTGTCCAGCAACAGGACTTATTTAGGTACTGCGATGTCCAAGAAGGGCATCCAGTGGAAATTCGACCCTCCGGCTTGCCCACACTGGGGCGGTATTTTTGAGGCGGTGGTTAAGGTTGCAAAAACGCATCTCCGTTGCGTTATTGGCGAAACTATTTTGACATTTTAGGAGCTTGCCACTGTATTCTGTAAAATTGAGGCGGTACTCAACTCTCGGCCCCTCTGTCCCCTCTCGTCCGATCCGAATGATCTGGAGGTTCTGACCCCAGGCCACTTCCTGATTGGCTAGACTCTTACACACACACACACACTTAACAAATATCCTTACAGGCTAAACAAACCCAATACGATAGTGTCACTAATTTACTTAAATATACTATGTATTACAACTAACTTACATAACTAACTATGTATAAAAGTACCTTAGCGAGTTCACTCAGATTACTCGAAAATATGTCAATCCTCTCATGAACTTTATTCACTACTAGGATTGATCGGACTATAGGTGAGTTATTAAGCAAATTGGTCCTGGCCACGGGCACCGCGAGCAGCGCCAGGCGGCGTCGCCTCCACACGTACCGGTCCGGCCCAGCTGCAGGTGGCGCAGCACCCCCAGGTTGCATGTGGCGCCACGAAGCAACTTCACTACTTGTGCAGCCAGGGCAAACTCCCGTCTTACTCTGAGCTCGTTGTACCCGACCATCCCGAGCACGAACAATGTGGGGTACCTCAAAGGGTAAAACGGATATACCCCATACAGTTTGAAGTATATGTACCTCATAAATTTGTTTTGGACACGTTCTAGCATTAGGCTGTACTTTTCTTCATGCGGGGCCCATATAACAGCACCGTACTCCAAGTGACTCCTGACTAGAGCATCGTATAGTACTTTCAGTGTGGTAATATTTTTAATATCTCTTGACTGTCTCAGGACAAAACCCAGGTTTCTATACGCCTTTTGACAAGTTTTAACAATATGTTCGCGAAACGTTAGATCGGAGATGAGATGGATTCCGAGATCTCGTACCTGAGACACACGGGTCATCGGTGTTGCTTCCATCTTGTATTCAAAGTGCATCGGGTGCAAGTGCACGGGTGAAAGACAACACCGAACATTTGGATATATTAAAATACAATTTATTTTCGTGGCTCCACTTCACCACTCTGTTTATATCTTCCTGTAGACATTCACAATCAGATAACCCTAGCTGGAAGCATCAATTTAAGGTCATCTGCAAATAATAAACAAGTACTATCTCTGACGACTTCTGGTAAGTCATTTATCATTATTAAAAATTCAAGATTCCCCAAATTGCTGCCCTGGCTCACACCAGATCGTGTATAGTATAGTCCTGATTCATACCCATGGTAATCCACGTACTGCTGTCGATCTTTCATGTAGCTGACGAAGAACTGGAGCATATACGAAGTACATCCGACTTGAGCCAACTTTTTTAATAAAATATCATGATCCACCGTATCAAACGCCTTTTTAAAATAAAAGTAGGCTATGTCTACTTGTACTCCAGCATCAACTGCCGGTACTACCTGCGCCATAAAGTTCTGCAAATTGGTGGCTGTACTGCGGTCCGGCCTAAACCCGTGCTGCGCATCGGAGAGATAAGCGCTTATTTGTGATTGCATCCGTCGGTGGATAGCTGACTCGAACACTTTCGCTGCCGTTGACAGTACAGCCACAGGTCTATAACTGCTCACATCAGTACCTGACTGACATTTAATACCGGAATGACTCTCGTGATCTTCCATCTCGCCGGGAATGTTGCATGTTTTAAGCACATATTAAAAATATGATGTAGCGGTTCTGCCAGTATTCTCCTGCAATCCCTAAAAAGAAAAGCTGGTATACCATCCGGACCCGATGAGCGTTTTGGCTTGAGATGAACGAGTGCCTCTCTTACTTCCTGAAGACTCAGAGTATCTATGTGGACAGTCGATGAGGTGGTATCAGCTACCGCCGCCGCCGCGCGTATGTCCAATCGCGGCGGATCCTTGTTGTATACTGATTCAAAAAAATCTGCAAATTCCTTAACAGCTTCATCATCCCTTAAGTATTCACCATCTTTTATGATACTCTGCTTATCTAAATTACTTTTTTTAGATTTAAAATATTGCCAAAACGATTTTGGGTCTTTCGCAAATTGAAGTTCAATTTTATTTTTGTATTCCTTATGTGCAATTTCTATGGATTTTTTAATACGCTTTCTACACTTAGCGAATTCACTGTAATCACTGTCAAGCTTTGTGTTTTTAAATTTTTTGTGAAGTATTGCTTTATTTTTTATTTCATTAATAATTTCGCGTGTACCATACTGGGTATACACACTGTGATTGTTTTTTATTTGTATTTTTTCTAGGTATACATTTATCTAAAATATTATTAAGTGTATCATAAAAGTAATCTAAAATGTCTTCTACGTCACTCATTTCATATATCTTACTCCAATCGTTGGAAGCTAGCATTGAATATAATGATGGATAGTCAGCTTTATAAAAATTCCACTTCTGTGTAATATTGGAAACACTCGCCTCGAAGGGTGTGTGCGGCGATGTGGGAGGTGGAGGGGTCGCGGGCCCGCCGTGCACACTGACTGCGAGCGGCGGATGGTACGGGTCCACTAGCAGGAGCTCCCGTCCGCCGCCTCCACCAACACCGACCCCGGCCCATTAAAGCCCGTGCCCAGTACCAAGTCCAACTGACGATCTAAACAGTTAGGTATTTTATTATACTGAGTGAACTCGCAATAGGACATGAAGCACTCAAAATAATTACTAATATTTACAGAACTTGAGTACAAATTAAAATCTCCTATTACAATAACCTGCTTATATCTATCACACAATTTTTTTATTATTCTAAACAAAGTCACATAATCATTTTCTGAACTGCCCGGTGGTATATAAATCACACAGCACATAAACAGAAATCTATTATTTAAATGAACTGTCGCACTAACCATTTCAAATGCATAGGTGTCTATAGAAGCGTCCGCAACAATGCCCTGCCCGAGTACCCCTTCAAGGAAATAAACTCTTCTAAACGCAGTTGAGCAGATTTGACCTGTTGCAGCAGATGACTCAGAGTTTTTGGCACCGATGGTCTCTGGAGTACCTACATCTTTTGCAGCAGTGCGTTAGGTGGTCTGACAAGATGGATCCTCCTCGGGTTGGAGACCTCGTATTAGTTAAAGAACCCAACGCTTTGCCTTTGTATTGGCGCCGTGGGCGCATTGTTAAGTTGTCGTATGGATCGCATGGGGTGCTTAGGGTGGCCAAGGTTTTTTGGTTGGAGATTCGGTCTTGCAACGTGCCGTCGCGACCCTATCCCGTTTGCCAATTTGCTCACGGACATGAGTCCTCATGCCCGGGACGGGGGTTTGTTTAGGCCAAATCGTAACATTTAAAAATTGCATTCAAAACGCTCGTCTCGGCACGTTCATACGATGCTACCAGTCACCGTCTGGCATGCTTACTCGCGCGCGTCTCAACGGGCGGCCATGTCGAAGTTAGTCTGGAACAATCAATCGTCCGCGACGGCCGTGTCGGTTATAGGTCGGGAAGTTACGTTAGAATCGTTAGGTCGCGTTAAGACAAAGAAGTCTTATGCGTGACTACGAGGCTTATCTTGACTTTTGAGTAATTAATTTAACTTCGATTGCCATTAATTTGCGTCGACGAGTTGCTTGTGTGGTGTTTTAATATCGTACGAAGGAATTTTTGCTTTGTCGGGTGGAACGCTAAAACTTTGTGACCCGAGAGGAGATCGCGTTCCTCTTCGATTATAGTTTTGTGCTAAGTGACGTTAGACTTGAGTTCAGATAACGGTGAACGCCCACTGGAGTGATTGAACATTGTGCAACAGAGCAGCGCATGTGGGTTTGCCAGCCGATTACATCGGTGACGTCAGGTTACATTTACACAGCTATCTCACACCACTTACATGCACCACCACTTATCCCTGACGGTACCTTGTGGTCGACCCTACCTCCGGATCTCGGTAAGTTTGTGTTTGTTTATCCAGCCACTACATAATAATTATCCATAGGCCTTTCGGGCCCGAACCCTCTGGTTGCCCGTCGAAAGTGTTACTCTTGGGCCCTAATACAGTCGACTTCTGTCTGGGCAACTGAGGGCCGTAACAATATATATATAGGAAATGCCACACCATGATTGACTAGGTACCTTTTTCTATGCAGCAATACCTGTCAACAAGGTGTAAACAGGTAAACTGATTTTTTAGGAAAAAGAATGAGGGTAAATTAGTATAATTTACCCTCATTCTTTTTCCTAAAAAGTTAAATGTGTAAATATATATATATTTTTTACATATGCACATGCATTTAAATTAAAGGTAGGCACAGCATTTTTTAATTATAAAAGACGTTGTTTTACATAATACATATTTTTTTTTATTTAATATATATTATGATAGATAGCCTAGGGCTGTCGCTACTCTTAATCAGGCCCTGGCTGTCGTGCATCCTTCCCTACCGGACATAATATATATATATATATATATATATATATATATATATATTTAATGTATTTTTCAAAAATCGTGATACTAGAAGTTCCTTTTATGTATGGAATTGGTAAGCCTTATTAAAAAAATAATATATATATATATATATATTATTTAAGGATTTTTCAAAAATTCGCCGATTTTGGTCTATGGGTACACAAGTAAACTGGGTCCAGTGACAGCACACACGGTAAGGTACGCCTATACTAAAAAAAGTATATTTTCTTAGGGAGCAACTATATACAAATTTGCCGTAATTACCAATTCCACGTGAGCGAAGCCGTAGACGATGGCTAGTATACTATTTAAAAATATTTCACACGTAAAAAATGAATAAAGTAATGAATATTTTTATACGCCATTTTAAACCTGATTCTATATCGAAGAAATTCCATATTTTAACATTTTTATTCTTTTTGTCATAGAGTTGAAAATGAACTATCCAAAATAGCGTAGTTTGTTAGATTGCCTCGCATCGTGTGAGCACTTAATAGGCCTTTCCTTTATTCCTTCCTATTTAACAGGTGCAAGCATTCTCACGTCTTCCACTGCTAAAGGTTTAATTCCTACTTCCACCCTTTTTATTGCTTAGACGTTCTTTGAACTGAATTAGTTTTATGGAAAGCAAATTGCTTTTTTCACTGCCTTGTCGTGATAAATTATATGAAACACATTTTATGACTCAAAGAAATTTAACATATTCCGCATATTTTAATTAAAAAAAAAGAATAAAGTAAGTATGTTTTTTTGAAAAACACTCCTGGGGCCAAATTGCCAGGGATAATGGACCAGCGTGAAATATACATAATATAGCTGCTATTATTGAGGGTTATTCAATATATAGTAAGATCATCGACACAACTATTACAGCTTATCACAAGTCCAATGTCGAACATATGTAAGCCTTCCAAATAATGCCAAAAAGCACGGTCATTAGCCACCTGCATCCATCGATTTCTTGCATCTCTTTCCAAATCTCGTCACTCCATATCGTGGGTGGCCGCTCTATACGCTTACCGGTACGAAGCTTCTACTTTCTTCCCCTTCAGTTGTTGGTTCTCCGAGCTAAATGTCTGGGCCAGACATTTAGTTTTTATCAATTGGGCTATGTCAGTAACTCTGGTTCCAAAACAAATATCCTCATTACGAAGTCTACTACGCAGGCAAACTACGATATAGTCTTCACCATAGTTTGGGAAGTGATCTTGAGCTTCCTCATATGGCCAGCAGTGAAAGACTTCGCCTCAGATCCGTATACGATCGATTCCTACCAAGGGTTATTCGCGTATTTACTGAAATTAAAACAAAAACCTTCGATAAAAAAGATGACTAGATGCTACCGTTTGTTTGGAAAGCTATAATTAATGAAATTTAATCCAAGCACAAAAATACCAGTGCAAGAGCTCAAGATACACTAAGCTAATTCTACGTAGATCAGATTAAAATAGATTAATATGCAAAAGTTGTAGGGGAACCCAGGCTGGGTTAACTATGACATAGGGACGTCAAACATATTAGTTATCCATGAACATGTGTGCTGTAAAGCACCCGAAACGTCAGGAATATAAAAATTCAAATAAAACGCGATGAAGTCCCCAAAGTTGGTTTTTTTTTCAATGTGTAGTACTCTTTTTATTAAAAGAAATGAATTTTAAATTTTTTTGGGATGTCAAGAAGTTTTGCCATTTCTCATATTATAATAACTTGAAATCTGTTTTTTATTTTGATTAATGTATTCTAGAGGCTCTTCGTTTCAAGTATGTCTGCATTTGAAGAGACACTTAAAGGCTGCTAAACTCAATAACAAGACAACAACTGTTTTCCTAATTGCAATTTATTGCAGGTACTACAACAAGTTTATTGCACTCGAGGCTTGCGTATTTAAGATTAATTTGAAAATTTTAACAAGCAATTAGACATTGTTTAGTTGTTTCAAAATAATGGAAAAAAATAATCCCAAATGCGTTTTGCCACAACAGACACGTATTTCATAATAAAATAAAGTAATCAAGTTTGATGGGATTTCCTTTTGAATGCAGCAAATTCAACTTTTATGTTTTTTTTTTTCTATAAAAGACGCAGTTCAATAATCTACCATGATTGAAATGAAATTTCATTTCCGAAGAAAATAACATCAGTCCTGAGTCTTTTAAAACTAATCAACCGCTGCATAAAGGCAAATAAAATAAAAACTTTATAATCTCTTGAGATGTTCAATCAATATATTTATTATTATGTATTTAAATCATTCCTAAAGGATAAAAAGAATTTGTAGATATTTCATCTACATAATGTAGTATTTCAAGTATAAATATTCCTATTACTGTAGAATTTGCTATATAAATGATAATTTAAGAAATCTGAAAAGAGTGTGTGGTATGATTTTTGCATATTTTCCAATGGTATGGAAATGTTTTAATAGCGGTATTCTTTCAACTTCCTTTTTTTGTTGTGTCAATGTTCTTACCACCTCTATGGTGACCATCTCCATTTATGTTCACAAACTTTCTTAGCTGAAATTGATACTGCTATCGCAGCTAATAATCGTGACTTACAGCTTATTTCTGACTAGTCGCACCGCTTTATTATAACGGTAAATTCCAGTTATTTGTATTAAATCACTAAAATTGTGTACAAAAGGTGAGCTTTATCACAATTTTGGATGGTATTCTTCGCAGGATAACAGACAATTTGTTGCAGAGGGAGATGGAATCAACCGTAAAAGATTTTGACACAAACCCAGAATGGTAGAGAGACGTAGAAAGTAATAAATTTTAACCTATTTATACAAAGTAACAAGTGTATGGCTGAAACAGAGTAGGTATTGTGTTAATAAATGAAACAATTTAATTAATATAAAAATGAATTGGGCAATAGCATAACTAATAAAAAATAAGAATAATTGACGATTGAGAGTGGCGGCAAATGATTAAAGAAAACGTATCATACAGAGGCAAACCTTCATACAACCGCGCTATGATAGGTCCACTACTACAAGCTTGACGCGCGTGTGTGTGTGAGCACAGGCGGCTCGTCACGTACAAAGAGAAACTGCTTTAAACCGGCTCGGCCCGTGCTAAAACTCAGGGTTGTATAAAAAATAATAAGTATCAAATTTTGTCTTTAAATAATAATTCGTATCAAATGAAATATAAAAAAGTGTAAATATGGTATACAAATAATACCTACTTAGATTTAAATCTTATCGAGGTTGGCGCAAGAGATATGGATGGATCAATAGGAAGTGATAGGCAGAAAGACCTTACAATATATCATGACTTTCATTCACGGATTTCAAGTGTCTATAAAATCTTTAATAAAACTTCATGGAGAGTTAAAATCAGAAGAAATAAAATTAATTTATATTTACGAGAGGTGTGAATCAAGATTATCTCAAAAATTTCTTTGGCAAAGTCAAACAGGCGGGTGGTAACTGCCAGGAAGCAACATGTCGACTAGTTAGTATTGCCTTTAATAAGATGTTTATAACCAATATCTTAGGGAAACCTCAAAATACTAATTGTGAATACGATTTCGATATGTTACTTTTGAAACCAAATACTTATGAATAGTATACTATACTTATGAAAAAATGGTTTAGTCTATGTGTCGGGATATTTGTTTAGAAAATGTTGTCTCGAAATCACAAATGTGAGAAAATAAAACTGTAGGTTAATAGATCTGAACATTCTGAACAACCTTTTATAGGTACAGGAATATATAGGAAAAGATTATTTTTCTGTCATTAAAAGGATTTTAATAAAGATAGTGTTCAATCGGGTTTTTTTAATAATAATTTCTGACAATTTTATCGGGATTTTTGAATTGCTGAAGCAAAAAATTCCGACAATTTAGACCTTGAAAGAAACGTTGTAAATATTGGTAGTGAAATATTAAAACGTGTGCAAGAGATTATATTTGCTATGAAATGCGAGTGCTTTGCCATAGATAATTTAAAAAAATCTTTACATTAAATATAGAATTTACCATTTAATTAAAAGCTACAATAAATTATTGAAGAGCAATAATTATAAAAGTAAAATATTTAGAATACGTAGTTTGTAAAAAAAAAAAATGTTTATTTAATTTTATCCTCCTGTGCCAACCCTACCAAAGTAAAAATTTTGACAGCTCCTTAGAAGCTTTCCCTCTGTACAGTTTCTTTACTCACGTGGTGGCGGTATCCGTAACCAACTAAACTTCGCAGAACGAAGCGCGACGCGTACCTATTTCCCCGTGAAAAATAAAGTGCATCATACAATACCATCATTCAAAAATAAGTTTTAATGCTTGAAAATGCCGTTCCCGTATGACTACAGTTAAAGATATAAATTAAGGTTGCAAAGTGTAGGGCGGGGCGTAAAATCGAGACACTGATCGATAAGCCACACGGTCTTCGTCACTTATTAACTTATTATATTAACTTACCAGAGAGTTGCTTAAAGAAAAGAATCAGTTCTAATACGTCTCATGCACATGCACATGCACATGCACACGTTTGTCTATATTTTTGATTGAGATGGTATTGTGACAAAATGAAACCCGTAACGTGGCGCTAATGCATTTTGCTGGACTTCAAACTTAGATAAGTATTGACTTTATCGGCCAGTAAGTCGGACAAAAGACACGTGCCTCTCAAGTTGTAAAGATGATTTGCCATAATTCTTACGATTTTACGTTTGAATTAATCGGGACCATTATATAAATATCTATTGGTAGACATAAGATTTTTCTAGGATTGTTCAAGGTCTGTTACGATACCCTCGGAATGAATTGAGATAATAGATTCTCGCCGTCACCAAACGGAAAATAAAGGACAACAGATAAACAATGACTAAATATACCTAAACGAAATATATTTAAATATAAATAATTTTAATTTCTTACACATAAAGTTTTTTTAAGATAATTTTCTTTTCCTCATAACACTTAAAATTGTCATTACTTTACTATGTACCTTGTGGCGAGCATCAAGTTTAAGTTCATGTTTTAAAAGATGCTTAAAATCAGCTTATTCGATAAAAATACCAAAGCCGTCATGGCCTTGGTCTATAATAATAAGAATATCGTGTCTCATAATTATTGAGTATCTTAATTGAATTTAGTTATTCTCTACGAAGTTTAATAAGTTTATTGTTTATTGCTGGTTCAATGGTATAAAGGGAACATAGAAAAACTAGCGAAATAAATTGTTCACATTTTATGGTCCATAAATATGACTGTTATATGCTATATAAATCTGACTGTTTATTAGTTTGAACATTTTAAATCTCATTCTCAAATAAATTAATGACGAATTCAATCAAATTTGAACCCTAAAAACATTTTAATATCCACAAAGCGAACGTCTGTTATGTACTAAAACAACAGCATTAAGCTTAGCCTATTGCATGAATCTGTTAAGCACACCTGACGCTGTTATGTGCAGGTTCTCTTTGTCGTCAGAGTACAACGATCAGTCGGTAAATGTATTGTGGAAATCGATACGAAGCCCGTTCACAATATTTTATGAATGGCGTACGCACATAAAATGAGTGTATGAAATCAATGTTTCATCATCATTAATCAATTAACATGAAGTTATGAATATATAGAGAAAAAAATATTTATCTTTGCAAATCCTTTTAATTGATAATAAGTTATTATTATTTATTAAATTTAATATTAAAATATTCATCATCATCAGTATCATTAAATACCGTCAAAAGTCTATCACAGTAATCACCAAACGGTATTTGTTGAAACTTGAACTTCGTGCGGTTATTAAATATTTCTGCCTGAAAAATTTTTCTACAAGAAGTGTTTTTAAAGAACTGTTACTTTGGCAATGTTCCGTCTTATTCTACTGTGACATACTGGTGCGCTGAATTTAAATGCGGCAGAACCACCTACAATAGAATAGAATAGAATAATTTTTTATTCAATATAGATCACATGTGTAATTCTTATTGAAAGTCATTTTTTACTTTACCAATGGTTCGAAAAAAAACCTCTGTCTTGGGAAGAACCAGCAAGAAACCCAGCGGGACTTTTTTTAAAGCAAATTTTACAATAATGGTTATACAAACTATATAAGTACAAAATGTATTTTAGAAACAGCTTGAAAGCGATCACCTCATTCCCAGGGATTATTATCAACCATGTATTCATTTATACTATAATAACCCTTTTTATACAGTTTCAACTTAATAAAACATTTAATCTTGCTAATAGAGAGAGCCTGTACACTTTCTGGGACCTTGTTGTAATAGCGTATTCATTGCCCCAAGAATGAATTACTGACTCTGTGGAGTCGAGAAACTGGTATCACTAGCTTGTGTTTACCTTTTACAGAATGTATATCACTTTTTTACTAAAACTACCTTTGTTTTTGTGAACATACATTAAATTTTCGTAAATATACTAAGAGGCCAAAGTTAATATATTTATTTCTTTAAATTTATCTCTAAGAGACTCTCTCGGTTTTAGGTTGTAAATAGCTCTAATGACCCTCTTCTGTAAAACAAAAATAGTTTTTGAATCAGCCGCATTTTCCCATAGCGAAATCCCATAAGAAATTATCCTATGGAAATAACTGAGATAAACTAATCTAGCTGTCTCGACACTAGTGAGACCTCTAATCTTTTTTACAGCATAGGCTGCAGAACTTAGTCTGCTTGCTAGTTTGGATATATGGGGGCCCCACTGAAGCTTTGCATCGAGAGTGATGCCAAGAAAAACAGTGGATTCAACAGGGCTCAGTTCTTCCCCATTTAAAAATACATTGGTACTCAGATTTTTAACATTCGTTGTTGTAAATTTAATACATTTAGTTTTATTTCCGTTTAAATGTAGATTATTAACGTTAAAACAATGCACTAATTTTGATATAGCATTATTCACTTCGTCACATTTAAATGATTGACGTTTAAGTTTAAAAATCAAGGAAGTATCATCAGCAAATAATACTATATCCTCTACAAGTATCTTCTACCATTGATAATAACTTTCTGCATTCTATTACTTAAATATGAAATAATAAGTTTAAGCGCTGTGTTCTTGATACCATAGTAATGACAGCACTAGCTCCGTGCGGCCAATAACGGCCAAGGTAGATTGACGTGTGACTATCGGGTATTTAGTCGAGATTCTAAAACTTTCGTTTGTGGCAATTCAGTTTATTTTTGCTCATATATTAAAATTCAAAAAAGTAGCCGCGTGCTTTGTTACTCGAATGTGAACAGACATCAAAAGAAAGCAAGAGTTGACATTTTAAAGCTAAACTTAGCAATAATTGAAAAAGATCCAGATTTCCCAGTAGATAACTTGGGTAAGCTTAACATATAATAATGATCGACTATTTAAGTAAAGGAAAGACGAGCGGAAAATGTATCGTATCATTAATTGAAAAAATTACTTTGGCAGTGGAGTTTAATAGGCTGTAAATGTAACAGTAACGGTAAAAGATGGATAATTCCGTACCTTTTAGACTGCTGAGGCTTCTAGAACATATATCCTCTCTGACATATACGCTAACTCCAGTCCATGGCACAAATAAGTGTTCCAATTTGTACCCCGGGTAGGAAACTTACGAAGTTTCAGGTGGAGAGGACACCTGCGTCTTGATCAAAAAAAGCAAGGCCGGCTTTGCCATCTCCAGATGGTAGTGGACGGCGTTAAGATGCGGGTGGAGTCCCTGATGTTGAAGAAGTCCTCGAATAGCATGCCAGGGGTAGCCATGGTTTTATCACTGTGTATGCCCCGTGAGCGGTATTTTGCCCCCCCACCCCCCACACCCCCTAAAATACGTGGGATTGTCTGAGCACCCACGCTCAGGAAGAGGAGGGTATCTTGGGTATATTACCAGGGGTGCTGGTACCTTCCTGGGGTAATCTTTTATTTTTGAATTCCTCTATAATGTTATGGGGGGGGGGGGGGACGCTGAAAGATTGATAATATTAAAATGAAGGTAACTACGGCTAGTTCACTATGATATGGGACGTCGAGCACTTCAGTCCCCTCTTGACCACGGGTGCTGTAAAGTTCTTCAATATCGGCATTCAAAAATCACCGATTAGACCTTAAAATAGAAATCACATCTTAGACGCAGACAAAAATGGTTTTCGAGGGGAAGCTGCTATCTTCTATTCAAGCTAGAATCCTCCCAAAAGAGAGCTATATATATCTCCTAAAGTAGCAAGTTAACATATTTTTTCCTAAGTATATATTTCTATCTAGTGTATCTTTGGGGAAGTGACTGGCCTGAAAGACGCCATTTAAAACACTGGTTTGATATTTATTTAATATTTGGGGTTTGAAATTTTATAAACTTAATTTCGCATGCAAGATATTTAAGCACATCATCCTTTTAATAGAGAATCGTATAATACTTCATATCATTAATAAAACCAAGAAAACAGTTACGTTAAATATGACAGTGACATCCACAAGAGTGACAGAGGGCCTAATGTAATCACTATTAAACTATATTACAGTTTCCTAAGATAACGTATTTTTTCAAAATTAAAGCTTATAATATTAACAGTGGTAGCCTTATCTCGCACAATTTCTAATTATCTGTCTGAGTGATTGATCTTCTCTGTTTCATTTCGCAAACCGAAATTTCTAATATCAAAGCGACTAAACCAAAACCATTAATGTAACTTGCCGTAAAAGCAAATGAGTGAATGTTGTCAAAATTAAACCGACTTAAAAAAGTTTAGGCTTTGTGTATTTTCATCACTAATATTTTTTGCATGCACCGACTAATAAGATACCAATATTTTAACACCTATTTGTGTATTTATTACGAACCTGTTTATATGTAAGCAGCTATATTCATGGCATTTGAATATTGTTTATAAAATAAAAAAAACAGGTTCTTTAAAACTATTCATTTTATCAGAGACAACTTAATTAAAATCAGACAATTAACTCTAAGAACTTATTACTGACTTTAAGTTTTTTTTTTATTATTATATTTAATTTGAAATCAAAGTAAATATTCTAAAATATTCTTTAGTTCTTTTGATATCGTAAACTCTTTGTGTAAGTACAAAGTTTTATTGTTTTTAAATTTTCTCTGATGAAATTGTGAAATAAAAGTTATGTTATTAATAAACAAAATGAGCGAATTTATATTAAAACTGCTTGGTTTGATATCTGATATGCAGTATGAATTAAAAATAGATGTTCTATCTTCAACTTCTAAAAGAACATCTATTTTTTCAGTCATGAGTACTGTCTGGGCATATTTTATGTTCATAAGTTTAGCTTAAAAGGTACTGGCCACATAAAAATATTTTGAATTACTTTTTGATGTTGACACTCAACTTTTCTGTATTCTTAATTTATATAAAAATTGTCGGATGTGGGAAAAGTGAATTAAGTTTATTGCCATAAATTTTCTTGGCTATATGTGTGAAGGACTAAATTGTTTTAAGCCAACTTTTAAATTTTCTACAAGTTTGTTAATTGTTGTAATGCCAGTGAATTTTTGCGTACCATGGAACGCAAGCATTTTACTGCAGAAGAGAACAATAGGCATAGAGGCTAATTCAACATCAAAATGGCAACTTCTAAATTATAATGGCCGCAATGCGCATTTTTATGTGAAGACGTTTCAATAGATATCTTCTATACGTGGTAGAGCCATGCTGCAGCTATATTATTAGTAATATAGCTGCAGCATAGCTCTACCACGTATAGAAGAACCGGGGCAAACTTTTGTTTGAAGTCGAGTCTTTGTTGAACAAAGTCTCGGATTGGGGGCGACTAAATTTAGTCCAGTTTAATTCTCAGAAGACACAAGTTTGCGCGTTTACCGCTAAAAAGAACCCCTTTGTCGTATCTCCTCAGTTTCAAGGCACTCCCCTTATTGCCTCAGCTAGTATCAGAATCTTCGAAGTCGACATATCGAGTGACGTGCAGTTTCCTGGTCACTTGGAAGAGAAGGCCAAATCGGCCTCTAAAAAGCTTGGCGTGCTCAGCAGAGCGGGACAGTATTTCATGCCGGCACACCGCCTGCAACTTTAAAAGGCGCAGGTTCAGCCTCACATGGAATACTGTTCCCATCTCTGGGCAGGGGCTCCCCAGTGCCAGCTCCTTCCACTTGACCGCATCCAGCGCAGAGCGGCTCGAATCGTCGACGACCGAGCCTTTTCCAATCGGCTCGATTCATTGGCACTGCGAAGAGATGTTGCATCCCTTTGCATTTTCTTTCGCATCTACCACGGGGAGTGCGCTGAGGAATTGTTCGGATTAATCCCAGCCGCCAAATTTCACGAACGCACATTGCGGCAGAACTCCCGATACCATCCACACCATCTGGATGATTGGCGGTCCACCACTGTGCAATTTAGAAGATGTTTTCTTCCTCGCACGACTTCCTTGTGGAATCGATTACGGCAATACCAACGTAAAATAGCAGCTTAACACTGCTGTGTTTCGTATGGTGAGTGTAGAGAACCTGGGAAAGAGGCAATCCATCTTAGTCCTCACGGGTGACAACGCTTCTAAATTTTGATTCTTTATTGAGGATAGATGTAGATGTCTATGGGTCACAACAACCATTTACCATCAGGTGGACTGTGTGCTCATTTGTCACCCTATACTATAAAAAAAAAGATTATTTGTAGTTTGTTTTCAATACGTGAATAACTATAAAGTCCAGCCTCCGATAAAGCTTTTAATGAATGTCAAATGAGTAACAGCGCTAATATTAAAAGGAATAGTACAAACAATGTTACTTTAGAAATGAACACTTTATATGAAATTAAAATTTCTGTTGTCAAACTCAAACAAATTTTATAATCTACTACCGTTTGAAAATGAGGTTGTTCTATCCGAAGAAGGAACGGCGCACGGAACTCCGTAGGTATCGATACTGTCTTTTTGTAATTTTTTAAGCCCATAAAAATGATAAAAAGACAATATAATCTCAATCAAAATTAAGTAGGAATAGATCCATAGTGAACTATGTACCAGCACCAGAACAGACACCAGCATGTTATGTAATAAAATTACACAATAATACAAAAAATACAAGCAGCACCTGTTTACAAGTATGAAGCATGTGGCTACCATTCTACCTACCTCGAACATTTAAAAGGAAGTGGACGACATGGCACAAGCCCTCGCCGCAAGCCTTGACATACTCGAGACTAGCAATCACGAAGATATTATAATGAAAAATATATTAAATAATTGTATTGTATGTATTGTAATATTGTATATATATATATTCTGGTTTATTTCAACTTCGTTAGCTTTTTTCTCATTATTCGTTTAATTTTGCTGCACTACCTCCCATATGTTTATCTCTGCTTAGTCTAATGGTTCACTGGGACAGAATGCCTTAAGACATTAAGTCCGACCTAATATGAACGATTTAATTTTTTGTGCATAAAAATTTAAATAAATAAATAAATATTATTAGCATAAACGTCATTACAATTAAATGACTTGGGTAGGCACATTTTCTAAAAAATAAGTGCTTTATAACACGCTTTCATTAGCTTAGTATATATCTATGTATCTCAACGGAATTTTTGAATGTAATTTTCATCCCCTTCTAAAACTTGGATTGATTTGAAACTTCGCACACTTATCAAGGATCGATGACAATAATTTAAATAGTTTGTCTCATTATCCTTGCCAGGATCAAAAACTCATAAAAAAACTATGATTTCTGCCAGTTAAATCTATTGTAAGCCACGTAAAAGAACTTCCAAAAAATCTTGATTTTGTCGTTAGACTCACTAAAAAGAAGAAAATAATTCTCAATAGTTTAATATAAGAAAATAGTTATTAACATAAAATAATAATTTTATTGTATAAAAACGTGAGGTTCCTGATGTTATTTGTTGTAAATATTTTTGTAAAATTAGTGTCATCATAAAATATCTGAAAAAGCACACCTATTATATACGTTGCACTGCTGAGCACAGGCCTCCTCTCATTTTTGAAATGGTTTTAGGGCAAGAAAGTGTCTGCCACACCGTCCCAATGCGTGTTGGAGGACTTCACATATCTTCGAAATATTTATTTTTATTTTTTATTTCTAAGACATGCAGGTTTACTAATTTTCCTTCACCGCCGAGCACGTGGTAAATCAGAATTTCATCGGTGCCGGCGGGGATTGAATACGGGTGGCTCGCATACTGTGAAATTTACAGCGAGCCCGTGAAAGCTTAAAAAGTGAGCGAGCGTGTAAAGGTAACGTAAGATAATTTACCCTATTTCATTCCGTGGATGTCGTTTGAGGCAACTATGCGAAAAAATGTAATTAGCCATCTCTATTACGTCATACGTAAAATACCGAGACAGGAGATGAGCAGAGTCAAAAATCTGGTCTGCAGTCATTCATTCGGTGAATGGGAGCGACATAAAAATAGTTAAAATAAACATGCAGAAGTGGTGCATTGTGGTTAGCCAAACATTTCTATTAAACCGCAATAAAACATCAAGACAAACATCGGACCACATTAAGATAAACACACAGATCGAAATATTTAACCATACTCCATCCATAGCACAGAAAAACTCTAAATAAATAGTTGAAAAACTTTGAGTAAATTTGCTCCCATAAGTTTATGAATATTATCACTATCGCACACTTTAGAAATGTTTGCAATTTAATTGCATACAAAGTTTTCTAAGTTGCTAGGCGGATTGAGAAATAACTTAGAACTGTAGATTTAAGCATATTCATTTAGCTAATGCTTTGTCCGACTGTTGGTTTTGGTGCAAACGATGCACTTTATAGCTCAGATTACGTTATAAGTTTCATTCCTTAGTCAGTCTGCAAGTAATTC
Source organism: Parnassius mnemosyne (assembly GCA_963668995.1). Lineage (NCBI taxonomy): Eukaryota > Metazoa > Arthropoda > Insecta > Lepidoptera > Papilionidae > Parnassius > Parnassius mnemosyne. The sequence goes on along the minus strand of CAVLGL010000001.1, from coordinate 33,711,800 downwards.
AATAGAAATGTTATTCTTCTATTATCAATAACATGCAAATTTTTAAATGTATTTTGTTCGAGCTTCAAATTCATATTCATTTGTTTTTTTATAATTATTTTACATTAATTCTTATACGTTTAATCAACGAATGAAAATATTTTTCACAAGTTTTTACATTCAACATAGATGTAAGAACTAATAATTTTGTAAAATTATTAGTTCTTATCTTACTAATTAAATAATTAAAATTAAAATTAAAAATTACTTCCTTAACAACATTGACAACTACCATTATGTGTACAATATTAATTTTATTATAGATATTAAAATGATTTTAACCGATTCCAAAAAAAGAGACGGCTATATTTAACGCATATGTACCGGGTGTCCCGTGGCAGATTTAGGATTTCTTGATTCAATTAAAGAAGGTTATTCTTTTAGAATTTACATATATTTGTCATAAAAAGAAAGACGAGACATGCGGATTTTATTTGTTGAATATCACTCCGTCCAAATGTTTTCCATCGCGACGTACACACTCGCGGAATCTTTCGAGAGTATTCTGAGCGACGCGCTGCAATACTGACCGAGGAATAACTTTCACTTCTCGCACGATATTTTCTTTTAAATCCGATAGATCCGTCGGGTTGCTGTCGTACACTTTTTCCTTTAAGTAACCCCATAGAAAAAAATCTAATGGGGTGAGATCTGGCGATCTGGGTGGCCATGCGATGTCCTCAAATCGGCTAATCAATTTTCCGGGGAATTCTTCGCGGAGAGTCATGGTGGTTCTTGCTGTGTACGGCGTGGCGCCATCCCGTTGAAACCACGTGTGAGAGCTGTTCGATGGATGTTCTCTTAGTTTCGAAATAAAATATTCGCTAAGCATGCGGCGGTAGACATCACCATCATCAGTTACGGTTACTCCACGAGAATTCTCAAAGAAAAACGGTCCAATTATTCCATTGACAGAAAGAGCTGCCCAAACAGTTACTTTTGGGCTATGCAATGCTAGTTGGTGTTTTAATTGCGGGTTTTGTCCTCTTGGCGCCCAATAGCGGCAGTTTTGTCTATTGACAAAACCATTCAAGTGAAAATGAGCTTCATCACTAAACCAAATTGTGTTAACAGTACGGAATCGGCTCAACATGTTATCACAGAACTCTTTGCGTTCTCTGTAGTCATTTGGTTTAAGTGCCTGTACCAATTGGATCTTGAAGGGGTAGAATTTAATGTCTAAGCTTAAAATACGGTGCACCGTGGTTTTTGGAAGCTGCAAACTTGACGCTCTCTTGCGCACGGACTGGCGGGGATTTTCTTGCACGCTGTTTGCAACGCGTTCAATGTTTTGTAAGTCCTCGACGTTCGGTTAGGACCTGGGCGTGGCTCGTTAACTGTTGAACCTGTTGCACGGAACTTCTGGACCCACTTCAAAACCAAACTTTCACTCGGTGCTTCACTTAAGCGACGAATATTGTAGTGAGAACGAAATCTCCGGCGAGCAACAGTGCACGATTTGTTAGCTTCAAAATACGCTTCAACTGCGAAAGCGCGGTGCGCGCCAGTCCACTGCGACATCGTGACTGACCAATCCGCACAAATGCCGCGCCAATCTGTCACCCCTGCCCGGTCCCCCGCGCAACCGTTGCAAAAATATTCGAATTTCAAATCCTAAATCTGCCACGGGACAGCCTGTATTTTTATATATGGGCACCATATATTTAGTATAAACTAAATGTGCACCGATTTCTTCGAAACTGCTGAAGATATAATAATTTAGAATAAAAATTACATCCCTAAGGGTAGACAAATAGGAATGAAGATTTAAATGTACCTATTAAAATGACATTCTAGTTGTTACTTTGAACTTGTGATATTCATTAGTCCTCTAAAAGGGGTAAAAATATCGGTGCTAAGACAGTGTTCCGAAGAATTCAAGCTCCGACTTCAGTAGCCATTATGTAGAAATTAGTAGTCCTTTTTAGTTTTGTAAGTCGGTTTTGAATTTTTATCAAAAGTTTAATATTGTGGACCAAAACGCTACGTTTTTTTTGTTTTCGTATCAAAAAACGTAACATTGTCGCTTATTAGATGTATGGACAATATCATTAGTTCAGTTGGCATTGTAACTAATATATGAGCAGTTCAATGAATTGATATTTTATTTCCATTAGTTGGCTACTAATGGAAGTAAAATATGGAATGTGTACATAATGAAGACACCATACTCATTTAAACGTTATAGTGTAATGTGATTTTTGATATTTTATTAAAGCTATTAATTAATAGAAAGGTATAGTATTCAATTTTTGACAAATAATGATTAATATCGCTTAAAGGATGCAAACTATTTTATTAATGAATTGTATAACTTTTGTTTAATTTAATCCGAAATGAAAAACGTTAAACGATTATTATCATAGAATGTAATTAAGTAAGTAAGAACAACGTTAGGGTTAATAATGACTGTTAAAACAAAAAAAATTCTAAAGCATGTCAATAAGTTTCAATGACTAAAACAACGTCTTACTTATAGTACTCACGATATTCATACTCATATTCACAGTTATTTTATTACTAGCAACTCACAAAATACCAATGTGTCCAAGTTTAGGAAAATTTTACAGTTTACGGTTTAAATATTAAAATAGACAGTTCCCATAACGGATCAATAAGCTGAAGTGGCGATGGGTTGTCCTTATAGCTCGAAGAACCGAAAACCAATGGGGATAAAAAGTTCTCGAGTGACAGCTTGAAACCACTACGCAACAACGGAAACAACGTTATAAAACGGAACTTTGCATAGAATAGGATTTTGCACGTACCTAAATTGCACGTAAATAAAATAATATGTATTAAATATTTGTAATAATGAGAGTTTTCAATAAGAACATTAATCATGAACTAAATTTAAAAAAGAATTATTCAAAAGTCACAAAATGAAGTTGATATATAATAAAAGTAACATTTTGCCAAACATGGGTGTAACAAATTACTTTAAACATATGGCAGAAACGCTACGCAAAGTTTTGGGTGGTTAACTTTTCTGGTCTCTTGCATGCGCTGGGATTAAATTTATAACTTCCCTTGACTGTCCTCATAAACTTGATGTAAATGTACGCGTGCGTAGATTTAATGTTTATTTTTTTCATTCGTATTCGTTTCGTGCTTTGATTTCTTTTGTTTCGGTTATTATTACAAAACCGACAATATGATACGAATATTTCCATTAAAATATAATTAGTTTATTATAAAATGAAATTCTTTAAGATTTTTATACAAAATATAATAAATATACAGCAAAAAAAGAAACTTTATCATATTTAGAGCTTTTAAATCGGCTGAATTTATCAATGCATTGAGCGTATGAGTAATATGGGCAATAATAAAAGTTGTTCCGCAAGCGCAAATTATCAATTTATTTTTACTTCTGAATATGCACCCTTAGAATGTTAAAAATGTACCACCAGTGCGTGATGCTTGTGATAAATTACAATATAAGTCGTAGTACGGCTACGTGATGGCTCCGTGGCGCAGTGGCTTAGCAATCAGTTGTTGCGCTGGGGGCCGCGGGTTCGAATCCCGCACGGAATAAGTATTTGTATGACCTACAAATAATTGTTCGAAAAAGAAAACATCTTGAGTTCTTGAGGGCTCTCCGCATGCACGCCAGAACCCGTGCCTCTAGCCGGCCCCACTACGCAACATGTTTTGCCCCTGCTGACCGTCCGATTGTGCGGATTGACAACCCTATGTCGCCAAGCACCAGACCGACGACCCCCGTGTCCATCAACACACTTTACGACGCCGCGTCCCCTGCGCCTTCCGCGATGTCCACCCGCGGCCCCTCTCCGATCTTCTCGGATGCCGAATGAGGTTCCGACATGGAGACCGATACGCGTATCCCGCTCTAAGATGAAGGCAAAAAGCGCAAACGCGCAGCCCCTAAAAAGGCAGCCGAGCCTAACTCGGGCTGTGTCAATTGCCACGAAGAGGGACACCCAGCGAATTATCGCGGGTGTTGCAAAGCGCTGCGAAGGAAACAGCGCGGAGGTAGAAGCCGTCTTGGACACCCAGGTCAAGCCAGTATGTCTCGCTCTCGGCAGTTTACCCCCCAACCCGCACCGTCTTCGGTGCCAACATCCACGCCTCAAGTCACCACCAAGCCCGTCTCAGTCGCCAGGGCGACCAAGCAAGGTGCTAGCATTCCCGCGCCTTCCGCGCCAAAACCCAACACTTGGGTAAAACCATCGGCCACCTCTCCGGGCCCCAAAATCTAAGCCAATCCCACAAGGCTCATCCTACTTCGCCACCGACTTCTCCCTAGTCTGCGGCTTTAACATTAATATTACTGAGTTATCCTCTTTGTCTCGTAAACTCCTCGGAGCCAATTCACCTAAGGACAAGCCCAACGCTACGATTAAGCACATAGAACTTATCGACGCAATCTTGTCTTTTCATTGCGCCTAAAAACCTCTTCTAAATACCAGAATGGCAGCGCAAAATCTCGGTAGAACTAAACCACACTTTCTAATTGTCGCGTTTTTTTAACGCGAACGGCCTCAGAGGCCAAAATGACGAGATCGCGCTCTTCCTGCGCAACCACGATGTAGACATAATGTTGGTGCAAGAGACTTTTTTGAAACCTAGCCATCTCGATCCTAAGATCGCAAACTCCATCTTAGTAAGAAATGATAGGTTGACCAGCACTGCGTAACAATCGACCCCCCCCCCCCGTTAACCATCCGCCACTTACTATCGTATCGGCTACTAGCGCCTAGTTGAATCAGACTTTGCAGAATTATTTAACCTAGGCTCTAGTGTTATAATAGCTGGAGACCTCAACAGTAAGCATTCCTTTTGGAACTCGCTTACAAGAAATCAAAATGGTAATGCATTGTTCAATCTCACCAACCGGACGTCCTTGACGTAGCGATACTCAAAGACGTCCGGTTGTGGATATCATCAATTGAAACAATATTAGAACTCGAATCGGATCTTACACCAGTCCTATTGCAGTTGGGCCAGTCAGCAGGTGAGGTCTTTCAGACCAAAACCATCGTGGACTGGCGTAAACTCGAGATCAAACTTGAGTTTACGACCTCCCAGCACCTAAAAAAATCCCTCACAAGATAGACTCACCTGAGGAGGCCAATGAGGTGATTAGCGCCCTATCGGCCTACCTCAACTCTACAGTTGAAGAATGCTCTCGTAAGTTTCGTGTGTCGAACAATAATCACATGAAGCTTCCTAGTGACATTCGACAACTGATTAGAGTTAAAAACGCGGCCCTAAGACAATACGATCACTATCGTACCATAGATAACAAATTCCGACTACGCAGCCTCCAAAACGAGGTTAAACAGCGAGTTAAAGCTTTCAAACAGGATAAGTGGGATAATATGCTGACGAACATCGAGTCATTATGAACCGCCTTCTGGCAGTTGTTGCAAGCTCTAAAAACAGAACAACCCTCAACTATGCTGCCTCTCATCAGGCCAATCTCACCTTTGACGAGTTTGAAAAGCACGAATGTCTCCCTAATGGTTTAGAGAGCCAATGTACTCCCTCTAGCGAACCTGCAGATCCTTTTTACCTTGCAGAGGTCGAAGCGGAGATCTGCAATATCATCAGTGGGCAATCCCTAGAACCTGTGACCGTCGATGAAGTCACAGAAGTAATTAAAAGCCTTAAAAAGAAATCAATACCCGGCCACGATGGCATTAGCAACAGGTTACTGAAATCTCTTTTCACGCCGCTAGTATGCCTCCCTGTAGGAATATTCAACGCTCTTCTTTCCAGCTGCTCCGTCCCAGGCAGACGGAATAGGAATCCCGAAACCGAAAAAACCATGAAACTTAGTCTTTAGTAGCAATTAGTCTCCTCGGCACACTGGGGAAAGTTTACGAGCGACTCTTATTGAATCGCCTTCGTATACACGTCTTCACCAACAAACTTATTCCAGACGAGTAGATCGGCTTCAGACCCGAACACTCGTGTACAAACCAGTTACATCGTCTAACATAATACATTCTGAAAGGATTTAAACACCCACAAAATAATCGCAGAACCACAATAACCGGCGCCTTTTTCCTCGATGTCGCGAAAGCGTTTGACAAAGTCTGGCACGATGGCTTGCTTTACAAGCTGTATAAACTCAACATGCCTGATAGGCTTATCCATATCATCAGAGCCTTTCTTGCCAATCACCACTTTCGCTTTTGAATAGAGGGTTCTAGCTATAGAAAACATCTCCTCAAGCCTGTAGTCCCACAAGGCTCCGTCCTTTCCCCACTACTATTCACACTCTTCACGAGTGACATTCCTAAGAACACAGTAGTGAATACTGCTCTTTTCGCAGATGACACTGCACTTTTCGTCTCTCATCCCAATAAAAGATACCTCACCAAGATGCTTCAAGCAGCCGTCAACCATCTAGGCGAATGGTTTTGTTAATGAAGAATCGAAGTGAATCCTGTGAAAAGTGTATCAATACACTTTCAAAGGACCTCCACCTCCAACCGTCATATCAGAAACCCCATAAATCGTTAGGTATGATCACCCTATACGGCCGTCAGATACCCTGACAGCTAACGGCTAAATATCTAGTAGTCACATTCAATGAAAGTATGACATTCGCGAAACACATTCGCAATGTTTGCAATCGAGCAAATATTGTCACTAGTCACCTCCATCCGCTAGTTAATAGAAAGAGCAAACTGTGCTTAAGACACAAGTTTTACATTTATAAAGCGTGCGTAAGACCCATCACGTTTTACGAAAGCGTAGTTTCCGTGCATACAAGCCATACCATATGTACGACCTCCAGGTCGTCCAAAATAGATTCATTCGCATGGCGACCGGAGCTCCGTGCTACCAGCGAATCTCATGTCTCGGCGCTGCTTCGAGAAGGCCGAGCAGCTACCTACACTCCGACTTCGAACGTTACACCAACCCTCCGGAGGACCGCAACGTTCTAATCGAACCCCCGGTTCCGCTAGATTCCGACGACCGTAATGTCGCCGGCTAATCACACTCCAACACTACATAATCACCTAGTGCCACAAACGCTGTTAGGACAACAACAGATGGGACGCAGCGAGGCTGCAGACGGGCGCGCCACACACCACTCCACGCCGCGTAGACACATATCATTAACAGTGTTAGAGCCACGTGGCAGCTTTTTGTGTCGCACGGATGGGCCGTCTCGAACCGGGGTGGTACCACGACCTCAGAGAATACCAGCGTGAAGTAGAGGTTTACCTCTGCGTTTCGCCTGGTGAGTACAGGTGGCCGGAGGCTCTTTTACTGGAAATGAGGCATTCCATCCTAGTCCTCACGGGTGAAAACGCATCTGCATTTTGATTTGTAATAGAGGATAGATGTAGAAGTCTATGGGCCGCAGCAACCACTTACCATTAGGTGGACTGTGTGCTCGTTTGTCACCCTTATCCTATAAAAAAACCATACACCCACGTCCCTAGGCGGTTCTCACCGCCCAGAACATCGAACGATACGAGTTAGCCGTCACAGCCGGGATCCGCTCCCTTGTTCGGACGACGATTAGACAACTCACACATGTCATGTTGCGGTTTTCGGCGATATCAAGGAATATGTGATGTCGATGCGATTTGATGATGATGTAATCACTGAACACAATATAATCGCACTCGCCTCGAGATTATCAATTTTAGCGCAATGACGCGTCCGCAACGTTGCAGTAAAATAAATAATCTCCCCCCCCATTTTTATAGCTTTGAGTTTGATGAAGCTATAAGATCCGCATTAGCTTACACCATTAATATCACAGAAACTAGACATGAGTTCTAATATCTACACGCGCAGTTCCCTGCGCAACATTTCCACTAAATGTCAATCCACTGGATGAGATGTGAAGGAAGTTGATGGATGCAGGTAGTAGCAGTAGACTATACTCTGTGGTAGTTTATTGAGGAAGTCTATATTCGGCAGTGTACTTGTAATGGCCTATAAAAATTCATGTTACGCACGCGCAGTTCCCTGCACAACATTTCTACTAGACGTCAACTGGATGAGACATGAAGGGAGTTGATGGATGCAGGTGGTAAGGACCATACTCTGTGGTAGTTTATGGGAGAGGTCTATGTTCGGCAGTGAACTTGTAATGGTCTGTAATAATGAAAAATGTTTAAAAATATACTCCTCTCAACACTTTTAAAATAAAACCGAATTGTTGTCTGTTTCTCTTCTTCTCTCTTCATCTTGTTGTCGAATTGCATAATACTTAACTTTTTACATACTTTTAATTTAAAGTATTTCCAATCATTTCCAGCCACCATGGTCAAGGGAGACTAAAGTGTTGGACGATGCTTTCAATTAAAAATATAGTTCCGATCTACGTATTCGCTTCTATGATTTTGTTCGGAGTTTAAAATTAAAAGGAATAAAATCTATGAAATTATTTCTATTCAACGCGTGATATTTGTATAAAGCACATTATATTTACTTACGGTTAAAAACATTTCTATAGATGTCGCTATTTAAATATCAAAATCATAAAAGGTTATGAAATTTGTATGGTTATTCTAACAATAAAAATCAATGCCGGATTTAATCGCCTTAAAGGAAATGGCTTCTGTTCACTTCATCGTCTGATCAAAAAATTCTATTTAATGTTGGAACCTTTTCCAATTATTAAATATAAAGAAATTGCTATGCGGCTACTTTGCGGGAAATAAGAATAAAATTTCAAAAATAAGAGTTAATAAGTCGTTGAAAATAAAATTATTATAAAACACAAATTGTTTATTTTTAGACTGATTCACCACTTAGTGAAAATTTGGTTACCTATTTTCTTATCAGAGCTAAATCGTGCCTGAATTAATTATTAGGCCTGTATTTGATCGGAACTGTCACTACCGGAAATAGAATATAAAAAATAGCTGTTGCGTGATAATCCCTTGTGATAATGTTCCAATATCTCATGTTGTCGAAGATACTTCTTCACGTTCTCTACTTCGAACTTAGCTAGTACTAAATTCATGACAGAGCTCTTAAATTTATGCTGAATGAATAATGTCCACCAGACCGAATTTTTTCACATTTTGTCACAGCAACTAGCCTCAACGGAGATTAGGCATCGGCGCAGGATAGGATTATAGTGACCTAGCGTATACGCAAGCACAATTGTACTCTTTATTCCCTCACTCTCATAGTCCAATGGGACGGTAAACCGACACGACCGGAGAGAAATAAGGCACAGGACCAATGGCTTTATGTGCTTTCTGAGGCACAGAGATGCGGCAGACCATGAATGTAACAAAACTTTTTTACCTATAACGTTTACCAACGTTTGCATGAGAAAACAATCACAAACATAAGCCACTCCTCTCATATGATGCCACTGCTCTTAATCGCCAATCTAACTTAGTTGCGATATGTAGGAGATACAGGAAGTTGATGAACTATATTTTCTTGCATTACTTGGAGGAGGTATGTGATTACCAGTGGCTTTATGATGGACTGTAACGATAATGAACTCAAATAAAGTGCAAGATATCTGGTTATACGAACCTTAATCGACATGTTTAAAGTGATTTTTACGGAAAATGCTTGAGAAACCCATGTTTAGCAGCTGTGGTCTGATACAGTATATTTTCATTACGCAATCCAACGCCATCCTTCAGATATTAAATACATTTTCATTGCATTTTCATTTGTCTCATAATACACAGGTTAGTTTGTGATTAAAAATCGTATTTGAATAAAATTATAAGTCAAAAATTATAAGCGTGTTTTTTTATATAGGAGAGGGGGCAAACGAGCATGCGGCTCACCTGATGGTAAGTGACTACTGCCGCCCATGAACAACCGCAACACCAGGGGAATCGCAGATGCGTTGCCGGCCTTTTAAAATGGAGTAAGCTCTTTTCTTGAAGGTCCCTAAGTCGTATCGGTCCGGAAAAATCGCTGATGGTAATCGATTCCACAAGGAAGTCGTGCGAGGAAGAAAACATCTTCTAAATCGCACAGTGGTGGATCGCCAATCATCCAGATGGTGTGGATGATATCGGGAGTTCTGCCGCGATGTGCGTTCGTGAAATTTGGCGGCTGGGATTAATCCGAACAATTCCTCAGAGCACTTCCCGTGGTAGATGCGAAAGAAAATGCAAAGGGATGCAACATCTCTTCGCAGTGCCAATGAATCGTGCCGATCGGAAAGGACTCGGTCGTCGACGATTCGAGCCGCTCTGCGCTGGATGCGGTCAAGTGGAAGGGGCTGGTTCTGGGGAGCCCCTGCCCAGAGATGGGAACAGTGTTCCATGTGAGGCCGAACCAGCGCCTTGTAAAGTTGCAGGCGGTGTGCCGGCATGAAATACTGTCCTGCTCTGCTGAGTACGCCAAGCTTTTTAGAGGCCAATTTGGCCTTCTCTTCCTAGTGACCACGAAACTGCACGTCACTTGATATGTCGACTCCGAGGATTCCGATATTAGCTGAGGCAAGAAGGTGAGTGCCTTGAAACTGAGGAGATACGGCAAAGGGATTCTTTTTAGCGGTAAACGCGCAAACTTGTGACTTCTGGGGATTGAAGTGGACTAGATTTAGTCGCCCCTAGTTTGAAACTTTGTTCAACAAAGTCTCGACTTCAGACACACGTTTGTTCCGGTGTTCAGCGACGTTTTCCCGAGAAATATTGGCACGGCCGGTGTATAAAGCATCACCAGTTCTGTCATCCGCATAGCAATGAATGTTACCAGTTAGCAACATATCATTGATATACAGAAGAAACAGCGTTGGTGATAGCACACAGCCTTGTCGAACACCAGCGTTAATAGGCTTTTAGTCGGAGTATGCACCGTCTACAACGACCTTGATGCTCCGATCTGCAAGGAAGCTGGTGGTCCAATTGCACAATTTCTCGGGAAGCCCATAGGAAGGGAGCTTAAAAAGAAGCGCTTTGTGCCAAACCCGATCGAAGGCCTTCGCAATGTCCAAACTAACGGCCAATGCCTCCCCCTTGGACTCTACAGACTCCGTCCATCTATGGGTCAGGTAGACCAGAAGATCACCAGCTGATCGACCCCGACGAAAACCGTATTGGCGGTCACTAATCAGCTGATGATCCTCAAGGTACCGCATGAGCTGGCAGTTAATAATGGATTCCATTATTTTGGATAACAAGGAGGTGATGGCGATAGGCCCATAGGGTCTGAGCGGTCGCCTTTTTTAGGGATCGGGTGGACAAAAGCTGTCTTCCATTATTTCGGGACTACGCCTAGGGAGTAGGAGTACCGGAAAAGACGCGTTAGAACCGGTGCCAACTCCGGAGCACACGTCCTCAGCACAATTGGGGGGATTCCGTCAGGCCCACTCGACTTGTGGATGTCAAGGGAGAGGAGTACTTTGCGAACCGAGCACTGTGAGAACAGCACATTCGGCATGGAGCACTCTCACCGCGGGATGGTCGGCGGTGTTTTCCCCCCGTCATTAAGAGTTGAGTTGGACGCAAAAAGGGATCCTAAAAGGTCGGCTTTGTCTTTTGCGGCTTGGGCCAGTGAGTCATCCTCCCTGTGCAGAGATGGTAGTGATGGCTTACAGAAATTCCCGAAGGAAGGCAGAACTAGTTTCTGGTCAATTCTGTCTATGAGCTCTGACTTTGCCTTGGCAATAACTCTTTTGAAAGACCTGGAGGCGAAGTTATACTTCTTTTTAAGTGTGCTGGTGTTTACATCCCGAGTCGCCGAAGCCACAGCCTAGGCTTGATAACACTTCTGCTTACTGCGTAATGCAGTCTTACAGGAGCGACCAAACCAAGGCTGAGAGCTGCCTCCGATGGGTACCACAGATGATGGAATAAATAGTTCCATTCCCTGTAGCACCACATCAGTGACAGAGTCAGCAACAGCGCTGGGATCATCCGGTGAGAAGCAAACCCGCTCCCATGGGTTGGATGCAAAGAAACACCGCATTCCGTCCCAATCCGCCGACCTGTAATGCCAAACACGGCGGCATCCTGCAGAACGCAACCGCGAGGGGAGCGTGAGTGGCACCACACTCCGGATCAGACAATGGTCCGAAGAGCCGAGAGGGGCATCGACGAAAACCTGATATCCGTCCGGATGAGAGGTCAGCAGAAGGTCCAACAGGGAAGCTGTATGATCCTCCACATCTGGAATCCGCGTAGGCGAAGGAACCAGCTGTGTCAGACCATATGCCAAGGCAAAGTCATAAACAGATCTCCCCGCATGATTGGTTAGACGTGAATCGAGCCATTCGGCGTGGTGGGCTTTAAAATCGCCAAGGATCACGATCTCTGTGGATGGGACCTGTTATAGCAAGGAATCTGTAGCCATTTGGACGTGGTCGATGAGTCTGTCTGTTTCGGCATTACCGCTGTGGGACCTATAGAGGCATCCGTAGACGCGCGGATGGTCGTCGCTGTCTACGCGTAGCCAAAGGATGGACAGTTCCGAACCTTCAAGATTGCTGAGGCGTCGAGAACAGATGTGCTCTCTGATATACAGGCAAACTGCAGCCCGAGGCACAAAGGAGTGCTCCAATTCGTACCCCGGGTAGGAGAGATACGAAGTATCAGCCGGAGAGGACACCTGCGTCTCGGTCAGAAAGAGCAAGACCGGCTTCTTCGCCGTCTCGAGATGGTAGTGGACGGCGTTTAGGTTCGAGTGAAGTCACCTGATGTTGCAGAAATTCACGGATAGCGTGGCAGAGATCGCCTTGGTATTGTTGCTCAGTTTGCCCCGAGCAGTTATGTTTTTGAGCGGAATTTTGCCCCCCCCCCCCAGAATACGGGGGTGCTGGTACCCTCCTGGGGTAGTCTAACGTGTAACTCCGCTACCATGTTGATGGGGGGGGGGTCGGAAGTGGGCCTTCGGCCACCTGCACTCACCAAACAAAACGCAGAAGCAGAGCTTCTACTTCACGCCGGTATTCTGTGAGGTCGTGTTACCAAACCGGCTCGAGCCGGCCCATACGTGCAACAGCAAAAACTGCCGCGTGGCTCAAAAATCAGAGAATCCACCCCATTACTACCCCCATATGTCCCATAGGTATCGCAAAAGGCAAATTTCCTTATGTAAAAGAGGGGGTAAACGAGCATGCGGCTCACCGGTAAATGTCGACCGTCGCAATGAACAACCGCAACATCAGAGGAATCGCAGGTGAGTAGCTGGCTTTTTAAAAAGAGTAGGTTCTTTTCTTGAAGGTCCCTAAGTCGTATCGGTTCGGAAAAATCGCTGTTGATAGTCGATTCCATAAAGAAGTTGTACAAAGGAGAAAACTTCTTGTAAATCCCGCGTGTGGTGGACCGCCCATCATCCAGATGGTATGGGATTTTCCTAAAAAGGTCTTATGGCATCGGATAGAGTGTGGTGTAACTGTGTCGTTTTCAGCACCAAAGGTGCAAATCATCTGTTACATACAGCGATTAATAATCCGTCTGTCAAACGTGACGATTAAAGCACAGCCTTGCTACGAGGGTTTTTACTGAAGAAGAAGAAAGCGAGCCTATGCAACTTTTTCCTTAAATCTTTGATAACTCTCTATAATATAAAAATGAATCGCTGAATGTGTTGCTAAGCGCAAACCTCAAGAGCATCTGAACCGATTTCGCTAATTCTTTTTTTAAATTATTCCTTGAAGTACGAAGATGGTTCTTACGGAGAGAAAAATTTAAAAATATGCCTGAAAAAGTTAAAAAAAACTTTTCTATATTCCCATACAAAAGATTCGTAATAAACTTAAAAGTCAATTTGAACTTTAATACCATACCATAAAGTTTAAGTGTTAGTGGAGGTTTTCCGGGAAAACAATTGAATGACGTTAGTATCGTATAAATATTAATGTTAATATTTATACACACTGGCAGGTAGCTGATGTTATAAGGAGTAACACGCGGGCGTAGTCGCGAGGAACAGCTAGTTATGAATAAAAAAAGTGATAATACATTTTGAAAACCTCTTTTAATGTTCGAATTTCCATCACTCTACGCTATCGATAATAAAAATAAATTGACAATAAACCTACAGAGCTTTTCTTTGAAATTTTATAATATTCTCTGCTAAAAAAGCAAACTGAAACCCTTAGAGCACCGCATGCGCTGATTCCCACGCTCTTATGGCATAGACATGCTACGTTTATTAAACTCTTCACGTTTTGTTACCTGCTGAGAGATTTATTACTTTTAATTATTACTCATTGTCCGCTACGGTTATTCATCTAAGAGGCATCTTACTGAAATTAGATGCTCACCCAGCTGTGATTTATAACACGATGTAAGTAATGTAAGGTGGTAATAGCAAAAATTCCTTTTAAATCTACCCTATAAACACTACATCACTAGAATTTCGTTGAGCGTTGGCTAATATGTAAAAATTAATGGAATAAATAGAATTTAAAGCACTACCCAATAGCGGTTAACATTGTATACATTTTGCCTAGTCGGTGCAGCTTAAGAAAACCCATCAACGCACATTATCCCGTAAGAGTCGTAAGAGGTCACACAGGAAATGACAGATAAAGCTCGTAGCTTCCTATAATTAATTATTTTACGTTAGACATTAAATACTTAAAGTGAAGACAGAATAGCATCAATAGTGTAAAAAGGGTAGATTACATTTCTACATGTGTACATAAGCATTGTGTTATATAAAACAATTACAATTTTTTAATAATTTTCTTGTAGTTTTTTTTTATAGGATAGGGTGACAAATGAGCACACAGTCCACCTGATGGTAAGTGGTTGCTGTGACCCATAGACATCTACATTTCATCCTCGTTTGCGAATCAAAATGCAGATGCGTTGCTACCCGTGAGGACTAAGATAGAATGCCTCGTTTTCAGTAAAAAGGGTCTCCGGTTCTCTACACTCACCATATGAAATACAGCAGTGTTAAGCTGCTATTTGACGCTAGTAATCTGTGAGAGAGTGGTACTTCCCCGGTCGAGCCGACCCATTCGTGCTACAACTATACTACTAATATAGCTACAGTATGGCTCTACCACGTATAAATGTTTAACTACTAACTTCATGATAATTGAGCTTTATTACATTCGTTTTTTCTTTTATTGTAATAAACATCAAAGCCTCACTATCAAACGCCAGAGGCTAACGTCTAAACTAAGGATAAAAAATTGTAAAGTAAACGAAATTATCATAATATTTCAAATAACAATATGATTTCATGATATACTCGTATTTGCGATTTTAATAAATATAAAAAATATATTTAAAAAAAGGTATACTCAAATTAAATGTTTTATATTTCTATTTTTGTAACATTGTTTTTAATTTCAATTTTAAACAATTTGGTTGATAATAATGAACTAGTTAAAAATATAAAATAGGCTAAGGTATAAATAATAGCTTCATATTCACGCCCAAACCATGTTCCTGATATCTGTTGCTAACTTTGCTTGATAATTTTTGCATAATATTATAGTTTAATACTCGTATTTCAAGTACTAACCTGAGACTTTATCATTCACAAAAATATGTGGTTTTTGATCCATAAAATTAATTAATGAATTTGTGGTTCATTCATTCAAAATAGCCTATAAAATTTCACTGCTGAACATATGGCTGCTTTATACTGCCCCATTGGGAGGATTTTGTTATAGTTTCCACGGTTGGTGGGTTGGTAACCGCAGTTTTTTTTAAAGAATGTGGGTAACAAGCGAGCACACAGTCCACCTAATGGCAAGTGGATGCTGTGGCCCATAGACATCTTCATTTAACTTCGACTAAGTATCATAATGCAGATGCGTTGTCACCCCTGGATACTACGATGGAACACCTCGTTTCCAGTAAAAAGGGTCTGCGGTTCTCTACACTCACAATACGAAACACAGCAGCATTAAGCTGCTATTTTACGCTGGTGTTCTATGACGGCGTGGTCCTTCCCTGGTCGAACCGACCCATTCGTGCTACTACCATAATAAAGCTGCAGTGTGGCTCTACCACGTAAATAAAAAAATATTTTATCGAGTTATATAACTTACATTTGCAATGGAAGCATCGACCGTTTTGTAGATCGGAGTGAGGGAGAAAAAAAATTCTACTACATAGTTAAATTTATCCTTCAATCTTAGTTACCTTTCGTTATAGCTTCGTATATTTTTAGAATGGATGAACTCACTATAAAAAAGTCAAGACTAATGAACTAGACGGCTCCGTGGCGCAGTGGCTTAGCAGCCAGCGCTAAGGCCCGCGGGCTTGAATCCCGCACGAAACAAGTATTTGTATGGCCTACAAATAGTTGTTCTGGGTCTGGATGTTTATCTTTATGAATGTATATATGTAAACTGCCCCCGCAATACAGGGGTAAATCCTAGTGTGTAGGTAACGTTTAAAAAAATGCCCTGACTTGTTTATACGGACGTACTTGTCCAGTTTCTTTTTTTTAAATATGGTTATATCAATATAACAAAACTATTTTTACATGCTTACTTTTGGGACAAATTTAACACAAATTCACGATTTTCTGATTTTTTCCTTTACTTGTGGTGTGAGACGTTGTTGTTAGTCAACGAGAAGTTTATAGGTAACAGGACTACGAACGAGTAGGTAAAGAATATGCATAGACATCAATGCATTTGAAACTTGATTTTATTAGACCTCCTAAGATCCTAATATTAGATATCAAGTATGACACCTTTAACCATTGTTGAGAAAAAGGATTTTGACAGACAAACTGACAGACGGGAAGACGAACGGACAACAAGATGATCCTATAAAGTTTCTATTTTTTTCCTTTTCATGTACATATAGATCACTAAAAACTTTCTTGATTTATGTTATTCGAAAACTCAACCAGAAATAGTTGTCTCTCAGATTTGTTTATTTCTGACAAGGGTACAAGTGCAGTTAAACATTTGCAAACTGCTTGCAGATGTTTCATTAGCTCCATTGTTACAAAGCAAAAATACGCTTTTTTAGAGTGTTAGTGTCACCAAAATTGTAAACATATTTTACTAAATAAATATCAATTTTCTTTTACACTTTTAAAAATCAATATAAAAAATATTAACAGTATTTATTACTCAATGCAATAGGAATTAATACAGCAACTTTTGAACAATTTATTTCACAATACACTTTAGTCCTCTTTATAACGTAAATGAGCCACGAGCAATGTTATTAGTTTCAATTAACGTTGCAACCTCAGCACATGTATGTGCAATTAAATAGAGTGATACCTTACTTCCATTAGTACTAAACCAACATTGTTTACATTAATTAACTGACATGTTAATTTTCTTACTAATACGTTTCTATTTTAAAATGCATTATGGTTTTTATAACTTTTAAGTTCTTTAGCCATTGATTGCCAAGAGCTCGTTTTATAATCTAAAAAGATACTAGTACGTGGACACAGAACCTTTTATAATATTTATTAAAATATATCGTTACAATAAATTAAAGTGCTATAAATAAGTTCGTGCTCAGTAACAGAAACAGAAACTTTTTATTCAATATAGATTATAAATAATACTTATTGAAAGTCACTCTTTTGTTTATTTACCACTGGTTCGAAAAAAAAAAACCTCTGTCCTGAGAAGAACCAGCAAGAAACCCAGTGGGACTGTTTTTTAAATAACAGCTTACAATCATGTATGTTACACAGATTAACAACACAATAAATTAGAAATAGCTTGGTAGCGATCACCTCATTTCCAGGGATTATTATCATCCATAAATTATTTTATTACGTGGTAGAGCCATGCTGCAACTATATTAGTAGTAGGTATAGTTGTAGCACGAATGGGTTGGCTCGACCGAGAAAAGACCACGCTCTCACAGAATACCAGCGTAAAATAGCAGCTTAACGCTGCTGTGTTTCGTATGGAGAGTGTAGAGAATCGGAGACCCTTTTTACTGGAAAAGAGGCATTCCATCTTAGTCCTCACGGGTGACGACGCATCTGCATTTAGATTCGTAATCGAGAACAGATGTAGATGTCTATGAGCCGCAGCAACCACTTACCATCGGGTGGATTGTGTGCTCGTTTGTCACCCTTATCCTATAAAAAAATTATGAGAACCCTTTTTATACAAACTTAGTTTAATAAAGTTTTGAACTTTGAGCAGGTCAAATTTTGTATATTTTCTGTAATTTTGTTGTAAAAGTGTATATCATCGCCCCAAAAATGAATTATTGACTCGATGGAGTCGAGTAACTGGTACTACTAGCTTGTGTCTGTTCCTAGTATTTACAAAATGAATATCACTTATTTTTGTAAAACTACTTTTATTTTTCTATACGTACATTACATTTTCATAAATGTATTGAGAGGCCAAAGTCAATATATTAATTTCCTTAAATTTTTGTCGCAGCGACTCTTTAGGCTTTATATCATAAATTGCTCTTATGGCTCTCTTCTGTAAAACAAATATAATTTCAGTGTCAACTGCGTGTCCCCATAGTAAAATACCATACGACATTATGCAATGGAAATAGCTAAAGTAAACTAGTCTAGCCGTTTTAACACTGGTAAGACTTCTAATCTTTTTTACAGCATATGCTGCAGAACTAAGTCTGCTTGCTAGTTTTGATATGTGGGGGCTCCATTGAAGCTTCGCGTCTATTGTGATTCCAAGAAAAATGGTTGTATCTAAAAGACTCAGTTTCTCCCCATTTAAAATTACATTAGTATATAATTGTTTGACATTTGGAGTCATGAATTTCATATTTAGTGCCATTTAAATGCAAATTATTAACATTAAACCAATTTATTAATTTAGATATAGCATTATTTATTTCGTCATATTTTGGTAATTGCCGACTTAATTTGAAAATAAAAGAAGTGTCATCTGCAAATAATACTATATCATGGTTATCACCTACTATG
The DNA here is from genome assembly GCA_963668995.1 of Parnassius mnemosyne. NCBI lineage: Eukaryota > Metazoa > Arthropoda > Insecta > Lepidoptera > Papilionidae > Parnassius > Parnassius mnemosyne. The sequence goes on along the minus strand of CAVLGL010000001.1, from coordinate 33,692,972 downwards.
TGAGTTAATTCACATTAACGTACACAAGAAACAGAAAGGGGCCGAGAATTGAGCCTTAAGGCACTCCCATTTGTACCATCGACTCGAAAGAGCTCATACTGTTAATGACAGTTATTTATGTTCTCTTACCTAAATATGAAATAATCAGTTTAAGGGCATCACTTCTTACACCGTAGTGTTGAAGTTTTCTGACTAATGTTTCATGGTGAACACAATCGAATGCCTTGGATAGGTAACAAAATATACCCAAAGCATCCTGTGAATTGTTCCATGCATTAAAGATATATTTAATCAGCTCAACACCGGCATCAGTTGTCGAGCGACCCCTTGTGAAACCAAATTGATTTTTATGAAGTAAATTATTTATATTAAAGAAATTTAACATTTGATCAAGAATAATATTTTCAATCTTACTAAGTGTTGGTAGTACAGAAATAGGTCTAAAATTGGCGGGGTCTAATGTACTACCAGATTTAATTAAAGGTATTACTCAAATCCAAAGACCTAAAACTTTCAGCTCAAATTTAAAAGTCATTTTCGATGCCTAGAATATTGTATTACAGTGAACGGCATAAATGATAAGCTTTAGGAAACAGTCCATGCGGTCGAAAGAAAGGTTTGTAAAAATCGCCTCAGAAGAACTCAAAAACATTCCGATCACACTCTTAGTCTCATGGCTGTTATACGAGAAATAGAGCAACCATCTTCAAAATATATAACAACGTACAGTCAGATACACAGTGTTGCAGACAGATCTCCATATGCATTCAGCGAAAAAGTCGAATTGAAGAAGCGATTGAGTGAAACCAATGCTCCAAACTCTTTGTCAGAAATCTGTGTCCTGGAAAGAACCACCTCTCTAAGTTGAACAACGACTGTCATTTCCAGGCCGAGCTGTAATCATCGTCGTTGGATCCAATTTCATGTCTGAGTAACTACCTAAGAGCATGTCTTATCTGACACTATTCCGATGATATAATAGAGGACAGTTTTAGGGAGATTACGGCACGGTTCTCCTACAACCATGTTGGAAGGTCGTAGGTGAGGATGGAACTACAGACGAGCTTCTGGAAGTGGTAAAACCAGAAGTAAAATGCTTCAGAAGCTATTCAATTCCGTCCTCAGTGGCAGATAAACTGCCTCCACGATTCAAAAACAAATACTAATTCGGAGCGTGTGGTTAAAGTGAATAAAAGTGTGGGTTAAAAAAAGCCCTTGATTCCGTCGAAATTTATTCGCTGCTTGACCTGTTAGTTTTTAGCGGTGTAATTTTATTGTTCACTACTTATTCTGCGGTGCGTTGCTACAACAGGAGAAATAATTGTGGAAATATCCTTTTAAATTTGGAAGAGTCATAATGTTTAATTAGGAATGATAATGCATTCATTGAAATTGATTGATATATATAGTTCAAATAAATTTGACGGTGCAATACGCGTGCCACCTACTGTAAATTGATTATACTATGCTTATAACCTTCGTGCAAGTGCAAGCAATAAGTTGACATAGTTTTACCGCAATGTGATGAACAGTATGGCAGCTCATAAAATACGAATAAAAAACATAAATTTTACATAAACATATTATAATAGAATCGATATGGATAATCTTGGCTGGGCAACGATCGTGAACTTAAGACATATTTTCTCGCCATGTTGTTTTCAAAATTTGAAATTCAGCGTAAGCAATCAGTGCTAAGTGGTAAGTGGCCACTGCGACCCATAGACATCTACATCTATACTCAATAGACTCAAGATGCAGATGCGTTGTCACCCGTGAGGACTAAGATGGAATGCCTCTTTGCCAGTAAAAAGGGTCTCCGGTTCTCTACACTCACCATACGAAACACAGCAGCGTTAAGCTGCTATTTACGCTGGTTTTCTGTGAGAGCGTGGTCCTTTCCCGGTGGAGCTGACCCATTCGTGCTACAACTATACCACTAATATAGCTGCAGTATGGCTCTACCACGTATGAGTATATATATATATATATATATATATATATATATATATATATATATATATATATATATATCATAGTTCTTGACTAAGGGCCAACAGATTAACAGTGCTAAAGCAAAATTACTGCAGCGTAATGCTGAGACGGTAGACTTTTCATTGTTGGAATGTTATTGGTTATTTATAAACGTTATAAACTATATTAATCCTATTAAAAAATTTATCTTTTGTCTTGTTTAAGTGCAAATTCTGCTGTTGTAATTATATGTATTGCAGTTTTATAATAACTAAAGTTTAAAAACCTATACCGCGGTGAAAGTCCTATATTTAGAAACAGGCATATGCAGCTTTGCCAAAATTGCTATTGGACACTAATAAGGAACGCGGTGGCGAGGGGTATCGAGCCAAATACTAATTTACAATACGCTCATAACTGCAGTGTGATTTTATTACCACTAATAGTAATAATAATAATATGGTTTATTTTCTCACTGATTGTTAGTGATATAACGTAAGTTATTTAAACTACGCGGTCAGTTTTTCTCCTTCCTTGACGCGATAATTCCGCTTTGATGATATGAACTCCTTGTATTTCCTTTTATTTATTTCATTCAGATTTTAATAATATTTTAGAAAAATTTATTGCTAAAGCCGTACTCAGAATAAATCTGTACCATGCAGAAACTGCGTGGGAAGGGAGGTGTAGAAACCAGTAGTATCGAACAGGAATTCGATGGTTTAAGATTTTTAGTCTTTTAAATAGGCGGATCTATTTTGTAAAATTATAGAATTATCTCAAGAATTAATACCTAAATATAATTTGATTTTTTTTTTGATAAAACCATGCATATTATGAGCGTGATAGTCACTATTAACCGTATGTATATAACATATTTACACTAGTAAAATAAATCAGAGAAAAAACAGGTCACAAAGCTATTTTATTTTTTAAGTTGCCAAACGAATCGGATATGCAATAACATAATTTATAGTTAAAATATGTTATATTAAAAAAGGGAAATTTAATTTATTAATTTTCATTTGATTAGATAACAGTCTTTAATAACTATGTAAAGTTAATTAAAGCTTACTTATCAAATATAGTTTACCTAAACCAGAGTAAGGCCTTGATTAAAAACTTAAAACGGAATCAGAAATGTAGCAATAGCTACACCTGGACTTTGAACTCATATTAAACTTTTCTAATTTACAGGCGCTGATTGGAAAATTTCCAACAGTTTGGGTGTTAATCTTACCTTGACTTTACCCGGATATCTGAATTGAATTAAGTATTGAAGTCAGATAATTGAAGTTTATATTTTTATTAAATTATTGATATATTATTTTTTACTTTAAATTTATATATAATATTTTTGATATAATTTTTACGTAAAACTGGTGGTGTTTTAAACAAAAATTATTACAAAATACCATAATAATTTCTTTTTATAACTTCCCATTAGAATTTTTTTGAAAATTAACAAAAAGTCTCCAAATTGATAGGACATAGTAAGTTCAGATCAAATCAAACCCTATAAGTACGCATTTTTCGCATGAAAAATAATGTTTTTGTTTTTTGAAAGAGATTAATATTGGTCTTTGCAGGGATTGTACATAGCTCCAAAGAGGGGTCGATTTCGCAACTTTTAGTACCTCTATTTTTCGTAGCACAGTTGAACATAGGCCATTCCCCATAGATTACCCCATATGAGGGAAATTTGCCATATTTACCACCCTTGGCATGTAGATTGGCAACCGCAGATTATTTATACATTTAGTCGTTATTAGGAAGATGCTGCTGCCCATTTACTGATTTGTTTCACTCTGTCGCCTCTTACGACACACATGGGATGATATGGCGTAGTGGATATTCCTACACCGCCATTACATGGTTTTCGGGAAAAAACCACGCTCGCATATATGAACATAAAAGGGCAGTAAAATACGTGTTCAGCAGTATTTCGTTATGATAAGTGTCGAGAACTGGAAAACATTTTTACTGTTAACGAGACATTCCATCTTAATCTTCATCTTCAACACCACACCACAACGCATCTGTATTTTGATTTTTAATCAAAAATTGAATAAATGTGTCTAGGGACCACCATTATTATCATGTGATTGGGCGCTGATATTTACTCTCATTTCTCTAAAAAAAATGTAGGTACTCACGTTCTTCTAAGGAGTCCAGGGTTGAGGAAAGTCATGGGTGAACACGGACATGCTACCCCCGCTATAATTTTCGGCCTGTTTCTTAGGTGTTTTAGACTTATGTGACAAGTTTTTGGCAGCTTGTAATAAATGGGTATCATCCTTTAAAAAATTACTCCTATGAAAATAGCAAAAAACTCATATCTCGATGTTTTTCTTATAAAGATACTATTCTTTATTAAATATTTTAAAGAGTGTTGAATCCTACTATCCGTATAGTACTTGAGAATTAGTGTGAAGGTACGGTTAAAGGTATTTCGGCACGTTCTAATTATTTCATTTGGGGGTCATTGTAGAAGCGTGCTCGTCGCGACCCCTGCCAACCCTTTTCAGGGCTGCAATTCTACTAGCTGTGCACCATGCCAATGAGGGTTAGGGCGTCCCCCCAAGGCGACGCACACCAGCTCGTCCCCGTTGGTGTGGAATGCAGCGTGCAAATCGGCGATGGGGACCGCCACCCGTCACGCAAAGCCCGACACGGCGGAAGGTGGAGGACAGAGTGCAGAGTTGGCACGTGGAATGTTAGAGGAGGAATGAGAGATAAGACGAATGAGTTGATCGAAATAATGAAAGAAAGAGAATTAGATGTCGTGCGTATGTCGGAGACCAAACGGAAGGGCAGTGGTACTGAAGAGCTCCCTGGCGGGGCGTTAGCTCTATGGTCAGGAGTCCCGGAGAGCGAGAGCGCCTGCCAGGGAGTGGGGGTGCTGCTGTCTTCTCGGTTGGTCGATGTTATGACTGAATATAAGGTTATGAACTCAAGACTTCTCTGGGTTCGCTTTAAATTGGGACTGACGAAGTTATTCCTTTTGGCTGTTTATGCGCCGGTAGCTTCGTCGTCCAGGGCTGAGCTGGAGGAGTTTTGGGAGAATGTAAGAGACGTTCTAGATTTGGCTAGGGGAAACGAAAGAATTGTTGTATGTGGTGATTTGAATGGATGGGTTGGTACCGCTCGACCAGGGTACGAGTCGGTACTTGGAAAGTTTGGCGATAAAAGGGTTAATGATGCTGGCAAGCTTATACTGGCGGTGTGCAAGGAAAAGGGTATTTTTGTGACAAACACTATGTTTAATCACAAGAAAATCCATATGTATATTAAAGAACGAAAGAATGAGAGAAGTATGATTGATTTGTTCCTGGTGGATGACCGACTGCGAAAACAGGTGATGGATACGGGAGTGTTCAGGGGTGCTGACCTGGGAACGGATCACTATCTAGTGATTACTAGATTTAGGGGTCTGTTCGCGGGTTGGCGCTACCGGACGGCAGTAACAGAACCACAGTCGGTCTGTCGCATCCGAAGCTGGAAGCTTCAGGAAGCGGATACTAGGGACAAATATCATGCGAGGGTAGCCGAAAAGCTTGACACCATCGATGGCAGAAAAGAATGTGTAGAAAGAACTTGGCAGAACCTTAGGGATGAAATGGTAAGTGCAGCGGAAGAAGTGTGTGGAACAATAAAAAGAGGCAGTAGTAAAAGAAGAGATGCATGGTGGAATGATGAAGTGAAAGAAGCTGTAAAGAAGAAGAAGAAAGCATGGTTAGACTACTTGGCCTCTAGTAATGATAAGGATATGAGAGAGAAGATGAAAGAAAGATATAGGCTGCAGAAAGTTCACACGAAAGCACTGATTGAGGAAGTGCTTGAAAGGTGTAGAATGGAAGCGGACGAAAGGTTGTCGCACAACTTCAAGGAGAACTCCAAACTCTTCTGGAAAGAGGTTGGAAGGACCCGAAGTGGTGCGACGGCCTTAAGAATGAACAAAGTGCTTTCGAGAACTAATGACGTCCTCTCAGAAAAATCGGACGTCATGCAGCGATGGAGCGAATTTTATAGAGAAATGTATGCGTGTGATGATCTTAGTGAGGGATCAGGGGATGACGCCGTGACTGGTACGCCAGACCCGGACCTCGATGACACTGAGATCATCAGGATGAAAGAGATTGAACGTGCGATTCGAAGTTTGAAATGTGGTAAGGCTGCGGGACTAGACAGAGTTACTGCTGAAATGGTCAAGTATGGTGGGCCTCGCGTCTGGGACAGCTTTCATCTGCTGTGCAATTTGTGCTGGCGGACGGGGGATGTCCCGGATGATTGGCGATCCGCAGTCATTGTGCCTTTATATAAAGGTAAAGGTTCACATTTTGACTGCGGGTGCTATCGGGCGATCAGCTTGACCAGTTTAGCAAGTAAAGTTTACTCGAAGGTTTTGACACGTAGGATGCAAGAGAAATCGTAAAGATTTCTATGGGAGGCACAATGCGGATTTAGACCTGGAAGAGGATGCACGGATCAAATGTTTTCTCTCCGCATGATCACGGAGAAGCTTCTGGCTGCTAACCAGAAGATTTTCTGTGCTTTTGTGGATCTTGAGAAAGCATTTGATAAGGTTGTAAGGAAGAAAATGTGGGAACTGTTGCTGGGGTATGGTGTGGATGGTCGATTGCTAAGGGCTGTGCAGTCTCTTTACTGTGACTGTAAAGCCTGTGTGCGGGTAGGGCATGACCTGTCACCCATGTTTAACGTCCAAACGGGCGTAAAGCAGGGTTGTGTCATGTCTTCCTGGCTGTTCATACTGTATCTCGACAGCTGTTTACAGAAGCTGAAAGATAGTTGTTTGGGTGTGAAATTGGGTGACATTAAAGTAAATTGTCTGCTGTATGCTGATGATGCAGTGCTTATTGCACCATCAGAGGCAGAACTGCAGGCATTAGTCACGTGTATGAAAGAGGAATGTGAAATTAAAGGTCTCCGTTTGAATGCTAATAAAACTAAGGTTCTGGTATTTGAAAGGGACGAAGAGAGAACGAAGTGTGAAATATGGGTAAATCAGGAATGTCTAGAACAGGTAAATGAAATTGTATACTTGGGGAGTGCTTTTAGCCGGGATGGAAGATGTGATTTAGATGTGGACAGGCGTGTCGCTGCCGGGAACAAAGTCAATGGTGCCCTGAGTGCGTTAGTCAAAAGGCAAGGCGTAGCGAAGAGTGCACGCCTTGCAATACATAACGCAGTGTTGGTACCGACTTTGTTATATGGCAGCGAAACCTGGGTATGCCAGAAGAAGCATAAAAGTAAGTTGAATGCAGTGGAGATGCGATCTCTTCGTAAAATGTGCGGCGTTACCATGGCCGACCGAAAGAGAAACGAAGAGATTCGCAATATGGCAGGTTTGAAAGATGACCTTATCACAAAAATTGATAAGGGCGTGCTTCGGTGGTTTGGGCACGTTGAGCGAATGAGTGAAGATCGAATGGTGAAGACAATATATAGCGCGAAAGTTAATATTAAAAAGGTGTCGAGGTAGACCGAGACTAACTTTCGAAGACCATGTGAGCAAATTGCTCGAAAAGGGTAGGGTCAAAAATACTCGGATACCTAGACGTGCATGCATGAAGAAGATAATGAATCTGAAAGAAGCGAAAGAGGTTTGTAAGGATCGTGACACTTGGCGATCTGTTCTCTCTGGCTACCCCGTCAGGGATTGTGCGTGAAGATAAGTATAAGTATAAGTATAAGTCTAATTATTTCCTCCCATTTTGGGTGGACACATACAAGAAGTCGATGGATTCAGATAGCACGGGACTTCCTTCCGGGTAAAGCTTCTTAATACCTATGCTCGGAGTTTCTCTTTGTGATATAATATGTTATAAAGATATCCGCAGTAAAACTATACTAACCAATATAGCCCAACGGATCAGAAATTTAAGAGGCAACTGTTCGACCATATAGCCCAATGAACCGACAACTGATTGGGAAAAAAATTTTTTCGAGTGGCAGCCTGGTACTGGTAGGAATGCGCAATGTACGAGTGATACGACATACAGTATGTCTATGGTTGCAGATGTGTTTTTTGTATCAATATATTGTCTAAAGTAGTCTTGTTAAGAGTTGTTTAATAATGATAATACACATTGTTATTTATAAATACTTATAAATGAGAAGTAAATGTTAAGACGTAATAAAATTTGGTTAGCCACAAAAAACAACATTTAAATAGTTTAGGAAGCATTCAAAGATTCTGTTAGCAATAAAAAGAAAAACATACGGCAATTCTTGTTTCGCAAATAATCTTGATAATGTTCAGAAGTTTAATCATAAATAGGCAGCCTACAATAGTATGAGTTTGCCTAATATACAGTCAATCCGCAAAATAACTACTTGATCAGCAAGATTTAGAATTGGTTTATAAAAGTTAATAATTTGGTGTTTTATTTGGTGCAAGAGCGAGAGAAGGGGGCTCGGGACTTGGGTCATCCCGATTTGGACAGGTTAGGTTAGAGAGAAGCGAGCAAACAGACCCCTTTATCGCCTTTGTGGTTATTTTTCTATAAACCACCCAGAAATAGGAGCCTCGCTGAGCGGGGCTCCACCGAATACACTTTGGTATTACTTAAAAAATTAGTTTAGTTGCTTTCCCTCTAAGAGCTTATCAAAATTTTATAAACATGGGTCACTCTTTGCAGCTTATAGAATTAATATATTGTACTAAAAATTTACAGCCGTCAAAAATTGCCGATTGATTTAATAATGTTTGCTAGCCATGATTCGCTGACCAATTATCTGTTTCTGCTGCTAGATTACATTTCTCTGCTGACAAAAAATGAATACTATGCTGACCCTTTAAATGTTCATGTTGAATTTTAAAAAACATGTTTATTTTTATTGAGCTTGATTAGATTATTTATTTTGGTATATATTAACTAAAATAATGATACTATAAAGATAGGTTATTTAAAAGGTTGAATAAGTTGTTAAAGTTTATTTTACACATAACGTATTATAAAATATTTAACCTTTTTCCAGTCATTTACCCAAAAGCCGTCCTAACCGATAGAAGAGCTCTTATAATCCGAATTTATAATAGTATCGGTTTTAGTAGTCCTGGTATCCAATAACGTTAAGTCATAAAAATTCCGTGAAAAAAAATATCTTTTTTTTAATTTATTAAGCATAATTATGTTACATTATCCAGTACAATAATAGCATATAAACCTCTAGAGGTTTATCTACACTAGAGAGTCGTCTTATAAAAACAAATATTAATTTTATAAAGCCACTACGAAACTATAAATACACAATATTTAATACGTTGCGGAGCGAATCAGTTGTGCGAGCTAAAGTTAGCTGATTTATAAATTGATTAATTTATAAATAAATGTTCATAAGTAAAACGACCGTTTACTTAACATGTAAAAAACTTCAATAGCAAGCACAATGACATCGCATTTTGTTTTTAAACTACGCGAATTGGTTATCATGTCGAGCTTTAGTAAATGCAAGTAGCGGACTGCAGCCTTTGTAAGAATTTTCTTTCCTTTCGTTGCGCACGTGTCAGTGAATCGGAAATACCGTAAATTAGGTGATCAAAGAACAGCACGGTGCTGCTTGAAGTGCAAAAAAGTACAAGCGCGAGGCAAACTTATTATGTGTATGTGAGTTCTTAAATCGAAACTCAAACTACAACCTGCATTTTTATTATTTTAATAGTCATATATTGAATTATTGCTGTGTTTATGACGCTGCGTTCTGGGTTATATCATATAAGTAGTGTAGTTGTACCACTTCTAGACCACCTGAGTCAGACGTGGTTCAACGACGTTCGTCGACACACGATCCTAAAAAAAAAAAAAAAAA